>BSBK01002199.1:1522500-2227500 GCA_027943335.1 Chamaecyparis obtusa | reverse complement strand
AGCATTTAGTTTTACTTTCATTCTCCCTTGGAGCCTTGTATGCACAACTGTGATGGCTAGATTTTATTATCTTTAATCAATGGAAGATCAACCACTTTTCCACTACTTTGACCACTCTTTGGTTATTGGTAAAGAATGTATTATTTTCTTTTTATACTATCCTTAGGAATTTGTATTGGTGTGTGTTGAATGATAACTATATCTCTTATTGGGAATGAATCTAGTTTCTTTTACATATAATGGTTAATGATCATATATGTTAATAGTTTTACTATTTACCTTGAGTAAAGTTGATGGTGTGAATGGTAAAGTTATTATAGGTAGATTCATGTTATTTGTAAATTTGTTCTTTTTTTGTTAGTTTATTTCTTAAGTTTGTCCTAACATTTGTTTGTAGTAAATCTAATGTATCTCAAAACCTTCACAAAACTAGTAGGCCCCTTGAATAAACAGTCATATAACCAACTTATTTATTCCCACCATTTTTACCCAACACCTAGGTTCTTAGGTGGAAAGGGAACTCTTTTCCTATCTCCTCTTTTAGACGGAGTTGGCCAATGCACACATGTATCTGACTTGTCTCAAACACAGTTGACTCCTTTGAACAAAACTCACCTCAAATAAATTATACAAACCATGTGCATGTATTTGTATTCTTATCTTTGACATCCATCCTCATCACCAATTCACCTAATAAGAGATTAAGCTATGATAACATGTTCCCTATGGAACTTCCATAGGATATAAATCAATGCATATATGAAAACATTGGTGGGAGCTTTGAACAAACAGGGAAAAAAACATTGGAAAATTATTTATATATCTAATGAGGGAAAGTCACCTACCATGCCTTTATGAAGGCACAACATCCATTATCTACCATGTCTTTTCTAGATACTTTTTCATCAAAATTGAGATGCATAAATCCTTTCTTATCATTATTGCTTACATATCTTTAGTTTTGAAATATATGAAGCAACTCTTGTTTTCTTCACTTAGTATATATAGATGTCCATATGATATGTGTGAGACTCAACTTATAGATTTACATAGATGCTTCTTAATTAGATGTTGATTAGAGCTAATTTACTTTATTTTTATACTATGGATGTTAGGTTTATGATTTAAACTTCATTATGATTATTGTGGTGCATGTAGATAGTTAATTAAGCTTTGAGAATCTTGTATACTCAAGGTAACAAAATTTAAAATGTAGTAAATTTTAGTTTGATATGTAGTATCAACCTAGGATAAAGAATATGATGACTTAAACACAAAGATATTTATATTCACTTGTAAACTTAGCAAGAGAGGGAGAGAGAGAGAGAGAGAGAGAGAGAGAGAGATAGAGAGAGAGAGAGAGAGAGAGAGAGAGAGAGAGAGAGAGAGAGAGAGAGAGAGAGGGAGAGCATAATAGTTTTAAATATGATACAAATAGAAATATAATAATTTAGTTTATTATATATTATACTAGTAGCTTAGAAACTAAAATTAATTTTCTATAGATTATAGTCTTACATATTTTTGAAATAATTTTGATAAATGATTGAAATTTTCAAATGAAGTTTCCTAAGTCTATTTTTTTTGAAATTTTAGTGCCACTTGAGGACCTAGTTTGGTCCATCCTAATCCTGCATATACCCACCTCATAGTATGTCTTTATTTCAGATGGTGGAAGACTTTCATCTTGTGGTTAATGGAAAGGTGTTGTGTATGGATGGGTATTAGGAGGATTGATATCTATAGGGAGGTTCTTAATCCTATCATCATTAATCTCATCCACTTTATTAGGTTGGGAAGAAGAAGGCTCACTAAAATATACATCTTTGGTTAATATTATGTTAGGAAATAGATCATGAATAAAGCACATAACATCCTCTTGATTTAAGATATTTTGATGGCAAAGATAAGATCTAGGAGAATAAAGAGGACCTAGAGAAGTTCTTAAACTAACATGCTTGTCCTTTTTCACCAAGGTATTTCATGAGGCAATACATTACTCTCTAATGTGGTGTTTCTATTAGTGAGAGAATTAATAGGAGTATGTAATCTATCCCCATCAGAAAAAGATAACCTAGAAGAGGTACAAATATTGTTCATTTCAATTTCATATTTAGAATTATCATTTTCTACAAAATCTCTTATGAGATCTACACAGTCCATGAATTTTCTTATGATATAAAAACATGCAACGTGGATAAAAACATTGAGAAATAATTTACAAGAAGGAAATACCTTTAAAAGTCTAATGACGCCATATGTAGAGTGCCATGAATGAATGTAACCAACATGAAGTAAAAGAAGTCATTATCTAACATATGATTTCGATAAATGTAACTAGAAAACAATGTAATCATGTTGTAAAATATAAAACGAATCCAATTTAGTGAATTTCATCATGAGAATGAAATACACCCAAATAATATTTGAAAATCAGAAGTATGTAAGAAGATTCGGGTTCAACAAACTGTAATGAAGGGAATTAGGGTTCACTAGCTTGTATGGGAAAACTAGGAATCTTAGGCCTATTTTTGTATTATTACCTTTGGAAAGAAAATGATCCATTTGGCTCAAGGATTCTTAGGCACAAGGAAGATTAATTAATCTTTTATGGGGGAGTTGAAAAGTGACTATGCAATTCTAGGATTTGAATAAAGAATCTAGGTCAAGATGAGGTAAAATGATGACTTTTAACATGTATAGGAAAACATAAAACTAATAGATTAATTATGGCAATAGATCTAAGAAGTATATTTTGTAACTAACACACAAACCAAATTTAACACAACAGTGGTGAGAGTGAGTTGATTTGGGTGACATTCTCTAAGAGTGAGTCAATTGGGATAACTTTATCAGGGAGTGAGTCAGTTTGGGTAACCTACTCCTTGTATTTTCTAGAAAAACAAATTACAGACTATAAATCATTGACTACTCAACCTGTAACTTTCTTGTGCATCCACTACATATTCCTACACATAGAAAAGAGGGAAAATGTTCTATAGAAAGAGGTTTTCCTAAGTTAAACCCCATTTTAGGAATTAACCTTGAAATTTAAATGTCATTGAAAGTGGGATAGATCTAAGAATTGGAATGTCTTATACCTTCACTACTACATTTGGGGTCAAATTCTGATGGCTATTTGTTAGATTTGCAACACTAATTTGTCAGCATTTCGACAGATGGGTACGTCACAATTTTTGCATAGGAAATTGCAACAGAAGATGTATCCGTCAGTTTACCGACACCATATCCGTCAGAAACTTTCACATGGCAACAGCTTTGTTATGGAATTTTCTACGGTTCATCCATTAGAATTCTGACACAATGACCTATCATAAATATACAATCTCTGTCGGAATTAATTGTCGAAAACATATCCTTTCCGACATTATAACTGTTGGAATAGCAACAGTTGCCACTTATTTCTAATAGATATACCTGTCAGTGATATGGCATTAATGTTGAAGTTTCTGTCGAAAAATTTCTATTTGTGACACTTAAACTATTGAAAGAGTGACAGTCCTTAAGAATTTCTCTGACAGGTTCCCTGTCGAACGTATAGCATTACTATTGGAACTATTGTCGTAAATTAGTTTTCTCTGACATTTTATCTATCGAATGCGTAGCACTTCTATTGGAATTAATTATTAAGTGTCAAAAAATAGATGGATATGCACATTAAAGATAAAACAGCTCAAGAGGCCATCATAGCTTCTCTCTTTCTTCGGTCTATATTATTGACAGAATGTTTTACTTTTCATTATCTCATCAAATCTGGGGATTTGAAAGAATTTAATAGAATATTTTCATGACAACGTATATTATTTAAGTTGACATTGCATGAATTTATCTACTTCGTGCACTTGTAGAGTATGAGGACGGCAATAAAGAAGTGGCCATGCTTCTTTATCACCATCCTCATAGTCTACAAGTGCGCGAAGTAGATAAATTCATGCAACGTCAACTTAAATAATATACATTGTCATGAAAATATTCTATTAAATTCTTTCAAATCCCTAAATTTGATGAGCTAATGAAAGGTAAAACATTCTATCAATAATATAGACTAAAGAAAGAGAGAAGCTATGATGGTCTCTTGAGCTATTTTATCTTTAGTCCTAGCTACCTGTCGATCATCGAGAATAATCACCACCTTGCATTTATGTACACTGCACAAATTGATCCCAATCTCACAAAAACATTTTACACTTGTACATCTCATCAATACTAGAGGCCTAAAGTAATTTTATACGATCACTAGCACATTTCGTGCATGGATGAGAAATAGTATCCAAAGTTTCTAGATAACCATTTTTGAGAAGAGGAATGAGTGCAGGCCAAAGAAGGGATAATTCCACAATAGAAAGGAAGACATCTTTTTAGCCTGGGTCTAGATCCTACCCCAATTGTCGAAGGATCCAGGGCCAGTCTACAAAGATGTCTTCCCATTCTGTCTGCAACATTGTGTCCATCCATGATCTCAGGAATATCATCATCTTTCTACTCTTCATTTTCCAAAATATATCACTTCTTCAAGCTTGCAAAGTAATCTTATTAATAAAAGAACTCTTGCCAACATTAGGGTACCCACAGATCAAATAGTTGATGTTATTGGTACTTGTGCTCAAGGATATCGATTCACTATTTTGAAATGGCCAAATCATTTTTATTTCATTTGTAGAGAAAAGGAGTGGGAGAAAATGAGCAGGTGAAAGTTGATCGAGCGCGAGAGAAGGCATTTCATTTTATTTGATCATGAATGCTCTCTGAAATGACCAATCATGTTTTCTATTTGATTTTTTTGTTGTTTTTTTCCCCCATATTTAATAGATAAAAATCATGGTGGCAGCCACTTAGCCATCTTTTTGATGTTCTAGGTATTTTACAAAGATACAATTATGTGGATTTATCATTTAGTTGCTTGCAGTTATTGGTCAAATGCAAATATTTTGTCAAGTTGAAAGGGCAAGATATCAGTTTGGTGTTTTAAGTTTATGTTAAAAGTTGATTTGGTAAAGTCCTCAAAAAACACTCTACATGTTCTAAAATGTAAAGAAGTTGAATGTTAAATGTGAGATATATATCTCATCCATAGTAATCAAAAGAAAGGACATGAAACTTATAAGGAGATTTACCAATCCAAAAATATAAGCGAATAGGAAACATGATTGGTACCTTATGAATTGGTTTTTGAGGTTCAAAATCTTCATCAATCTCCTGAGAACAAGACCCCTCCTCACGAAAAATGCATTTAACAGATTAAACAAATCTACAAAACTGAACCAATGGCATGTTTAGAAAAAAGAGATAGATTGATAATAATATGCTGAAAATTCTATTATGTTTAATACACGCAAAAGGACCAGTCCCAACAATTCTTAAACATACTTTATCTGATATGATAATAACATGCTAATTAAACTGATAAAGGTGTTATCTATATTTAATCTTCCAATTACTAATTACACAAAAAACAAATTACAAAACTAAACCAATGGCATGTTCTTCATGTGGTACAAGGATGATTTGGCTATGAAAAAAAAAAGTGAAATGGCCTCATCATTTTTATTTCGATTGGATAGAGGAGCGAAAGCTGAGTGCGAGAGAAGGTATGTGATTTTTTCATCTTTTGAGCATCTGGCATCATATTAGACTGCAAATTTCAAATGCATTGCATTTTATTTAATCACGAATGCTCTCTAAAATGATCGCATTCTACTGGTGTTGTGCCCTAGCCCGTGCTTTATCTCCATTATTTGATATTATTGGTGCTTGTGCTCAAGGATATCGATTCACTATTTTCAAATGTTTGGATCATTTAGATAGTTACATTTCCTAACTGTTCCTCTAGTACACAGTCAGAAATGTAACTATCTAATGATTATATGTAATGTTGAATGGATTAAATGCTTTATTATTGGTAGAAGTGAATGGAAGGAATAGTGTGTATTAAATACAATCTATTCACTTATTGAATGCTTTGGAGACTACTGGTTTGACTTTCCATGCACTACCAGTGACTGAGATTCATTAAAGGATACAAAACCCTTCATTTTGGGGTTATTGTGTGTGGATTCAAATGTAGGTTTGATTTGGTTAATGTTTAGAAGAGATCAATAAAGTATTTAAAGACAATCTTATATGTTTGGAGAGGTTTGAGAGGCACTTATCATGACTGTACCCTCACAAACATCGGTATAGACTAGTTTTACTAAGTTTCCTTTCTCTATTTTGAGGTTTCCTTTCTTTGCCGCAGGGGTACAGTCACAGGGTTCATTGACAAAATGATCCTTCGAATGGTAACTATGAATATGAATGATTTGATATAGCATATTTCTCATTTTACTTGAAGTTTGGAATAGCTTGTGCTAGGGTGAAAGTATTTTTGATAGTTTTGGTCGTGATTGTTCCTGGACACAGTCAGGAAATGTAACTGTCTAATGATTATATGTAATGTTGAATGGATTAAATGCTTTATTCTTGGTAGAAGTGAATGGAAGGAATATTTTTGGTGTTAGGCTTCATTTATTATTTAATTCAGTGGTTTCCAAGATGTGTTGAGGAGTTTTCTCCTTGTTTAATGTTAACTATTCCTACACAATCCACTCATACAACAATGAAGTTACAAAACTGAACCGATGGCATGTTTACAACAAAGAAATAGAACTGATGCCATTTGTATTGTTAGCTTAGGGTATCAAATGTATTGTATCATTGATAGTTGATACTTTGTTAAAATGAAATAGGATAAAGAATGATTTTTATTTAGTTTCTCTATTTTGATCCCTAAGTGGCTTACAACCCTAGAGAAGTATATGCAAATTTACGGATGCAGTTGCAAGATACATAACAGTTGATAATTCATAATAAATCCATGCATCCAATTTGAATATCAGTTAATACAAAGAACTAGGGTCCTCCAATGGCCCAATCATCTAGACCTTGACTATCCCCTCAACCAGTGACCCTTCAAAACCAGGTTATCATGCAATTAGTGAGTGATCCTTCATTCTCCTAGTGAGATTCTAGGTAGGCACCATTTGTATATTTGATAGCTTAGGGCATCAAATGTATATTGTATCATTGATAGTTGAGACTTTGTTAAAAGGAAATAGGACAAAGAATGATTTTGATTTAGTTTCTCTATTTTGATCTCTAAGTGGCTTACAACCGTAGAGAAGTATATGTAGATTTATAGATGCAGTTGCACGATACATAACAGTGGATAATTCACAAGAAATCCATGCATCCAATTTGAATAGAAATTACTACAAAGAAATAGGGTCCTCCAATTGTCCAATCATCGGGACCTTGACTGTCCCCTCAACCAGTGACCCTTCAAGACTGAGTTATCATGCAATTAGTGAGTGATCATTCATTCTCCTAGTCTACCCTGCAACCAAACATATTAGAAATACACAATAGAATGATAACAATTCTTTCACAGTCCCCCTTCCCTCAAGGAACACTATCAACCATCCCTTCCACATAGCATTTCACTTTTGTATGAGTAGATTATGCAGGAACAGTTAACATTAAACAAGGAACAAACTCCTCAACACATCTTGGAAACCATTGAACTCAATAATAAATGAAACCTAACACCAACACTATTCCTTCCATAGTTGCAGGATACATAGCAGTCGATAATTCACAAGAAATCCATGCATCAAATTTTTAT
This sequence comes from Chamaecyparis obtusa, assembly GCA_027943335.1. Taxonomy (NCBI): domain Eukaryota; kingdom Viridiplantae; phylum Streptophyta; class Pinopsida; order Cupressales; family Cupressaceae; genus Chamaecyparis; species Chamaecyparis obtusa. Next base: position 2,219,819 of record BSBK01002199.1, on the reverse strand, counting down.
AAGGATATCCTACTAATCAATAGGAATTTTCTTGAGATGACCAATGATTATGCATTTTGATGGTAGTGTGCTAGTTCAAAAGGATAATATAAATTTGAAACAATTTTTTCTGATTTTCTCAAACTATAAATGTGGTTAAAGGGAAAATATTATGGCCCCTACACTGTGGTTGTTAGCCTAATTAAGATAGGCCTACCTTTGCATATAATAAGAGGCCAACATGAAACAAACATCCAGAGGTTAGGGGGTTGTTCCCTATCCATAATTTATTATTTAAGTGCTAAGTGATGATGGGTATATCGTGTAATTCATACCTAGTGTGTCTCTTTCTTTCTCTCCACATTTCAAATTAGGAGTATATGTTATAAAATACTAATGAAATCAACTATAGGTCAAATCTAATCAAAATTGCAATATAAAGATTAAAATAGATTTTGAAGAAATATGGGAACCATTTTTGATAGATATTGTACAAATGAAGAAAATACTCCAAAGAGGAAATGCTTCAATGTGGAACAATTGAAGGACAATATTTTACTTTTATATGCACATCTGCAATGTTTTTGATATATTTATGAGATAACAAAACCATAGAAAGAATAGCATATAGAAGAAAGTAAAGAATAATGATCATACTTTGAGATATTGTAGAAAATTAAAGGAAAGAATGCTTGGTGGGGTTATCATGCAATCAGTGAGTGATCCTTCATTCCCCTCTTCCAGTGACCCTTCAAAACTGGGTTATCATGCAATCAGTGAGTGATCCTTCATTCTCCCAGTCTACCCTGCATCCAAACATATTGGAAATACACAATACAATGATAACAAGTCTTTCAAAATCCCCCTTCCCTCAAGGAACACTATCAACCATCCCTTCCACATATAATTTCACTATTGTATGAGTGGATTGTGCAGGAACAGTTAACATTAAATAAGGAGCAAACTCCTCAACACATCTTTGTTGTAAACATGTCATTGGTTTAGTTTTGTAAATTTGTTTTTTGTGTTAAATGCATTTAAATGGAACATTAAGCATATTAATAATATGCTTAGTCTATTAGTAATTGTAGATTAAATGCCCATAACACCTTTATCAGTTTAGCATGTTATTATAAGATACTAAAGAAGACCTGCTATTTGTCAGAGAAATCTTCACTGTCCCCCACAATGAAGACAATGAAGATTGACCTCTTGCCCCACAACAAAGAACATTGTAATAAGAATAAGATAGTGCCAAGAAACATTTTCACACATATGCAACGTGAGGAAAAGTAATAACATTAACAATGTCAAGATTCACAACATTAAATTTCACCTACGGATGAGTTTTTGCAGTGGGTTGCCCAGCATCAAAAATATGTTGAGTTGCATTTGAGCTGTAACTAAGAGTATCATGTAGAATAGACCCTAAACTTTGAAAGTGTCCTCCAACCTGGCAATTCAAAATTCAATCTAGGCAAGCATCAGTAAGTGAAATAAATTATAGACATCAACATCAACATCATCATAATCATTAGACATAAATTATAGACATCAACATCAACATAATCATAATCATTTGGAGGGTATTCGTTTTGGTCCTTGGATAGCACTATGTTTCTTGAAAGTTCTTGTGATGCTTCTAAACTTTAAAAACATATTTTATGGCTTAATGATAATATAGATTAGTTTTTTGTTTTATAATGAAATGTTGTTGATCATTCATGGTCTTGAAGAAACTTTTGATTTTTTTGATTCTCAAGTCTTGACGTTGTTTCTCAATGTGATATAGACTAACCACAAGATGGTTCAGTTGGTCCTCTCTTTCTATTTAATCATTTGTCTTCTTCATGGTGTAAGTGTCAATATGTTATAATCCAACTAGCATGTCATACCCCCACTTCTGACAAACCTCATAGCATGCAAATCATAGCCAAAGACTTGAGTGATCAGCATACACAAACAATGATTACCCTTAGGAAATAATGATCATTAATATTCATTAATGGCAGGCGGTGATTCCTTGGTAATAAAGGCATTGTCAGCATTCATCGTCTTAACCAAGTCATGGGTGGTGATCCTTGAAATAGCACAATTAGTAAAAGGAAATAACAAAATAAGTCATGGGTAGTGATCCTTGAATTTGGAGTGAGGAAGAAGGAAAATTGGAAAACAAAATATGGAATAATCAGGTTGAAATTGGAGAAGAATTCAGAAATAAACTTGAATTAGAAAAAAGCCCAGTTATCTAGTTCTTTGTTTGAGGCTGGGTTCTGATTCTACTTTTGTTCTCCTCTGGGTTCGACTTGGGTTCCTTTGGTAGGAACTTGGGTGCTTGGGCCAATCCTGGGTGCACCTGCAGTATTATAAATATGATACACGAGGTATTTTATTCATAATTTTATACGCTAACTCATTATTATGGTAACATGGGTATGACCACACTCCATGCCTTATAATGGTACCTGACATGAAGTGTGGTTCAAATGAAGTTGAACCAAATGCTGACCATGATGGCTATGATCATGATGAAGATAAATATGAATATTAAATCTAAAATATGGCTTGTAATTTAAATTTTCATTGTGAATGAAGAAACTATAGATTCAAGTTGACTCATTCTATGTTGTAGTATATTTTTTTCCTAGATCTACCATATTATATATGTGTAGCCTGTAAGGGACATCTTCTTCTCATCCATGTATCATAGCTTGGTGAGAGTTCTTAGGAGAAAGACAAGATGTTAGTGGGAGATGGAGAAACCAATATCAAAACACCACTTGAAGCCTTGCAATGTTGAGAGTGGGATAAAAGCTACACTTGAGACCCTATATAAGGAACAAACTTATTGAGCTTCACTTTGTTTCGAGAATAGTTTTATATTCTGTACTAAATAGGGCTAAACACATGAAGATGGAAGCTCATTTGGCCCCACCCCCCCCCCCCCCCCCTAACATCACTCTAAATTCCCCGTTAACATCTAACATTCATTCACTATTTTGTCCATTAATAAAATGTAACATTCATTAATTATCACACGATAACATTCATTCACACATTAATAAAATGTGACATTCATTAATTATCAAATGATAACATTCATTAACACATTATAAAATTTATGAACATTCACTACCACATAATTAAATTCATTGGCATATAAAAATCAGTCATTATCAATTAAGGTGCATAGATGACAATCATTTCTTTTTTTTCTTTTGATTTCTAGTTTTTAAGATATAATTGTTAAGATGAGTATCGATATCATCATCATGATCATCTACCCTCTCATTAGATCTCAATGCATGCCTAGTTCTCTATTGATGCAAAGGGGGGTCATCTGCAATAACATATAAAAGGGTTAAATTAAAAATATTTTATTATAATTAAAAACATTTTAAAGTATTTTAGTACTTTACAGGCCATAATCGTATAGCTCTTTACCTGATCTAGTCACATCATCAACATCGAGGTCAGTTTGTTGATCCATGAGACTATGTGGGATGCTCGTGAAAGGAGTCTGGGTACCTACATATGTAATTCAATTATCTAATGTTAGCTAAAAAACTCATGATACATATACTCAAAACCACTAAGTACATTAAAAACCATAAGCATCCCATATTAAGTACATCACGAATTAATTAGATTAAGCATTGATTGCATAACTACACATTTCTATCAAGAAATCAATATTGAATAGATTAAGCAGTGATCATGTAACTGTACATTTCATTCATGGCATTCATCTTCTTCTTCATCCAACTAATCGCCATGATCATCGTTGACGTCGACATCACCACCACCACTATCATTGTCTTCATCATCATCATCATCATCATCATCGGCATCAGCATCATCATCATCATCATCTCATCATCATCATCATCATCATCAGCAACATCATCATCAGTAGCATCATCAGTAGCATCATCATCATCATCTTCTTCTTCTTCTTCAAGAAAAGTTGCGTCAGAAACATCATCGACTAACTGTTGTTCATGATCATCATCTTCATCATCTTCTAGTTGTTTGCAATCTTCTTCCATCACATTATACCTCATTGGCCTTCCTCTTGGATCATGTCTAACAACAAACGAGCAGCCCGATTTAGGTAGAACCTCTGAGTAAAATACCTACTCACATTGGCTTGGAAGAACATAGAGTTCATGTAGTACCCCGCCCCTAGTCTATTTTTATAAAGATTATGATTAATCTAGGATGATAGATTATATGTTAGGAATTTGTTGATGCTTATGATTTTACCGACCCCTTACTTGCATGTGTATGGTTGATGTGTTTGTTTTATATTTTTGTTTGACGTGCTTGATGTGGTTGAGGGATGGAGTCATAGTTACTTGCTTGTGAGATCCACACGATTGGCTGATCCCCACCATTGTCTGTTATATCTCTATATATATGCACATGCTTGTCTCTTATGTAGGTTTGTAGGTACTAGGCATTGACTTCCCTAAATTGTCAGGATGAGCGTGCCCTATCACTAGTCTCAATGGTAAAAGAGGGGAGATAATATTCAGTTATAAATCCTAACCTAAGCCAATTATTGTCCTAAAGTAGGGGACAAGATTCTTTGTTTCCACCCTTCTAAACTCGTCCAGTTGGCAAGAGTTTACACCCAAGTCCTAAGCATGAATGTGGATTCTTAGGTCTTTTTGATTCTTTGATTTGTGGCGTTTGGTGTGGTTGCTATTTTTAGATCATTCTATTTTTAGCTGTGGCATAGTATTTAAATGGTAATTAAATAAATGTATTTATTTAGTTTAATTATTATTTTATTATATAGTTGATGCATTAATTAATTGGAAATTAATTATATGCTTATTTGAGTGTGGTTGAATTATTTAATTAATGTGAATTAATTAAACATCCTCACTTTTGATTTATTTAAATCATGAAATTTAACCTTTGTTTAATTAAAATATACTTATTAAATTAAATGTTATTTTGGCATGTGGTTTTTATGTTAACTTAATGTTTTAATTATTAATTAATTGAATACATTATGTTGCACATTCATAATTCAATGAAATTGAATTAATAATTCAAGTTGAAGTTTGGTTATGTGCTTTCAACAAAAGTCAAAGTGAAGAGGAGACTTCAGTTCAACTGAGACTGAATAGTAAACTAAAGTTCATCTTCATGCAAAGACCTTTTTGGAGTTGAGTTTGAATTCATGCATGAGAAAGGAATTTTCTTTAAGTATTAGAGGTTTTGGCCATTATTCGAGTACATAGGTTTTGGAGGAGGAATTTTGGAGATAGATTTGGGACAGATTTGGGAGAATTCTTCAAAAAGGTTGGATTCTATTTTCTTCATTCTGGACATCATCGAATCTGTTTAATTTTGATTTGAGGTAGGTTTTGATTTTATCATGGTTATTCTATTTCAGATCTTTGTAGGAAATTGTAGAAAGTGTCTTCCTCGTGCTTGCTAGTATTGATTGTTTGAGTAGCATAGCGTTGTGGTTATCAGTTGCATGTTATTTATGAAAGAAATATTTAGTTGCATGTTATTTAGGAAAGATATATTTAGTGCATGTTATTTAAGGAAGATATATTTAGTTGCATGTAGTGGTATTCTATTTTTAGAAAATTCTATTTTTAGAAATAAATAAAATTCGTACATGAGAATTCTTTTAGAATAAAAAAAATAAGAAGAATAATAATGCTATATAATTAAATATTATTTTTATGAGAATTTCATAATGATGTGTCTATTATTGGAGTGTTTGGTTTCTTTTCATGATTACTAGTATGGGTAGCATTAATTTAGCTTTTAGGAGATGTAATCCCAGAGGTGGGGTTTTAGATGTTTAATCTATCTTGTTTGGTTGCTGTGCATATTATGTTGTGTCGGTGAACTTGTTTTATTATGTATCTGGTTTTGCATGTTTATGGTCTTGCATGTGGAATCTAGTTGCAGAGATTCATGAGTTGTGATAACTCAGAGTTCTTAATGTTCATGTGAAACCCTAGAGTAGGTCATCTAAGTGTATATCAGGAAGTGGCTTGTGAATTGGTGCCGGAGCCCAGAAGTGGCTACCAAGAGATCTCATTACAAGTAGTTTAATAAGTGATAATTAATAAACATTGGGAATCTAAAATGTACCTAATAAGATATTTGTGCCTCACCCATGCCTGAGATCCCTGATTGATTTTGACTAAGATAGGAGTTGAGATGATGCTTGCCACCTATATGGACTGGAGATGGCATAGGTAGTACCTTGTCTACACAAGAGGTTACTATAACCACATAGAGTCACTAGGGCACCGGGGTCTGAAGGGACTACCAGGATAACCCTAGAGTTGACTTATGTGATGACACTTCTTGAATGCATCTTATGTTTCCTACGTGTTTTGTTTGCCTCTGGTAGAGTTTGTTATACCTTGTTGTACTTTTTGGTATCCTTGAGTTAGAATCTTTTAGGACCTCTTCCTTGGTTGTTATTGTTTGTTATCGGAGTGGGTTCTGATGTTATCTCCTCAGCACGGTGGGAGTGGACTGTTTAGGTTCACGAGGTCGAGTGGTAGTGGTTCTTTTACCATTTGAGATTCTGATGTTCATGCACCAGGGTTGGATGATCCATGTTGCAGTGGTTCTTTCTTGTTCTTCTTTCTTCCTATGATCTTGTATTATTCTTTCAGATATTCAGAGTTATCATGTTGTTTTTCTTTTCAGTTAGTGTATTCACATACCCTGTGACATGTGCAGTGGATACAGATTATTATGGTTACCTTATGGTACCAATTGTATTTATGTAATCATGCATATGATGTTGTATTTATCATTCAAATGTAATCTTGGAATTCATATCTTTATCATTTATTAATTAATTAACTCTTTCATAATCTACGTCAAGGAACTCTTGAGAGTTGTAACCTATGTTGGTTGTTTATGCTTTGCTTTGCTTCCACATTGTAAAATTTGATGTTATTGATTGTTAACTTTATAAAAAAAATGTTCTGCAAACTTAGTAGCATGTTTAGGTTAAGTTCTTTTGGGTTCCCTGGCAGGGCATTACACTTGGTATCAAAGCACCGAGTTCTACACTGGGAACTCTGGGAAGTTGTGTGCCCATTAGATGTCTAAACTGTTAAACTTGAAACCAAACATAGACATATAACCCTTTTGTGTTTTGACAACCATTAAACTACATCTAAATATTTATGTTTTGCTTCTCTTAAATGCCTTTGAGATATCACTGGCCTAGTGATGGTCATAGGTGTTTGACTATTTATTGTGTATGGTTACCTTCTCTAATGCATCTAGGGAGAAATACCTTGGATGTCATGAAGTGATTACTCCTTTGAGTGTGGCTACTACTAGTCACCTTGTTATGTGGATGTGTTATGATTGATGATTTATTTTTGGTTGATTTATGAATTGTTTATGTTGTGTATGGGCTAGCATTGAAATTTTTGAACTTTTTTATGATTGGATTAGTCACCTAAATCTCTTTTCGTTATCTATTTTGTGACATTAGTCACACTTAATTTATTGTTGAAAATGAGATCTTTTTTGATTTAATGTTGAACTTGTGATTCCCCCACTTGGGTTTTACCTTTTCGAGTTTTGTGGTGGCTACTCCGAATGTTTGGTAATGTTGGCCTTGTTCTATGATAAGTATTATTTCTATCATGTTCATCATGACCCCTAATAGTATGTATAAGGGAGGACATCGCAGAGATGGTGCTATATGAGATGTGTGATATTAGTATCATTGTGTATTCTTTATGATTGCATAAGTGTTGCATTAACTAGATAGTTTTTCATGAATTTCTCAACTCATTATTTGTTATAGATATGAATGTGATCTTTATGTGATCGATCCTATATGTTTTCTATGATGATGAATGAATAAAGGTTTTGATTTATTTGAATTTTAAATGAATGATTGATCAATGTGATTTTTGGTTATTCCTAACTAGATATTGTAATGTTCTTAATGATTGTATATTATGTTCTTATGTTATGACTTGTTTTCAAATGTCATGTTTTTATCTTTAGTAAATGCTTCATGTTTGGGGGGATACATATCCTCAACTATTGTAGGCTTCTAGGAGTAAGCCTAATCCTGGGGGGGTGAGTGTAGTACCCCGCCCCTAGTCTATTTTTATAAAGATTATGATTAATCTAGGATGATAGATTATATGTTAGGAATTTGTTGATGCTTATGATTTTACTAACCCCATACTTGCATGTGTATGGTTGATGTGTTTATTTTATATTTTTGTTTGACGTGCTTGATGTGGTTGAGGGACGGAGTTGTAGTTACTTTCTTGTGAGATCCACATGATCGGCCGATCCCCGCCATTGTCTGTTATATCTCTATATATATGCACATGCTTGTCTCTTATGCAAGTTTGTAGGTACCGGGCATCAACTTCCCTGAATTGTCAGGATGAGCATGCCCTATCACTAGTCTCAATGGTAAAAGAGGGGAGATAATATTCAGTTATAAATCCTAACCTAAGCCAATTATTGTCTTAAAGTAGGGGACAAGATTCTATGTTTCCACCCTTCTAAGCTCATCCAGTTGGCAAGAGTTTACACCCAAGTCCTGAGCATGAATGTGGGTTCTTAGGTCTTTTTGATTCTTTGATTTGTGGTGTTTGGTGTGATTGCTATTTTTAGATCATTCTATTTTTAGCTGTGGCATAGTATTTAAATGGTAATTAAATAAATGTATTTATTTAGTTTAATTATTATTTTATTATATAGTTGATGCATTAATTAATTGGAAATTAATTATATGCTTATTTAAGTGTGGTTGAATTATTGAATTAATGTGAATTAATTAAATATCCTCACTTTTGATTTATTTAAATCATGAAATTTAACCTTTGTTTAATTAAAATATACTTATTAAATTAAATGTTATTTTGGCATGTGGTTTTTATGTTAAATTAATGTTTTAATTATTAATTAATTGAATGCATTATGTTGCACATTCATAATTGAATGAAATTGAATTAATAATTCAAGTTGAAGTTTGGTTATGTGCTTTCAACAAAAGTCAAAGTGAAGAGGAGACTTCAGTTCAACTGAGACTGAATAGTAAACTAAAGTTCATCTTCATGCAAAGACCTTTTTGGAGTTGAGTTCAAATTCATGCATGAGAAAGGAAGTTTCTTTAAGTATTAGGGGTTTTGGCCATTATTCAGGTACACAAGTTTTGGAGGAGAAATTTTGGAGACAGATTTGGGATTGATTTGGGAGAATTCTTCGAAAAGCTTGGATTCTATTTTCTTTGTTCTGGACATCATCGAATCCATATAATTTTGATTTGAGGTAGGTTTTGATTTTATCATGGTTATTCTATTTCAGATCTTTGTAGGAAATTGTAAAAAGTGTCTTCCTCGTGCTTGCTGGTATTGATTGTTTGAGTAGCATAGCGTTGTGGTTATCAATTGCATGTTATTTATGAAAGATATATCCAATTGCATGTTATTTAGGAAAGATATATTTAGTGCATGTTATTTAAGGAAGATATATTCAGTTGCATGTAGTGGTATTCTATTTTTAGAAAATTCTATTTTTAGAAATTCTATTTTTAGAAATAAATAAAATTTGTACATGAGAATTCTTTTAGAATAAGAAAAATAAGAAGAAGAATAATGCTATATAATTAAATATTATTTTTATGAGAATTTCATAATGATGTGTTTATTATTGGAGTGTTTGGTTTCTTTTCATGATTACTGGTATGGGTAGCATTAATTTAGCTTTTAGGAGATGTAATCCGAGAGGTGGGGTTTTAAATGTTTAATCTATCTTGTTTGGTTGCCGTGCATATTCTGTTGTGTCGGTGAACTTGTTTTATTATGTATCTAGTTTTGCATGTTTATGGTCTTGCATGTGGAATCTAGTTGTAGAGATTCATGAGTTGTGATAACTCAGAGTTCTTAATGTTCATGTGAAACCCTAGAGTAGGTCATCTAAGTGTATATCAGGAAGTGGCTTGTGAATCAGTGCCAGAGCCCAAAAGTGGCTACCAGGAGATCCCATTACAAGTAGTTTAATAAGTGATAATTAATAAACATTGAGAATCTAAAATGTACCTAATAAGATATTTGTGCCTCGCCCATGCCTGAGATCCTTGATTGATTTTGACTAAGATGGGAGTTGAGATGATGCTTGCCGCCTATATGGACTGGAGATGGCATAGGTAGTACCTTGTCTACACGAGAGGTTACTATAACCACATAGAGTCACTAGGGCGCCAAGGTCTGAAGGGACTACCAGGATAACCCTAGAGTTGACTTATGTGATGACACTTCTTGAATGCATCTTAGGTTTCCTACGTGTTTTGTTTGCCTTTGGTAGAGTTTGTTATACCTTGTTGTACTTTTTGGTATCCTTGAGTTAGAAGCTTTCAGGACCTCTTCCTTGGTTGTTGTTGTTTGTTATTCAAGTGGGTTCTGATGTTATCTCCTCAACACAGTGGGAGTGGACTGTTTAGGTTCACGAGGTCAGGTGGTAGTGGTTCTTTTACCATTTGAGATTCTAATGTTCGTGCACTGGGGCTGGATGATCCATGTTGCAGTGGTTCTTTCTTGTTCTTCTTTCTTCCTATGATCTTGTATTATTCTTTCAGATATTCAGAGTTATCATGTTGTTTTTCTTTTCAGTTATTGTATTCACATACCCTGTGACATGTGCAGTGGATGCAGATTATTATGGTTACCTTATGGTACCAATTGTATTTATGTAATCATGCATATGATGTTGTATTTATCATTCAGATGTAATCTTGGAATTCATATCTTTATCATTTATTAATTAATTAACTCTTTCATAATCTATGTCAAGGAACCCTTGAGAGTTGTAACCTATGTTGGTTGTTTATGCTTTTCTTTGCTTCCGCATTGTAAAATTTAATGTTATTGATTGTTAACTTTATAAAAAAAAATGTTCTGCAAACTTAGTAGCATGTTTAGGTTAAGTTCTTCTGGGTTCCCTGGTGAGGCATTACAGTTCATCCCCAACTAGCTCAAACCACCTTGTATTAATCATTGGAAATCCATTGTCATGTTCAATAACAGTTCTATCAGGATCATTTTGATTAAGTTGTAGCCTATACCATCTGATGATGAAGAGAACTAATTTGAAGGAATTAAAGTCACACTCAAGTATATCATCCAGAATGCCATAGTATTGATTTTCAAACTCTCGAGGATTTAAGTCATTTTTAGATGAAATATTAGTCACCTGAAAGACTGCACTTATCCCAGAATCACAAGTTTTCTTTGTGTCATCCAACTTTTTGATGCGAAATTTATGACCATTGCAAAACATAGCCTTGTGGTGTCTGACCTGCAAAAATATGTAAAACATGTATAAATTAATGCATCAAGAGTTCATAAATGTACGAGTGATTAACAAATTTATATGTACCTAAAAATATTTTAAACCATGTGCTAAATTTGTTTCTCTTTGGGTAACATTTGGATCTCCGTTACGATGAGCTTCATTAACCAATGAAGACACAACTTCCCATGTTAATGTGTGACCTAAATGATGACATTATTCAATCTATTTCATCATCCAATCTTGATTTTTTGCAATATACAAATGTATTGCATCCGACTCTCGAGCAGCTATACAAAAAATAAATAGACGACTTACAACTGATAAATTTTGAAGATTAAGAATTAATTAACAGCTACAATAACATCTTATAATTTATTATCTCTCACTTTCCTCATTCTATCTTCCCCCACCAAGTACTCCCCTTCAAATTTTCTAATGGTGTCGAGATCTCAAATGCGATCTATATGGATCTTTGTTGCAAGCTTAGGAAGATATTCAGTAACATACACCATAGTCTAGTATACCATAAATCCCTCCACCATAGAACCCTCAGGACGTGCTCTTTGCCAAACCAAAGCCTTCAAAAATTTCAAGTGCCTCTCAACCATCCACATTGACCGAGTGTGTATGGGTCCACACATTTCAATCTCCTAAACTTGGTGTATGAGGTAGTGTTCTTGTGCATTGAAAAAGGTTGAAGGTAGACACTTTTGCATTTCACACATTAGAAGAGGAATTCTTCTCTTCCAGTATTTTATATCTTCTCTATGGATTTCTTTAGATGACAACCACCTACAAGACATTCAAGACACAAAAATATATAAACACGAGACTTTACAATATATATATATACAACAAATTGAATAGATATCATTGCTTACCTCATGTATTTTTCAAGATCATATATCACTTGTCTGATGTTATTGTCAAAGTTCTCTGGGAGAGATAGGGGTAGCACGTACTGCAACAATTATAAAAATAATCATGTCATTCTTTTCTCATATAATACAATGATAAGTACATGCAGTTTACAAATATATTGAAATACAAAAGAACATGACTTACCTTGATGAAGGTATGCCAATCATGTGTTTTCAACCCTTGCCCAAATTCACCTTTCTTTGATATGGTACTACTTATGTTTGCAGCAAACCTTGGGGAAATCAAATTTTTCATATGACTTCTTTTATGGAATCACCTTGTTGTTCTGTTAATAACCAAGGAAGGGCACTTGTATTAATCCATTCTCCATTTCTATTTGATTCAATGAAATTTTTCATTGCATGATTGGATTCATGAATGTCGCTACAAATTTTGATAATTTTTTCTTTGTCACGCCTTTCATCCAATATCTTCCACAATGTCTTCGTTACATTCTTTCCAATATGCATAGTATCAAACAAATGCACATCAAGCAACTGCTCGTAGTAGGGGAACCTACTAAATTATCTGGGATAACTCTTTAGTCCCTTTGGAAGGTGCTCAGTAGTGTTGCCTTGATGACATTCATGATCATCAATCACATAATCAGCAAACAAAACACAATAAAAATATACAAATTCCAAACATAAACCATTAGGTAGAATGGTAGTACCTTGACGATTAATTCTATTATATTCCAACTTCCATAAGTGAGGTGTCATTCTCTGTGGCTTAGATGTAGTCTCTTATTTCCCATTGAAAAGATGTTTTTTGGTAATTTGATAGTTATGATTTTTGTGGAGAAAGTGTCTATACTCATCAAACACCTGCTTTCCTAAACTTTTTGAATAACGAAATTTCATCTTTGGACCACAAACTAGACATGCAAATTCTCCCTTTGTTTGAAGACCTACAAGGTAATGATACAATTGGATTAAATATGTTAATTTTTATTTTTAGAATTATCATGTGCAACTTGAATTCACCATAACATACCAGAAAAATGTGTTAGCCTTGGGGCATCATGTATTATCCATACAAGCATTGCATGGAATTAAAATTGTCTATCTCCTATTGGTCTAGAGATGTCATACATAGTGACACCTTTCCATAACTCCACCAACTCATCGATAAGAGGCTCAATATAAACATTCATATCTTTAACTTGGTATTTACCTAGTTGAATGAACAACAACATTACATAATTATTGTGACCATTTTACTTCAAGATTTATAATTACATGCAAATAACTATTAAATGATCAAATACCTAGAACAATCATTGCCAACATAATGTGCTCCCTCTTTATTGACATCCATGGAGGAATGTTATTATTGATGACAAAAATAGGCCAAATAGTGCAAACAGATCTTAGCTCTCCAAATGGATTGACACCATCCGCTGCCATTGAAAGCTTGAGATTTTGAGGTTCTTCGATAAAGTGCGGCCACTTTTCCTCTATGTCCTTAAATATAGAACCATCTGCAGGCATTTGAATAATGTCATCTTGACTCCTATTGTGTGCATGGTAATCCATAAATTGTGCCAAGCTATTACACCTAAATAATCTTTGCAAATGTGGTATAATGGGGATGTAACAAAGAACCTTGTGAGGCACCTTTTTTGTTATTTGATCTGTTCAATATCTACTCATATGACATTCAAGGCATTCTATTGCAAATTCATGTTCTTTATGATAAATAATATGATCATTGGGACAAGCATCTATTGCCTGATACTCTATAACAATATCTTTCATAGTGACACATAATTCTCGGTATGAGCGAGGGAGAATATTTGATGGTGGTAACAAGAACTCACCTATCAATCTGTAGAAAAAAAATATATGTTGTTAATATTAACAATATTTATGGTACATGTTTTACCATTTAATTACTATAATGACATATATGACATACCATAGCATACGTGACATTGTTGTGTTGGATAAACCATTCATAACCTTCAAGTTCAACAACAACAATACAACAGAGAGAAGAGTTGTTTGGGAGTCTTCGTAAAGGGGCATGGTTGTCTTCTCAAGTAGAGGTATATCATGGATGACATCAACATCATCCTGATCATCATCATTAGTTGTGCCAATACCAAATGTGTCATGGATCAATGTATTAGTACCATCATCTGGCGCATCATTGTCATCTTCCATGGGATCATAATCTTCAGCTTCAATATTTGCACCTCCATGATCCTCCACTTCCAAAGCCATATTCACAATATTCGCACCTCCATGGTCCATATCATGTACTCCCCTAGGGAGGTCGACCTATATTAAAATGATGAACACAAATAAACCATGATAATGATCTCATCATCAGGTGTATTTCATATATATATATATTAATTGTTAAATAGATATAATGAAAAACTTACCAATTCATGATAATCAAAGCCTCCTTTAATGTGACCATTATCACTACAATGTCTCTTAGTTGTTTTGATTAGCAATCTTCTAATGTTTAAGCCCTTACAATTATTGTAGGGACAATAACATTTTCCATCACTTTTTCTTTTCAAGTTCAACCACAATCTATTGATTGCATCCCCATTACCTTCTTCACTTGGATTATCTAACATGATGCTTCTTCACTTAGATTATCTATAACCTAATTATATATAGAAATTGAAAACTTAGTTATGAAATGATGTTGTAGTATAGTATACCAAATTGAAACACTTCTATTATTGTAGTCTTCCACCTCACACTCTTTCCTATTGTGGCAAGAAAGAAAGATATTCAAATAATATAGTAGTTTTTAAATCAAAATAAAATGGAGGCAAGTTGTTGATTGAGGGTGCAGGGAACAACACCTGTCAGTACTTTTATCGAATTATAAATTTCAATTTTGAACCATTCTATGAATATAGAACATGGATGTAATCTCAGAAAATAACATAATGTAGACACGACAGATTACTTATTTTGTTATTCTACATTACTTACTATTTGAGTGCACGTTCCACCTACAACTTGATCAAGTCTTGTTTGATGCTTCAATTTTGTGTTAACTGTCCTATAGAAGTACACAATTTTGTATTTGCCCAATATGTTATTCAAAAAATAATAATAGAATAAAATACTTGTTGAGAAAAATCATCATAGGAGTATCAAAAACTCAAGATTTAAGGTAACACAACATTATAAGACTCTTACATTTAACCTTCAACTCATGTACCTAATAAATAGGAGAAAAAATACATGAAATTGAAAAATTTAACTAATGAATTGTGTTTTTCTTCTCATCTTAATCGGCCAAATTTATATGAGATTCTAAAGAAGGCCTCACTCTTAATCAGCTAAATCTTCCTTGCACCACACAAAAAAACTGTGCTAACTATGTCTACTCAAACCTTAATTGTTTAAGAATTCATCATATCAGATAAAGTATGTTTAAGAATTGTTGGGACTAGTCCTTTGGCATGTATTAAATAGAATACAATTTTCAGCATATTATTATCACTCTATTTCTTTGTTGTAAACATGCTATTGGTTCAGTTTTGTAAAAAAAAATTGTGTTAGATGCATTTAAAATTATCTGCATTGTCTTACGATTGTCTAAATGCTTCTTTATTTGTCAACCAATTAATACATGCTACTATATAAAGAAGACAATCAGAAGACAATGAAGATTTGTCTGACAAAAATGAATACACTAAACTAAACCAATGACATGTTTACAAAAATTATCATAACTCGCAAGAAAAACTAAAACAATGGCATGTTTATAACTCATTAAGAGTGAGGAATAGCTTGTGCAAGGGTGAAAGTAGTTTTGATCATTTTGGTCATGACTGTTCCTCTACACAGTCAGGAAATGTAACTGTCTAATGATTATATGTAATGTTGAATGGATTAAATGTTTTATTCTTGGTAGAAGTGAATGGAAGGAATAGTGTTGGTGTTAGGTTTCATTTATAATTGAATTCAATGGTTTCCAAGATGTGTTGAGGAGTTTGGTCCTTGTTTAATGTTAACTATTCCTGCACAATCCACTCATACAATAGTGAAATGCTATGTGGAAGGGATGGTTGATAGTGTTCCTTAAGGGAAGGGGGATTTTGAAAGACTTGTTATCATTGTATTATGTATTTCCAATATGTTTGGATGTAGGGTAGACTGGGAGAATGAAGGATCACTCACCGATTGCATGATAACCCAGTTTTGAAGGGTCACTGGTTGAGGGGACAGTCAAGGTCCCAATGATTGGGCCATTGGAGGACCCTATTTCTTTGTATTAATTGCTATTCAAATTGGATACATGGATTTCTTGTGAATTATCAGCTGCTATGTATCCTGCAACTGCATCCGTAAATCTGCATATACTTCTCTATGGTTGTAAGCCACTTAGAGATCAAAATAGAGAAACTGAATCAAAATCATTCTTTGTCATATTTCCTTTTAACAAATTCTCAACTATCAATGATACAATATACATTTGATGCCCTAAGCTATCAAATATACAAATGGCACCTACCTAGAAGCTCACCAGGAGACTGAAGGATCACTCACTGATTACATGATAACCCAGTTTTGAAGGGTCACTGGTTGAGGGGACAGTCAAGTTCTGGATGATTGGGCCATTGGAGAACCCTAGTTCTTTGTATTAATTTCTATTCAAATTGGATGCATGGATTTATTGTGAATTATCGGCTGCTATGTATCCTACAACTGTATCCATAAATCTGCATATACTTCTCTAGGGTTGTAAGCCACTTAGGGATCAAAATAGAGAAACTAAATAAAAACCTAGTTTTGAAGGGTCACTGGAAGAGGGGAATGAAGGATCACTCACCGATTGCATGATAACCCCACCAAGCATTCTTTCCTTTAATTTTCCATAATATCTCAAAGTATGATCATTATTCTTTACTTTCTTCTATATGTTATTCTTTCTATGGTTTTGTTATCTCAGAAATATATCAAAAACATTGCAGATGTGCATATAAAAGTAAAATATTGTCCTTCAATTGTTCCACATTGAAGCATTTCCTCTTTGGAGTATTCTCTTCATTTGTACAATATTTGTCAAAAATGGTTCCCATATTTTTTCAAGATCTATTTTAATCTTTATATTGCAATTTTGATTAGATTTGACCTATAGTTGATTTCATTAGTATTTTATAACATATACTCCTAATTTGAAATGTGGAGAGAAAGAAAGAGACACACTAGGTATGAATTACACGATATACCCATCATCACTTAGCACTTAAATAATAAATTATGGACAGGGAACAACCCCCTAACCTCTGGATGTTTGTTTCATGTTGGCCTCTTATTATATGCAAAGGTAGGTATGTCTTAATTAGGCTAACAACCAAAATGTAGGGGCCATAAATTATGGAACCCAAAATAGTGCACACTTGTATTAAATTAGGTTCAGTATACTACAAGGGAATGGAAACCATGCAATAGTACCTCATGGGGATGGAAGAAACCCTTCACTAAGAAGATGGTTGTGTCTGCAATATTTACTAGAGGCAAAGAACATAATTTGGTTCCAGCAATTACTCCTAGAAGATAATGGCACCCACAAAACACTTGGAAAAGATAGCACTCACTATATCTTTTATCACTCTTTTAAAGTTGGGACAATAAATCTCAAAGATTGATCAACGAATTCTTGAACACAAAGAACCATTGACAGATATGATTCATCTATACAATAGCCAACAACCAATTGTTCTAATCATGGTGTCCAATAATTATGTTAGAAAAAGCATCTACAAATCCCTTACACAACCATAATAGATTCAAACCATGAACTATAAGAACCTAACAATGGGACTAACAAAGATACAGCCTAAACAAATCTTGATCATATTCCACCCTATTGTAAGGCCCAACAAGTAACTCTATCTTAAAGCTACACATTCCTCTAGATGAAGCTCAAAGGTCAAGTAGCTAAAGCATAGAAATACTTGAATGAATATAGGAATAATTTGATGTACAATCATTTGCTAGCTTGGTTTGTGGGTTTTCCACATAATATTTTCCCTTTAACCACATTTATAGTTTCAGAAAATTAGAAAAAATTGTTTCAGATTTATATTATCCTTTTGAACTAGCACGTTGCCATCAAAATGCATAATCATTAGTCATCTCGAGAAAATTCCTATTGATTAGTAGGATATCCTTATAAAAATTTGATGCATGGATTTCTTGTGAATTATTGGCTGCTATGTATCCTACAACTATGGAAGGAATAGTGTTGGTGTTAGGTTTCATTTATTATTGAATTCAATGGTTTCCAACATGTGTTTAGGAGTTTGCTCCTTGTTTAATGTTAACTATTCCTACACAATCCACTCATAAAATAGTGAAATGCTATGTGGAAGGGATGGTTGATAGTGTTCCTTGAGGGAAGGGGGATTGTGAAAGACTTGTTATCATTGTATTGTGTATTTCCAATATGTTTGGATGTAGGGTACACTAGGAGAATGAAGGATCACTCACTGATTACATGATAACCCAGTTTTGAAGGGTCACTAGTTGAGGGGATAGTCAAGGTTTAGATGATTGCACCATTGGAGGACCCTATTTCTTTTTAGTAATTTCTATTCAAATTGGATGCATGGATTTCTTGTCAATTATCAGCTGCTATGTATCCTACAACTGCATCTGTAAATCTCCATATACTTCTCAAGGGTTGTAAGCCACTTAGGGATCAAAATACAGAGACTAAATCAAAATCATTCTTTGTCCTATTTCCTTTTAACAAAGTCTCAACTATCAATGATACAATATACATTTGATGCCCTAAGCTATCAAATATACAAATGGCACCTACCTAGAAGCTCACCAGGAGAATGAAGGATCACTCACTGATTGCATGATAACCTTGTTTTGAAGCGTCACTAGTTGAGGGGACAGTCAAGGTCCAGATGATTGGGCCATTGGAGGACCCTAGTTCTTTGTATTAATTGCTATTCAAATTGGATGCATGGATTTATTGTGAATTATTGGCTGCTATGTATCCTACAACTGCATCTGTAAATCTGCATATACTTCTCTATGGTTGTAAGCCACTTAGGGATCAAAATAGAGAAACTAAATAAAAATCATTCTTTGTCCTATTTCCTTTTAACAAAGTATCAACTATCAATGATACAATACATTTGATGCCCTAAGCTATTAATACAAATGGTACCTAGCTAGAAGCTCACGGGCTGTCCATTTGATAACCATAGTCAACATTTCAAAAAAATGGATATCCTTGAGCACAAGCACCAATAACATCAAATAATGGAGTTAAAGCACGGGCTAGGGCACGACACTAGTAGAATGTGGTCATTTCAATTACAACAATTTACAATGGCGTCATTAAACATATATGCCAGTAATATCAACAAACGTGAATCCAAACATTTGAATACAGTGAATCGATATCCTTGAGCACAAGCACGAATAACATCAAATAATAGAGATAAAGCACTGGCTATGACACAACACCAGTAGAATGTGGTCATTTCAGAGAGCATTCATGATCAAATAAAATGAAATGCATTCAAATATGATGCCAGAGGCTCGAAAGATGAAGAAATCACATACCTTCTCCCGCGCTCAACTTTCACTCCTTTTCTCCTGCTCCCTCTATCCAATCGAAATAAAAATGATGAGGTCGTTTCACTTTTTTTTAAATCTATACTCCGAATCTGTTGGAATTCTGATGGTCAATTAAACACCCATCGGAATACTGACATCATCAGGGCCTAGTACAAAAAAAAATACCAAATTCATAATAAAAAGTTACCCATCGAAAACTTTTGTCAAAATTTGGCCCCAAATGTAGTAGTGCTTATTGATGCATTTCTCTTTGAATGTGATTAAAATTGTTGATACAATAACATGAGTCTTCAAAAACCTAAACAAAAATCATGAACGCATGCTTGCATGAAGGATGTTGAAGCTTTCCACAATACTAAGTCTAAAGAATATGGCGAGACAAAATGCCTTGAATTCTTGATGCTTGAATCCTTTAGTACTTGAGTGCTACATTGGACTAATTGATGTCAAATTGAGTGAGATAAGCTTACTTTTATACCTCTCCCTAGCATTTCAAGGTGTTAAAATTGAATCAAGATGACACAAGATTCAAATTCATGCTCAAATAGGTTGACTGTTAACTGACTTAAATTTTTTCTCGAACATTGGGGAGTGGATTGTCCAAGATGACCTGCTCCCTCCAATGTAGGACCAAATTAGAACCAAGGTTCCATCATGTTGAGGAGATACCAAATTTGATGTGGAATTGAACTATGATGCCAAAATCAAGTATGAGAGGCCATACATGTTGAAATGGGGCCTAGGTAAGTTAGAAATGCATAAAGATTCAATTTATGACACTACAATAATATCTTGTAATAACCCAAAAAAAAAATTAAAATTTATTGATTATTTTGTAAATACAATATTAACAAACATATATTTTTAATTTAAATATAGCCTATTGATTTAGACAAAAATATCATATTTAATATTATTCCTAAGATGGGCATCCATGACTATTTAGTTAATGTCCACATAGTGTGTTAAGCTTATTTTCTTTAGGTGAAATGTACTTGAACCTATCTAGACTATAATTCTCATACAATATTACCTTTCTTACTAATAAAAATAAAAACCTTCATCTATGTATACTACAAAATCATTGAGATTTTATGCAAACTACCTTATTACAAAATTAATATGTTATGTTTTTCCTATGTTATTGAATTAATTCATTTTGCCTCCTTAAAAATTTGAGGATTACTAAAATTATTTGAAAGGAATAACATGATTAATTTTATCTAGGATATATTTTGATTATTTAATAAGGATAAAATGATTATTCAAAATACATGCACTTGTTTAAAGACAAGATTAAAATTTTGACACATTTATTATGAATGAAAACAATCAATCAGAGACTCACAATCTTGCAATTTCAAAGGTTCCTTAAGAATGATGAATTTTCCATAGGTGATACAACTTAGTAACTCTTTAACAACTCAACTTTCTTACCACCTAATTAATTTATAGATGTTCCTATAACATATTGTTATTTCAAGGAAATATGATATACTATGTATTACATGTTGATGTAAATAGTGTCATTTCATAACTAGTTAGTAGTTGACCACTTCTTAAGATGACCTATTTAGATTATCTTAAGTTTTCTTAGAGGATATTTAGAGACTTGTCTCACCTCATGTAGTTGATATATGTGCACTCCTTTTGGAGACACCTATTACATCTTTGCTTACCACTTACATGCATACATGTCACTTTTCTCATGATTGTCACCCCTATGTAGAGGTAGTTAGTAGTTTTTGCTCCCCTTCTCACTTCACTTGCTTGTCTATATATGCAATATTAGTTTGTACAATTTACTTAAATCTTTGACATTTATTTAATTTAATTTCTTGGCTAATAGTTTTTGGTTTGATATTTTCTCTTAGATTCTGGCTAAGCCCAATATAGTGTTAGAACTATGCTGATAGAACCCTTCCCAATCATGCACCTACCCTGATTAAGAGTTCCTCACAAAGCCATTTGTTAATTACTATTTTTTTTTGGTCAATTACTATTTTTTTGGGTCAATTACTATTTTTTTGGGTCATTGTGTGTCATATGTGGCAAAGAGTTTTATTATTCTTTAACAAAATCAATAGAAATTACTATCTCCAACAAGTTCCGTAGCCAATCTCTGTTGCAAAGTCATTTTTTGGGTTAGTGTAAAGATTGGTGGTAGGTTTGTTGCCTATTTTTGATTCATGCCTATGTTGTAGAGAATTTGTGGTTATTTCTTTCTGGTATTTGTACAATTTCATTGATTTACTCACGTGAAGAGAGATTGCAACATCATTATCACTGAACACCTCTACATGAGCATCTTAAATCTGTTGTTCTATGATCTTGCAAATATTTTCCAAGTTCTAGGCACCATTTTGTTATGAAAGCTTCTTTGCCTGCCATATTGGCCTCTAATAACATTTGTGGTCCATTTCATCAATTGCAACCTCTAGCATCTAGTCACTACATAATTAACTTCCTTCCAACATAGCTATATTTTTATTTACTATATTATTTGAGGAACAAGGTGGCCAATCCCAACATTTCATTCACCCTCAATCTTCAAGTTTATCAAGAAGCAACATTTTTTGTGTAGATAAATGGTTGTACTTGAACATCCCCATAATAGGTAATAATAATCATGCCATGGCTTCTCCTAGGAATAGTATATTCGAACTAAGTATCATTTTACCTATCATAGAGTACATTTAAATTGTCAACCCAAGGATGTATACTTGAAATGGGACAACACGGTTTATGCACTAAGTCTCTCATGGAGTCATTTTTCTTAAGCTACAAGAAGGAAAATACATGAAAGAAACTTACACTATTACTGGAGGAAAGTAAACACACACATCTACTAATGAAAACGGTGTTGAAAAATATAACTTCAATCCTAATCTATTTTGTCAACCCAAAGCATTCACAATGATTATTTCTACAAGTGTTGTAGGAACATACACAGTTTATAGTGCTATAGGAAAGAATAGTGAACTCTACTTGAACTTTTGTAAATGCTCAAACAACTTAATCTATTCTACTCTAATCCACCTTCCAAGTGGACCCCCTTGGTCAGCTTCTGCTAGCTACCAACACAAAATAGAACTCAAAATCACTTCTTTATTGTATTTCCATAAAATTGATTACATTATCATGAGACAACACACAGAATTGGAAAAGTAATTTTGTTTCATATTATATCAATAATACAACCATCTGACTAAATTTCTATCTAACCATCATCTCCCTTTATATAGAGGATTGATGCTTATTTGAACACAAAAGATAACTTCTAAATAATTTGCACCATAAAGAAAGGAAAGTACAATAGTCCATGATAGAATAACATAAAGGTTGCATAACTGCTTAACAAAACATTTATCACAGAGAAGACATAGCATAAGCATGTCCGTATATTTCCTAGAATGGTTCTTCCTTCAAATTATCAAGCATGTCCCATGGTATCATAATGACTTTCCATCATCATGACTAAGTCTTCCTCACTCTTCATCAATGTTGGTTGATCTATTCTTCATTCATCCCTCTTTCCTTGGAAATTTAGTAGCATATACATAGCTTCAAGAATTTAACCATTCAACTAATCCAAATATTAGAACACACATTCAAGCAACTATATGAAATACTACAATGTATGTATAATATTTGGCAAATTATATCAACTATTATCTACCCATGGGTTTTGATGGTTTGACTGTATTTATAACATTTTCACAAGTTCAAATACTGAAAAGGTATAACAAGTGTTTTAGAAATGTTTGAAATGGAACATAAAAACATCACAAAATAAGGATAAATTATAGACCCATCATTTTCCCCCTAAGAGCATAATTCTTGTCCTAAATCATGCATTTCTTAGCCATTCCTCTGAATTCCCCAACTTCACTCTTTCCTCTTCTCTTGCTCTTGAAAGTATAATAAAATCCTCTGGTCTTATCCTAATAATCCACCATGTAGTCTTCCTGAAGATGATCTATCTTCATAGCATTAACATCAAACAGGGGCCACATAAGCATTGGTGGATGAAATGTCAAAGGACACCAGAGCTCGCATCGAATCTTCCTCCCCAATTGCATATACTTGGGTGCCCTATTTATGGCTGCCTCAAGGTTAATGGGGCTATGTGGCTTTGATTTATTAATATCTTCTGACAATCTGCTCCATCTATTTCTAACACCTACTAGGGCTCACTAGAAGGTAAAATAGGGCATTCCCTCATATTCTTTGTAAACTTTCTCTATAACAACCAAAATTATATCCCTGGTTTCTACTTTTATCTTTCTATAAGTAAGATTTAACCAATCCCTTAGTAAAACATCAAGCTTGCTACTTTCAACCCTTAAGTTTAACTTTTCTGATCTCCCTTGATCTTTGTAGGCATCTAACTGCCTATCATAATTAGTTTCAATGTGCATCCATGACATTAGGGATTTTAGATGTATATCTCCAATATAAAGTAGAGGCTTCCAATTAGTTTCATCGGCAATAATAAAATTATGGAGGTAAAGTTCACAAAGTAGATTTTTTTGCGAGGAAGGAAGGGATTGGTACATACCATAGAATTTTATTTTATTTTAAACTTTGACTCTTTATCTTTAATAGGCATCATTAACTAAAACAAAATAAATTATTCTTTTAAATATATTGCATAAAACCTAGGAGGAGGCCTGCAAGCAAGAATCTAATCGGCCAACTTTAAAGAATGGTCCATTTTATGATTTTTCCTTTGTATTTGTTCTTTCAAATCTTCTATTTCCTCCCTTTGGTCATCAATTTCTTTTTGCATTTTCTTTCTTTTTTCTTTCCAAAGAGTCTTTTTGAACACAAACTAGTTATACAAATTGAAAAAGAATAGACTGAAGAGTAGGTGGGCTAAACTCTATGAGTTGAGGCTTTTTCTTCTCACTACAAGCATTCTCTAGATAATCAGTTAACTAGGATACTTTAAAGGGCACAATAGCATTTATGGAAAAAGAGTGAACTGGTGCCTGAGCCAATTGAGGTTCTTCCTACTTATCTTCCTGGACTTTTTGATGCATTTCCTCAGGGTCACTATGTTGCTGAAGTGCCTCCTGGTAAGTACTTTTAGGATGATTATTGACTGATTCATTCAAATTTTTGGAATTATCTGGAACATTTGTTTGTGTTGGGGAATTATCAAAAATATGATCCATGTGACTTTCAATGGCAGGTTGATCTGATGAATTGGCCATCTAGAGGAATATGTGGCACTTGCCCTCTAATTCAAGAGCTTTACCGCAAAGGATTCTTTGTAACCTCTATTGTTTTCTTTCTAACAGTTTTCTTCAATCTCTCTATTATAGGAGTGGTTTCTGCAAGAGCTAACTTCTTTTTCTTATGTCTAGAAACTGCAGGGTTTTGGGTTTGATTTTCATCCTTAGGAACTGAAGTTCCTTCATCAATTTTTCTTTTCCCTTGTCTTTGGGTAGAGGTAGATACATTTTCCACTAGAGTAGGGAGAGGTTCATCTTCCCTAATATTTTCAGGCTCTTCTCCTTGTCTGGTTATTTCAATAGTTGGTTCAGAGGTGTATCATCTTAAAATGGAAGCACTTCCATGATAAAGAGCATTTATCCCTCTGAGTAAGTGGTCTGGGGTCATGTTAAGAACCTTGATCAGGTCTTTGCATGTATCTAGCTTTTCCCCCTGTTCTGCTTTCCTCTACACCTAATTTTCACTTCATATCTGCATTTCCTAGCATTTTGGGTCAGGATCCTGAGGTTTTTGACCATAAGGTCAAAGTCAACCTTATGGGGTCAAAGTTGAACTCAACCCTAACTTGGTCAAGATCAACCTCGACCCTAACCTAGTCAGATCCAAGCTCATCCCTGACCCCCTATCTAGATTTCAAATTTCCTTAATTTCTGGGTGTCAAGTTTTGGGGATATTTGTTTTCCCGCCTTCGGGTTGGCCATTTTGGGTTTCGAAATGGTAAATCCTTAAATTGCATTTAATATAAGTATATTTTCTAAAGTTTAGGACCTAATTGGGATTTAATTCTCCAAGGTGGCCCCTCTAGAGGATTGTGCCCTAGTTCACTATAAAAGGAGGCCTTCCTCTCTCATTTTCTCCATCCATCATTCACATCTTCTTTTGCCATCAAGCTCTCAAGTGCAAGCAAGTGAATTCAAGAATTCAAGCAAGCCTTCAAGCATTCAAGTGTTCAAGCATTCATCCATCAAGGAGATCCATTGTTAGCCATTGAAGGATTCAATCTCTTTGGAGCCCCCTTGAAGATCCATCCTTCTACATTCATCCAAGCCTCCTCATATGCAAAGATCAATTCAAGATTGGTGTTGAAGATCAAATTCCATTGATTTGAGACATCCTAAATTCATTCTACATTCATTGAAGCATTCCTACTTGTGGATTTGAGGATTCAAATCCTCTACAAGGACTTCAACATAAGCGAGGTGAATTGTTTCAATTACTTTGTTTATGCACACTACATTTCAATTCAATTTCAAGGTTAATTCCTAAATTGGGGTTTGACTAAGGCAAACCCCCCATACAAACAAAAACCCCCTCTTTCTTGTAGGTACAGGTGTGGAATTTTGGATCTGAGATCAGATTTGGATACCCTTTTCGGTGAACTTTCAAGATTTGCAAAAAAAGTTGGAATCGACCTTCAAATAAAGAACGTAGCCTTTGACCTTTTATGAGGGTCAAAGACTACCTTCCATCAGAAAGACAAAATATTTTTGGGTTTTCTTCATCTTGGCATTTCCAGTCCGAAACAGGTTGCAGAATCGCCCAAAAGTACACACAAACATCAGAAATGAGCATTTTCCAAATTTTTCGTATTTGAGGTTAGTACTTGTATTTCAATTATTTCATATTTCAAGCTTAATTCTCCATAGGTAAATATAGGGTTTTTCTCTCTCTTTCATATTCTCCATAGATTGATTTGATTGTGTATTAACCTTTTGGTTGATCAAATTGGATCTCTCCTTTGGGAATTTGGATTTAGGAGTGGATCTCATATTTCCCCCATACATTAAATTACACATCTAAATAGAGGTGATTCCATTTTACCACTATTCATTTTGGTGAACCCGACTAGCTTACTCTCCTTCTTTTTGGTGTTAGATTTCCTTTTTATCTTGTTAGTATTAGATTTATATTTTGTATTAGATATTGCATGCTAATTAGATTTCAAAAATATAAAAATATTCATGATTTATGTGGTTTTAGTTTAGTTCATTTGCATTACATTGGTTTATGAGCTTTACTACTAGTAGTCCTACTTATAATATTCCAGTTAGAAGAAGTCGTAGACTCATGGGTGCCTTTGATCCTGAATCTTCCTCTCCTTTCCTTAGGGTCCTGGATGACAATTTGATTCTTCATTATTCCAATCCTACTATGGAGAAAAACTCTTCTCACTCATCTCATGATGAGGATGATGCTTTAAGAGTTCCTCCTAAACAAGTTCAAAAACTTTCAACTGAACTTGATAAAATGGGTAATTGGCTTATTCAAGAGAACCATAATCAAGATTCTATTCAAGCTATAGAGGCTCTTAAGAAATTTCTCTGTGATATTGATCAAGGTGTTAACCTCTTGTGTTGTATTACTCACCTTGTGCATTCAAATGTTAAACCTTTAGCTCAAGAAGCTCAAGATTTAGGGTTGATTTCTCCTATCACTAGTGTAGAACCTCCTTCTAATCCTTTACCTAGTATTCCTACTTATACTCCTTCTTTGGTGACTGTGACGATTCCCTCTATTCCTATGAGTGTTCCTACTATGTCCCTTCCTACATCACAACCTTCATATCATAATGTTCCTTTTACTTATTCCAATCCGCTTCCAACTGTAGTTCCTAGTGTTCCTCCAGTTGTGTCTTCTATTCCTACAGCTTCTTACACTTTACCTAGTGTGTCTAATATTGCTACTCCTATTTCCTCTAATGATTCAACAATCATTAGTTTGGCTCAAACTGTGTCATCTTTACAATAACAACTTGCTTCCTTAACTCAAAACAAGTTTAGTATCCCTACATGTGACATGGGAAGTCCTTTGTCCTTGGATATCATTCGTACTCCTATTCCTCAGCAAGTTGATATGCCTCATCTTGAGAACTATAACGGAAAAGGAGATCATGTACATCATGTTAAAACATTCCAAATCCTTTGTAGTGATTATGCTCGTGACCATAGGATTTTAGCGAAATTATTTGCTAGAACTTTGCATGACAAGGTCTTACAATGGTATTGTTCCTTACCTCCTTATTCTATTGATTCCTTTCCAAAAATTTATAATGCCTTTATTCAATAATTTCAAAATAACATTGGCCCACAAGTGTCTTTGACTAATTTGATGCATTGTAAACAAAGTGCTAAAAAAAAATTAACTGAATTTATTGGTAGATTTAAGCATTTGCATGCTCACATTTCCTATCCTATTCCTGATATTGATATTCAACGTATGTTTATTTCAAATTTGCAAAAGGATATTAGAGATTAGATTCTACTTACTGAATTTACCTCTTTTCAACAACTTTATGCAGTGCTTCATCATTATCAATTACAAGTGAGTCAATTTGAGAGCAACACTCCAATGGCTCCTGTTCCAGTTGATAAGAGTGATGCTGCTCCTAATCCAAAAAAAAATAAAAAATTCAACAACTATGTCAAGATAAACAAACAAGAAAATGCAGTTGATGATCAAGTTGTTGTTGCATCTCACAATGCCACTTCTACATCCACTTCTTTTTTATTAAATCATATGTTTACTCCTCTTTTTGAACCTTTACATTCTATTATGAATAGGTTGTTAGCTGCTAATATGATTACTTTACCTCCTATTCGACCTCTTTTACCTGTTACGATTGCTTCTAAATCTTTTGATCAAAATTCTTTTTGTCAATATCATCATTAGAATGGGCATGATACTAAGAAATTTTATTCTTTAAAACATAAGGTTCAAGACTTAATTGACTCTAATGCCTTATCTGTCAATAATCTTGATGGTAGTGGGAACAAATCTGTCTCTCCTCCTAATCAAAACCTTCAAATTTATATGAATCCTTTACCTATGCATGATACTAATACCATTGCTCAACCATCTGCTGTGGAAATTATGTATGACTCAAAGATGGATGATCTCAATTGGGTTGTTAATCAAGTGGAGCATGTTGGTCAATCTATATCTCAACCTCAACCTCTACCTCAACCTCATATTCAATCTCAAGTTCAATCTCAACCTCGACCAAAACCTAAACCTAAATTGAAAATTCAACCTAAACCTCGACAACAACCTATGAATAAAAGACCCCAGGAACTTTTGATTACCTTTGATGATGCTGAGACTATTAAAGCTGCTAATGTTCCCCTTTACATTTATGCTAGGATTTCTCAGAAACCTACTCGTGGTTGTCTTGTTGATCCTACATCCTTAGTCAATGTTATAACTGAAGAAAATCTTTTTATGAAAATATTACAACGTGATTCTTATGATCCATCAGATGTGTGGATTCAAACTTGTAATGGTTTTCTTTATCCATCATTTGGTTCTATTACTTTACTGGTTGAACTCTGTGGAAAAATTGTGAACACTACCTTTGTTGTGGTTCCTACTTTTGATCAATTTCAAGTTAAGCTAGGTTTTCCCTAGTTGAATGCCATGCATGTTGTTGCTTCACCTATCCATAAGTGTCTTAAGTTCATTCATTATGAAGAAGTGAAGATGATTAATCATAGTTTATATCAACCTTCTAGGCCTAGAGATTGTGTTGCTCTAGATTTATTTTGGCCTTCATTACCTAATTCATGTCCTCCTTGACCTGATAATCTTTTTTGTTCATATCAAGCTTATAAACATCATAATATTCTTGAATTAAGCATACCTCATATGGATCTTAATCATGGTCTTTTGCCTACACCTTATATACCTCCTTCAACTATGGCTTCTAGTTCTGTTAATCAAGTTCCTTCTATCGCTCTTCCTAAACAACCTATCAAAGATCCTGTGATTGTTCCTCCTATTCTTGATAATCCTATTGATCTTCCTAAAGAACCTATGAAGGATCCTATGATTGTTCCTCCTAGATCTCAACCTATTTCAAATAAATCAAAATGTAATCAATTTGCTAATGAACATCGTAAGAAGCATCGTGCTCATGC
This sequence comes from Chamaecyparis obtusa, assembly GCA_027943335.1. Classification (NCBI taxonomy): domain Eukaryota; kingdom Viridiplantae; phylum Streptophyta; class Pinopsida; order Cupressales; family Cupressaceae; genus Chamaecyparis; species Chamaecyparis obtusa. The sequence continues at coordinate 2,189,845 of BSBK01002199.1, read as the reverse complement.
TAAAGCTCATAATTTTGTTCTTCAAAGATCTCTACCTTCTTCGAATAAATTTATGCATGATGTGTTAGAAAAATTTGTTACTAATAATGATGTTAATATGCATGATTATGATGATTCCATTCATATCTTAGATCCTATATTTTGATTAATTTGGATGAGGAAGATACTCTTGATGATACTGATGATGTTAATGATGAATATGTAGATCTCTATAGTTTTTTTGACTATTAGTGACTCACACTTAGTCATATATCTAGGCAATGATGGTCGGTCATCACTGTGATCGAGTCATTATGTAAAGGCTGAGCTACGTAATGTTTACTTACTAAGCAGTAGTACTGCTGAGTAAACTTATGTTCACTACGTATTATAGTAGTATACCGAGTCTAGTTCTACCGAGTCTTGTATACAATGATTACCGAGCGCCAGAGTTATCAACATATGCTGAGTACAGTGAATGCTGAGTATCAAAAACTACATTTGCCAAGTTAGCCAGAGAATGACATAAGAATTTGTTTTAGCATAGTGATTGAGGTAAACAGTTTTGGCCAACATCCATGTTTTGTATTTTTTCTATTGAGATAATTACAGAGGTAATTACACATCTACTTAGTAATCATTGATCCCTATGCTATACCTAGAGCCAATCAGAAATTAGTAAGACTTAAATGGCAAAAGGAATTAATCTAAGCCATAGATCTTGAATAAGTAAAACATTTTTGTTGATTATATAAGGTCAATATTTTAACCCTAAAATGTAGTAGCAAGGGACAATGAATGTGAAGGGTATAAGCAGATAGGTATGATTCAGAAAAGGGAAGTATTCAGAGACAGAGTTCAATGACCAAGCTAAGCAGTGAAAGCATAGAAAAGAGATAGATTTGATAAATGAGATCAACATCACACAGTAAAGAGAAGAATTTTTATCTACATATAGTGCAAACTAAAAGATCAGGTATTGAGACATTATAGCTAGTGTATCAGGGTAAATCTCTTAACTGAGTAGTCCTAACAGACTTTTTGTAATCTCTTAACCGAGTGCTTACTTTATTGTAAGTTTCAAATCCTTTTACAAGGTAGACTGTATAAGTATTTTAGCTTTTAATAGAGCAGACCCCTCATAGGGTAAATCAAGTTTTGATCAAATTTTGTAAGCCCTAACAGAAAAATTTATTATTGCAGTAGTGAAGATTTGTGGGTGTCATCCCCACCCCACTTTTACCTTTCAAGGGTTTCTGGGTAACCAAAATATCTGTGTTTTGAATGTTTCCATGGATAATGTTTTAGTTTGTTAGTCATTTGATTATGTTCAAAATGGGTGATGTTGTACAAAATTTTTATGCATATGTGAATGGTTTAGTAGGTGATTTTTGATTCACCCCCCCCTCTCAGTATCACATTTCCCAATTATATTTCCAACAATTGGTAGCAGAGCTGCAAGGTTTCTCATAAGAAGTCTAACAACTTGAAGAAAAAGATCTTGAGATGGAAGTCTATAAACTGGGAAAGGTCATAGAGAATCAGAAGATTGATGTACAGCTGGCATTACAACAACTAGAAGCAGCCAAAGGCGAACTGAAGAAATCCTTGAGAAAAAGGAGAGAAATTGCTATTCAGCAAAATGAATCACACTATCAAGAAGAAGATACCACTGGATTATTTGATAATGGAAATACTATAGAAACTAATAAAGCCATAAAAGAGCTACTAGAGAAGAATACCATACTGAATGATGACATCAGGAATCTGAAGAAAGAATAGGAGATTCAATTTGTCAGACTTTGTGAAGTTGTTGAACAGAAAAAGAAAGTTGAAGATGACAAGATAATGGCTGAAGAAGACAAAAGACAAATGGCAATGAGACTGGATGAAAGGACAAGTGACATGCAGAGGTTGACAAATAATCAACTAGACATGGTAAATCAACTACTGCTAGTTAATCAAGAGTTGGGTAGGAAAGATATGGAAATCAACCAACTGAGATCTGAGAATGATCAATTAAAGTATGAACTTAGAACTAAAAAGGAAATCAATGAAAGGATGAACAAACCTAATGAAGATGCAAAATATTTTGAAGAACTGTTAAGGTCACCTAGAAGATTTGATGATAGATCTGGACTTGGACTAAATGAACATGCTTCATCTACTGAAGAAGGAGAATCATCAAAGAATGGAGAACAAAAGAATGCAAAACCAAAGAACAACAAGCCCACATGCCATCACTGTGGAAAGCTAAGACATACAACCAACATATGGAGAAGTAAACATGGTAAGTTTGACTCTAAACCAAAGTTCAATGGACATTTCTTTAACTATAGGAAACATGGACATCAGGCACATGAATTTAGGTCTAAGGTCAGTTACCCACCTACTTCACCTAAGTTTCAAGGCAATTGTTTCAACTGTCATAAGTATGGGCATAGAGCATTTGAATGCAAGTCTAAACCTAGATGGTCATCAAATGAACAGACTAAGTCACCTGTGAAGAACAACTCATACAACAAGGATTACAACACATGGTACAGTTGTCATTATTGTGGAAAATATGGACACATTGGAGAAAATTGTATGAAGACTCATTTCAGAGGAAGGTCTAAAATTTGGATGACTGGAAGCATGGTGTGTTACAAATGTAATAAGATAGGTCATCTTAAGAAAGACTATAGATCACCTATGTCAAGCAATAATCAAAATCAAAATTAAGATATCCACAAAAAATTGAAAAACCAGATGGACAAGACATGGAAGAAGAAAGAAGAAGGAAGCACTAGTGAAACTGGCACATCTGAGGTCACCCAATCCGATGGATCAGGTGATCATACTTCTTCTAATTAAGCATATAAGGTATGTTTGGAGCTGAATATTACAAAGCTTTATTTTACATCAATTCCTAACATGAAGACTGAGCAGAAGTCCAATCTGCATAATTAAAGATGCACTAGGACACATCTGAGCAAAATAGAAAATTTCTTTTGATGTCGAGTGATAGTATTCTAACTAAGATATCAGCGTATGCCAAGCACCTGTTATGGCCAAGATTCTATATGTACCAAGCTATGTTGTAACAGTTATTTTGACTGAGTTTATGTTAACCGAGGTTAGCATGAGTTAGCTGAGATAGCTTTATTCCACTTACAAATTTTGTACAGAGCATTTATGAGGCCCTAACTTCAATTTTTAGAATCTATAAAGTGGAAAATTTCTATTCATTTCATTTCACCTAGCCATTTGAGATTTCTTTGAGCGATTCCAAGTGCGAACAGTCAGTTTATCAAGCCAATTTTGAATCTCTATAGTGTGCCATTGGCAAAAATCATTTGTAGGATACTTATGACAAAAAGGTACATACCGAGAAAACATTTCTTTCCAAAATTTTATAATTTGAAATGGCATCATCATTTGCTACAATGAAGAAATAAGGGATGGAGATTTTCAATGTGCAATTGGTAAGGAATGAGGTCTGCAAACCACGAATCTTTAAGACAATTTCAGAATCCATGATTAAAGGAGATTTGAATGAAGCCCTATCTTTGATTCTAGAAAATGTGTTGATGATGAATGACATTAGGTCATGTTATATGTGTAAAATTGGGGAAATTGGAGATTACGAGATTAGGGAGGCATATGACAAGTTATGTATCAATAGAGTGTTGAATCCGGAGTATAAATCAGTTGCCGAGAAAGGGTTAGTTCATGCCTTGGATTTCCCATAGAATTTTAAGGTTGAATGGATAAAAATTATGTTGAGTCAAGTACATGACATGCAACTATGGTTGGAAGATGGACCAGTGAAGATAACGAAGGAAATGATTCAATGAGTCACTAGTTACCCTTCAATTCAAGGAAAACAAACAATGAAGTGTTCGAGCAAAGAGGAGATACAGGAAAACACACAAGTTGTATGGAACAAATGAGGTATGACAATCTCTACCATTACAGATCTGGAGATTGACTTTGCTATTAGGGTTGTCTTGCACAAGTTCTACCAATCTAGTCAGTTGGACAGTGTCCCCTGTATGGCAATGGACTAGGCATGGAAAATCATTAAGAAAGGGCACACATATGATCTTGCCAAGATCCAGCTGACTCAGCTTGCTGAGAACCTTAACTCAATCTGGACTGCAAAGAACTCAATGTGTAAGTTTGTCTCTTTGCTAATCTGCATATTCTTTTATGTAAAGAAGAGTTTTCCTACTCATGGAGGTGTGATATGGGATAAGAAGAAACCCATCACTATGCAAATCAGTGAGTTCATAGGTCAAATAGGAGATAGCTTTAATGGAGTAATGGACAATTATTTTTTTGAGTTTAAAAAAAAAATGAGGAAGAGGAGCAGAATCCCTGTGTCATTCATTGAGAAGTACAGTAATGATATATGTTTTCTAGTTGACATAGATTTCACATATGCACAAGCAGTCCTTCCTAGGGTTTCATGGCTCATGCCACTACCCTATGAAATTAATATAGATGAAGCTACTGCTGCCATCATAGCCCTCTTAGATGAAGAAATTGATAGCAAGGCACCCTATTTTGGGACATATGAGGAAGCCAAATCAAAAATCTCTTTAGGTTTAACTACTGCAACCTTAGAGAGGAAGAGAAAGAATATAGTAAAGAATGTAGAGAAGTATGTGAAAGAATTAGACAAGGATGCTCCACTAGAGTTGACCCAAGGTTTGGGAGAAGATGAACCAAGTGAATCTAGTGACAGTGAAGAAGAAAAAGAAATTCAAGTAGAAGAGAAGAAAGGAAAGAAACCAATAATTGTCGAGCCCCCAACCAAGAAAAGAATACTAAAACCTAGAGTGTCTTCGACACTTGTACTAAGGCCTAGAACAAGGGGAACAACTTCTGAAACTCCTAAGGTATCCCCTATTTCTAGTAAGCGAAAACCTACACAACCTAAGGCCATGTCGAGTAAGGGAAACAAAAGACCTAGAAGGAAACTTGTATTGGTACAAGAAGATGATGAGGAAACTGAAAGTGATGAAGAGGTGAAGAAGAAGATTGCACTACAAGATGCTAAATCTATTGTGGATGAAATATGCCACAAGATCAAAAACTCTGCAGGAGTAGATGACTTGAAAGAGTTGAAATTTGGAAGTTTAAGTATAGGAGATTAAGAGAAAGTAGAAGATGTTATTCTTGAAATGCTTTGTACTTTCAAGATGTTACCCATTCAATTGGAAAATCAAATCCCAAAGGAGCTAAGCAACAAGGTGGCACAAAAATGGGAATATGCCCTGAATACTGAAAAAAAAATAAGGGAGAGCACTTTAGCACAAGTGGAGTCAAGTCTCACCCCTGCCAACATCAGAAAACCTATGGAGAAATACCAAGAAAAATTTGATCCTAAGCTTAGAGCTTATCTAATCCTTCAACACAAGGTTGAGGATGTAGTATAGGAAAGTATCAAAATTTGGAAGATAATATATGGATTGTTGATTGACAAAGATGAAGGTGCTAGTACATCTAAGGATGTCGAGCTTGAAATAGAACCAAGTATAATGGAATCATCCATTCCAGAGACTAAAGCTCCTAAGGTAGAAGAAATTTAGAAGGAACCTGAAGTGCACATTGTCGATATCATAGAGGATACACCAGTTAAGAATTTAGTATTAACTGAGGAAGACATATAGGTTGAGATAGCTAAAGATACATCATTGCCTAGGAGTAACCTAGTACTTTTACAAGTTAAAGCTTATCCAACAATTGATGCCACACCAACTGGTAACACTAACCCCGCTAAATCTAAAGTTGTTATAGTCGATCTGTTAATTGGCACCAGTACTACCGAGGAACTAGAGAAACTAGCACCAGTTACTCAACCAACATCTGCCGAGGAAATTCACCAAGAAAAAGAGGAACATACAACAGAAAAATTTACTAGTTCTTATGTGGAGAATAAGGGAACTAAGGGAAACCAAGGAAAATACAAATTTAATGAGGTACAAGAGCCTACAAAACAAGAAGCAATACAAGCTCTTGTATAGATGTCAAGTGGGAGCACACCGAAGAGAGCACACAAATAGAAAATGGAAGTCTTCTCACCTAAGGTAACCATTGATGAAGTTATTACTATTCCTAAATGGGATACTGATAACTTATCCTATGAGAAAATACAAATATTGAAAGATTTATTGTCAAGGAAAAGCAAACAAGAAGAATTGAGAAGAGAACATCAGCAGAAATAGGTTCTGTATGAAATCAAAGATATACTTACTGATGTTTATGAGTTATCAGATGTAAATAGTTTTGCTCCCATATTGGAACAACTTGTACATATTGTTCAAAAGGTAAATAATGACGCATGTTGTGCCAGTGATAAATTGTTTGAGTGGTCGGAAAGAAAGTTTGAGACCAAAATGCTGGAGAAAGTATCTGTCGAGATTGCAGTTAAACAGGTCACACTTCCTACTTTGGTAGCGGAGACCAAAGAAGTCATTATCAATGCCAACTCTCTGCTCACCAAATTGTGTAATATTGAATAATTCATTGAGGAGAATCAATGTTTGATTGATCAACTACAGCCAGAACTTAAAACCACAAGTCAGTCTTTAAGTGTTGATCTGGACCATAGTTCCAATCATTATGTTAAGATAATGCATACTCAAGGAAAGATAGTCGAGCTAATGGCTAATGATGGAAAGATTAGACATCACCTACTTTCTAAGCAAACAATTTTAACACCTCACCTAGAGGCATTACAGAGAAAGTTGGTCAAGGCTAAAGAATTAACTAAGAGGGATCCAAATTTGTCTACTGCCGAGAGTCTAATCAATCTAGTTGTCGAGATAGAAGTGCATTCTAAAGTGTTAACTATTGCTGCTGGAGGATGGGAAACTACACTACACATGGTTATGATGCTCCACAAACCATTTTTGGAGAAACATTTTGAGATCCCCATTCCAGATGACATTCATTGTGTCAAAATCAAGGGGGAAGTAAAATCATGACATGACAAAGATGGAGGTAACAAATTTTTTGTAAATTTTTGCATGTACATATATCTCATGGGGAGTATTTTTGTAAAGGGAGACGTGATGTCATGACAAAGTGTTTTTGCCACTAATGTCAAAGGGGGAGATTGTAGATCTCTATATTTTTATTGACTATTAGTGACTCACACTTAGTCATATATCTAGGCAATGATGGTCGGTCATCACTGCGACTGAGTCATTATGTAAAGGCCAAGCTATGTAATGTTTACTTACCGAGCAGTAGTACTACTGAGTAAACTTATGGTCACTATGTATTATAGTAGTATACCGAGTCTAGTTCTACCGAATCTTGCATACAATGATTACCAAGCACTAGAGTTATCAACATATGCCGAGTACAATGAATGCCGAGTATCAAAAACTTCATTTGCTGAGTTAGCTAGAGAATGACATAAGAGTTTGTTTTGGCATAGTAATCGAGGTAAATAGTTTTGGCCGACATCCATGTTTTGTATTTTTTCTATTGAGATAATTACGGAGTAATTACACATCTACTTAGTAATCATTGATCCCTATGCTATACCTAGAACCAATAAGAAATTAGTAAGACTTAAGTGGCAAAAGGAATCAATCTAAGCCATAGATCTTGAATAAGTAAAACATTTTTGTTGATTATATAAGGTCAAGATCTTAACCCTAAAATGTAGTAGCAAGGGATAGCGAATGTGAAGGGTATAAGCAGATAGGTATGATTCAGAAAAGGGAAGTATTCAGAGACAGAGTTCAGTGACCAAGCTAAGCAGTGAAAGCATAGAAAAGAGATAGATCTAATAAATGAGATCAAAATCACATAGTAAAGAGAAGATTTGTTATCTACATATAGTACAAACTGAAAGATTAGGTACTAAGACATTCTAGCCAGTGTATTAGGGTAAATCTCTTAACCGAGTAGTCCTAACAGACTTTTTATAATCTCTTAACTGAGTGCTTACTTTATTGTAAGTTTCAAATCCTTTTACAAGGTAGACTGCATAAGTCTTTTAGCTTTTAACAGAGTAGACCCCTCATAGGGTAGATCAAGTTTTGATCAAATTTTATAAGCCCTAACATGAAAATTTATTACTGTAGTAGTGAAGATTTGTGGGTGTCATCCCCACCCCAATTTTACCTTTCAAGGGTTTCTGGGTAACCAAAATCTCTATATTTTGAATGTTTCCATGGATAATGTTTTAGTTTTTTATTCATTTGATAATGTTCAAAATGGGTGATGTTGTACAAAATTTTTATTCATATGTGAATGGTTTAGTAGGTGATTTCTTATTCCCCCCCCCCCTTCTTAGTATCACATTTCCCAATTATATTTCCAACAGAATATGCAACTATTGACGTTGACATTGATTTACCTAATATGCTTTCATCCCATTTAACTCTTACACCTAGTGTCGAACATTTTTTATTCTCAAGATGATCCTTGTTTGGAACTGGCTATCATTCCTCCTATGTTGGATATAGTCCCTCTTGTGAGTTACACACCTTCCCTAAATGATATACAATGAGATGGGGAGAGTAGGCAGCATGCTTGATTGGCTTGTCCTTCATGGTAGCTTTGTTGTGTGTTTGCCTGCTATATTGTGCTTCTCCCATAATTTATTTTCTAAATGTTGTTAGATTCTTTTATATGATCCTTGTTACTCAGTTGGTACAAGGTGATAAAGGAATCAAAACTATTGTTCAAATTCCTCTATATGTATCTCTATTCTTCTATGCATTGTTCAATGTTATGTTGTAATTGTGCTATTGTTCATAAATGTTTCCTTGTGTAATCTGCTTGGATTCGAGATATGGTAGCACTAATTCTTTTTGGTCTCCATGTCATGGTCTGAAAAGATTCTCCTTCGTATATCTTATGTGATCTTTCCTCCTTTGTGATCGTAGTTCTACTTTCTTTGGGGAATGATGTCAATTCATTTGCAATAATATCATATATATTATCTTATGATCATACTGACCCCACGGTAGGTAGATCTCTTCTATGTTCTCTATATGTTTCTATGATATTTCTCTTGATTTGTCTTCATCTAGGGGCATCTCGACATGGAAACATAATCAGTGGAGTTGTTTATGTTTCTGTTAAAGCCATTTCTCCTGTTAAAGTGTCAACAATGACTTTAACGTGGGGGCATATGCTCTGCTCACCTGTTGCACACACACACTTTTTGATATGCACATATTTGTCAAGATACTTTTTTCTCCCTTTTTGGATTAGTAACTAATCCTTAAAGCATGGATTTATATTTTAGGATCTCTTGATCCCTCTAGTTTCAAACATACATATATTTTGATCCCTTAAGGTCGGAGGTGTCCTTAAGACTGGATCTCTTTTGTTTTTTGGTTTTATTCTTATGGAATAGAATATTCCTAAGGGTGAATCCTTGATGGTTTGACTAGTGAGTAGCCACATTCACTAGGTAGTTCAATTCCATCTTTCTAGTTGTGTTGTTTCCTTGTGTGGTTCACAATGGGACATAAGTTCTCCTTGGGTGAGGTAATCACACCCTTTCTTTCTCTCTCTAGAGATGTCTCTCTTATTGTGATGTAGGATTTGATGAAGACTTGAGTCCTTGGGGGCTTAAGGTTTCTTTTTGTCCCTTGGATTATGATAAGATTATCTTTTCATTCCGATCTCCTTTACCAAGAGTTTGCATCGATTCCATACTCTTGCTAAAGTGGGGGCTTAATGTATCATCTTAAAATGGAAGCACTTCCATGATAAGAGTGTGTATCCCTCTGAGTAAGTGGTATGGGGTCATGTTAAGAACCTTGATTGGGTCTTTGCATGTATCTAGCTTTTCCTTGTGTTCTGCTTTCCTTTGCACCTGATTTTCACTTCATATATGCATTTCCTAGCATTTTGGGTCACGATCCTGAGGTTTTTGACCATAAGGTCAAATTTGACCTTATGGGGTCAAAGTTGACCTCAACCCTAACATGGTCAGGATCAACCTGGACCCTGACCTAGTTAGATCCAAGCTTGTCCTTGACCCCCTATCTAGATTTCAAATTTCCTTGATTTTCGAGTGTCGGGTTTCAGGGATATTTGTTTTCTAGCCTCCGGGTCAGCCATTTCAGGTTTCAGAATGGTAAATCCTTAAATTTCATTTAATCTATGTATATTTTCTAAAGGTTAGGACCTAATTGGGATTTAATTCTCCAAGGTGGGCCCTCTAGAGGATTGTGCCCTAGTTCACTATAAAAGGAGGTCTTCCTCTCTCATTTTCTCCATCCATCATTCACATCTTCTTTTGCCATCAAGCTCTCAAGTGCAAGCAAGTGAATTCAAGCATTCAAGAAAGCCTTCAAGCATTCATCCATCAAGGAGATCCATTGTTAGCCATTGAAGGATTCAATCTCTTTGGAGCCCCCTTGAAGATCCATCCTTCTACATTCATCCAAGCCTCCTCATATACAAAGATCAATTCAAGTTTGGTGTTGAAGATCAAATGCCATTTATTTGAAACATCCTACATTCATTCTACATTCATTAAAGCATTCCTACTTGTGGATTTGAGTATTCGAATCCTCTACAAGGACTTCAACATAAGCGAGGTGAATTGTTTCTATTACTTTGTTTATGCACACTACATTTCAATTCAATTTCACGGTTAATTCCTAAATTGGGGTTTGACCAAGGCAAACCCCCCATACAAACAAAAACCCCCTTTTTCTTATAGGTACAGGTGCAGAATTTTAGATCTGAGATCATATTTGGATACCCTTTTCGGTGAACTTTCAAGATCTATGAACAAAGTCAAAATTAACCTTCAAATAGAGAATGTAGCCTTTGACCTTTTCTGAGGGTCAAAGACTACCTGTTGTCAAAAAGACAAAATATTTCTAGGTTTTCTTCATCTCGGCAGTTCCAGTCCAAAATAGGTTGCAAAATTGCGTGAAAGTACACATAGACATCATAAATTGGTATTTTCTAGATTTTCCCTATTTGAGGTTAGTAGTTGTATTTCAATTATTTTAGATTTCAAGCATAATTCTCCATAGGGAAATATAGGGTTTTTCTCTCTCTTTCATATTCTCCATAGATTGATTTGATTTTGTATTAACCTTTTGGTTGATCAAATTGGATCTCTCCTTTGGGAATTTGGATTTAGGAGTGGATCTCATATTTCCCCCATACATTACATTACACATCTAAATAGAGATGATTCCATTTTACCACTATTCAGGAGGGAATATCACTCACATGGACAGGTTGTTCAACATAGTCATTTTGGGATGCAAAGTCTTTATTTGAACAAATTCATCCTAGGTTAAGGGAGATACATCCCTAAGTGACCTCTCAACAATCAATCTAATCAGAGTATGGTGAGTGATAGAATTTTTTTTTCCTTTTTGGGCTTCTTTGGCACCAATACTCAACATATTATAGAGAAAATTTGGAACATTGACTAGAGAATTATGCCTAACATAACTAAGAAATTTAAAATGATGTGCATGTAAATGAGAAACCCTTCCTTCATAAGTGAGGTACATTATATAATGTGTTGCTAACTCATCAAATGGGGACGGAAGGGACACACGCTAGCATCCTTTCTTGTTCACCTCCAATGGAGGTTATGTAGGTAGATTAAACTAGGCCCAAGATGACCTAGCATCATGCTCATTAGGATAATGCTCACTAACCATAGGAAACCCAGTTACTTCTACTATTCATTCCTTTGTTGCCAAAATTGTCAGGCCCCACACATTTGCTGCTCCTTCAAAGTTATTCCTGAATTGGGTAGCTAACTCCTTATCAAATTCTATCAATTTTAGGAAATATCTGAGCCACCCACAAGCATGAAATCTTATGTCTATGTCTACATCTGTAAGAAAAATGGTTTGAACCACTAGTTCATGGTGCGTTAACTGTCTGCCCATTGTTCCAAATGCTTTCTCCAAATTCTTTCTGCAATTTTTCAATTACAATTTTCTCCACTCCTTTTGAAATTCCCCAATTCCCTAATCACCTCTATAATACCCTGAAATTCAGCTCCTAACTATTCCTTTAACTATGAATTCCCTTGTAATATTTATGTTACATTTTTTAAAATGATAATAATGGAACTTAAGGTAAGGGAATTATAGTTTTAAATGCAATTAACTTTCACATAACTTTATTATGTCATTTTAGGGTTACATCAAGTCAGAGATCAGAGATAATTCACAAATTGGGGTATGACACTTGTATGAAATATAAAGGACTTAATAAAACAAAATATAAGTACAAATTTGAAAAGGCAAGAAATCTCTTAAGGAATTGTGAGTATGACAATAGTGACTTGGAAAATTAATACACTTCTCTTCCCCCTAGGTAATTAAGACAAGTGTCTACATTTGTCATACTAAGCATGAGGTAGGAAACTGGTGTAATGCCATATTATAAATAAATGCAGTATTAAATATAATACTCTAAATGTACGAACTAAAAGTGGAAAAGATCAAATTGGTGTACCTGTTATTATTATTTGACATGTGTGAGAGGGTGACAAGAATTGAAAACTTCATCAAAGGAACTAGTGCTAAGAATGACCACATCAGCTGACATGGAAATTATTGAAAGAAAAAATAGAAATGTGATGACGTGGATAATGGGTGAATGAAAGGTAGAGAAATGGAGTGGGATGGAAAGAAGAATTTAGAAAATGAATGGAGAAAGAAACTTCATTGAAAATGAAGTGTTTATTATGATCATACCCAAAGGAATTTAGGGTGAAGTTGCAGGAAGAAGGTTGGCACCTTTTGCTACAGGAAGTACTACCTTTTGTGAGTCTGAAGTATTATCATGGAATTTCTGTAGGAAATGATCTTTGGTTTGTGGATGATGGTATAAATGAATTCTATGTCCATTTACCAACAACTTGAAATTAATAGGATTAATGGTGGATAATTGGATTGCTCCATTGTTGAAGACATGCTCAATTTTATAGGGTCTTAACCACCATGTTTGTAACTTGTCATGTATTTCTTGAAATCGTGAATCATATAGAAATGCCCAATCACCTACTAAGAAGAATTTTTTCTTTATGTGTGAGTCATGCCACTTCTTTCTCTATTTCTAGACTATCTTTTTTCTCTCCAAGGTGGATTTTCTCATCTCATCCAAAGAGTTGAGGTAGAGAAGATGTTCTCATTGTGTTGTAGGAAGATCAATGTTGAGCTTCAGGGTAGTGCGCAATGTTTTATGTTCAAATTCAATAGGAAACATTTCTATTTTTCCATAGATAATTCAAAAGGAGTGAATCTTTTTATTGTTTTCCATGTTGTTCTGTAATCCCAGACTGCTTATGGAAGGCTGCTACTCCAATCTTGGCGATGTAGTTGGACTATTTTGGTAAGAATAGCTTCAATTTCTCTGTTTGTAACTTATGCTTGACCATTTTCTTGAGGATAGTAGGGACTTAACTTTCTGTGTCTGATATTATACTAATTCATAAGTGTTTTGATCAAGGTTGATGTGAATTATGCCCATTAATATGTTGCTAGCTCTTTGGGCACACCATAGCGGGTAAATATTTATTCATATAGGAATTCAGCCACTTTTTTGTCACGTGCATGCTTCATTGCTTTGACTTCTACCCATTTGGTGAAGTAGTTAGTGCAAACTAGAATGTAATATTTTCCATTAGATGTTGGATCAGTAGGACCAATAAAATCCATGCCCCACTTATCAAATGGTGTGACCACCACTTGTGGATTTAGAGGCATTTCATCTATCTTTGTAGGGAAACTCATCTGTTGACATTTATCACATTTCCTGGTATAGTTTGTTGCATCCTTATGAAGTTTAGGCTAGTAATAACCAATTGTCAATATTTTCATAGCTTTCCTTTTAGCTGCATAGTGTCTTCCATAGGGCTCATCATGACAAGCATGAAGGATTTCATAAGTCTCATCCTCACGTACACATCTTTGCATGAATTAGCCTGGACCAGTATAAAACAATATGTTATCAATCCAGGAATATTGAAAACTTTTCTCTAAGAGCATTTTTCTTTCCTTGGGAGAAAAATGTGTAGGCATCTTGTCAACTACAAGTTAATTAGCTATATCATCATACCATGGGCTTTTGACATCAATATGAAACAAATACTCATCAAGGAATGTATCATTAATCATAGAAGTGTCAGTGTCATTATTCTGGAGCCTTGATAAATAATCAGCCATAATATTAGCTCTACTTGGCTTGTCAATGATAGTTAGATCAAATTCCTAACACCAAAAGTCATCTTGCTAACCTGCCTAAGATGACAGGTTTGTTCATAAGATATTTTATGGTTGCATGGTTAGTATGAACAAAGATTGGATATCCTGTAACATAATGATGGAATTTATTCAAAGCATAGACAACAACCAGTAATTCTTTTTCAGTGATTGTATAATTCAGTTCTAGTCCATGTAAACTCTTCATGATATATTAAATGGCATGTTCAAGGTTATTAGCTTTATGATCTAATACTTCTCCTATTGCATAATTAGAAGCATTAGTATGAAAATGGAAAGGTAAAGACCATTCAAGTCCTCTAAGAATTGGTGTTGTAGTAAGGAGGGACTTGAGCTGTAGGAAAAATTCCTCACAAGCTAGTGTCCATGTGAACTCAAACTCTTTTGTAAGAAATATGTATAATGGACTATCTATTTGACTAAAAAATTTAATTATAATAACCAACATTTCCTAAAAAGGATCTAACATATTTTTGTTTTGTAGGTATAGCCAATGTAAGAATTACCTCAATTTTTGCAAGGTCCACTTGTATTCTAGCTTCTAAGATGAAATTTCCTAGCACAACTCCTTCTTGCATCATCATAAAACATTTTTCTCTATTCAAGGATAGATTATGCTCTTTAGATCTGATCAACACTTTTTCTATGTTCACCAAAGTTTCATCAAAAGTAGCACCAAATGTGGTGAAATCATCCATGTAGATTTCCATGCAATAATGTGAGCTATCAGCAAAGATGCTGATAACAACCCTTTGAAAAGTAGCTGGAGCATTACATAAACCAAAAGGTAACATAGAATAGGCATATGTTCTCCAAGGACATGTAAATGTGGTCTTTTCTTGATCCTTTGGAGCAATGTTGATATGGTTATATCCATTATATCCATCAAGAAAATAAAAGTACTTTTTACCAACTAAGGTATCCAGAACTTGATCAATGAATGGAAAGGGAAAATGATCTTTCTTTGTAGAATTGTTCATTTCTTTTTAGTCTACACATATTCTCCATTTACCTCCCTTTTTAGGGACAATTACCAAAGGAGATAGTCATTTTCTATCTGAGATTGGATAAATAAAACCAACATTCAAGATTTTATGAAACTTAGTCTTTACAATTTCTCTCAAGGCTAGGTTAATTCTTCTCTGAGGTTGTTAGAGTGGTAAACTACCTTCATTGATATAGATTCTATGTGTATAGAGATTTTGACTCAATCCTTTCATATCTTCATAATCCCAAGCAAAAACTTTCTCATGTTTGCAAAGGAGTTGAGTTAATAGGGATAATTGTGGTGATGATAGTTTATTGTTGACATGCAAGTTGTAACCAGGTGAGAGCTCCAACTTAGTTGTTAGTTCAAGCATTAATATTTTAGGTATAGGAGGTGTGAATATCTCATAGGGTAGTAATTGATGGATAATATCAAGATCAACAGGAAGAACACAATCCTCATAGGTAGACAGTTGCAAAATAGAACTTTCATAGATATCTTTTACTATAACACATTCATTGGTAAGAATTCTTTGAATCACATCATCATCTTCTTGAAAATGTAGGAAATATTTTCTTTGTAACATCATAAGTTGAGAAACAGAGTTAAGCTCTTCCACCTCATCTCCCAAATTAGGCCAAATAGGAGTACTTAAATCTAGTTGAGGTTGGGCTAGAGGATATAGAGCTAACTTCTAAATTGTTTATCCATCTGAAATGGTCATGTTACCTGAATGAAAACTTATATTGGCATCATATGTGGCTAACCAAGGTCATCCAAGGATGATTTGGTAACCATCAAGAGTTACCTTAGGTGATAATATCATGAATTCAGTAGGATATTCCCAAGAATCCAATGTAACTACAATTTCTTCTATTATACCATATGGGGTGACAGTGGAACTATCTGCAAGCTACAAGACACTTGGAGTGGTTCTCAATCTTTCTATACTCGATCTATGCATGGTATCTTTAGTCATAAAATTAATAGCAACACCCAAATATATTAAAGCATTTTTCACAGACTAGTCATTAATTATAATATCAACAATTGGACTTCTAGGGTCAGAGTAGTTTGGAATGATTATTTTTCCCAACATAATATATGCAAGTTGACCAATAACATATATTTTTTGAGGATCCTTTTTCTTACGTCCTGGATTCTTGAGGTAGGATTCTTTAATATCTTTTCCATAGATAGGAACATCTTTGATAGCTTGAAAAAGTGGAATTTGAATATGCATGTTTTTCAACTGATCACGAATATCAAATGGTGTTTCATCTTGGGGTATAGATATATCAACTTTAAGCCTATGAGGAAAATGAGGATTAAATTTAGTATGAATTTTATCTTGGCTTGATGTATTAGTTGGTGGGACATTATTCAACAAAGTAGTTTTTGGAAGAGGTGTTGATGCCACATGAAGGTCTAGAACTTCTATAATAATAGGAGGTTCTGGTGCAAGTAAAGTAGTGCCAAATCTTAAGTGAATATCAATTATTTCTAATGAATAGGTAGGGTAATGTTGGGCATTTGTAGCATAAATAGGTTTTTTTTGTTTCTTGTTGTTAAGATTAGGTTGTGGCTGAGTAAGTAATTATGGGCCTTAGAGGAGGACTTCTGGCTGCAGGAGGTGGCATGAGTGCACGTTGAGACAATGGAGGTGGTAAGGATTGATAACAGCCAGGATTTTGATTAGGCCATTATTGGGGTCCCTTCCACTGGTTATATGGTTTCCAATTCCCTTGTGGTGGTTGTCATTGGTTTTGAGGTTGTGGCCATTGGGTTTGTTGTGAATTAAACCATTGGTTCTATTGAGTATGAGCCCAGGCATTATTCCAAGAAGGTTGGGAATACTGAGAAGTATATTGAAAATTATAGTTCAAGTATTGGTTATTATAAGGATTAAAAGATTGCAAAGGATCTTGGGGAATACCTTGTCTAGGGGCCCATGGCCAATGTTGAGCAACAAAGAACACTTTCTCATCCTCTCCTAATTTCCTAAACTTGCTAGGAAGGTGTTGGGTCTCCAAATTCATCACTATCTTACACCGACAGTCCTTCTTTTGTTGTCGACAGTGAGGACAATATTTAGCTAGCTTTACCTTGGAATCTTCATGCTTCTTCTTGGCTTTCATTATGTCCAAATATGTAGCAACATCATTGATAATATCTTGTTTGAAATCTAACAACAAATTAGAAATTTCCATTTTAGAGATACGAGAGCCATTCCCTTTAGCAAGTGTGGGTTGAAACCCTTTGCCTTTCTTCACTGCTGATCTTGAATAGTTAAGACATATTTTCTTAAGATCATCCCAGGAAGATTGGGAAATCTCTCCTCCAACCATAAGATCTAGTGCTACAAGATAGTTGTCATTTACTACCCTCAAGAAAATGAGTTTTTTTGAATCCTCTTGCAATGCATGTTGAGGATTCTTCTACAGTTTATATAGGAAGCGTGAAAAATAATCTTCCAGAGTTTCATCTTCCTTTTGTGACATAAAAAAATGTCATCCCCCCTTAAATCACCTATTTTACAATACTCTTTATATTTTTGCAGAAACAAAGTATGCATCTCATCTCAAGTGGTTGTTGTATTAGCCCCTAATCCCATGAACCATCTTAAAGCTAACTCCTTTAACGTTGCTAGAAAAAAATTCAGCTTGTGACTATCATTGTTATAATCAAAGCTTTGACAAAGAATGTCAAACTCAAATAGAAAGGTCTAAAGGTCTTCAGTAATTAGACCATAGAAGTTTGGAAGTGCAGTAGTAGGTATGTTCTTGAGATTGGCATTGTTTAGAAGACTAGGAAGAGGGAAATAAAAGGTAGGTTGTGTGACATAGTGCAAGGCTAAGAGAGTCCCCAAAGGATATGTCCAAGCCCCTAGATAAACAACCACACAAAGAAATCCAATAGAAAAACAAGATCTAAAAATAATATGAAATCTTTATTCATGAAATAACTGATTACATGCAATGTGTTGGGTTGTAAGGCCTTCCTGACTATGGCCAATTTCAAAGAAAGTAATAGTTCTGCAAGATACCTCATGATCCAATTCAAACTCTAACCCTAGCTAGACATATCTGTAACACAGGCTACAACAATCTGGTAGAAACCTCGAGCAAGATCTAAACTTGTGCTCACAAGCCATCAAGCAATCTCCTAGTTTCTAAGCCTCAGCCACTAGCTCTTCTCACCAAGATATTTCTCACTACCTTCCTCCTCCTACAAAAACTACCCCAAACCCTTCTTAAATACTACTTCTTCAGCCACAAGTCGGCTAGAAGAAAGAAATAACTCCTAATCCCAAGTCAGCTCCTAAAACAAACAAATATTAAATGCAATACAAGTCAGCTCTCAAATAGCCTTACAATTAATTAATTCTCCATGTCAGCCTCTAGATCTAGATAGGAGAATGCAACACAAGCTACCCACATTAAATACATCAAGTCAGCCCACCAAATCTCCAAGAATTCCAGTTAGTAAGCCAAACTAACAAGTGTTAGCAAAAATAACCAAGCAAGCTAGGCATCACCAAGCAAGAAGGTCGATCAAGTACCACAAGCATCATTGAGCATAGGTTATTCCGAGCACTAGAAGTTTGCAAAGTTACCTTTAGCAATCGAGCCCTTTAATGACTGAGCCCCTTGGTAACACAAAAACACTTCAACACACCAACATGTAGGATTTCCAACTACCCTAGGATGCTCTTGCATCAGACACCCCAGGTGTGAAAAGATGTTCATTGGAAGGACATATTATGGGATTCAACAAATAAACCCTGAACTGGTTCTTCACATACATGTCCTCCAAGTTTTCAACTTGCATACTCTTCCACTTCTTCTTTCTTTTCCTTTTCAAGTCTTTCCTCGACAATCCATAGGTTTTTTCTCAATTTTGATCTCCAATCCTTTCATTTCCTTCAACTTAACTTGGCTTCCAAAATGTAGGTTCCTCCTACCGAGTGTTTTATCTAGCAAAGGCATCAGGCAAAACTTCTTGGCACCCTTCTCAACAGTAAACACATTCTTGACATAGTTATGCATAGCCCTGCAATCATACTGCTAAGGTCTACCAAGCAATATGTGACAACTACTCATGTCCACAATATCACACAACACTTGATCCTTATACTGGCTAATCTAAAAAATCAACAAGACATTGCTCCTTCACTTCCAAAGCATGAACATATTGCAACCAACCAATCCTACAAGGATAAGGATGACTTACTCTCTTCAAACCAAGTTTTTGAACCATCTCCTCAGCTACAAGGTTATTAGTAATACCACTATCCACAATCACATTATAGATTTTACCTCATGACTTGCACCGAGTTCTAAACAAGTAACTCCTCTAACAAGGTTCTACCTTAGTACTGAGCAATGTTCTTCAAACTAGCAAGTTTTTTGACTCTTCCTTAGATTCATTTAGCATGTTCTCATTCACCACAATAGTTCTTCGATCATCAATCTTTTGGGAACATTCAAGTGATTGATGTCCTTCTTCACCACAATGAAAACAAGTACCTTTAAAGGAAACCTTACGTATCCTCTTTTTCAGCTCAACAGGTTTTGATTCATCTTCAGTAGTCGGTTTGTCCTTCACTGAGTGATCCTGCTTCTCCCTCCCTTGAGAATTACCATTTTGTCTCCTCTTTAACTTATCTTCTGCCTTTAGGGAATACTAATAAGAATCCTCAACCGAATCAATCTTCATCATACCAATCTCATCCTGAATATTGAATCTCAATCCATTCACATACTGGGCTACCTTTTCCTTACCGATTTCTCTATGTCCAGACCAAATAGTCAATTTATAGAAATCCTCGGTATAGTCTTCAATAGTTAATTCTTTCTGCTTCAAATTCTACAATTTCTTAAACAATTCAAATTCATAGTTGGCAGGTATGAACTTATCTTTTAACTTAGCTACCATCAACCTCCACTGATTGATCTTCATTTCACCTTCATCTTCTCGTTCGCTCTAGAATTCTTTCCACCAAAGAGTAGCATGTCCTTTCAACTTAGTCTATGCCAACCTCACTCTAAGAGGATCTTCAATTTATTCTAGCTCAAATGAGTATTCTAACTCACCAATCCAACTAATCAAGTCCTCAGGTCTCAAAGTACCAGAGAACTTAGAAACTTCCATTCGGTAACCAGTACGTAATCGAGCTCTAGATCTCTACAACTAAAAAGTTATGTCTTCACTAGATTTGTCCCTCTAATAGGTTTTGTCATCTCCACTAGATCCAACAACTTCAAATTCTCCATCAACTTCCTCATAGCCATCCTGAGTGCCCACATTCTAAGGTACACCAGCAACAACCCTCATGATCTCAGCGAACGTGTCATTCTTTATCAGTTCTATCTCAGATCTGAAATCATCTTTAACCTTCTTTGTAATCCTAGACTCCATAGTATCAAAGATATCTATAATCACCCTAGGGTCCAATCTTCTCAGAGGCATCTTCAAGATCTTCGAAAACCCAAGGCAACAAATCACTAAACCAAGGTCCAGGTGAAAACTACCTCAACTTCATAAATCTATCTACACACTCAAGAACTTCAATCTCTGATACCACCTAACATAATGCAAGGCCGAGAGAGTCCCCAAAGGACATGTCCAATCCCCTAGCTAAAAAACAACACAAAGAAATCCAATATAAAAACAAGATTTGACAGCAATATGAAATCTTTATTCATGAAATTATTGATTACATGCAATGTGTTGGGTTGTAAGGCCTTCTTGATTATAGTCGATTTCAAAGAAAGTAATAGTTCTACAAGATCCCTCACAATCCAATTCAAACTCTAACCCTAGCTAGCCAGATCTGTAACATGGGCTACAACAATCTGGTAGAAACCTCCAGTAAGATCTAAACTTGTGCTCACAAGCCACCAAGCAATCTCCTAGTTTCTAAGCCTCAGCCACTAGCTCTTCTCACCAATACATTTCTCACTACCTTCCTCCTACAACAACTACCCTTGACCCTTCTTAAATACTACTTCTTCAGCCACAAGTCGGCTAGAAGAAAGAAATAACTCCTAAGACCAAGTCGGCTCCTAAAAAACACAAATATTAAATGCAATACAACTTGGCTCTCAAATAGCCTTACAATTAATTGATTCTCCATGTTGGCCTCTAAATCCACATAGGATAATGCAACACAAGATACCCACATTAAATACATCAAGTCAGCCCACCAAATCTCCAATAACTCTAGTCGGTAAGACAAACTACCGAGCGTCAGCAAAAACAACCGAGCAAGCTATGAATCACCAAGAAAGCACAATAACCAAGCACCATAAGCATCATCGAGCATAATTTCTCTTGAGCACCAGAAGTTTGGTGAGTTCCCTTCAGCAACTAAACCCTTCAATGACCGAGCCCCTCAGTCAAAGCTGCAACCGAGTAACATAGAAAAACTACAACACACCAACATACAAGATCACCAACTACCCTAGGATTTTGTTGCATTAGACACCCCAGGTGCAAAAAGATGTTCTCAGAGACTGGAAGAACATCTTACATGATTCAACACATAAACCCCAAACTAGTTCTTCATATACATAACCTCCAAGTTTTCAACTTTCATACTCTTCCACTTCTTCTTTCTCTACCTTTTCAAGTCTTTCCTCAACATTCCATAGGTTTGTTCTTCATACTAATATCCAATCCTTTCAGAATCCTTCATGATCTTATTTATGAAAACCAGATTACAATACCTGGTGTGATACCTGCAGTATTGTAGAATTCAACATGAAAATTGAGAACAACAAGATTGCAAACCAAAAACTGATCCATTCTATTCAAATATTTGAGTTTATACAAGTCTGATGGATCCCAAGGGTCATCAAAATCCATTTGAAATGAAATGAAGAGCCATCATAATATTTATTACAAATAAACTATTCAAACTATAAAAAAATTATCAAAAAACTATATATAAAAATTAGGTCCACTTGGAGAAGGCATAACTTTCTAGTCCTAGCTCCGAATTGTGAACCATTTGATGTGTTGGAAAGGTATTAAAATTATCTAGAACCAAATGTGCTGCCTCCAAGCCCAAAAATGCACCGAAGACCCTCAAAAATGCAGTTTACTAAAACATAGTAAAATTTGAAAAATTAGATTACAGTTTTTTTCCAAATTTAATCCTGAGCACTTCAACTCAACTCAACTTCCAAAAATCAGGTTCCTTCTACTGATTGTTGTATCCAGAAAAGGCATCAGGGAAAACTTCCTTCCACCCTTCTCAACTATAAACACATTCTTGACATAATTATGCATAGCCATGCAATCATACTACCAAGGTCTACCAAGCAATATGTGACAACTAATCATGTCCACAATATAACACAACACTTGATCCTTATACTAGCCAATTTGAAAATCAACAAGACATTTCTCCCTCACTTCCAAAGCATGAATATCTTGCAACCAACCAATCCTATAAGGATAAGGATGTCTTACTTGTGTGTGTGAAAATTGTACCTGATCTGTAAACACAACACTTCAGTAAAACATTAGAGGTTAGCTATAATCAAAATCGTGCAAAATTGAAAACTATCTAACCAAGTGATTTACGGCCTTCTAGTAGGTGCGAGATTAATGTTCTCAGATTGTTATCGAGATCAATGACCTAGACGACACCTAAATGAAAGATTTGAATGCAATTGATCTAGATATGAAATATGAATGCAATTAATCTATATTTTTTGGATTTTCTATGCAATGATATGAAAACTTGATATGGAATCTATGCTAATATGGAAAATTGATATGCTATGAATTGATCTAACAATGATATAAAAAAGAATCTAAATGAATGTTAAAAAAAAAAACAAATTGATCTCACAATAGCCTTGATTCGCAATAAGCTTTGATTCTCCAAATTCCAATTCTTCAAAATAGTTGTGCAATTCGTAGATGACTTTGGCAAAGTAAGCTTGCAAAATTATGAGATGATTTGAGATGAGCTGAAGTCTTTGATTTTATAGAAATTCAGGGCTTTGGAGGTGCATGAATAAAAGCCATAAATCACTCAAATAACTCAGGTTGATTTTTGAGTTATTTTTAAATAAAAGATAATTAACTCACAAAAACATGCAAAAGCTAAGTTTTAACTCAAAATAGAGTTTAGCTTTAATTGATAATTGATAGTTGTCTACTTCTATGATTGTGCATGTTTTATTTATGAATTAATTTAATAATAAAGTGATTTATTTCCAACTTAACTGCTTTTAAAAATAAAACAATTGATTTATGGGTTAATCAATTATTTAATCAAACTTTTATTAAAAACTATATTATTAAATAATGACAACTTGCTTTAATTAATTAAATAAGAATTTAATCAATTATTCATATGATATTAGATTTATTGTCAAAATTAAATAATACAATTAATAATAGATAGAATTAAATTTAATTACACAATTAAGTGGCAAATATTAAATCTAATTAATTAAATATGAAAATATTCAATTAATCAAACTTTAGGATAAATGTGATTTATTGCCCAATAATTATAAAATTAAAGATAATTATGATGATTAGGAATATTACTAGGAATATTCCCCGATGCAGAATTTAAGATAATCAATTATGATTCGATGATGTTTAGATGTGCCTTAGATTAGGACTTTGATGTCGATTTCGTTCGAATTGAAGATGTAAGAGATTAATGAACTTATAGCCCATTTTTGGGGTATTACATTACTCTCTTCAAACCAAGTTTTTGAACCATCTCCTCAGCTACAAGGTTATCAGTACTACCACTATCCATAATCAAATTACAGAGTTTTCCTCTTGACTTGCACCAAGTTTTGAACAAGTTACTCCTTTGATGAGGTTCTACCTTAGTAGGGAGCAATGTTCTTTGAACCAGCAAGTTTTCTAACTCTTCCTCGGGTTCATTTAGTATGTTCTCATTCACCACAGCAGTTCTTCGATCACCAGTCTTCTGGGAACATTCAAATGATTGATGTCCTTCTTCACCACAATGAAAATATGTACCTTTAAAGGCAACCTTACATGTCCTCTTTCATGGCACAATAGGTTTCAGTTCATCTTCAACAGTCAGTTTATCCTTCACCAAGTGATCCTGCTTCTCACTCCCTCAAGAATTACCATGTTGTCTCCTCTTCAACTTATCTTCTTCCTTTAGGGCATACTGATAAGCATCCTCAATTGAATCAATCTTCAGCATACCAATCTCATCCTAAATATTGAATCTCAAGCCATTCACATACCAAGCTACCTATTCCTTACTGATTTCTCTATGTCCAGACCAAATAGTCAATTTATAGAACTCCTCGGTATATTATTCAACAGTTAATTCTTTCTGCTTCAAATTTTGAAATTTCTTAAACAATTCAAGTTCATATTTGGCAGGTATGAACTTAGCTTTTAACATAGCCACCATCAACCTCCACCGATTGATCTTCATTTCACCTTCATCTTCTCTTTCTCTTTGCAATTCTTTCCACCAAAGAGTAGCATGTCCTTTCAACTTAGTATGTACCAACCTCACTCTAAGCAGATATTAAATTTCTTCAAGCTCAAAGAAGTCTTCTAACTCACAAATCCAATCAATCAAGTCCTTAGGTCTCAAAGTACCAAAGAAGTTAGAAACTTCCATTCAGTAACCAGTACTTAACCGAGCTCTAGATCTTTACAATCAACCAATTATGTCTTCACCAGATTTGTCATCTCCACTAGATCCAACAACTTCAAAGTCTTCATCAGCTTCCTCATAGCCATCCTTAGTACCCACATTTTGAGGTATACCAGTAACAACCCTCATGATCTCAACGATCATGTCATTCTTCATCAATTTTTTCTCAAATCTGAAATCAACTTTAACCTTCTCTATATTCCTAGACTCCATAGTATCACAGAGATCTACAATCTCCCTAGGGTCTAATCTTCTCAGAGGCATCTTCAAGATATTTGAAAATCCAAGGCAAAAAATCACTAACCCAAGGTCCAGGTGCAAGCTGCCCCAACTTTGGTGATCTGTCCACACACTCAAGAACTTTAAGCTTTGATACCACCTAACATAGTGCAAGGCCGAGAGAGTCCTCAAAGGAGATGCACAAGCCCCCAACTAAACAACCACACAAAGAAATCCAATAGAAAAACAAGATCTGACAACAATATGAAACCTTTATTCATGAAATAACTGATTACATGCTATGTGTCGGGTTGTAAGGCCTTCCCAGTCATGATTGATTTCAAAGCAAGTAACAATTCTATAAGATCCCTCATGATCCAATTCAAACTCTAACCCTAGCTAGCCAGATCTTTAACATAGGCTACAGTAATCTGGTAGAAACCTCCAACAAGATCTAAACTTGTGCTCACAAGCCACCAAGCAATCTCCTAGTTTCTAAGCCTTAGCTAGTAGCTCTTCTCACCAATATGTTTCTCACTACCTTCCTCCTCCTACAACAACTACCCTAGACCCTTCTTAAATACTACTTCATCATCCACAAGTCAGATAGAAGAAAGAACTAACTCCTAAGCCCAAGTCAGCTCCTAAAACAAACAAATATGCAATACAAGTCGGCTCTCAAATAGCCTTACAATTAATTAATTCTCCATGTCAACCTCTAGATCCACATAGGAGAATGAAACACAAGCTACCACATTAAATACATCAATTCATCCTACCAAATCTCCAAGAGCTCCAGTCAGTAAGACAAACTAACGAGCATTAGCAAAAACAATCGAGC
This sequence comes from Chamaecyparis obtusa, assembly GCA_027943335.1. Classification (NCBI taxonomy): domain Eukaryota; kingdom Viridiplantae; phylum Streptophyta; class Pinopsida; order Cupressales; family Cupressaceae; genus Chamaecyparis; species Chamaecyparis obtusa. Next base: position 2,163,896 of record BSBK01002199.1, on the reverse strand, counting down.
AAGCTAGGCATCACTGAGAAAGCATGTTGACTGAGCACCACAAGCATCACCAAGCACAGGTTCTTCCAAGCACCATAAGTTTATCGAGTTCCCTTCAGTGACCGAGCCCTTCAATGACCGAGCCCCTCGGTCAAAGCTGCAACCAAGTAACATAGAAACACTAAAACACACCAACATGTAGGATTTCCAACTACCCTAGGATGCTCCTGCATCATTGTGCCATCACTGTAGGTACTTGGGAGTGAATTTGTGGCTGGGAAGTGCCAATAGCCAAAGGAGTATTAGCAACAGGTATACTTGTGGCAGAGTTATCAAGAAAATTGGCCAAAATTTTAGCAAAAGGTCAAAGATTAGATGGATCAAAGGGGTCTTCTATGGATGAGGATGCTGAAGGAAATTCACAACTTGCATCAACAAAAGGTAATTCAACTTCTTAAGATTTTATGTTCAAATTACTAGGTTCTCTTGGAAGGAACCTTCCATAGACATCTTGTCTTCTACCCCTTCGATGCATGTAGGTAATTTGAAAAACTTTTGAGGCAAGTTCAAAACTATAAACTACTATCTAGAAAATAGGAAACCATCTAAAATGACTCAATAAGGTTCTTAGCTTGACACCATCCCTGACAATGGCACTATGTATCATTTTCCCTATCATGGAGTGCATTTAAATTGTCAACCCAGGGACATATACTTGAAATGGGATAGCATGGTTTGTGCACTAAGTTTCTCATGGAGTCATTTTTCTTAAGCTGCATGAAGGAAAATACATGAAATAAACTTACACTATTGTTGCAAGAAAGTAAACACACACATCTACTAATGAAAATGGTGTTGATAAATATAACTTCACTACTACATTTGACCTCATTTTTCTACCAAAATTTTTGACAATCAATTAAAAAGGTTTAGGTTGGTCAGATTATAGAAGGAAAAATTCCTTTTTTTTTTAATCCATGCCCATGTTAGTCAAAATTTTGACCAATACAATGTAGGTCAAAATTTTGACCAACACGAGCATAACTTTAAAAAGAAAAAAGATTTTGTATCTCATTTCATTTGGAGCACACTCCAAATGAAATGAGATACGAAATCTTTTTTCTTTTAATTTGGAGCATGTGAAGGAGCTAGAGCCTATGATTGTTTGAACTGTTATTTGGTGAGAGTAAAAGGAGGACTGCCTGCCTGCGAGGGTTGCCACTATGATTTGATGTAAAAGGATGATCGCATATAAGGATTTCCTTACTTTGCATTTATCTACAATTGTTTTATTGGTTACCTAATTAGGGCCTATGAGCAATGTGCTAGGACATCATTTATTTGGTATTTGCTGGCACATTTTTATCATTTTTTATATACATTTGATTCAGAGATGAACTTGCAAAACCCTAAATTTTTGAATCATTGCATCACGTTACACTATAAATGTACTACTATTAGGTTTATGATTTTAAGGTTGGAAGAGGAAATATTGCAAAAAAGATTGAGAAAACTATGTTTTTAACATTTTTTTTACTAGTATTTGTTTTCTGTTGACTTCATGTAGATTGGAATGTCAAATCTAACTGCATAGGAAGTCTACCTGGAGTCATAGCTTTCAATTACGACTAGTCTAAAATCATTTGGTGGAGAAATCTGAAAGAAATCATGTGACAGTCATCTATAGACTATTTTTGACATAAAACTAGCGCAATCAGCTTTCTACAGTTGACTTTCTATGGACTCTTTTAGACCAGGTGTGACTATCTACACACTATGGCTTCAAAAGTGCTTAAAAAGACCCCAAATAACAAAGAAACCATAGAATCCTTACACTCCCAAGAATCCAAACCTTCATCATTCTTTAAAAATTTCTAAAAATGAACAAACCTCAAAGGAATAGGGCTCAATCCACCGAGAACCCCAAAATCCCCAAATTTAGCACTTCTAAACCCTTAATCCAAGGGTTTCTTAAATCTCCTATCTCTGATCACTTCTAGGTCCAATAGGTAGTTGTTTCACCATTAGATGATCATTATAAGATGATCCAAATCATAATCTATATTCCTCCTTTAGACCAAATGGCTACTATTGTGATGAAGGGTGCTCCCCTTAACAGCACAAACACATAACAGATATAGAGAAACAACAACAATATGCAAGAATAGAAAATTGGCTTCTTATTATCTCCACAAATGTAGAATTACAAACTTTCAGAATTACAATATGCAAAGCCACATGGGCATTCCCTTACAATATTCTATAGGACAAAGCCTCGAATCAATACCCAGAACTATTCTGAACTGCCTAAGACAATAATACAGCCTTCCTTATATAGGCAATTTTCCACCACCCGGGAAGGTTCCAAAATTTTAGCCAATAAGGCCGACCAAACTTAGAATTATTTTATTTTTCAATTTATTACATCATAGTCGGCTCAAGATAACCTTTGAAACCTGAACAGAAATTTTGAAGAAAATTATTTTCTGCCATTTCAGGTGGCCCAACTTCCGAAGACCATAAGTCATCACCAGCTGACCCGATTGGCTATTATAACCCCATTTTAGAAATGCCACGAAGTTCTCTACAGGCTAGATTGGTGCAAGTGCTCGTCACCCAAATTTTTGACCTCATTCGGGGCCTCTAAAGCCTTCAAAACTGAGTTCAAAGTTTTTGTATCCTGCTGCCAATACCGAAAATCTTCAATATCTTCCAATATACACTTGATCTGGCAATGAAACTTTACTGGAAAACTTATATGACCAAAATGAACCTCCAAGAAAGAAATCAGATCATTCTGAGCACATAACAAAATTACCAAAAATAGTAACTTTCCATAAATAGCAGCTCTGCACAAAATAGCCCTTATTGAATATAAAAACAAAAATATTTTTTTTTGGGTGATGCAAGATTGCTCTTACACCCAGGATGCTCCTGCATTAGACACCCGGGGTAATTTGAGAAGTGACCCTATCGCGACTCAGGTGTGCAGAGGAAAACCAAGACAGTTAACCTCCACCCTTCTCAGCCATGATGAATCTTCAACAGGTCATCCTTTCCACTTGACTAGATATTCTTCATATGTCATGTTCCTCATGCTTCTGCCAACATGACTGTCCAGTATATCTTCGATCTCCTTAGTGTCTGAACTAGTTGGTAGAATACTCCACTGTGCTGTTGTGATCTCGTCTTCAATACCTCCTTCATGATACTCTGTCAGATCTGAAATGTTAAACACTGGTGAAATATTTAGCTTAGTAGGCAATTCTACCTCATATGCGTTTCCTGAATCATGTTTCTTCAGTATCCTACATGGTCCAAACTTCTTCATTTTCAGCTTGTTATATGTACCAACTAGAAACCGATCCTTCCGCAAATGAACCATGACTTCATCACCAACATAAAATTCCTTATACCTCCATTTCTCATTTGCCTTAGCCTTATACTGTGTGTTCATCTTGGTAATATGCTTCCTCACCTCCCCATGGATGTTCTTCAAGTGTTCTGCAAAATCCTCAGCTTCAGCACTACTTATTTCTCCTTTATCTATCTTCCTCAATTCAAATGCATTTCTTGGACTACTTCCATATACAATCTGGAATGGTGATTTACTAGTGCTCCTATTCACTGAATTATTGTATGTAAATTATGCCTATGGTAAAATCAAATCCCATCCTGTTGGCTTATCTCCAACCAAACATCTCAGCAAATTTCTCAAACTCCTATTCACCACCTCTGTCTGTCCATCAGTCTGTGGATGATGTGATGAACTAAACTTCAAATCTATCTTCAACTTCTTCCACAATGTACGCCAGAAATATCCAACAAACTTAGTGTCCCGATCTAAAACTATGGTCTTTGGAAAACCATGAAGTCTCACTACTTCTCTGAAAAACAATTCTGCTACATGAACAGCATCATTAGTCTTCTTGCAGGGAATGAAATGTGCAGTCTTTGAAAATTTGTCAACCACCACAAAAATTGAATCATGTCCCCACTGAGTCCTTGGTAAACCAAGAACAAAGTCCATGCTGATATCCTCCCAAGGCTTCTTTGGTACGGGTAATGGATGATACAACCCTGTATTCTACTTCACTCCTTTCGCCATTTGACATACTCTGCAACTCTGTACAAACTTTTTCACATCTTGCTGCAACTATGGCCAGTAATAATTCTCACTAACCAAAGAAAGGGTTTTGTCATGACCAAAATGTCCAGCCAATCCTTTGCTATGCTTCCCCTTGATGAGATTCTCCCTCATAGAACTTCATGGAATGCATAACTGACTCCCTCTGAATAGCATATCATCCTGGATGATGAAATCCAACCATTTTGTCCTGTCTACAGTAACAAGTTCTGTACAAGCTTTCCAAGCTTCACCAAAATCAAGATCCTCTAGATACAAATTTTTGAGTTCCTTGAACCCAACCACTTCAATCTACATTTCTATCAGCAATAGTTGCCTTCTGCTAAGAGCATCTGCAACTCTATTAGACTTTCCACTCTTGTGTTTCAAAACAAATGTATAACTCTGCAAAAACTCAACCCATTTCAAATGCCTTTCATTCAATTTTCCTTGACTATTCAAATATTGCAAAGCTTGATGATCAGTATACAAAACAAACTCCTTAGGAAGTAGATAATGTCTCCACTTCTTTAATGCCTGAACTATAGCATAAAATTCTTGATCATAAACAGAATATTTCCTCTTGGCATCATTTAACTTCTCACTGAAATAAGCAACAGGTTTACCTTCTTGGCTCATAACAGCTCCTATTGCAGTACCACTAGCATCACAATCTACTTGAAACACCTTATTAAAATCTGGAAGTGCTAAAATAGGTTGTTCTGTAACTTTTTGTTTCAACAATTGAAAACTCTTTTCTCCCCCATTAGTCCACTTAAACTCTTTTCTATCCCCTCTCATTGTTTCAGTCAAGGGTCCACAAATACTTCTAAAATTTCTGATAAAATTTCTGTAAAAGCTAGCCAAACCATGAAAAGATCTTACCTCAGTAGCACTCCTTGGCGTAGGCCATTCAAGGATAGCATGTACCTTCTCTGGGTCCATTTTTAGACCTTCTGCTGAGACTACAAATCCCAAATACACTAACTCTTTCTTCACAAAATTGCACTTCTTCAAATTAATCAACAATTTCTCATCTCTCAACTTCTCAAACACCATACGAATATGCATCATATGTTAGTCCAATGTCTTGCTAAAAATCAAAATATCATCTAGGTAAACAATGACAAACTTACCCAGAAATTATTTCAGAACCTCGTTCATGAGCCGCATGAAAGTGCTCGGTGCATTGGTTAGCCCAAAAGGCATGACTAACCACTCATACAGTCCTTCCTTTGTCTTGAAGGTAGTCTTCCATTTATCTCCTTCTCTGATCCGAATCTGATGATATCCACTCTTCAGATCTATCTTTGAGAAATACACAGCTCCACTCAAGCAGTCCATAATATCATCCATTCGTGGCAATGGAAACCTGTACTTGATTGTGATCTTGTTTATTTCCCTAGAATCTATACACATCCTCCATTATCCATTCTTCTTTGATGCTAATACCCCTGGTACAGCGCAGGGACTCAAACTCTCATGGATCAATCCTTTCTGTAACAGTTCATGTACTTATCTGTTCAACTCCTCACTTTTTGCAGGTGTCATTCTGTGTGTTGCCTTATTCGGCAAAATCGCTCCTGGGATCAAGTCCATCTGATGACTGATCTTCCTGACTGGTGGTAATCCATCAGCCACGTTATCGGATACAATATCCTAAAACTCATTCAACAAATCTGTAACTTCTACAGGAACATCTTCTACTTCCTCTTTACCAGCTTTTGGAATTAAAGAAAAACATACATGCTCATGCCTCATACCATCTAGGAAATGTCTTCCATCAACAAAAGTTATCCTTGCATTACCACATACCTTTTCTTCAGTCTCCTTCAATGGTTTTAGCTTATGTCGCACTCCATCCTTTGTCAGGGAATAGGTATTCGCACGACCATCATGTACAACATATCTGTCAAATTGCCATGGTCTACCCAACAACATATGACATGCATCCATAGATATGATATCACACAATACCTTATCTTGGTATCCGCCAACCTTGAACTTCACTAGACATTATTCATTGACCATGACCTTGTGGTCATCCTGTACCCAGGCAATCCGATATGGATGTGGGTGTTTTTGTCTCTTGAGCTTCAACTTTGTCACCATCTCTTCTGACACCAAAATGTCAGTGCTTCCACTATCAATAATCACATCACAACATTTACCTTCACACTTGCACGTGGTGCAAAACAGGCTCCTTCTTTGCTCAGGTTCATTCTCACCACTCAACAGGACTCTTCTGTTAATCAACATTTCTCCTCTTTCAGCATCTTCAAAATTTGATGATCTAGCATCTTCATCTATGTGTGCAACTCTGGCCTGGCTATCATTTCTCCTATCTATTCTACCTTGGCGCTGAGGACATTCAAATGTCCTATGACCTTCTTCTCCATAGTGAAAACATGTTCCACGGAAGCCTCCTCTTCGAGATCTTTGTCCTCTTCCTCTTCCTCTCTGATCTCTATTATTCTGATCTTGGAAACGATTGGAATTATTTCCTCTCTGATTCTGACTACTACTGGCCTCATCCTTCTTTTTTAGATCTTCATTTCGGCCACCATATGACCGTCCACCAGATCGTCCACCGTGACCTCTTCCATTTTGTCTGCTCTCAAACTTCTTGTTCAACTTTTCCTCTACTTTTAGGGAAAACTGGTATGCCTCTTCAATACTGTTCATTCAAACCAGATTCAGCTCCTCCTGAATGCTTGGCCTTAACCCATTAAGGTATCAGGAAACTTTCTCTTTATCAACTTCTGCATGGCCTATTCTAATGAGGAGTCGATAAAACTCCTCCGTATACTCCTGAACAGATCTTCCTGCTTGCTTCAAACTCTGCATTTTCTTCAGTAGGTCAAGCTCATAATCAACAGGAATGAACTATCACTTCAATTTATCCACCATCCAATCCCATCTCATAATTTTCTCCTTTCCCCTTCTATTTCGCTCCAACTGAATCTCTTGCCACCATATCTTCGCATGACCTTTCAGTCTGGCCTTCGCAAATTTGACCCTATCAGGATCCTCAACATCTTCATACTCAAAATATTCCTCACATTCATTGATCCAGTCGATCAATTCTTCTGGGTTAAGATTTCCAAAAAATGTAGGAACCTCAATCTTAGGTCTTTTCCCAATCTTAGAAATGGCCCGAAAAAGTCTTTCTTCCTCCTGGTTCACAATTTTGACTTCTCCTTCTTGATATTCTTCTTCAGCTTCATCCTCGCTTTCATCTCTGACATTAAGATTCATTCTTCTGTGAATCTCTTCTTGCAATGCTCACACTTGTCTCTGCAGCTATCTAACCTCAGGTGTCACAGCACTCGCTCTTCCACCACGTTCTCTTCGTGGAGGCATTTTCACGATGCGCACCGAAACTCTAACCACAGTCCTGGTGCAAACTGCCTCACAGTCGGTGATCTGTTTACACACTCAAGAACTCCTTCTCTGATACCACTTGATGAAGGGTGCTCCCCTTAACACCACAAACACATAACAGATATAGAGAAACAACAACAATATGCAAGAACAGAAAATTGGCTTCTTATTATCTCCACAAATGTGGAATTACAAACTTTCAAAATTACAATATGCAAAGCCACATGGGCATTCCCTTACAATATTCTATAGGACAAAGCCTTGAATCAATACCTAGATCTACTACCCAGAACTATTCTGAACTGCCTAAGACAATAATGCAGCCTTCCTTATATAGGCAATTTTCCACCGCCCGGGAAGGTTCCAGAATTTTAGCCAATAAGGCCGACCAAACTTAGAATTATTTTATTTTTCAATTTATTACATCATAGTCAGCTCAAGATAACCTTTGAAACCTGAACAAAAATTTTGAAGAAAATTATTTTCTGCCATTTCAGGTGGCCCAACTTCCGAAGACCATAAGTCATCACCAACTGACCCGATCAGCTATTATAACCCCATTTCAAAAATGCCACGAAGTGCTCTACAGGCTTGACCGGCACAAGCGCTCGTCACCCAAATTTTTGACCTCATCTGGGGCCTCTAAAGCCTTCAAAACTGAGTTCAAAGTTTCTGTATCCTGTTGCCAATACCGAAAATCTTCAATATCTTCCAATAAACACTTGATCTGGCAATGAAACTTTACTGGCAGACTTATATGACCAAAATGAACCTCCAAGAAAGAAATCAGATCATTCTGAGCACATACAAAAATTACCAAAAATAGTAACTTTCCATAAATAGCAGCTCTGCACAAAATAGCCCTTATTGAATATAAAAACAGAAATATTTTTTTTTGGGTGATGCAAGATTGCTCTTACACGCAGGATGCTCCTGCATCATGTTGTAGCATACCAAGCAAATTCATTAAGTTTCCTCTATAAATTATGGTGATCACCCAAACAGTCTTCCTTCTCATTACATTAATGGATTAGGGAACTATAGTGCATGTTAATACTTAGTCATTCCATGTGTTACAATGGTCAGAGGTCATGGAATGACTATATTCAATTGGAAACTCACAAAACTATCAAAAGAATGGCTGAAACTACTCTACCAGTCAGAATTAATTGAGTAAAAATACAAATACAGACCTCACAAATGCATAGATGTAGTCTAGGATCAATATCTAACTATTCCAAATGCATTGAAATGTAAGACAATGACAAAATGAATCCAAAATCACTCTAAGAACTCAAGGAAATTGCATTTGAAAGAATTTTATTTATCAAAAACTCAGTATAAATATATAACCATACTACACCAATCCATCTCTATTCATACCATTCATGAAAGAAGAAATAAATCAATAAGGATTCTGAATGTACCCTCACAGGTAGTGACAGGGTCTATTGGAGAGTAATTTACATTTAATTAAAAACCCAAGTATGTTACATTGTTTCTTTGGCATTTATTGATTCTTCTATCTTCCCTTACTCCCCTATGTCTAAAACATACACATCTATGCTCTAATAAGCCTCTCCAACCGGTTTGCAACCTCCATGTAACTGGTAACAATTAGTTATTAATTATTTGGCTTAGTTTGGAATACACAAATACAGACCTCACAAATCCATAGATGTGGTCTAGGATCAATATCTAACTATTCCAAATTCATTGAAATGTAAGACAATGACAAAATGAATCCAAAATCACTCTAAGAACTCAAGGAAATTGCATTTGAAAGTAGTTTATTAATCAAAAACTCAGTACAGTATGTACACTAGGCCTCTTCTACCATACAATGAAACTTTGGCATATTTGATGGACTCCTAGAAACTACCCCAACCAATCCCAATCAATTGGATGGATTAGTTTGCACTAAAACATAACAAAATCCAATTCCCTCCATTTTCCAATAACTGTTGCATTTCAAATTTTTGAATTTGCAACATTAGAAATTTGGAGTTTTTGAAACTTTTAAAGATAATGAAGCCTTAAGACTTTAAAATGTGACCCAAATGAACTTATTAAGCATTATTAAAATCAAATCTAAACTATTATAAACTTGTAACCCCAAATACCATCCTAGGCTCTTATTTTGGTCCTAAGGCCTATTATGCCTTTTAAGACTTATTACATATTTGTCATTTGCATTAGATGGAATGACCTTATAGGCCATTATAGGTGCCAATACATTCCAATTGATGTCTTTAGATTTCATTAGGTGCATGGTGGTCATTATGGACTCCTAGTAGTCTTTGGATGTTCTAGGTGCCCTTGCAGCATGTTCACCACCTTTGAAAGGATTCTTGTCCGAAGAATCAGTCCTGGCATTGGATGTCTATGTCTGAACCTGTACTTTAGGAATATGGTGCCTTGATAGTTAGTTCTTTCTTCCCACTGGATGTCTACATCTAAACATGGTTTTTTACTAGCTGCCCTTCAATAGGACACTTGACTATACCTATTTGAACATAGTTCAAATCCCAAAAGTCTGCATTTCTAGGACTCTGCAACATTTTCCTATTCAATCCTTTGTCCTTTTATTCCCAAACCTGATTTGTCCTTCATCCTCTTCCCCTCATTGAAGAACCTTCTCTATTGTTATTATTCTATCCAAAATCTCTTCTTCTTTCAGACTTCCATCATACATAGGGATATCTCCCCTCACCTTATGTTGCTCATTCTTCGTAGCCTTGAATATCCTGATTGTCCTCTACTCTTTAGGATCTATTTGGGAGAAGAGTGGGAGAAGACAATCTGAGATTTTGAAGACCTAGAATCCCTTGTTGAACCCTTAAAGTTGAATTATCCTTTAAAGAGCATTCCAAGGTGGTGGTTCGAAGTTGAATGAATCCTAGATTGTAGATTAAGTTTGGAGAAAATTTTTGTTAACATTAGAGGGATATAAAAAAGATGGTGATCATCAATGCAGATTTGGATGAAAGGTACATTGTGGAGCCATGCATATTTGAGACACATTGTAAGTGCACAAACCAAGTTTGTAAAGTTATAGTTTCAAATGGTGTGTTTTCACTGTTTCCATTGAGATGGTTCAAAAGTTGAATTTGCCAAGGATACTACATGAGAGGCCATATAGGACACATGGGATTAATGTGGAAAACCAAGTTGAGGTGATAGAGCAAGCACAAGTGCACTTTAGCATTGGGCCATATGAGGATAGCCTATGGTGTGACATCATTCCCATAGTGGATTTTCATTTGATCCTTGGGAGAGCATGGAAAATAAGTAAACATACCCTCCATGATGGACCAAAGAACACTTACACATTCTTGGATAGAGGAAGGAGAGTTGTGTTGCAACCCTTGAAAGATGAAGAAGTGTCATGGACATTGACAAGGAGTGTTGGTATTTTGGAGTGGAATGGACTCTTGGGGAGTGATGAGAAGACAACAGACAAAAGGATAGAAGAGAAGATTGGTGAGAATGCTAATGATAGCATTAACAATCAATAGAGCACCATATAAAGTGTTTCCAAATAGAGATGCATGTGAAGATGAACAGAGAGAAGTCAGAGTATGAGGATACTCATGAAGATGATAGGATTGAGAAGATAATGAGGATGTGTGGGTCACAAAAGGAAAATGCTCAAGAAGTTGAGATAATAGAGATAGAGAAGGGAATTGCAAAGGTTGTTGATGAACTGGATGAGTGCATGGATGAAGGAATCCAAGTTGGGACAAAAGTGTCCATTAAAAGTTTCTATTGAAAAGATAGAAGACAGGGTTGTAAAGAAAGCCATAGATGACATGTTTCCATGCCAAGGAGGATGGCATTGGAATGAGAAGTTGAAAGAGGTCTCAGAGGTGACAGGGACCTTAGAGAGTGAAGAGTCAAAGCTCTTGAAGATAGTGTTGCAGCAAGAAGCCACAAATTGGCATAAGAAGATGAGGAAGAGGGTTGTGTGGCCTATTAAAAGGCTTATGGTAGAGAAGAAACTACTGAATGGAGGACTCACTGAGAGAATTCAAGGAGTTTTTGATGTGGAGAGTGTACAAGTTTTTGAAAGTTGTATAGAAACCAGTGGTCAAGAAAACCTTTTTTATTTTTGTTTCTAACACTTTTATGATAGGTTTGCCAGACTTTCATAGTGTTCACCATGCAAGTGTTGTTTTTTCACACATCTGTGGGAATATAAACATGAAGGTTGATAGATTTAATGCTTGGCATGACCGCATAATGTTTGATTTCAGGGTCATAGAACACATGAACATGGAATACTCTTTTGTTGTAGGTCCTCAACAAGAAGTGGAAAGATATTGGAGGAAACAAAAGAAACTCCCAATCCAAGGGACTTGGATTGATTTGATCCTTGGGAGTATGGTGCAGAGCACCTTGAAAAAGTCATGAAAAGGGGTCACTTGAATGGCTCTTGAAGAATGATCATAGGATCTAAAAGATCAAAACATGAATATATCAATGTAATTGGACTTATGGTCCATTTTTTGAATTTGATGGAATGTCATGTAATAAGCCTAAATCTATAAAGGCATGAGTTGATGTAATAGGAGTTAGATAGTATAGGATCTTCAGGATCTATTTGTTCCTCTTCTTCCTCTCTTCCCCTTCCTTATGGGTTTCTTCCTCTTCTTCACTATCAACACCTTCATCTGCTCCTCTTCTTTCATTGGATTCTAGTGCTTCAAGCCTAGCCAAAAGTGCATTGTAAGATTCTTGCAACCTTGTGTTCTTCTCCTTCACCTTCTGGATCTCCCTGGTAGTACCTGCATTCCTTGGAGGCATTTTCACAAACAATAGTCAAACTTCTTTAGCAAAGTGTTCCTCTATCCCTCTAAGGCACCATTTGTTTTAGATAATTTAATTTTAACTTTGGTTGTGTTAACAAAACTATGTTGAATTTATTTTGTAGTTGTTTAACATGAGAGTTTTTAGATTAATAGGAGTTCACAGATACTAGTGTTCCATAGTTTCCCATCTATAACTAGTGAGATGCACATAACTCATGTACCTCATGCTAGTGTGCTTGGATACCTTGTATACACTATTTTTCATTAGACTAGACATTATCCAAATAGTGATTATTTATATAAAGTGCTATAACACACAGGCGGTCCTCCTTTTACACCAATTAATAACAGTGACAACCCTCACAGGTGGCTGGATAATGTCTAGTCTAATCCAAGCACACTAGCATGAGGTACATGAATTATGTTCACCTCACTAGATATAGATGGGTATTAATGCTCAATTGAATGATATGTTCCCATAAAAATGTGAACTCCTATTAATCTACAAACTCTCATATCTGACAATATCAAGTAATGAGTCATTCCATTCAAGAAAGACCATGTCTGATAATATCAACCCAGAACAAAATAAGGAGTATGTAGAATTTAGTGATTGTATCTTCCATTAGAGCCACTTCATATGCACAGGTGATAAACATGCATATTTTCCTAAGCACTATTGGGAGCTTACCCAACAACACATGTACTATTGTGAAAATCACCACAAATCTATTTGTTGTTGGGTCTAGCTCCCAGTATTGCTAGGTCAAATATGCATGTTTTTCACCTATGCATATACCTTCTATGATCAACTCTTATATGCAAAAGTGATGAAAATTCATATTTTCCTAAGAAGTACTTTGAGTAGTCCTCCAACACATGTACTATTGTGAAAATCATCACAAGTCCATTTGTTGGAGGAAATCTCATAGTACACATGTTTGGAGGTCTGAAGGAAACAAGAGAATTTGAAGAGTCGTGAATCTTAAGATTGTACTTAATATAGCCAAGATTCATTCAATGGTACATTCAAACATGAAACAAACCATTCGTAAACCAGATTAAACTAGTAAACCAAAGGACATACTGATTATAAGTAAACTAGTAAACCAAAGGACATGCTGATTAACAGAACTATGTTGACTTATTTTGTAGTTGTTTAACATGAGAGTTTGTAGATTAATAAGTGTTCATAGATACTAGTGTGCCATAGTTGCCCATCTATAACTATTGAGATGCACATAACTCATGTACCTTTGTTTACTAGCCATTACCTTAGAAAAACAAGCAAGAAACCAAAAAAGAAATGATTAGCAAAAAATGTTAATTACAATCATTTCTTTTTTGGTTTCTTCCTTGTTTTTCTAAGATAATGGCTAAGAGGAGCATCAATATCCTCATCATTCCCCTCCTCTCTCTCTCTCTCTCTCCCCTACTGGTCCTTTGGCGTGTATTAAACAGAATCAAATTTTCAGCATATTATTATCATTCTATTTCTTTGTTGTAAACATGCCATTGGTTCAGTTTTGTAATTTTTTTTTGTGTTAAATGAATTTAAAATAAAGGTCTAATTTTGTAGATTGTTGATGCAGGTCCCTCTACTATCACCTTAAATAGGCCAACTCAACTTGAGGATTCAACAAGAAACTTAAATGGAATACACCAAGAAGTACCAAATGATGAATGCTCAATTATTGTAATGGAAAAGCAATATCAGAACCATCCATTTCTAGAACTTGATTTTTCTATAGTCCTAATGGTTTTTATTATTTCTTGAACATTGTTGACATACTTAAATGGAATACACAATACCAAATGATGAATGCTCAATTGTTGTAATGACAAAGCATCATAACCGTCCATTTCTAAAATTTGATTTTGTATAGTCTTAATTATTTATCTATAGTCCTAATGATTTTGAAAATTGTTGACAAAGAGTGTTTCTTTTTTTTATTATAGTATAAATAATTTTTCTATAGTCGTAATGATTTTTATTATTTCTTGTCTTTTGTCCCTTTTTTATTTCCTATGTCTATGCTTCGTGATAGGATTTTGTCACCTTCTTTTGATGGTATATTTCATTCACTCTATGTGGAATACTATTTTGTTCACTATTTTATTTCAGCTTGATATTTCTTTCATTTTTCATATACACAGAGACTACACATGTTGATAAAAAAAATGAGCTATTTGATTTAGGTTTACTTTTCATTATTGTAAATGGTTAATATTTCTAATGGTACTCCTTGGTGTATTCCATATATAAATAATTATATAAAAATAATAAATGTAGTAACAATGGTGCGGTGCATTATTGATATAGGCTCAATGGCTCTTGTCAATGTGCCAAACTATCAATGTGGTGGTTGAAACTTCACAGACATAGAGCAACCCAAGATGACAATTTTGGTGCTGCCCAAATAGAAAAAAGGTTGCTAATGTGTATATATTTAATGTTTCTAATGTAAATACTATTCATTATATTATAAGAACTAATGTAGATTGGGCATCACAAGGAAATAATGGTTGTGGATACTTTAGTTGGGTCAATGAAAACTCATATGCATCTATCCACCCATCTCCACTTATCTGTGATGAAGGATTTGAGTGCAAAACGTGTCAGGCTAGGGAAAATTCCAAAATTATATTTTTACGATGCCTTCTCTGTATTGTAATCACATATCTTTGTTGCGACCATATGCAGAGATGAACTCAAGAATTAGTTAGTTTAGTATTTTCATATTGTAACTAATATTTTAATATGGATATGATGTAACTTCTCTTTGCCTCAAGTGCGCACATATATGGTTTACATCTTTTTTTAGAATAATTCTTCATGTTTATGGCTCAGGTGAGCCCAAATCTACTATCAATCACATGATTTAATGTATAGTGTTTTATTGGTTATTCCATTTGTTCCTTGACCTTTGAAGGCCATTTGGTAATTTCAACTACACCTAAGGATTCATAAGCAGTTGTGGAAAATAGGATTCATTTTGTAATGTCGAAGCTGTGAGATGGGAAAGAGAGGCAAGAAGAGTGGAAAGAAGATGATATTCATGAGATCATGGATGGACACAATGTTGCAAACTTTATTGATCCAAATATCTTGTAGAGGCTTGAAGAACTAAAGAGGGAAGAAGAGCTTTGGATGGCAGCTAAGGGTGATGAGGATGATGAGATGGGGGAATATGAGATGGGATTGCAAACATCTACTGAATACATGGTATCAGAATCATAGGTTATAAGTATCAAAATATAAACTATTGTAAAAGGAAGAAACACATATGTATCATCATTTAATACAAAATATAAAAGTATCCCACAGACATAGTTGCTATTATAACAACCATACTCTAATCCCATGGTGTACTAGTCTCAAGGTAAGAACACTTTACTGAAGCCATCATATAAGTATCATCCTAAAGTTTAAATAGACATTGATGATGGATTGACTATCATTTTCAAGCTTGAGCAAGGCTTCGTACCACACACCATTCGTAGAGTTGTACGCAACACTGATTTAGGCTAGAGGTAAACTACATGTGTCATGTAAACAACATGGTTGAATGCAATCTCTTTTGTGCATTTTCAAGAGTTTTCCCACCAATACAAGCATAAATAATGCATTGAATGTAATCTATGAACACTGCATGGTATGAAGTCTTGTTGAAGTTTGAAGTTTGAAGTACGAGCTGTTGGCATTAAGCAGAATTGCCACTAGTGACAACACTTATTTGCATTCTGGATACAAATCGAGCAGACAGTGCAAACCGAGCAGATAGTGCAAACCGAGCAGACAGTGCAAACCGAGCAGACAATGCAAACCGAGCAGACAGTGCAAACCGAGCAGACAGTGCAAACCGAGCAGACAGTGCAAACCGAGCAGACAGTGCAAACTGAGCAGACAGTGCAAACCGAGTAGACAGTACAAACCGAGCAGACAGTGCAAACCGAGCAGACAGTGCAAACCGAGCAGACAGTGCAAACCGAGCAGACAGTGCAAACCGAGCAGACAGTGCAAACCGAGCAGACAGTGCAAACCGAGCAAGTTAGTACAAATCGAACAGGACAGTGTAAACCGAGTAACATCATGTCTACCGAGTCACTAGTATCTACCAAGTTCAAAACCTACCGAGTGATCAGTATGAACCGTGCCTTCACTTCTACCGAGTGCATGACGATGCCGAGTAATGCAGTGGACGCCGAGTATCAGAAAGTCACTGAGTCAGTTTGCAGGAACCGTGTAACCATACTTGGGCCGACTTAGTAGCACTTATGTTTATTTGTCAAGCCGACTGTGTAATTGTAATTGTAATTAATTATTTAAGACTTGTATATAAACAATGTTGTAAAAATAAAAGGATATATGAAATGTATGAAGTAGAATATATGTGAAAGAGAAAGAAAGGCAGAGATAAGCGAATTACAGAAGGCTTCAGAAGTATAAGGTACAACAAAGACAAATTCATCACAGAAGGTGATCAGTACATCAGCGAATCTCAATCAGCAATCCAGTTGCAAAGCAAGAGATCTACTGTTTCATTCTAACAGGTGAATCAGTACTAAATCCTTTAACCGGGTAGACTTAACAATCTTTGTAAAATCTCTTTACCGAGTGCATACTTCATTGTATGTTTTGTAAATCCTTTAACAGGGTGGATTTAGCAATCCTTATTGCTCCTAACAGGGCAAATCATCAGAAGTGATCAAATTGTAAGCCTTAACCGGCCAACTTTATTCTGCAGTATTAAAGCTTTGTGGGTTTCATCCCCACCCCAGTTTTACTTTCTTTTGGAAGGTTTCTGGGTAACCAAATCTATGTGTCATTATTGTGAATGCTTTTAAGTTTCATGCTTTCTGTATGCAAAGGTTAAAAGGTAAATTACATGTTAAAATTGTAAGAAAATTTGGAGTTACTGATTCACCCCTCCCCTCTCAGTAACTCGGTTAATTCCTGAATATTTCCAACAATTGGTATCAGAGCAGCATTGGTTCTCAAGATAAAGCTTAACTAGCTTGAGCAAAGATCCAGGACAATGGAGGTATTCAAACTGAACAAGGTGATTGAAAATGAAAAGCTAGATCTGGAAATGGCCATAGCTAAACTCAAAGAAGCAAAAGAACATCTTTCCCAATCCCTAAGAAGAAGGAAGGAACTTGCAAATCAGATGAATGATCAGAATTACATTGAAGAAAAGATTGAAGATCTTCTTCCCTCAAATAACTCAGATGAAGCAAACAATGTTGTCAAAGAACTCCAAGAAAAGAATGGGTCTCTGCAGGAAGAAGTGAGAAAATTGAAAAGAGAACAAGAGCTACACTCTACAAGATTCTGTGAGATCTTGGAACAAAGAAACAAGTTGAAAGATGAATTAGATGGAAGAAACATTGAAGTCCAAAATAAAACCCTTCAGCTAGAAAACCTAATTGATCAGATCTCTCATACAAATGAAGAAATTCTGAATCTAAGATCAGAAATAGAAAACACAAGAGAAGAACTAAGATCTGAAAAGGAAATCAATCTAAGATTGGTGGATGACCTAAACGCTGAAAAACAAATCAATGAAGGAATGCTGAAAAGTCAAGAAGACTTGAATCAGCTGTATGAGCGAAATCTTCATAGGCAAAAAGGAAAAGCAGGACTTGGCTACAAAGGAGAAGGCGAATCCTCTAAGCAAGGTACTCAAAGAAATCAAAAACCTACTTGTAATCATTGTGGTAAAATAGGACATACTTCAAATAAATGTTGGAACAATGAAAAAGCAGAATTCAATGGAAAATGTCATAGCTGCAATCAACCTGGTCACAAAGCAAATGAATGCAGGGAAAAACCTAGATTCAGAGGTAATTGTCACAAGTGCAACAAACAAGGTCACAAGGCATCCGAGTGCAGATCTAAGACATTTAATCCAGCAGAACAAATTATGAAAGCAATGTTTGGATGGGACTACAACACCTGGTGTAGATGTCATTACTGTGGAGAATATGGACACATTGGCATGAATTGCATAAAACATCATCTAAGGAAAAGAGATACTACCGTAAGATGCTTCAAATGTACTAAACTCGGTCACATAGCTAGAAACTGCATGAATGCTAGTGAAGTTGAAGAAGGAAAGAAGAATGAAGCAACTAAGGTCAGGAAACAGGTGAGACAAAAATGGATTCCTAAAGCTATCGAGAAATCCAGTCCAAGTAATGGAATGAATGGCTCTACCAACTCAAACTAAATTTCCAAGGAAGCACTAGAACTGTATTCTCATAGACCAATCTCAAGCAGTTCCAGAACTGAAATTAAAAGAAAGATCTAAATCAGCATGCAAGATGCAGTGAGATCACAGGGAGGTCGGTATCAGTCTTCACCGAGCAAGGTCGATATCAGTCTTCACCAAGCAAGGTCGATATCAGTCTTCACCGAGTAAGGTCGGTACCCGTCTTTACCGAGCGAGGTCGGAGCAATATGAATTCTTGAGTTCACCGAGTTGCGAAGTCTCTTCTGAGCAATTAATTCTTAGTGGGTGACAGTCTGTCAGAATTCATACCCTAATTTGAAATAAGCATTAATGACAGAGTTGTAAACAAAAAGCAAGTAATCGAACTCATTCTTCACCGCGAATCTTTAGCACTTTGAGAGCAGAAAATTTCAAGAGCAACCCGGCGATTCAATACTTTTGCGAAAGGAATTCTCTATGAGCTACCATGGCATCATCCAGCACTTCAGTGAAGAAAGGATCTGATATGTTAGTCCAAGGGGAGTGGAAAGCACCAAATTTTAAGATCGTGCCCGCAATTGCAGCAGCCCTAGATCCGAACGGAGCTCAATCTTAGATTCCTCCTAAGGTACTGCTTATTAATGATATCCGCAATCATTTTAACTGTTCAATTCATGAAATGGGGAACCTAGAACTAGATATTGTGCATGAGGAACTATGTGTGGATGGTATTCTGAAACCTGATCACAAACATCTGGAAGATAAAGGTTTAGTTCACATTGCACATCTACCTCAAAACTTTCAAGATAAATGGGTTAGATATATTCTCAGCCGTGTACATGATGGCAAGATTTGGCTTGAGCAACCTATTGAGATCACAAAGAAGATGATTCAACAAGTCACCGGTCTTCCCATGTTGAACAAAGCTAAAACTACCAAAACCCTAGGTCAGACGGAACTAGAGAAGAAAACCCTAGCCGAGTGGGATGGTAGAGGCATGAAAGTTAGCAGCATTACCGACGCTGAACTAAAGTTTGGTACACACATTATTGCCCATAAGATTTACAGCTCTAGTCGACAGAACAGTGTCTCTTGTGAAGCTATTGACCTAGCATACAAAGTGGTCAAGAATAACTTGACATTTGACCTAGCAGACTTATTGTTAAAGCAGTTTAACAAAAACATGGAAAGCATTAAAACTTCCAAAAACAATCCATGTAAGTTTGGATCCTTGTTGGTCTGTTTATTCTTCTATGTTCAGAAATTCTTCCCTTCTAAAGGAAAACTTGTATGGAGAAAAGATGTGCCAGTCCTCTATGAAATAAATGAATACATCTCAGAAATGGGTGAAAACTTTGAAAGCATCATGGATAATTATTTTGAGTCTTTCAAAGAGAAAATGAATGACAGATTCTAGATTCCACAGAAGTTGGTGGAAGATTACAAAGATGACATCTGTTTTATGGTGGATTGTGATAATGTGTATATTCAAGTAGTTAAACTGAGGACTGTATATGTAAAACCTCTTCCTTATGAGGTAAATATTGATGAAACCAAGAATATCATTGAAGCTCTTCTTAATCAGCCTGTCAATCCCAAAGCTCCATATTTTGGAACATATGATGAAGCTAAGGTGAGAATTGAACTAAGCATAAAGCTTCCACAGGCGGTAACCAAAGGAAAGAAGAGGATAGCCAAAATGCAAATGATAACCGAGGACAAAGAAGAAAAAGATGAAAAAGAAGAGGAAAAGGATGAGAAAATAGAGGAACCAGAACCTGCAAAGAAGAAAGGAAAAGTTTTCATCACTAAGGCACCTATGCCTCCCACTGCTGTGTTTACAAGGAGAAATACAAGAGGCAAGGCAGACAAGGCAGACAAGGCAGATAAAGACATAGTATTCAAAAGGCCCCCTCTAAACCTTCAAGAAAAGCTCAAACTCTTTAGAGACAGATTAGGATCTGGAGTAAGTAACATAAAATCCTTAAGATATGAAACCAGATCGGAAGCAGAACAGAAGGAAATAGAAGATGCTGTTATTGAGAAGATGGGACAGTGGAAATACTCTCCTGAAGAAATTGCCCCACAGGTTCCAGCAGTTCTATTGAATCCAATAAAAATGAGATGGAGCAATGCAAAGCAAACAGTGATAGACATATTTGATCAAAACCTAAGACAGTTGATGCCGAGCTTGAATAATGATGAAGTAAAGAAGGCATTAAAAGAAAATGAAAATAAGATGACATTGAAGTTCAATACTTGTTTGATTTTGATCAACAATATTGAATCGGTTGTGAAGGCTGCAAATGCCACATGGAAGAACATATACCACCTTCACCAACCGAGTATTGAAACTGTAATAATAAAAGATATTGAAGATGACAGTGATGAACAAGAAGAAGACACTGAGGTAGATGATACTGTGAGGATAGCAGCAGAAGTCATTGCATCCCTTCCTACCTCTCCAGTGAAAGTTTCTACATCCAGCCTGGAGACACCTTCAAGCATGGTTGTGACAACTTCCACATTTGTCCAATCATCCATAGCAACATCAGAAGCAGCTACTATTTCTTCTACCGAGCTGCAGTCTCCTGCACCATCAAGTTTTCCAGCAGTAAGTTTTCCATTTTTTGAATCTTCAAGTGTAAATATTTTAAGTTCTCCAGTAGAAAGTATGCCAGTATCTATAGCCAGCCCTACTTTATCTACTGTCACTACTACCAAAGCATTAAGTACAGATAAGCCTAAGGCTCTACCGAGTATAAAATTTTTGGGTAAGAATATAGTAGAGGATATAGACCTAGATGAAGAGATAGAAATTCCTACATTAGATTTTGCAAATCTATCAGCGGACCAAATGCAAAATATAGGTGAGATCCTCCAAAGGAAAGCAAAACAAAAGAAACTTAAAGAGGAGAGAGACAAGGAGTATCAAATCATCAAGGATGCTAAGGACATTTTGTCTGATGCATTAGGTATTAAAGTAGACTCCTCCCAGCATGTTTTGTTACAATTAGCAGAAGCAGTTGAGAAATACAATGAGGATTCATCCGGGACAGAAAAGTTAGTTGAAAGAGCCGAGAAGAGATTCAACAATAAAGTGCTTGAGCACATTGCTCAGCACATAGCTATTAACCAAGTGGAATTGTCTTCAGTTTTGTCTAACATTGAATCTATCTATTCGAATGCTACCTCTCTTTTGGCCAGACTGTGCAATATTGCCGAGTTCACAAAGGATGTTAACGATAAAATGAATAAAATGGATGAGGATATGAAGATTAGCATACAGAAGCTACAACTTGAACCAAGTTCAAGCTCTGCTCATCACATGAAAATTTCACACCTATCTAATATGTAGTCTGATCTACTGAAAGAAGACACAAGGATCCGGTCCACACTGCTAGACATCCAACACATGATCCTTCCCATCATGAATACAATGTATAAGCACATTGAACATTCCAAAATATTGATTCATGACAATCAGTTCTCTATAGCAGATCACATGATTGAACTCTCTGCAGAAGTCCAAATTGCTATACAAACATGTAAGATCCTGCAAGAAAGTTGGGACAGAACCCTGGCACTAATAATGAAGGTACATTCTGATTTTCTATCAAATTTTGGATTCTCTCTGTAAATAACTTGTATATGCACCTTTGGCATTATCGTCAAAAAGGGGGAGATATGTATAGAAGGAGAGATATGTATAGATTTGTATGAGAAACAGTTAGCACATTGAAAGGGGGAGACAATGTATAAAGCCCTATAACAAGACAAATTTTGAAAAATCAAAATAAAACTCAGCATGATTCGTGTATATAAGTTTTGGCCAATAAGTGTTTTTTTTGTCACTAATGCCAAAGGGGGAGATTGTTGGCATTAAGCAGAATTGCCACTAGTGACAACACTTATTTGCATTCTGGATACAAACCGAGCAGACAGTGCAAACTGAGTAGACAGTGCAAACTGAGCAGACAGTGCAAACCGAGCAGACAATACAAACTGAGCAGACAGTGCAAACCAAGCAGACAGTACAAACTGAGCAGACAGTGCAAACCGAGCAGACACTGCAAACCGAGCAAGTTAGTACAAACCGAACAGACAGTGTAAACTGAGTAACATCATGTCTACCGAGTCACCAGTATCTACCGAGTTCAAAACCTACCGAGTGATCAGTATGAACCGTGCCTTCACTTCTATTGAGTGCATGACGATGCCGAGTAATGCAGTGGATGCCGAGTATCAGAAAGTCACCGAGTCAGTTTGCAGGAACCGTGTAACCATACTTGGGCTGACTTAGTAGCACTTATGTTTATTTGTCAAGCCGACTGTGTAATTGTAATTGTAATTAATTGTTTAAGACTTGTATATAAACAATGTTGTAAAAATAAAAGGATATATGAAATGTATGAAGTAGAATATATGTGAAAGAGAAAGAAAGGCAGAGATAAGCGAATTACAGAAGGCTTCAGAAGTATAAGGTACAGCAAAGACAAATTCATCACAGAAGGTGATCAGTACATCAGCGAATCTCAATCAGCAATCCAATTGCAAAGCAAGAG
This sequence comes from Chamaecyparis obtusa, assembly GCA_027943335.1. Lineage (NCBI taxonomy): Eukaryota > Viridiplantae > Streptophyta > Pinopsida > Cupressales > Cupressaceae > Chamaecyparis > Chamaecyparis obtusa. The sequence goes on along the minus strand of BSBK01002199.1, from coordinate 2,140,816 downwards.
ATCTATTGTTTCATTCTAACAGGTGAATCAGTACTAAATCCTTTAACCGGGTAGACTTAACAGTCTTTGTAAAATCTCTTTACCGAGTGCATACTTCATTGTATGTTTTGTAAATCCTTTAACAGGGTGGATTTAGCAATCCTTATTGCTCCTAACAGGGCAGATCATTAGAAGTGATCAAATTGCAAGCCTTAACCGGCCAACTTTATTCTGCAGTATTAAAGCTTTGTGGGTTTCATCCCCACCCCAGTTTTACTTTCTTTTGGAAGGTTTCTGGGTAACCAAATCTATGTGTCATTATTGTGAATGCTTTTAAGTTTCATGCTTTCTGTATGCAAAGGTTAAAAGGTAAATTACATGTTAAAATTGTAAGAAAATTTGGAGTTACTGATTCACCCCTCCCCTCTCAGTAACTCGGTTAATTCCTGAATATTTCCAACATGAGCGTCCTCCCTTTATTCCAGTGAGGGATTGGAATGAGTTCATTTTGGATGCAAAGGAGAAAGGGGATACTCAAAGAGGAATTACACCAGAAAATGAGAGAAGAAGGTATGAAATAGTATTAACTACTAGTAGAATGTAATAATGCACTAATTAGTGATCTTTATATCTATATCATGTAACATATTTCAAACTTTTCATACGTTGCAGGACACATCAAAGGCAAAAAAGGCCAGACTGCAAAAGATTTCACAATAGCTAAGAAATATAATTGTAGGCATCATGGTCACAATTTTTTGGAGACAACGTAATTGAGTTGTATACCTAGATGATGGAAAGCAACTTACACTCCTCCGATTCCAAGTTGACACTGCGGGATCCAAAGACCATAGATAAGGAATAAATTTAGAGAGCGGAGGAGGGCCATAATGACCAAAATAATACAGGATGAATCTTAAGTTAAATGAGGCAACTGTAAACATTTTAATACATTTTTATTATTAAATAATGAAATTTTCATATACTAGTGTTCTAAGCCCCCTCTATGCAAATTTCATTATTTAATAATAAAATTCTATTAAAATGTTTGTAGTTACCTCATTTAACTTGAGGTTTGTCCTGTATTATTTTTGTCATTATGGCCCTCCTCCGCTCTCTAAATTTATTCCTTATCTATGGTCTTTGGATCCTGCAGTGTCAACTTGGGACCAAAGGAGTGGAAGTTGCTTTCCATCGTCTAGGTATACCACTCAATTACATTGTCTCCAAAAAAATGTGATGATGATGCCTACAATTATGTTTCTCACTTGTTGTGTCCCAGGACCCCTTATGACCCTTTACGACCATTTATGACCTCTAAGAATACATCTTAGAGGTCTTAAAACATCGTAAAGGGTCATAAGAGGCTCCTAGGAGGGGCCAAATGAGCTTCCACCTTCACATGGTTGGCCCTATTAAGTAGAGAACGTTAATTAAAATATTCTCAAAACAAAGAGAAGCTCAATAATTTAAGGTCTTAGTCCATGGATAAATTAAATTTGACTTACTAAGCCTCTTATTGTAGTTCATAATAAGATTGATTTGCAACCAATAGAGACTACTCTACAAGCTTGAAGAAGTAGTATATTTTGGCAAATGAAGAGTGGAAAGAATATAATATTCCTGAGATCATGGATGGACACAATGTTATAGACTTTATTGATCCAAATATCTTGCAGAGGCTTGAAGAATTGGAGAGGGAAGAAGGGCTTAATTAGGATGGCAGCTAAGGGTGAGGAGGATTTCACAATAGCTGACAAACATAATTGTAGGAATCATGGTCACATTTTTTTGGAGACAACATAATTGAGTTGTATACCCAGATGGAGTGCAACTTCTACACCTCTGATTCCAATTTGACACTGCGAGATGGAGAACAACTTGGAACCAGAGGTGCAGAAGTTTCTCTCCATTGTCTGGGTATACCACTCAATTATGTTGTCTCCAAAAAAATTTGACCATGATGACTACAATTATTTTTCTCATCTATTGTGTCCCAGGACCCCTTATGACCATTTACGACCATTTACAATCCCTAAGAATACATCTTAGAGGTCTTAAAATTTCATAAAGGGTCATAAGAGGCTCCTAGGAGGGGCCAGATGAGCTTCCACCTTCACATGGTTGGCCCTGTTAAGTAGAGAATATTAAACTATTCTCAAAACAAAGAGAAGCTCAATAATTTAAGGTCTTAGTACAAGCACTAGAATTGAGTTTTTTGGCATGGGCTGGGAAATTTTTATATATCAACATGTGATAAAGTTTGGGCAAAAAACTCTATCGCATGTTGATATACAAAAATCTCCCAACCATGCCGAAAAACTCAATTCTAGTGCTTGTACTACATGATTGGTGCCAAAATAGGGCTCTCCCAATCACTAACTATGACCTGCTAGCAACAAGCAATAGAATGAGTGTGGACACCTGAAGATAAATATCAGATAGGGGAAAAGTACCTGCAACAACAGAGGCAATAGTTGTAGATACAGATGAGGATATCCCAAATCCCTAATATAATAAATATGGTGAAGAAAAAGAGTAATGCAGAAATGATTACTATTTTGGAATATGAAAATCCAACCGAGGAGATGTTGAAGAGGACAAATGAATTGATGGTGCAAGCACGTCATTTTGAAGTAAGCAGTAATGAATCTTTAGTTATATTAAAAGTTCAATAAAGGTTTATATTTTATACTCTTTTATGTCGTGAACTAAAATATGTATTTGTTCTTGTTACAGGATTTTTTTCTTGCTCAATTACCTGGTCATGGACATCACAGTGAGGCCGATAGTAGCATCATGCAAAATAGTAATAACTTATGCATTGACTCTTTTTAGTTTTTTCTTCACCGTATTTATTATATTAGGGATTTATGGGATATCATCATATGTATCTATAGCTATTGCCTCTGTTGTTGCAAGTGCTTTTTCCCTATCCCGAACATCAAATTGTGACAAAAATATCACTAAAACTATCATAAGAACTCCATGAATGTCATTTTAAGTAATTATCTATGAATGTTGTGTATTAATATTGAATTATATGTCATGTTAATGAATATTTTTATGTGTTAATGGGGAATTCAGATTGATGTTAGGGGGAGGGGGGGTGAGGCCAAATGAGCTTCCACCTTCACGTGGTTGGCCTTGTTAAGTAGAGAATATTAAAGTATTCTCAAAACTAAGTGAAGCTCAAACTAACATACCTTCATTATTTAATCAATTTCATTCATTCTAGATCTTTGCTCATAAGTGCATTTTGAATGTGTCATTGTCAGGCAACTATCAAATAAAAAACTAGAAGGGCCAATAGTCAACTTCTCATTGTCATTGTCTGGCATGATTCGGCTTCATTTTGTGTAAGTATTCTCATATTGAATGTGTCAACTTATATTGGCCTAATGTGGATTATTTCATTGGTTTGTGGTTTTGAGTAGGTGAAGTGTTAAATCAGTTCCTATCTTCTATTCTTAATTCATTCAAACTGCAGGAGGGTCTGACAGATATACTCAACATAGAATTGACTGCTAGTCTAGGTAATTGAACACACTAAGTCTTTGGCTTGAGAGAAAGAGTTGGGTAATGTCATTTTTGGAGACCTGTGTAATTGTCCTTAGTGGCCTCTTTTTTTTTTTAATAGGTTATTTTTATATATATGTAGTATCCATGTTTTTTTTTAATACAGATTCTTTTTGTGTATATTCTAGTGCTATGGAACCTAAATAAACAATTATAAATGTAATAGATAATGTCTTCGATGAAGGAATTGGTGTACCACATGTAAACCAAAATCCATGCTTAATGCCATTTTGTGCAAAATGAGTTTGTCTATTAGCATATCAGATTTTGTTACAACCTTCATGACTGTAATGTTTAAGTTAAGTATTTTGTTACACCCTTCATGACTGTAATGTTTAAGTTAAGTATTGATGCAATTTTCTAAAGTAGCAAGTTCTGTTGTCATTGTTTTTTTTCTAGTGGTTCTGAGGCGATCAAGAATTATCAAGGAAAGATATTGAAGTGGAAAGGAAAAGTTTCTGAGAGATTACAAATATTGAGTCATCGATCAGGTATACTTTTTTTTAGGTAATCGCTACAAAAATGGTTAAGTTTTCCTGAATTTTTAAAATAAGTCATAATTATTCAGTATCATATTCTTAGCTACAAGTTGCAGGTCTTCATACCATAAATTTTAGATTTTCATTTGCCACTGCCCTAGCAATTAAAGTTTTCCTAGAACCAGGAGGCCCATAGAGAAAAATACCCTTTGGGGGCTTCACACCAATAGATTTGAAGAGTTGTGGGCATCTAAGAGGAAGCTCTACCAATTCATGGATCACCAGTCAGAATTAGTTGAACTAGACTTTATTTGTTGTAGAATTGATTTAGTATAGAATATTTTCGAGCATGATTTTTTTTTAAAAGCAAGGTTTTCGTAGCATTATCTACCACTTGAGCAAAAGTCTCCATAGCTAAATTTCCTTACCACAATTAATATTTCTCTAAAGACTTACAAGTTAGTAAGTCCTCGGCTAGAACAGACACATTTGTCACTTCATTAAGATGACAATTGTGTACTAAGTTTCCTAATTGTATAATTCATCATCATCTTTATTATCTACTATAGAAAATACATCTGAAGCACCAGTAGAAGCACCAAGAAATCAAAATTTAGAACCAAAGCCTTGAGATTGCTGTAATGTTTGTGCAAAGGCTTGATACTTCTGAATATCAGCATCAGTGACACTTCTTCGGGTATATTTCATTGACTCCTCAAAATGAGCAGCCTTTATTTTAGCTACCTCATCACTATCATCCTCATCCATTGCCTCGGGGTTCTCACTTCTTTTTCTTTCACGTTCAATATTATCCTGTAAAAGTGGAGAGGAAAGAAAACATGACAAATTGAAAAAATAAGATACAAGTTGAGGAAAATTGAATCAAAAAATATAAAATTCTAACAAACCAGTTCAAAAAAAAACCATTAAGAAATTCATAACCCAATCTAGTTTGCAAAAGCCGCCACAATTGAAACTCACCTTCTCAATATTTTCTCTAATAGCATACTTGCAAGCCCGTTGACAAATCTCTATAATATCTCATCAATAAATATAATGGACAAGGCATTCTTCTCAGCCTCCTCAAAAGCCTTCCGGAGATTGCTTTCACTTTCTCCAGCCAACTTTGACATGATCTCAAGTCCATTAATACAGAAAAAGAAGGCACCATTTTCATTTGTCACTGCCTTAGCAATTAAAGTTTTCCCAGAATTAGGAGGCCCATAGAGTAGAATACCCTTTGGGGGCTTCACACCAATAGATTTGAAGAGTTGTGGGCATCTAAGAGGAAGCTCTACCAATTCACAGACCACCAGTCAAAGCCTATCTCTCAAATAGTTCAAACAAAATGAAAAAACCCACAGTTTCACGTAGAGCAAAGCAGAGCAAATGGATTGCTAGAGCCCAAAGTAGTCTAGAAAATAGAACGAGTAGGGACCTACTGGAAACAAGAAGTAGAATGAGTGTGGACACCTGAAGATAAATATCTAGACTAATCACCGATCAAGATGTCGTTGGTGATTAGTCTGGATATTTATCTTCAATTTTTTTTTAAACACTGTGCATTTTGTCAAAATTTTGACCCACCTGCAATGAAACTTTGTCATAAAATCGACCATTCTATGTCGAAATGTGGTGTCATGGGTTTGGCATCCTAGTCAAAGCTGCTAAATATTTTGACCAACTGTGGTCGAAATATGATCATTGCAAGTTTGGCATCCTAGTCGAAGCGACCAAAGTTTTCGACCAATATTAATTTATATTGGTCAAAAGATTGACCAATACATGAACACATGCCCATGTTATTTTTGGCCTAGATTGCCCTCTTTTTCGACCAATATGGGAGTCGATCATTTGATGGTTTCAGGTATGGGTCAATATTTTGATGCAAATAATAGCGACGAACCAGTTGGTCGACTATTCGACCGTATTGGGTAGAAACTTTGACCAATATTGCATCAAAAAATGGTGCAAAATGTACTAATGCTTCAATCCTAATCTATTATGGCAACCCAAAGAGTTCACAATGATTATTTATGCAAGTGTTGCGAGAACATACACAGTGTATAGTGCTATAGGAAAGAACAGTGAAATCTACTTTAACTGTTGTAAATGCTCAAACAACTTAATCTATTCTACTCTAATCCACCTTCCAAGTGGGCCCCCATGGTTGGCTTCTTCTAGCTACCAACACAAAATGGAACTCCAATCACTTCTTCATTGTATTTCCATAAAATTGAGTACATTATCATGAGACAACACAGGGAACTGGAAAAGTAATTTTGTTTTAGATTATATCAATAATACAACTATCTAACTAAGTTTCTATCTAACCATCATCTCCCTTTATATAGAGGATCGATGCTTATTTGAACACAAAAGATAACTTCTAACTAATTTTCACCATAACGAAAGGAAAGTACAACAATCCATGATAGAATAACATAAAGACTGCATAACTGCTTAATAGAACATTTATCATAGAGAAGATATGGCATAAGTGTGTCCCTATATTTCATGGAACGGTTCTTCCTTCAAATTATCAAGAATGTCTTGCGGTACCATAATGACTTTCCATCATCGTGACTAAGTCTTCCTCGCTCTTCATCAAATCTCTCTTATCTATTCTTCAATTGTCCCTCTTTCCCTGACAAGTTAGTAGCATATACATATCTTTAAGCATTTAACCATTCAAATAATCCAAATATTAGAACACACATTCAAGCAACTATATGAAATACTCCAATATATGTATATTATTTGTTAAAGTATATCAACTATTATCTACCCATGGGTTTTGACGATTTGACTATACTTTTAACATTTTCACAAGTTCAAATACTGAAAAGGTATAACAAGTGTTTTAGAAATTTTTGAAATATAGCATAAAAACATCATAAAATAAGGATAAATTATAGACCCATTAGTACTCACATTTGGATATATATTAGATGGCCATTGACAACACTATTCCATTAACCCTCTAATTATACCAAGATACATAATAGCTAAATGTATCTCACACATTCCTTATTTGAGTAATTGATTAGTTCATAAATATATGTGTTGTAAGCTAGGTAACCTCATTCAAATTATGATATTAATATAATAAAATGATTCATATGTATAAAAGGTAATCAAATCTTTTGTTTTCTATATCATTTATTTTTCATTATTGTTATTTATTCAATAAATTACAATTAAAAGGTACTTAAATTTTTTGGATCATATTTTGACAATAGATGTCATAATATTTAGAAGCCTTTTGAAATATTAATGAATTCACTATTAATGAGTCCTATTCAAGTTCTATTGAGTAACCACATTGCACTTGAATAACCCCTCAAACTTTAGGAACAAGTTGTGAAGAGTTGTGTTAAAGATAAATGGTGACTTAAGATTGGATATTGGCTGTGGTACTTATTAAAAATTTATTTGCATTTGATTAATCTAGGAACATGGAATTGAAACATAAAGGTTGTTGACATGTAGGTTAAACTTATGTTGTGAAGTGTTGTGATAGATATTATTTGTGACTTAAAAATTAGAGAATTATTAAGGTACTTATTAAAATCTTATTTGTATTTGATGACTCTAGGAATATAACTTGAATTAAAAAGGTTGTTGACATGTAGGTTAAATCTATAACCATGTGAGATTTAAGAAGCTGTTAAGCTTAATTAGGGTTTGTAAGAAAAAAAAACTAACATATTTATTAATAACTCACTGCATTTAATTCCACGTTATAGAAATCTCTCTCCACATTCACACAAGGGAAATAAATAGAATATTGAGCCTATAAATTTGAATTTGAATGTGACACTTCTCACCTTCACATTTAATATCTACTAGCATTCCTATCTTCTTACAAGTGCGAGAAGGCTACTATGACACTCCTCATGAGGAGCTTCCAAGTGCAATTTACACATAATTTTTTCCTCGTGAATGGATTTCATGTGTCCTCGTCAATGGGTGAGTTATGGAAGGCCACCAACCCTAAATAAAAAAGATGAAACATCTCCCATTGTACCTCTCAAATCCAAAGATATTTCCACATTTAGTGAAGGCCATTTACAAAGGGTTAAAAATATGTTAAAAATTAAAATACATTCTTCAAAATGTATCTAACCATAGCCACATGATTTAAGACTTTGAAAATAATACAATTAAGTTAAAAATTGATACTTTCTTACCCCTTTTAAATCCTTAAAAATACATCCAAAATTAACAATTACAATGGAAAATTCCATTCAACAAATCAACCTAAGATCACACTAAATATAATAAACATTTCCAACATTCCACTTTTCAACAAATTAATGACACATAAAGACAATAGTCCCTTCATATGGACCATAGAAAATATTTACTAGGTAAATCATGTTAGGATTTCCAAGATCTCCAAAAAAAAATTGGCAATGAAACCACCTACATATCTAATTACACATGCTTATCCATCATACTAGTAATAATAGCATATGCAATGTGAATCAAAATACATTTCCATATTTTTTTTAGTCAATAATAACTTTCATTCCCTAATCCAATGAAATTCATAATCAAATTGGATAACATTTCAATTCCTTTCAAACACAAATCTCAGAAAAGTAATTATTAACATGTATCAATTGGACATAGTCAATAAGAAAATCAAGCATAACCTAATTAATCATAAGAAATCAAATCAACAATTAAATAACTCATGCTAACAGAATAGGAAAATAAAATTCTAATTAATTATCCAACATTTCCAACATACCACATTACAACATATTCATGACACATAATGACCATAGTACCTCCATATGGGCTATAACCAAACTTAACTAGGTAAATCACATAAGAGATACACACTCAATTGCACACATTTATCTATCATAATAATAATAATAGATGAAGTAGTATGAATCAAATTACATTCACATTCCTATGTTTAGTCAATAATCACATTCACCATATATAATTCAATGAACATTATCAATGAATTTTATAACATTTCAATTTCATATAAATATAGTCCTAAAACATGTAAATAGAAACACTCATTAGTTCTATATTGATAAATAATGTACAATAAAATATAACCCAATTCATCATAAGAAATCAAATTATTAATTAAATAACTCATGCTAACCACATAGGCAAAGTAATTTTAAATTAATAATCAATCACAACATTATCAATATAAACATGATTGGTTGAATCATGAATGAACTATGAAACTATCTCATGTGCCACTGACAGAGATAATGCATGCTCAAACCTATATCTCAAGAAGAGTCAATGTCTAGTAGGTGTTCACTAAAACACACACACACACACCAAGTGCAGCTTCTCACAATATAAATAATTAAAGCATAAACATGAGTAATCAAAGTACACCTAATGGAATAGTGACTCTCTAGTGATGCAATCATTCATATGTATTATAATGTCATGACATTGTTAATTCTATATTTAATCATGTTAGAAGTAATGGTTTTCATTGCACCAAAAGATTGACATGTTAATGCCTGAAACAACCACTAGACTTATAGAAGACACATGAGGTTGTTAAACCATGTTGCAAATCCCCATGAGGGATGCTAGTGCACTGCCAACAATCCCCCTCCCAATGTCACTCATCGCAACTACATAGATTCAAACCTATGACCAATCTCTAATGCCACTTGTTATAAGTAGTGGTTACTGTTGCACCAAAATTTCAACCTATTAATGCCCGATACAACCACTAGACTTATAGAATACATTGGAGTTTGTTAAACCATGTCGTGAATCCCCGTGAGGGACATTGGCACACTACCAAAAAATCCTCAATGTACGTATCATTTAAAATAAACATGAAATAATCATTTATGACAATATGAGCATATATTAGTAAAAATCTCAATGAAATATCCATCAACAATAAAGGCACAATATAAGAACAATTCATTAATAATCATCATGGTAACATAATCCAATATTATTGAATACAAAATATACCAAATATCATCATAAAGCATCATGTCACATCACAGTAAACACATCATGTAGATATGACCAAAATGTTAAGAAATAATATAATCTAACATCTACATCAGCAATAATACTGGTAAAACTAAAATAATGTATTTTAATCAAATGCATCACACAATGCCAATATCTGATCACATCATATGGATAGTCATGAAATACAAATAAGATTCCAACTCAAATAAAAATACCATAGAATAGAATGCAATCATGGGAGGCACTACATGCTCCCCCCTAGGCATAGGCTTACTCCTAGAAGCCTACAAAAATATAGGGGAACAAATATCTAAACTATGAAGCATCCTCCCAAGTAGTTTAAGTCTCATCACTCAAGTGTCATTATACCCTTACTTTCTCAATTTCTTGACCTTTTAATGCCATCCTCCAATGCTAAATAATGTGGATTGGTTCCAAACAAAGTTTCTCATCCTCTACATGTAAAGCATCCCAATCAAGAACATGGGTCATATCAGGAATATATTGTCTCAACACAAAAACATGAAATGAATCATGGATGTGTGATAGGCTAGGTGGAAACACCAAGTAATAGGCAAAAAGGTTGATCCTCTCAAGAATCTCAAAAGCTCCAGAAAAAAATGAAGTTGTCTCAGAGCCCTTACCATAATAGATGAGTCTCTTCAATGGTTGAACTTGCAAAAACACACGATCGCCCACCAAGAAGTGGCGATCTAGCCTATGGTAATTAGAATGCTTCTTCTACTGAGCTTGAGAAATAGCCAAATTCTCTCTGATATGAACCACTTTCTTCTCCATATCTTGAAGCATCTCAGGACCCAACATGACATGGTCCTCCAAATGATCCTAACTTAAAGGTGTACAATGCATTTGACCATACAAGGCATGAAAAGGAGACATGCCAAGAGAAATATGGTACCTATTATTATAGGAAAAATTAAAAAATTACAAATAGTCCTCCCACCTTGACTATTGTTCCATCACATAAATGTGAAGGATGTCCTCAAGAATATGATTTACCCACTCTATTTGACCATCAATGTTGGGTTGATACACTAAGCTAAAATTGAGCTATGTGCATAAAGCATGTTGGAGAGATGTCCGCAATATATAAACAAACACTAGATCTCAAACCTAAATGATCCTATGAGGTATCCCATACAACCAAACTATATCCTCCATGAATGCATGTGCTACTAAAGAAGTAGTATAAGAATCCCTTATGGGATAAAATTGAGCAACCTTGGATAACTTTTACATAGTATCCATGATGACATCATGACAAAAATATGATATAGGTGGCTCAGTAATAGAATCAATATATATAGTGTCTCACTTCCACTCAGGAATAGAATGTGGCTATAAAAGACCTATTGCATGCTTATGGTTGTTCTTCACTCTCTAACACTTAAGGCATCTAGCCATGAAATCAAAAACAAAATACCTCATCCATTCCCAAAAGTACAATTGTATAAGGGTATCATGTATCTTGTTGATGACAAGATGTGAAGAATACAATGCACCATGTGCCTTAGACAAAACTAAGGAACAAAGATCACTGAATACCAACACATAAATGTTCCCATGGTGCCACAAAAGTACATATGACTCCAAAGAATAAGCTAAAAAATGACCTATAAGGGTACATATGGAATCAATCTCCTCTCTAACTTCTTGATACCAAGTGTCACCAAGTAAAGCCTCAATAATACATCTACACAAATCTACACCAAGAGACAAAACTAAAATCTCATGTCTTCTCCTACTCAAGGCATATAAAACAAAATTCTCCTTCCCCTTTATGTAATGAAAAGATATTCATACTCATAAAGTAAATCCATCCAATGATTTTTTTGTGAATTAAAGTTTGGATGAGTAAAGAAATACTACAAGCTATGATGATTTCTATGCAACTCAAACCTATGATCCAAAAGAAAAGGCCTCCAACATACTAGCACATGCAAAACCACCATTAACTTTAAATTGTGGGTGAGGTAGTTCAACTCATGATCCTTGATTTTTGGATACTTATACGAAATCAATCATCCCTCCTACATAAGAACTACCCCCATACCCTCTAAAGATGCATTGTGCACACCATGAACTCACCTGCAAGATCTTGCACTGCCAAGATAGGTTCACTAGTCAATTTCTCCTTAACAGCTTGGAAATTTATCTCACACTGAACAAACCAAACAAACTTCTTCCCTTTCCTATGAAGATAAGTGATAGGGTGTGTCGACTAAGAAAATTCCTTCATGAATTGGTAGTAGTAACTTGTTGAACCCATGAAACTAAAAACCTTAGGAACATTGGTCAATGCTGGAAAATCCATAATGGCCTAGAATTTTGAAGGATCCTAAGAAATACCATCTCCTCAAATAATATGACCCAAACATATCATGTCAATTTAGAAGAACTCACATTAGGCCAAGTTTCCAAACAACTAATGGTCACAAAGACATTACAAAACCTTATCCAAATGGTGCTTATTCTCCTCTATAGTCCTCAAATACACAAAAATTTTATCTAAAAACATTAGGATAAAATAATCAAGATAGGTTTCGAACACATCGTTCATTAAAATCACACTAATGGCACATTGGTCAACCAAAAGGGTACAAATGTAAACTCATAGTTCCCATATCAAGTGAAAACATTTTTCTAATGAATGTCAGCCCCATCGATACGAAGCTGATGGTATCCCAACTTAAGATCTATTTTTGAGAACACTCTTTCTCCCTTCATCTGATCAAATAAATCGTCAATCCTCAAAAAGGGATATCAATTCTTCATTTTCACCTTATTCAACTATTTGTAGTCAATTCACAAATGACAGGATCCATCCTTCTTTCTCATGAAAATGATGGGCACTTCCCAAGTGGATACACTAGGATGAATATGTCCCTTTTCCAATAGCTCCTCCAACTAAAAATAGAGCTCACTCAACTCCTAAGTGTTCATATGGTAAGATGCTTGAGAAATAGGCTTAGCTTTGGGAATGAGATTATGATGCAGGAGCATCCTGGGTGTAAGAGCAATCTTGCATCACCCAAAAAAACAAAATATTTCTATTTTTATATTCAATAAGGGTTATTTTGTGCAGAGCTGCTATTTATGGAAAGTTACTATTTTTGGTAATTTTCGTATGTGCTCATAATGATCTGATTTCTTTCTTGGAGGTTCATTTTGGTCATATAAGTCTGCCAATAAAGTTTCATTGCCAGATCAAGTGTATATTGGAAGATATTAAAAATTTTCGGTATTGGCAGCAGGGTACAGAAACTTTGAACTCAGTTTTGAAGGCTTTAGAGGCCCCAGATGGGGTCAAAAATTTGGGTGACGAGCGCTTACTTGAGTCAAGCCTGTAGAGCGCTTCGTGGCATTTTTGAAATGGGGTTATAATAGCCGATCGGGTCAACTGGTGATGACTTATGGTCTTTGGAAGTTGGGCCACCTGAAATGGCAAAAAATAATTTTCTTCAAAATTTCTGTTCGGGTTTCAAAGGTTATCTTGAGCCAACTATGATGTAATAAAATGTAAAATAAAATAATTCTAAGTTTGGTCGGCCTTGTTGGCTAAAATTCTGGAACCTTCCCAGGCGGTGGAAAATTGCCTATATAAGGAAGGTTGTATTATTGTCTTAGGCAGTTCAGAATAGTTCTGGGTAGTAGATCTGGGTATTGATTTGAGGCTTTTTCCTACAGAATATTGTAAGGAATGCCCATGTGGCTTTGCATATTGTAATTCTGAAAGTTTGTAATTACACATTTGTGGAGATAATAAGAAGCCAATTTTCTGTTCTTGCATATTATTGTTGTTATTTCTCTATTTCTGTTATGTGTTTGTGGTATTAAGGGGAGCACCCTTCATCAAGTGGTATCAGAGCAGGGGTTCTTGAGTGTGTAAACAGATCACCGACTGTGAGGCAGTTTGCACCAGGACCGTGGTTAGGGTTTCAGCACGCATCGCGAAAATGCCTCCACAAAGAGAACGTGGCGGAAGAGCTGGTATTGTGACACCTGAGGTTAGAGAGCTACAGAGACAAGTGCGAGCATTGCAAGAAGAGATTCACAGAGGAATGAATCTTAATGTCAGAAATGAAAGCGAGGATGAAGCCGAAGAAGAATATCAAGAAGGAGATGCTGAAATTGTGAACCAGGAGGAAGAAAGACTTTTTCGGGCGATTTCCAAGATTGGGAAAAGACCTAAGATTGAGGTTCCCACATTTTCTGGAAATCTTAACCCAGAGGAATTGATCGACTGGATCAATGAATGTGAGGAATATTTTAAGTATGAAGATGTTGAGGATCCTGATAGGGTCAAATTTGCGAAGGCCAGACTGAAAGGTCATGTGAAGATATGGTGGCAAGAGATTCAGTTGGAGCGAAATAGAAGGGGAAAGGAGAAAATCATGAGATGGGATCGGATGGTGGATAAATTGAAGTGACAGTTCATTCCTGTTGATTATGAGCTTGACCTACTGAAGAAAATGCAGAGTTTGAAGCAAGCAGGAAGATCTATTCAGGAGTATACAGAGGAGTTCTATCGACTTCTCATCAGAACAGGCCATGCAGAAGCTGATAAGGAGAAAGTTGCCCGATACCTTAATGGGTTAAGGCCAAGCATTCAGGAGGAGTTGAATCTGGTTCGAATGAACAGTATTGAAGAGGCATACCAGTTTGCCCTAAAAGTAGAGGAAAAGCTGAACAAGAAGTTTGAGAGTAGACAAAACGGAAGAGGTCGCGGTGGTCGATCTGGTGGACGGTCATATGGTGGCTGAAATGAAGATCCGAAAAAGAAGGATGAGGCCAGTAGCAGTCAGAATCAGCGAGGAAATAATTCCAATCACTTCCAGGATTAGAATAATAGAGATCAGAGAGGAAGAGGAAGAGGACAAGGATCTGGAAGAGGTGGCTTCCGTGGAACATGTTTTCACTGTGGAGAAGAAGGTCATAGGGCATTTGAATGTCCTTAGCACCAAGGCAGAACAGACAGGAGAAATGAAGGCCAGGCCAAAGTTGCACATGTAGATGAAGATGCTAGATCATCAAATTCTGAAGATGCTGAAAGAGGAGAAACGCTAATTAACAGAAGAGTCTTGCTGAGTGGTGAGAATGAACCTGAACAAAGGAGGAGCCTGTTTTGCACCAGGTGCAAGTGTGAAGGTAAATGTTGTGATGTGATTATTGATAGTGGAAGCACTGACAATTTGGTGTCAGAAGAGATGGTGACAAAGTTGAAGCTCAAGAGACAGAAACACCCACATCCATATCGGATTGCCTGGGTACAGGATGACCACAAGGTCATGGTCAATGAACAATGCCTGGTGAAGTTCAAGATTGGCGAATACCAAGATGAGGTATTGTGTGATATCATATCTATGGATGCATGTCATATGTTGTTAGGTAGACCATGGCAGTTTGACAGATGTGTTGTACATGATGGCCATGCGAATACCTATTCCCTGACAAAGGATGGAGTGTGACATAAGCTAAAACCATTGAAGGAGACTAAAGAAAAGGTATGTGGTAATGCAAGGATAACTTTTATTGATGGAAGAAATTTCCTAGATGGTATGAGGCATGAGCATGTATGTTTTTCTTTAATTCCAAAAGTTGGTAAAGAGGAAGTAGACGATGTTCCTATGGAAGTTGCAGATCTGTTGAATGAGTTTTAGGATATTGTATCTGATAACGTGCCTGATGGATTACCACCAGTCAGGAAGATCAGTCATCAGATGGACTTGATCCCAGGAGCAAGTTTGCTGAACAAGGTAGCACACAGAATGACACCTGTAGAAAGTGAGGAGTTGAACAGACAAGTACATGAGTTGTTACAAAAAGGATTGATCTGTGAGAGTCTAAGTCCCTATGCTGTACCAATGGTATTAGCACCAAAGAAGAATGGAGAATGGAGGATGTGTATAGATTCTAGGGAAATAAACAAGATCACAATCAAGTACAGGTTTCCATTGCCACGAATGGATGATATTATGGACTGTTTGAGTGAAGCTGTGTATTTTTAAAAGATAGATCTGAAAAGTGGATATCATTAGATTCAGATCAGAGAAGGAGATGAATGGAAGACTGCCTTCAAGACAAAGGAAGGACTGTATGAGTGGTTAGTCATGCCTTTTGGGCTAACCAATGCACCGAGCACTTTCATGCGGCTCATGAACGAGGTTCTGAAATAATTTCTGGGTAAGTTTGTCATTATTTACCTAGATGATATTTTGATCTTTAGTAAGACATTGGAGGAGCATATGATGCATATTCGTATGGTGTTTGAGAAGCTGAGAGAAGAGAAATTGTTGATTAATTTGAAGAAGTGTAGTTTTGTGAAGAAAGAGTTAGTGTATTTGGGATTTGTACTTTCAGCAAAAGGTCTAAAAATGGACCCAGAGAAGGTACAGGTTATCCTTGAATGGCCTACGCCAAGGAGTGCTACTGAGGTAAGATCTTTTCATGGTTTGGCTAGCTTTTACAAAAAGTTTATTAAAAATTTTAGCAGTATTTGTGGACCCTTGACTGAAACAATGAGAGGGGATAGAAAAGAGTTTAAGTGGACTAATGGGGCAGAAAAGAGTTTTCAATTGTTGAAACAAAAAGTTACAGAACAACCTGTTTTAGCACTTCCAGATTTTAATAAGGTGTTTCAAGTAGATTGTGATGCTAGTGGTACTGCAATAGGAGCTGTTATGAGCCAAGAAGGTAAACCTGTTGCTTATTTCAGTGAGAAGTTAAATGATGCCAAGAGGAAATATTCTGTTTATGATCAGGAATTTTATGCTATAGTTCAGGCATTAAAGAAGTGGAGACATTATCTGCTTCCTAAGGAGTTTGTTTTGTATACTGATCATCAAGCTTTGCAATATTTGAATAGTCAAGGAAAGTTGAATCAAAGGCATTTGAAATGGGTTGAGTTTTTGCAAAGTTATAAATTTGTTTTGAAACACAGGAGTGGAAAGTCTAATAGGGTTGCAGATGCTCTTAGCAGAAGGCAACTATTGTTGACAGAAATGCAGATTGAAGTGGTTGGGTTCAAGGAACTCAAGAATTTGTATCCAGAGGATCCTGATTTTGGTGAAGCTTGGAAAGCTTGTACAGAACCTGTTACTCTAGACAGGACAAAATGGCTAGATTTCATCATCCAGGATGATATGCTATTCAGAGGAAGTCAGCTGTGCATTCCACGAAGTTCTATGAGGGAGAATATCATCAAGGAGAAGCATAGTGGAGGATTTGCTGGACATTTTGGTCGTGATAAAACCCCTTGTTTGGTTAGTGAGAATTATTATTGGCCACAGTTGCAACAAGATGTGAAGAAGTTTGTACAGAGTTGCAGAGTATGTCAGATGGTGAAAGGAGTGAAGTAGAATACAGGATTGTATCAGCCATTACCTGTACCAGAGAAGCTTTGGGAGGATATCAGCATGGACTTTGTTCTTGGTTTACCGAGGACTCAGCGGGGACATGATTCAATTTTTGTGTTGGTTGACAGATTTTCAAAGATGGCACATTTCATTCCCTGCAAGAAGACTAATGATGTTGTTCATGTAGCAGAATTGTTTTTCAGAGAAGTAGTGAGACTTCATGGTTTGCCAAAGACCATAGTTTCAGATCAGGACACTAAGTTTGTTGGATATTTTTGGCATACATTATGGAAGAAGTTGAAGACAGATTTGAAGTTCAGTTCATCACATCATCCACAGACTGATGGACAGACAGAGGTGGTGAATAGGAGTTTGGGAAATTTGTTGAGATGTTTGGTTGGAGATAAACCAACAGGATGGGATTTGATTTTACCATAGGCAGAATTTGCATATAATAATTTTGTCAATAGAAGCACTGGTAAATCACCATTCCAGATTGTATATGGAAGTAGTCCGAGAAATGCATCTAAATTGAGAAAGATAGATAAAGGAGAAATAAGTAGTGCTGAAACTGAGGATTTTGCAGAACACTTGAAGAACATTCATGAGGAGGTGAGGAAGCATATTAACAAGATGAATGCGCAGTATAAGGCTAAGGCAGATGAGAAAAGGAGGCATAAGGAATTTCAGGTTGGCGATGAAGTCATGGTTCATTTGCGGAAGGAGCGGTTTTCGGTTGGTACATATAACAAGTTGAAAATGAAGAAGTTTGGGCCATGTAAGATACTGAAGAAGCATGATTCAAAAAAATGCATATGAGGTAGAATTACCTAGTGAGCTGAATATTTCACCAGTGTTTAACATTTCAGATTTGACAGAGTATCACGAAGGAGGTGTTGAAGATGAGGTTGCAACAGCACAATGGAGTATTCCAGCAACCAGTTCAGATATCAAGGAGAATGAAGACATACTGGACAGTCGTGTTGGCAGAAGCACAAGGAACAGGACATATGAAGAGTATTTGGTCAAATGGAAAGGATGACCTATTGAAGATTCATCATGGCTAACAAAGGAGGAGGTTAACCGTCTTGGTTTTCCTTTGCACACCTGAGTCATGACAGGGTCACTTCTCAAATTACCCCGGGTGTCTGATGCAGGAGCATCCTGGGTGTAAGAGCAATCTTGCATCACCCAAAAAAAAAAAAATTTCTATTTTTATATTCAATAAGGGTTATTTTGTGCAAAGCTGCTATTTATGGAAAGTTACTATTTTTGGTAATTTTCGTATGTGCTCATAATGATCTGATTTCTTTCTTGGAGGTTCATTTTGGTCATATAAGTCTGCCAATAAAGTTTCATTGCCAGATCAAGTGTATATTGGAAGATATTGAAGATTTTCGATATTGGCAGCAGGGTACAGAAAATTTGAACTCAGTTTTGAAGGCTTTAGAGGCCCCGGATGGGGTCAAAAATTTGGGTGACAGGCGCTTGCGTGGGTCAAGCCTGTAGAGCACTTCGTGGCATTTTCAAAATGGGGTTATAATAGCCGATCGGGTCAACTGGTGATGACTTATGGTCTTTGGAAGTTGGGCCACCTGAAATGGCGAAAAATAATTTTCTTCAAAATTTCTATTCGGGTTTCAAAGGTTATCTTGAGCCGACTATGATGTAATAAAATGTAAAATAAAATAATTCTAAGTTTGGTCGGCCTTGTTGGCTAAAATTCTGGAACCTTCCCAGGCGGTGGAAAATTGCCTATATAAGGAAGGCTATATTATTGTCTTAGGCAGTTCAGAATAGTTCTGGGTAGTAGATCTGGGTATTGATTTGAGGCTTTGTCCTACAGAATATTGTAAGGAATGCCCATGTGGCTTTGCATATTGTAATTCTGAAAGTTTGTAATTCCACATTTGTGGAGATAATAAGAAGCCAATTTTCTGTTCTTGCATATTATTGTTGTTATTTCTCTATTTCTGTTATGTGTTTGTGGTATTAAGGGGAGCACCCTTCATGAAGGGTGCTCCCCTTAATACCACAAACACATAACAGAAATAGAGAAATAACAACAATAATATGCAAGAACAGAAAATTGGCTTCTTATTATCTCCACAAATGTGGAATTACAAACTTTCAGAATTACAATATGCAAAGCCACATGGGCATTCCTTACAATATTCTGTAGGACAAAGCCTCAAATCAATACCCAGATCTACTACCCAGAACTATTCTGAACTGCCTAAGACAATAATACAGCCTTCCTTATATAGGCAATTTTCCACCGCCTGGGAAGGTTCCAGAATTTTAGCCAACAAGGCCGACCAAACTTAGAATTATTTTATTTTACATTTTATTACATCATAGTCGGCTCAAGATAACCTTTGAAACCCGAACAGAAATTTTGAAGAAAATTATTTTCCGCCATTTCAGGTGGCCCAACTTCCGAAGACCATAAGTCATCACCATTTGACCCGATCGGCTATTATCACCCCATTTTGAAAATGCCACGAAGCGCTCTATAGGCTTGACCCACGCAAGCGCTCGTCACCCAAATTTTTGACCCCATCCGGGGCCTCTAAAGCCTTCAAAACTGAGTTCAAATTTTCTGTACCCTGCTGCTAATACCGAAAATCTTCAATATCTTCCAATATACACTTGATCTGGCAATGAAACTTTATTGGCAGACTTATATGACCAAAATGAACCTCCAAGAAATAAATCAGATCATTATGAGCACATACAAAAATTACCAAAAATAGTAACTTTCCATAAATAGCAGCTCTGCACAAAATAACCCTTATTGAATATAAAAATAGAAATATTTTTTTTTTTTTGGGTGATGCAAGATTGCTCTTACACCCAGGATGCTCCTGCATCAAATTAATATGGAAATCTATGTCACATTGAGGCCACGTACATGGAATATCACTTGTAAATACATCTACAAACTCACAAAATAGTGGGTCATCATAAAGGGACACTCTCAACTCTCAATCCCATCAAGTTTACTAACTGATACTATGAACAACTAATATCCCTATCACATAATCTTCTTTAGTTGTGTGGATAAGATAATGAAAATTGAAATAGGTCTTTAGAACCCCTACAAGCTCAATATGCCCACATGTGTCATCCAAACACTTCACTGACTTACATCGGAAATCTATACATGCTTTTGGAAAGCTACACAGTCTACACCCAAAATAATTCCATACAAGCCCAAGGGTAGGATATGAAGATCTATGGTGGTAGTGAAGATACCCAAATCCAACACACAACCATGAAAAAGGGAGTCTACAACCACTCTATAACTTATGGAAAACTCAACCTACCAACTATCAACCTGTTGTGTTTCCACTAGTCCACATCACTCAACAAGAAAGGGGAAAATAAAGGAATCTAAAGAACCATAATCAAATAAAATATAGGTAGATATATCATGTATCACACCTATAGTCTCAAAAATGATACCCTAATTCTTAGCTTGATGGGTATCAACCACCACAAAAACTTTATGGGATTTACATGCATCACCAATAGTAGACTCATAAGTAGCCTGCCTTTGGCTATTACCCAAAAAAACTCTCTGAGGATAATGAGCTTCCTTATGCCCATGTTGGACACAAGTAAAACATGTCCCTAAACCATATCCATTCCCTATAGAAGGTGCACTAGACTTATGGAAACTACCTCTTCTAACACTTTTTTGTACACTCTAAGTTGGCTAACTATGCTAGGACTACCTACTATGGTTCCCACTATGACCTATAATACCTAGGGTACCTATACCATGACCAAAATAATGATTCCAACCAAGCCTCTACCTATGCTACTAATGGCGACCAATCTTAGGAGGTATTTATTATGCCCTAGAAGAACCCTACAGGTTGTACCTATGTACTTTATGCACTTGGTCTAGAAGGTTTTGCACTATGCACTTGGCCCAAAAGGTTGTGTACTATGCACTTCTGCACCTATCCTACTACCACAACCCCTATCTATGTTATCATCATCCAATCTCACCTTCTCAATAGTGACAACAACAATCCTAGGCAAGTGAAGATGAATGTGTCCAGCTATATGGCTATTAAGGCCCCAAACAAAGTGGTGTACCAACATAGGCTCATCACTTGTATAATTAGCATATTTCCTCAGCTCAAAGAACCTATTCTTATACTAATCCACTATCATCATCTTTTGTCAAAGATGGTGAAAATAATTAGCACGTGCTAGATGGAATTGTTAAAAAAGAAAATGCTCTCGAAACCACTCCTAAAATATCTTCCATGAAATATTTGCAATATCTAATTGGAGATTCTACTCCTCTATGTGTCACCAAGTAGATAAAAATCTCCTAAGATTCATAATGACACACAGATATATAGTGTTTCTCGCATAAGGGTTCATAGAGAAGTAATGTCTAATATCTAAAATCTAAGTCGCATCATTTGTACCACTACGAGATCCATGAAACATAGGTGGAAGAGACTGCATAAGGTCTCTCATGTGTCATGCATAGATATTATCCTCATCCACTTCTTCTCTCTCTCTCTCTCTCATATGATATACTCTTGAGCTATTAAAGGTATGAGAACACTCATTCTCTCTCCTCTCCTCCCATTCACTGTGATCAAATAACTGACTCCCCATGGTAAGATACCTCTTGACAAGTTCCCAACTGAGTGATAAGTTCTTGTATTAACTGAACCAATTAGGAATTATCATCATTACCAACATATTCTCTCTTCGGTCCTTATGGTGATCCTCATGGTACTCTTCTTATTGATGCTCTTCCTTGTGATGCTCCTCCTATTGGTCATCTCAACGGGCATTTTGTCAACCACCTCTACCCCTAGGAGGAATCCTTCAGAGGAAAATAAGATATGGATTAGATCCAACATATAACATGTCTATAAGTCATACTAAGGAAATAAACAAAGAATGATAACCATCAGAGAGTTATAAAAAACCACACATCACTTACACCAAACACAATGGGTACCTATACTCTAGAGATCCCAGCATGTGAACATGGTCTTTACTACTAGATGTAATACCCCACCAAGGAACCCTTAAAACCCATGGTTATATATGCACTAAATAATGTTTTTTTGAAACACACACACACACACACACATAGATATATAACAGCATGAACATAAGTGCATCCATAACCATAATGCAAAAGAAAAGTAAGAACATAAAATAAGTAAACCATGATCATCACATGATTGTGCACAAGTGGAAGACTTAAAGAACTTCCAAGGGTTCCATGACAACCCAAAAATATACTTGAACCAAAGTACACACATTCACAAGACTTCCTAACAAGGACTCAAACAACGTGCAAAGAATCACAAGAGGCTAAGCCAATTATAACCTATGAATATGCACATAGGATACTAAGCCATCCTCAAAATCAATCTAAACAAAGATTCATTTTAATCCCAGGAGAAGTTTTCCTAAGATGATTAAACATACATGTTCATTTCCTTCTAACCAACAAGGAACTAATAACATCCAACATGCAAGCCAAGGTCATGAGGCAAGAAAAGATTACACAATAAATAAATGACACAAGGAACTCTATGGAGACGTTAAAGGAGGAAAAGATGTTGATCTATTAAAGTGCTAGTTCCCATGCAAATGTCAATCTAATTACAGGTAAAACTATGAGATATAAAGTCTCAAACTAGAGAGGCATAAATGTTGATTAGTGAAAATTTTGAAGGTAGGCACAGATGCCAATCCAAAAACTTATCCAAAATCTAAGGAAATAAAAGAAAAACACCTAATTTGACACCAACGTACAATTGATAAACACCTAGCTCCATACCAGGGAGTACTGAATACACATTATTGATGCTATAATCACTTGATTCAATCAATAATAAGTAAATAGATATAATCTATTAAACATAGCATCATATATATATACATAAATCACTAAAACAAAATGTAAAGGGATAGGATGAGCACATCATGCTCAAACTTTGTCACTGGAAGAAGTTTTCCACATGTACATTGATCCCTAGTAGTGATGTACAACACCACCCAACCACATAGTAGCCTTAATCCTACCTTACCATGCTTATAGAGATAGTCAGCCAACAAAACACACACAAGGTAAACACTCAAGAATGGCTAACACTCATGTCAATCATATGAAGAAATTAGAGGATGGTACAAAGATCCAATTGCAATCACACCAATGCAGAAATAGAATAAAAGTGGTCAAGGTCATTACTTAGAACTAGATAGGGTTTAGTGTTGAGACTCAAGAATGGAGTGTCATCACATGACTCGTAGAGGCTCATATAGCTTTGAGAGGCCTTTTAATCATCAAGGAGGCTCTACTATGTCAGCTCACATCTCTTAATAGATGGTTGTTTCTATGCAAATTCAACATCCGTAGAAGGCCATTTGATGTAGGAGCATCTTGGGTTTCTTGGAAATCTTGCAACAATCAAAAATAAATTTCTTTCAGTTTGTTTTCATTCTATCCCTATTAGTCATTTTTTGTGTTTTGTGTGGCATTCCTCCTAGTTGGCTCCTTGTCTCATGTGAACCCTAGGGAATGTTCTAGACATCATGTGGAATCTTGGTATCGGTTCACACCTTGATCCATTCTTTCTTGGTGGCGATTTATTGAGTTTTTGGTTCAAACCTATTTGTTCTTCACGGTAATGGCTTAATCCGAGTTGTTGGACCTTACGAAGCTTCCCTGTAGCTTATGGATCTAATCAGCACATTGTTTGATGATCTTATTTTTTTGGTCAATCTCCATGTGTGATCATACTTCATTTCATATCAATCTGGAGGTGTTCCTTAAAATTTGGGTCCTGGCCTATTTGTTGTAATACATTTTCTTCATCTTTGGAGAATATGATCGACTTGTGGCTTGTGAACTTATATATATTGTAGCATTTATTTCTTTGTTAGGGGGCTTGGTAGTAGCTTAGAGATAGATTTCAATAGTTAGTCTTTTGGAAGGTTAGCATCCAGGATGGATCTGGATTTGTATTTTTAATCAGGCATGTGTGTCTTAGAATGTAGGTCAGCATGTGAATAGATAATTTGATGTAACTACTTGAATCTAAGATAATGTGAATGCCTAAAAGGGCATGTTTACTATTCATTGTGGTTGTTACAATTGATCGTTTCCACTGTGTGACGTGTGGTGCATGGTTTGAACCATTCCCTTTGGGGAAACTCTTTCTATGACTACATCATTTGGTATTAGAGCATGTTTAATGTTTCTATGATGGTTGATCTTTGTTCCTAAGCTTGCAAAGTCCTAGATGGCTTGTTGTGGGGTGGAAGAATATGGATCTAACCCACGACCACAAAGGATTTGTGTGAGGATGGATTGCAAAGGAATATTTGACGATTATGAACCTTGGAGTGGGTTAAAGTCATTGAGGCATCTTGTTGGTGAACAAATCCCCAAATTGAGGCAGGCTATGAGCATGCTCAATAGACCTTGAGGCAGTTGCACCAAGTGAATAGAGAGATGTTGTTGAGTAGGATGAACCCTAGAAGAGAAAAGCATATGTTTGAAGACCTAAAATTTGATATGAGGAATGAGATCTGAAGTACATTAGTTGGTTTGTAGAGGAATCTTGAACCTAAGAGTGAGTGTGTGGAGGCTACTAAAGAGATGAAAATGTTGAGTTGTCACTTACCGATCAAGAATTGGATTGTTTGGCCAATCATAAAGATAATTCGAAAGAGGAAGAAGCAAGTAAGGGTTGCAATAGTGAACGAGGTAAAGTCAGAGGTAAACGCACCTGTGAATGTTTTGACATCAGGTATGAAATAAATATATGAGAATAAGGTAGATGTGGTTATGAGTGAGTTTTATAATCAGTGGATTGGATCTAACAAGCAATTTAAGGAGTGTCATGTTATTGGAAATAAGATTGTTGATGTTGAGGATGTTGACATAGTTGAGGATGCGAATGGATTTCCTTTGGTTGAATATGGTGATCTAATTGGGTTAGTTCAAGAGTTTACTACAATTGAGGTTGGTAGTGAGGGTAATAATGTTGATAGAATTGTTGACCAATGTGAGAAGGTTTGGAATGGGGTTTTCATTTGTGATTATGTTTTTGATGGAAAGTTGTAGACTGAGTTGTTTCAGTTAGATGTTAATTTGTTGCAAAGATCACCTAGAGGATGTGAGAGAGAAGATGTGTTTCTTGGTTGATGTTGGTACTAATCAAATTGATTGTGTGAAAGAGGATGTTATTGCATATTTTGCAGCATAGATATGGAAAGAGGAGCAATATTCCTTTGATAAGAACTAGTACTTGAGCATGAAGATGGATATACTGAAAGTGAAGATCAAGAATGAATTAGAGACAAATATAGTGATGATGAAGGAAGAAGTGTGGATGAAGGATACACGTGGTGGATTGATTAAGGTTAATGAATTCATTGTTCTTGATGGATTCATGGTTTGGAATGATCAGATATGTGAGGAGGATGAGGATGTGTGTCTAAAGATGACAAGAGATTTTATAAAGAAGAGTACATATTTTTTCTGTAGTTCTAATGTTGATAAGTTTGGTTTTTCTAGGGAGTTTGTTAGCTAGTTTGTTTCAGTGTAGAGGATGAGAAGATTATGTTGGAGAAAGAAGATAGTTATGGTGTGTAGGTTCATATTCTTAACCATGAGGGTTGGGAAACCAAAAGTCAAAATAAAGTCTTGTGATCAGTTGTGGATTTGTTCCTGCACATCAAAGTTAGAGGTTCACTTTTCAATAACTTTGGGTGTCTGATGTAGGAGCATCTTGGGTTTCTTGGAAATCTTGCATCAACCAAAAATATTTTTCTTTCATCTTGTTTTCAATTTATCCCTATTAGTCATTTTCTATGTTTTGTGCGGCATTCCTCCCAGTTGGCTCCTTTGCTTATTGCATGTTCTATACATCATGCAGAATCTTGGTCTAGGTTCACACCTCAATTTGTTCTTTGTTGGTGGAGATTTATTGAGTTTTTGGTTTCGACCTATATGTTCTTCATGGTAACAACTTAATCCAAGTTGTTGGATCATGGGAAGCTTCCCCATAGCTTATGGATATAATTGGCATGTTTTTCAATATCTTATGCTCAGTGTCGACCTCCTTGTGTGATATCACTTCATTCCATATCAATCTGGAGGTGTTCCTTATGATTTGGGTCTTGACCTATTTGTTGTAATATGTTTTCTTCATCTTTGGAGAATGTGATCTCCTTAAATGACTTTGTGGCTTGCAAACTTATATATATAGTAGCATTTATTTCTTTTTTAGGTAGCTTGGTAGTAGCTCAGAGATAGATTTTAGTACTTAGTCTTTTGGAAGGTTAACATCTAGGATGGATCTGGATTTGTGTAATTTGTAATTATGCATTTGTGCCTTACAATGTAGGTCGGCGTGTGGCTAGATAATATGATGTAAATACTTGAATCTGAGATAATGTGAAGGTCTAAATAGGCATGTTTACTATTCATTATGGTTATTACAATTGATTTTTTCTACAGTGTGAGTCATGTTGCATGGTTTGGACCATCCCCTTTGGGAAAACTCCTACCATGACTGCATCACCATTACAGTGTCATCTCAACATTCATAGATGGCCATAGCTATATAGATCACATCTCTCAATATAAATTCATTGTTAAAGTGTTAGTTTATCTTTATTGTTATTTTTTTCGCCATTTATTATTAATTTTATTATTTATTATAATAAAGTCTTCCAAGGGTTACCCTAGGACCCCTTTGTGGTCTATCCCTCCTTGGAGAGCCACTCCACCCGAGTAATCTACACCAATTGGTTAATAATACAATGCTCAACAATAACATAGTTCAAGAGATTCAATGCCATGCAATAAAGAGGAGACAAGCTACACTCAATTGGACTCACCAAGATATTGGGGCACTCATACCTTGGCATAAGAGCATTATTCATCTACAAGCCTAGATGCAGCCTCAACATCGTGCATCCACATAAAAAATGGCTCTCACACCACAATGGAAATCAAGAACAAAGCAATAAATGGCTATCAACACAAGCCAATAAAACACAAGGTTTAGGCTCACTCACAATTGCAAAGCACTCAATTGGGTGCACCCAAGAGTAGGGATATCTCATGATCTTAGAAGTACATAGGCACAACTCATAGTGTCAGGAGAATGGTCACACAAACAAGATAAATGAGGTCTTAACAATGTAAACAAGGCATAAATATGAAAAAATACTGAAGTGGCTCAAAAATCAAGGAAACAACCATGAATTCTCCTAAGAATGAAATTTCATATACTAATGTTATCTTTTCCCAAAATAATCCAATGTTAGAATGTGAAAATTCAAACATTCATGAAATCCCAATAGGGACCATATCTAGGTCAATAGCCAAAACTACCATTAAAGCCATGGAAAAAGCTCAAAAATCCAAAACTTGAAAATAAAAAATCTAAAGATACCCTTTGACTTCTAATTTTCCTAACAATGCAAAAATGTGATAAAAATCAAATTCCAATCAATTCAAAAAAAATCGAGCAACATAACATTATAATTTTTATATAATACTAGTTTTTCAACATGCAAGCCTAACCGAGCAATGGAATGCAATGAAATTATGGTGAAATACTAATTCACTGCCCATGAAAATAATGTAATTTGTTGCAATTCAAAAGATGATGTGAAATGAAAGTTACAAGAATCCCTACCTCACTTAATGGTGGTAAAACAAAAATGGGTAGAATAAAATAAATACTCTGAGAAAATCAAAATGGATCCAAATAAGAGGGAGCAATTGCGACATGAATCCAATGAGTTGTTAGCCACAAAAGAAAAATTAGGTAGAGCTCACCCAATGAGAAAATCTCTAAAAATCTTCAACAAAGATTTTGAAAACTAAAATTGCTCTCCAAAAGACTAAGTGTCCAAATGAAGTCTATTTCTTCATTATATGCATTTTTTGGTCAAAAAAAAGGCTTATTAAAATTACTTATAGGAAATAAAACAAAATAATCAAATTAAATCAAATTCACAAATGGATCAACTCAGCTTGATTCCATAAACAAGAATTCACTTCAACACACTTGCTAGAAAATAATGCAATAAAATAACAAAAGGATTAAAACCAGCATTTTTCCCAACTTGTCATGACAATGGATAGTTTGAGAGGAAAAAATAGTACTAGTATACACAACAATGCAAGTGAAGTTTATAATTACCCACACGTATTGGAGGTATAATATATCAATTATGAATACACCGCACATACATGAGTGATATTGGTTAAATCATGAATGCTCGGTAAAACTATCTCTTGCGCCACTATTGGGGATAATACATGTTCATACCTGCAGCTCGGGAAGATTCGATGTTTGGTACTTGTTCATGAAAACATGCACACATCAAGTGTAGTTGCTAGCAATATAAATAGTTGAAGCATAAACATGAATAATTAAAATATGCCTAATGAAATAGTGACATGATCATTTGTATGTATTAGAATGTCACAACACTGGTAATTTCATATTTAATCCCCAATGTACATCTCATTTAAATTAAATATTAAAAAATCATTTACAATAATATGAGCATATATTAGTGAAAATCTCAATGAAATATCCATCGAAAATAAAAGCACAATATAATAGGAAATCATTATCAATCATCATGGTAACATAATCTAATGTTATTGAATACAAAATGCACTAGATATCATCATAAAGCATCATGTCACATCATAGTAAAATCATGTCGATATGATCAAAATGGTAAGAAACAATATAATCTAACATCTACATCATCAAAGATACTGGTAAAACCAAAATAATGTATTGTAATTAAATGCATCAAACAATACCAATATCTCATCACACCATATGGATAGTCACAAAATATGAACAAGAGTCTAGCTCAAATCAAAATATCACAGAATAGAATGCAACCATGAGAGGCACTGCAAGAAAACTTTAT
Organism: Chamaecyparis obtusa; assembly: GCA_027943335.1. Classification (NCBI taxonomy): domain Eukaryota; kingdom Viridiplantae; phylum Streptophyta; class Pinopsida; order Cupressales; family Cupressaceae; genus Chamaecyparis; species Chamaecyparis obtusa. Next base: position 2,111,439 of record BSBK01002199.1, on the reverse strand, counting down.
TATTCTAGGTAATCAACAACGACAATCATACTAGCAAGTTGTGTTGTATTAGATGAACAATTCTCAAGGAGCACAAAATGATAACGATCAAACTAGAAAGCTTCACTATACTAGTTGACCAACAATTTTACTAAAGGATCAAGATAGCAAGTTGTGGTATCCTAGACGATCAGGATGAATCATATGGATGCCACTGGCTAGCAAGTTGCATTATGTTTGGTCATTTGTAGGTCATGAATTCTTTAAGAGATCAAACCTATAAGCCACACTATGCTAGATGATCAAAAAAAAGGTTATATGTCATGCAAGTTCCTATAGAAATATCAATAATGATTCCTTGGGGGAGATTGTATAACACAACAATGCCACTTTAGGGGCACATCAATGAATGATACAAGAACAATGAGGCCACATGTGCCCCCTTTAATATGTCAATGTGCTTCTATGTTGATATGTTAAAGAAGATAGAGATCAAGATCCACTTCAAGGATTAAACACCTTCAACACCAAGGAGATACCCTCAACAAAAATGCATGTTTTCCAAGAGAGGAAGAATATTTAATAAAGAATACAAATCTTCAGGCAAGGAAAAGATATTTGTAAAGAAAATATCTTGCAACTAAGTGCAAAGGGATCCTCATCAAGGATAAATTACTATCAAAATGGAGAGAAATAAATCTTTGTCTAAAGATATCTACCCCTATAAACAAAGGAGATCTTCAAACAAATATGACATCTTAAAAATTAAAGAAAGGGGAAATAAGTTAAGGATATACATCTTCCCAATTACTAGGAGGGGATATTTTTAAGGAAGGATTGTAGGCTTTCAACACCAAGGAGAAATTTTTGAAAAGATCTATGCTTTCAAGAAAAGAATATGTCCTAATCAAGGGTACACAACAATAAGAGAGGATAAGATCCTTGTGAAGAACAAACAATTCTATGAAAGAAAGGAATAGCATTATAAAAGGTACACCTCAAAAAAGGAAAGTGGATACTAATGAAGGACAAATATTTTAAAACTATTCTAGCCCCCAAGTATAGACACAAGAATAATTTGGCTATTATTTTTCTATCCAAGCACATGGAATTTTACTAGCATGAGTGACAATAAGCCTCTAAAAGATAAGCTACTATTGTCACATAGTGAGGATAAACATAATAGGAATACATGTTATTTAGAAGGGACAATACAAAGGTGAAACTCATTATCCCATGTCAATTGAATGATACTAGATGTCATAAGTCGTTGAATTTTATATTCCAAAGCTTGACATTCACTAGTGGAATGTGCATGCACTTAATGTTACACATAAACAGAGTAATTTTATTAAAAAAAATTTATGATTTGTCATTGGTTTTGGTGAAGGGAGAGTAGAAAAGTTGGATTTAAGAAGTTCTAACAACATACTATTTTGTTTAGATGAAACATCAAGTGTGGGAATCAAACATTTCTCTTCATGAGAGGAAGATATAGATATATTTGAAAATGGGTGGATGTTGACAAAAGAGGAGGTTGGTAAAACCTTCCTTAGAAAAATGTATTGTAGAATCCTAATGGGCCTCAATACTTTGTTCCATGCATTCTAAAACATGTCCATTGTAACCATGTTTAGAGAGGATTTTAAAGCCAACTCCATATTTTTTCCCAAATAGAATATAGGATCCTTGGTGGGTGTAGAAATGTTAGGAGGAGAAGGTTTACTCTTAGTTTCAATTGGGTTGAATTCTATAAAACCCAAATCGTCACTAAGCCATGTGCTAAAAATAGATATAATGGATTTAGAAGTAGTTTGGAGAAATGAAACACAAGGCTCCTTTGAGGATTTAGTTTTAAATTCTTCTCTATCAAAGGAGAGTGTAAGTCTAATGGACCCCATTTTTTTCTCTAAGAAATCATCATCAATGGTAGACTACATTGTAGATGGAATTGTAGTGTTAAAGGAAGATATACATCCTACTTTTTCAACATCAATAGGTAGTTTTTATCAGCTTCTAGTGTGTACATTTTTTATTATAAATGAATTCCATTGTGTGATGAGAGTATAAGGGATTGATTGCATAGCATGAATCCATGATATGGATAGAAGAATATTAGATTGGAGAGTTTCAAGAACTACATGGGTGAGTGTGGGTAGAATCACATGACCTACTATAATCGACAATATAGTTCTACCAAATGAGTCCCTACCAACATTATCAAAGCCATGAATAGAAAGAGAATCAGGTTGAATGAGGGAAGTATCCATCTTGATTTAATCAATAATTTTATTGATGCAAGAGCATCCTGGGTGTAAGAGCAATCTTTCATCACCCAAAAATATTTTTGGTTTCTTTTCAATAAGGGCTATCTTGTGCAGAGCTGCTATTTTTGAAAATTTACTATTTTTAGTAAGTTTTCCGTTCGAGCTTAGAATGTTCTATTTTCTTCCCTGGAGGTTCATTTTGGTCATATTAGCCCGTCGGTAAAGTTTCATTGCCAGATCAAGTCTAGTTTTGAAGATATTAAAAAAAATCGGTATTGGTAGCAGGGTACAAAATCTTTGAACTCAATTTTGAAGGCTTTAGAGGCCCCAGATGAGGTCGAAACTTTGGCTAAATGAAGCTTTCTTGGTTCAAGTGTTGTAGAGCACTTCACGCCCTTTCTGAAATGGGGTCATAATAGTCAATTGGGTCAACGGGTGATGACTTATGGTCTCCGGAAGTTGGGCCACCTAAAATGGCAAAAAATAAATTTCCTTCAAAATTTATGTTTGGGTTTCAAAAGATGTTTTGAGCCGACTCTAATGTAATAAATTCAAAAATAAAATAATTCTAGGGTTAGTCGGCCTTAAGGGCTAAATTTTTGGAACCTTCTCTGGTGGTGGAAATTGCCTATATAAGGAAGGCCCATGGTGTTGTCTAAGGTAGTTGGGAGCAGTTCAGAGTAGTTTTGAGTAATAATTTGAGGCTTTTTCCTATAGAATATTGTAAGGGAAATGCCCATGTGGCGTTGCATATTGTAATTCTGAAATTTGTAATTCCACATTTGTGGAGATAATAAGAAACCCATTTTCTATTCTTGCAAATTATTGTTGTTCTCTATTTTTGTTATGTGTTTGTGGTATTAAGGGGAGCACCCTTCATCAATTGGTATCAGAGCGAGAGTTCTTGAGTGTGTCGATAGATCGTTGACTATGAGGCAGTTTGCACCAAGACCATGGTTAAGGGTTTCAGCAAGCAGCGCGAAAATGCCTCCATGAAGGGAATGTGGCAGAAGAGCTGGTGGTGTGACACCAGACGTTAGAGCACTCCAGAGACAAGTGTGAGCATTGCAAGAAGAGATTCGTAGAAGAATGAATCTTAATGTCAAGGATGAAAACGAGGATGAAGTCGAAGAAGATGAAAATTTTGATCAAGAAGGAGAAGGCAAAATTATGAACCAAGAAGAAGAAAGGCTTTTTCGAGCCATTTCCAAGATCGGGAAAAGACCTAAAATTAAGGTTCTTACATTTTCAGGAAATCTTAACCAAGAGGAATTGATCGACTGGATCAATGAATTAGAAGAATATTTTGAGTATGAAGATATAGAGGATCCTGATCGGGTCACGTTTGCAAAGGCCAGACTGAAGGGTCATGCGAAGATATCATGGCAAGAGATTCAATTAAAATGAAATAGAAGAGGAAAGGATAAAATCACAAGATGGAATTGGATGGTGGATAAATTGAAGTGACAACTCATTCCTGTTGATTATGAGCTTAATCTACTAAAGAAAATGCAAGGTTTGAACCAAGTAGGAAGATCTGTTCAAGAGTAGACAGAGGAATTCTATTGACTCCTCATCAGAACGGGCCATGTAGAAGATGACAAGGAGAAAGTTGCCCATTACCTTAATGGGTTGAGGCTGAGCATTCAGGAAGAGTTGAATTTGGTTTGAATGAACAGTATTGAAGAGGCATACCACTTTTCCCTAAAAGTAGAGGAAAAGTTGAACAAGAATTTTGAGAGCAGACAAAATGGAAGAGGTCGTGGTGGAAGATCTAGTGGACAGTCATATGGAGGCCGAAATGAAGATCCAAAAAAGAAGGATGAGGCCAGTAGCAGTCAGAATCAGAGATGAAAAAATTATAATCATTTCCATAATCAGAATAATAGAGATCAGAGAGGAAGAGGAAGAGGACAAGGTTCAGGAAGAGGAGGCTTCTGTGGAACATGTTTTCATTGCAAAGAAGGTCATAGGGCATTTGAATGTCCTCAACACCAAGGAAGGACATATAGGAGAAATTAAGGCCAGGCCAGAGTTGCACATGTAGATGAAGATGCTAGATCATCACATTTTGAAGATGCTAAAAGAGGAGAAATGTTAATTAACATAAGAGTCTTGCTAAGTGGTGAGAATGAACCTGAGCAAAGAAGGAGCCTATTTCGCACCAGGTGCAAGTGTGAGGATAAGTGTTGTGATTATCGATAGTGGAAGCACTGACATGGTGTCAGAAAAGATGGTCACTAAGTTGAAGCTTAAGAGACAAAAACACCCACATCCATATCGGATTACCTGGGTACATGATGACCACAAGGTCATAGTCAGTGAACAGTGCCTAGTGAAGTTCAAGATTGGTGGATACTATGATGAGGTACTATGTGATATCATACTTATGGATGCATGTCATATGTTGTTAGGTAGACCATGGCAGTTTGACAGGCGTGTTGTACATGATGGTCATGCGAATACCTATTCCCTGACAAAGGATGGAGTGCGACATAAGCTAAAGCCATTGAAGGACACAGAAGAAAAGGTATGTGGTAATGCAAGAATAAGTTTTTTTGATGGAAGAAAATTCCTAGAGGGTATGAGGCATGAGCATGTGTTTTTTTCTTTAATTCTAAAAGTTGGTAAAGGGAAAGTAGAAGATGTACCTATAGAAGTTATAGATTTGTTGAATGAGTTTCAGGATATTGTATCTAATAATGTGCCTGATGGATTACCACCAGTAAGGAAGACTAGTCATTAGATGTATTTGATTCTAGGAGCTAGTTTTCCAAATAAGGCAGCACACAGAATGACACCTGCAAAAAGTGAAGAGTTGAATAGACAAGTACATGAATTGTTGCAGAAGGGGTTGATTTGGGAGAGCCCGAGTCCATGTGTTGTACCAGCAGTATTAGCACCAAAGAAGAATGGAGAATGGAGGATGTGTATAGATTCCAGGGCTATAAACAAGATCACAATCAAGTATAGGTTTACATTGCCACGGACGGATGATATTATGGAATGTTTGAGTGGAGCTATTTATTTTTCAAAGATAGATCTGAAGAGTAGATATCATCAGATTTGAATCAGAGAAGGAGATGGATGGAAGACTTCTTTCAAGATAAAGGAAGGACTGTATGAGTAGTTAGTCGTGCCTTTTCTGCTAACCAATGCACCAAGCACTTTCATGCAACTCATGAAGGAGGTTCTGAAAGAATTTCTAGGTAAGTTTGTCATTGTTTACCTAGATGATATTTTGATCTTTAGTAAGACATTGGAGGAGCATATGATGCATATTCGTATGGTGTTTGAGAAGTTAAGGGAAGAGAAATTGTTGATTAATTTGAAGAAGTGTAGTTTTGTGAAGAAGGAGTTAGTGTATTTGGGATTTGTAGTTTCAGTAGAAGGTCTAAAAATGGACCCAGAGAAAGTGTAGGCTATCCTTGAATGGCCTACTCCAAGGAGTGCTACTGAGGTAAGAGATTTTCATGGTTTGGCTAGCTTTTACAGAAAGTTTATCAAAAATTTTAGCAGTATTTGTGGATCTTTGACTGAAACAATGAGAGGGGATAGAAAAGAGTTCAAGTGGACTAATGGGACAAATAAGAGTTTTAAACTGTTGAAATAGAAAGTTACAGAACAACCTGTTTTAGCACCTCCAAATTTTAATAAGGTGTTTCAAGTAGACTGTGATGCTAGTGGTACTACAATAGGAGTTGTTATGATTCAAGAAGGTAAACATGTTGCTTATTTCAGTGAGAATTTAAATGATGCCAAGAGAAAGTATTATGTTTATGATCAAAAAATTTATGCTATAGTTCAGGCATTAAAGAAGTGGAGACACTATCTGCTTCCTAAGGAATTTATTTTGTATATTGATCATCAAGCTTTGCAATATTTGAATAGTCAAGGAAAATTGAATCAAAGGCACTTGAAATAGGTTGAGTTTTTGTAGAGTTATACATTTGTTTTGAAACACAGGAGTGGAAAGTCTAACAGGGTTGCAGATGCACTTAGCAAAAAGAAACTATTGTTGATGCAGATTGAGGTAGTTGGGTTCAAGGAACTCAATAATTTGTATCCAGAGGATCCTGATTTTGGAGAAGCTTGGAAAGCTTGTACAGAACCAGTTACTCTAGACAGAATGAAGTGGTTGGATTTCATCATCCAAGGTAGTATGTTATTCAGAGGGAGTCATTTTTGCATTCCATGAAGTTCTATGAGGGATAATCTCATCAAGGAGAAGCATAACGGAGGATTGGCTAGACATTTTGGTCGAGATAAAACCCTTGCTTTGGTTAGTGAGAATTATTATTGGCCACAGTTGCAACAAGATGTCAAGAAGTTTGTACAGAGTTGTAGAGTATGTCAGATGGAAAAAGGAGTGAAGTAGAATACAAGGTTGTATCATCCATTACCTGTACCAGAGAAGCCATGGGAGGATATCAGTATGGATTTTGTTCTTAGTTTACCAAGGGCTCAGCGAGGACATGATTCAAATTTTGTGGTACTTGACAGATTTTCAAAGATGGCACATTCTATTCCCTGCAAGAAGACTAATGATGCTATTCATGTAGCAGAATTGTTTTTCAGAGAAGTGAGACTACATGGTTTGCCAAAGAGCATAGTTTTAGATCGAGACACTAAGTTTGTTGGATATTTTTGGCATACATTGTGGAAGAAGTTGAAGACATATTTGAAATTTAGTTCATCACATCATCCATAGACTGATGGACAGACAAAGGTGGTGAATAGGAGTTTGGGAAATTTGTTGAGATGTTTGGTTGCGGACAAGCCAATAGGATGGGATTTGATTTTACCACAGGCAGAATTTGCATACAATAATTCTGTTAACAAGAGCACTGGTAGATCACCATTCTAGATTGTATATGGAAGTAGTTCCAGAAATGAATCTGAGTTGAGGAAGATAGATAAAGGAGAAATAAGTAGTACTAATGCTGAGGATTTTGCACAACATTTGAAGAACATCCATGAGGAAGTGAGGAAGCACATTACCAAGATGAATGTGTAGTATAAGGCTAAGGTAGATGAGAAAATAAGGCATAAGAAATTTAAGGTTGGAGATGAAGTCATGGTTCATTTGCAAAAGGAGCGATTTCCAGTTGGTACATATAACAAGTTGAAAATGAAGAAGTTTGGGCCATGTAAGATACTGAAGAAGCATGATTCAGGAAATGCATATGAGGTCCAATTGCCTACTGAGATGAATATTTCACTAGTGTTTAATATTTCAGATTTGACAGAGTATCATGAAGGAGGTGTTGAAGATGAGATCACAAAAGCACAGTGGAGTATTCCACCAACTACTCCAGCTACCAAGGAGATTAAGGATATACTTGATAGTCATGTTGGTAGAAACACAAGGCACGAGACATATGAAGAATATCTGGTCAAATGGAAAGGATGACCTATTGAAGATTCATCATGGCTGACAAAGGAGGAGATTAACCGTCATGGTTTTCCTCTGCACATCTGAGACATGACAGGGTCACTTCTCAAATTATCCCAGGTGTCTGATGCAGGAGCATCTTGGGTGTAAGAGCAATCTTGCATCACCCAAAAATATTTCAAGTTTCTTTTCAATAAGGGCTATTTTGTGCAGAGCTGCTATTTTTGAAAATTTACTATTTTTAGTAATTTTTCTGTTCAAGCTCAGAATGTTCTATTTTCTTCCCTGAAGGTTCATTTTGGTCATATTATCCTGCCGAAAAAGTTCCATTGCCAGATCAAGTCTAGTTTTGAAGATATCAAAAAAATTCAGTATTGGCAGCAAGGTACGGAAACTTTGAACTCAGTTTTGAAGGTTTTAGAGGCCTCGGATGAGGTCGAAACTTTGACTAAAGGAATCTAGCTTCATTTAAGTGTTGTAGAGCACTTCACGCCCTTTCCGAAATTGGGTCATAATAGTCAATCGGATCAACAAGTAATGACTTATGGTCTCCGGAAGTTGGGCCACTTGAAATGGCGAAAAATAAATTTCCTTCAAAATTTATGTTTGGGTTTCAAAAGATGTTTTGAGCCGACTCTGATGTAATAAATTGAAAAATAAAATAATTCTAGGGTTAGTTGGCCTTAGGGGCTAAATTTCTGGAACCTTCTCAAGCAGTGGAAATTGCCTATATAAGGAAGGCCCGTAGTGTTGTCTAAGGTAGTTGGGAGCAGTTCAAAGTAGTTCTGAGTAATAATTCGAGGCTTTGTCCTATAGAATATTGTAAGGAAATGCCCATGTGATTTTGCATATTGTGATTTTGAAATTTGTAATTCCACATTTGTGGAGATAATAAGAAGCCCATTTTTTGTTCTTGCAAATTGTTGTTCTTTATTTTTGTTATGTGTTTGTGGTATTAAGGGGAGCACCCTTCATCATTTATGATATAAACCTTAAGACCTAGTCCATTATCAACTAGGGTACATCTTATCACAATTTTTTTAATCAACATAATAGCCATGATGAGATCATTGTATTGATTTTGAACTTTCAAAGGTGGTTACTCGTATTTTTTAACACAATCCAACTTTCTTTCAAGTATACAAATAAATAAGGTAGCTACATCATTTGGTCTAGCAGGTGGTGTGATAACTACCTTTTGTAAAGATTCTTGGAGAAAACTATGGTATGTAGGTGAAGTTTAAATCAAATCCCAAAGGGATATCTTAGACGGAGTAACACAAAGATACTCAATAAGATCATACCCCTTACCAACAAGTTCTGAAAGACAAGGGGATGGAGGAAGAAATTATTGAGAAGTAGGAAGGAAACTTGAATCTTTCTTATTATTTTGAGTGATATATGTGTAAGATACTTCATGATATGTGGTTGTTGATTAAAAGTAATGCTTTGAGTGAATTATTTTACAAAGTTAAAGTATTGATTAGTAGTTTTAATTGGATTTTGAACACCTTTAATAATTTAATCATAGGTTTTTTTAATTTTTAGGAGGATTATTACAAAGATCGACAACAACTTGAAGTTTCACATGACTCAAAATGTGAACTGAATTGACTTGAAATTGGTTAGGCTCTATCTCCTCCAAGGCTTCATCTCTAAATGAGAAAGCATAAAGAAAAGTGCTAATAATATCATTCTCTTTCTCTAAAGGTATCCTCGTGATTAGGACAAACTTTGGGAGAAGGATTAGTGAGAGCAATCAACACTTCATCACTATAAAAGATGTCATTTAAGTGCATGGAAGGTAAAGTGACATTAAGGGAAGTGTTTATGAAATCATTCTCTTATGATAAAATATCCTCATAAATATTTCATCATTAGTAGAGAGACAAACATGGTTCATCTATGCTTCATCTCTAGAATGAAGAGCATTGAGATCACCCTCTTTCATCAAAATGTCCTTGTGTATAGGAGGATCTTTAGAAGGACAAAGTGATATAAAGCAGGCTAGGCTACTATCACATCTATGAAATATCTTCATCATGAAATTAACTAATTAAAAGCGCAATGAAACCAATTTGATTTTTCAAATGATAACATGTACTAAATCAAAAATCATGATATAAGTAATAACAATTTGCAATTTTATGACTAAATGTGTAATGAAAGTATATAAACAATAGGTTTAAAAAAGGAATGCATCTAAATCTGAAATTTATGAAAATAACTAAGATCTTAAAATCCAAAATAAAAAGTATGCAAAATATAAAAAGAGTTAGGTTGACCAAAATGTAATATTTGAAATAGGAGTCTTAGCCTAGGAATTTGAACTAAGATCTTATTAATTTACGACTTTTAATAATCATTATATATGAGCATCATCCATGTTAGGAAAATGGTATCTCATTTCAATAATATAAGGTTATTGTTAATAAACAAGCATGGGGTCACAAGGTTGGGTACCCCTTTGTAGGGGTTGGGGGATGTCCCCTCAATGGGGGGTCTGAGGATCTACACCCCAACAGGACCCCAGTGGCAACACTTTGAAAGCTACATTTTATGTATAATTTATCATTGTAAATCTTGACCATTTATCATTAGACCACAAATCTAATGGTGGATTTTTATTTTTATTTCTTACCCAAGAATGAAACCCTATTTTATGAGGGTATTATATTGTGAGTGTCTATTGTGATGCATTGTGAGACTAATAAATGTTGAGTTTCCCATGTATTCTCATTGGTGATACTATTGTAAAAATCTTCCTCAACAATATATTGAAATTTGTGACTGATTTAGAGATAATATATTTCACAACTTTTAGAGTGTGGAATTTTACTCTCAAAAGGGTTTCCCCAATGTAAAGCATTGTCTTATGGTATGCATGTTTTATAGTAATTATGGTTAATTTTTGTACCCATTGTAAAGATCTAAGTAAAATTGCATATGATCCCTTCTCTCGAGGTTAATGTAGAAAGTTGTTTCCTTACATTAACTTCCTTGCAACTTGCATCACAATTTGATCACCTTAGGTTTTAGTTGTGGGTTGTTGGGATTTTTGAACTAATTCAGATTTGAGTGGGAGATTTTATAGAAGATACTTTTTTTATCTTGCTATAGAAATTTTATTATAGAAAATTCATCGGAGAGAATATAGGTGGAGAAATTTTCTCAAAATAATATTGAGATATGGATGTTGAAGATGGAGGATATATTAATAGATAGAGATTTGTGGGATGGTATTGATGAGAAATTTTTCAAGCCTACAAATCCAACTTTGGTTGCTAAATACGATGTTATAGACCATAAATCCAAAGGTCTAATCAGATTATGTTCAGGGAACTCTATTTTAATCAATGTCCATAAAGAGCCCTATGTGAAAAATCTATGGAAGAAACATGGTGAGATGTATGAAGCTAACTCTTTAGTGAGAAATATCTTCTTGAGGAAGAAATTGCATTCCTTGAGAATGGAAGAGGGTGGACAAATTACAAACCACCTGAAAGCATTCAATATGGGGTGGCTCAATCAACATTTATTGGTGTCAATCTAGACAATAAGGATAAATGTTAGATCTTGCTCTTTTTTTGTCTAATTCATAGTATTTTCTTATATGGCTAAAACTTAAGTTATTTTGAAGACTAAAAATGTGATGAGCTATCTATTTTTTGAAGTGATGAGGGAAAAAAGTATTTGTCGATGTAAAGGAAGGCCTAAATTCTTGTAGAAGACCTAAGGAAAGAGTTGAAGAATGAGAAGTGTAATAAATCCAAGTCAAGGAGAGATCCAAATCTTTTGGAATGCCCCAAGTTATTTGTTGGAATTGTGGTAAGCCTAAACACTTTGTTAAGGAATACAAAAAGAAAAAGAACATTGATTTTGATTTTGATTATAAGTTTGATAAGGAAGATGGTGATGTGTTTATTGCAACATTGACCACTCAAGTAGGTGCTGACACATGGTTAGTTGACTCTGGTGAATAATATAGACTATAATAAAGATTGTTTTTTCAATATAAAGAATTTGATGGAGGTAAGATGTATTTGACTAAGGATTCTCATTTAAATATTGTTGACCATGATAAAGAAAGAATTGTGTTTCCTAATGGTAAAAGAAAAACAAAATGGTGTGTTGCATATCCCTAAACTAGAACAAAATTTGTTAAATATGAACAAACTAATAGATGCAAGTGTGCAGTAATTATTTTATGATGCATGATATAAAATGGTTAGAGGTGTTATTGTGATTGCTATAGGTATTAGATTTGACAATTGTATAAATTGGGTGCATACACAATTGGTACTTCTATGACAAAAATAATTGTGATAACTTCATTGAAAAAGGTGAGGGTTTCACCTTCAATAGATGGTCATGGATTTTGGGTACCTAAGGGTGTTATTTTTTCTAAATCAAAATTAAAGACTATGTTATGGCATCAAAGACTTGGCCACATTAGAGAAAAGGATCTAGGGACCTTAAAAAAAAAATTTAAAACTTGTTGAAGGTCTAATTAATTGTAATCTTGGTTTTGATTTTTGTGAGCATGCATATATGGAAAACAAACCACATTTAACTTTTCTCAAGTTCTCAAAAAATCTTGTGGTATGTTAGATCCTATTCTTTCTAATGTCTTCAGTCTTGTAGATATTTCTTCAATTGGAAAATTGAAATATTATGTTTCATTTATTAATGATTATAGCAAAAAGACAGACATGTTTTCTAAAGAATAAATCTAAATTTTAGAGTCAATTTAAAGAATTTAAAGTAATGGTTGAGTTACAAATTAGAAAGAAATAAAATGTTTAATTAATATCAATATAATTAAATAAGAAATATATTATAACATATATACATAAATTATAATACATCCTATAATATTAACAAACTAATAATAATAAATGGGCACGAGCAGTGAGATACGACCATCAGGCCGCTACCTTCTCATCCACCGTGCGGCTATATAGGAGGAAAATTGCATCATCAGCGGAGAGGGGGAGTCAACAAAAAATGAATACAGGAGTCGGTCAGCAGTTGGAAGAATACAACATCCTCTCAGGCTTTATATATACAGTCAGCGGTTACATATACAGTCAGCGACAGATAAGAAATGCAGTCAGCGATTGGAGGAATTATATACAGTGGAAGCAACAGCAATTATAAGTATGCACTGCAATCAAAATTACCATACGTAACGTATGCATAACTTGCACTCTCATCTTTACATAATATAGAATGATCGCTGATATATATATATATATATATATATCAAGAAAGTGCCACTGAATATGGGAGACCATATTCAGGAGCAATACTTAGAGTTTGGGAAGGAACATAATTAATTAAGTCTTATAGAAAATTACGAATTCAGTCATATCTACTAAATTAATTTAAACTCAATATAGAGTTGAAATAATTGTTATTCACAGAAGAATAACATAATAAATTGAACATAAGAAGTCAATTTAGGATAATAAGATTAATTGGAAATGATATATATAATTGAATCATATAACTAGAAGGCTTAATGTATTTGGAATATAAGAATTACTATATATATATATATAGATTAACTTATATATATGTATATTATTTATATTATAAAGAGTGAAATTCGAATCAAATATCAAATATGTTATATTCATTTATCCATATATTTACTATTTATATATTAATGAGAATGGAACTAGAATCATACATCAGTTATGTGATGCATGTTTATTAATATATTTGTAATATGTGAAATAATAATATACGCGGCTAATTCCTTAATCACTTACTAACACTACCAAGTGGATAGGGAGTTTGTGAAGGGGAGAGTAATCCGGTCACACTGAGGACAAGATTCCCAAAACGAGCTTTGTTCATGAGGGAGCCTCTTGGAGACTGTTTCTACCCGAGCACAATAATTCTACCATCCGCCTTAGGGTTAGTGATTAGGAGAGGATTAAGGTACTGAGGCTTAAGTATGTATTATTCTAAATATGATGACATATGATAGTTATTGATAAGTAACATTCTCCTAGCTTGAGACATTACAAATTATCGTCTCTATGTACAATTCAAACCCTAAAAGGGGAATTTTAGAACAAATTAAGTATGGCCCTATTTGGGGTCATTACATAATAGCAGTGAACTTTTCTATAATGATTTTAAATAGATTATGTAAAGATCATGGTATTCATAGTTAGAAGACAACTCGATATTCTCCACAACATAATGGAGTTGCAAAACAAATGAACAAGACATTGATGGAGAAGGCTAGGAGTATGTTAAGTGGTGTTGATCTAGAACTAAAGTTTTGGGTTGATGTTATTGTTTCTTGATATCTGATTGACACGTATCCTACATTAGCTCTTGTTGGCAAAACACATACAAAGGTGTGGTTAGGTCATAGCCTTCATTGAGAAATCTCAGTGTTTTGGTTGGAAGATATATGCATATGTGCCAAAGAAGAAGCAAAGAGAGTTGGAGAACAAGGCTATGAAGAATGTCTTCATCAAGTACAATTATGGTGTGAAATGATACAGGCTTTAAGATCCTATTACACATAAGGTAATATATAGTATAACTATTATCTTTAGAGAAACTAAGCCTCCTTTTATCACATTGCAGCAAGAATAAACTAGAAAATAAGATGTTATCCAATCTCCTTCTATGCCTGAGAAAGTTGTATTCAAATTCCTAGATAAACAAGAAGTTGGGTATGTCTCATTTAGCTCTAAATCTTTAGAAGGTGAGGAAGAACATCTAACTCAGCTTGTTTGAAGGTCTACAAGACATAGACAACCACCTAAAAGGTATTCACCTTATGATTGTTGATGTATTTTTTCTTTGTAAACAAACATGGATGAACTCAAATCTATAAGAAACATTAAGTATGAATTAGGCAAAATCTAGAAAGATTGTTATGGATGAAGAAATGACAACCTTGTAAAAGAATGATACATTGAATCTTCTATTATTTCCCGAAGGACGAAACCCTGTTGGTTGGAAATGGGTGTTCAAGAAAATCTTAGTTTGAACAGATATATTGAGAAGTATAAAGGTAGGTAGTTTGCAAAACTAACATCTTTTGTAATTTTCTTTCTATTTTTATTGCTTATGATTTAGACGTTGAACAAATGGATATGAAAATTGCTTTCCTTCATAATAATTTGGAGGATATTTATTTGACACACCCAAAGCACTACATGGTAAAAGACAAAGGTAATTTTATTTGTAATTTTTAAAAATCTAGCCTCAAACAAAGTCTTAAGATGTGCTATCAAAAATTTGATACATGTGTCAAGTTCTGGATTTGAGCAATCTAAATTATATCACTATATTATAAATTTAATGGCGATGTATTATATGTTTATAATATGTTATTCATTGGTAAAAGAAAATGTATGATTTTAGAATTGAAGTCTCAGTTTGCAACTAAATTTGAAATGAAAGACCTTGATGTAGCTAAACAATTATTGGGGATGGAAATTAAAAGAGATGGCGAATAGAAATTTATGGCTGGACCAAAGTATGTATGTGAATTCAGTTTTACCAAAGTTTAACATGTAAGATTGTAAAACATTGTGTTCCTTTTACAATTGAAACGAAGGTATTTGCTTCAAATTACGCTACATCCCTATCAGAGATGGAAGACATGAGTAGAGTGTCCTACTAGAGTGCAATGGAAAATTTGATGTAATAGTCTCCACCAAAGTAGACATTGCTCAAATAGTAGAAGTTATCTCTAGTTATATGTCTAATATTGGTGGAGTTCATTGGAATGTAGTAAAAAGAGTTGAAGGGTACCTCAAAAGTATTTCTGTCTTATCATGGTAATTTAACGAGGAATGATATTTCTATTGGCACTCATGGTTATGTGGATTTAAACTGAGCAAGTGATGTCGGTAATAGAAAATCCATCAATACTTGTGTTTACTTTATTTGGTGATGCAATTAGTTGGATGAGTAAGCAAATATATTATAGTTGTTTTGTCCACTACTAAAGTCGAGTATACAATAATTATTCATACTTGTAAGAAGTCACTTGGCTTAAGAGACTATGTTCAAATATTGGAATAAAATAGGATGCAGTGATAGTTTACAATGATAGTGTGAGTGTGATTTGGCTAACTAAGAATCCAACATTTCATGTCATGACCAAACACATTGATGTTCAATACCGGTATTTCTAAAGTAGCAGTAGGCACCCCTACTATTGAAAGGGCATGCTTCTTCGTCATTTCATCAAATATATGGTTGAGGATGACATAAAAAGGCTATTCAAGGTAGAGACTTTGATGAATATTGTAGATATTTTAACTAAGGTTGGAAGCACAAAAAAGTTTAATAGGTGTTTGGGTTCTATGGGCCTCTTGGCCCCTGACAAGTAAAACATGATGTTGGTACTCTTGTTGTTTTTGCAATGTGTTTTACAAGTGGGAGGTTTGTTAGGGAAATGATGTCTCAATCTTACAATAATATAAAGTTACTATTAATAAATGAGTTTGAAGGGTTGCAAAGGTGGTACCCCCTTGTGGTTCTAGGGGATGACCATCGATGAAAGCTTAGGCCCAACACCTCAAAAAGCCACATTATTTATAATTTATCATTGTGCATCTTGATCATTTTATCATTAGGTCACAAATCTAATAATGGATATTATGTTTGTTTTGTTTGCCCTTGAAGGCAACCTTATTTTATGAAGGTGTTCTATTACAATTGCCTATTGTAATGTATTGTGATGTTTTTTGTGGTAAAAATTGCTCTACAAGTATATTGTTATTTGTCCTTGATTTTTAAGTAATATATTGGATGGTTTTTAGGGTGTGGAATTATTCTTCCTAAAGAATCATCCCCACATGGATCATTGTATTATAATATTTGTGTTAATTCTATTAATTTTTTACTATCGTTATAAAGATATGAAAAATTTGTCATGTCCCTCCTCTAAAGATTGATACAAAAAGTTGTTCCCTTACCTTTACTCCCCTTTAGTCCAATATTTCCCCCCAGCATATTTCTTAAAAAGAATGTGATGTGTATTTCTTAGATTATATGGGAATGTCCTTCTGATTACTGTGTTGTAAATATACATAATTATAGATATATTTTTGGTCAAGTGTTCTTATGTACTCAAGATTTCCATTAGACCTAGTTCGAAGATGGGTTCTGAGAAATCTTATAGCTGGTAAGTGAGCTCCCATTGACACATCAAAAGTTTTAGTGTGTGTTTTGCAAATTAAGAGGTTTTACTTAGAGCTCTTGGGAAAAATACTTCAAACTTTTTTTAAAAATTGTCTGTTCAAATTGAAAAGTATTGTTGATACAGGATGAAAATTCTATTGTAAATTCCTACTTATTGTTAAAATATTGTAAAGAAAACTTTCTTGAACATTTTATCAAATGTTTTTTACGCATTGAAAAGTAATTGATGGATTTAAATGAAAATGAAAGAGAAATTCCTTTACAAATATTGTTGCAGATGCTTGAAAAAAAAGTTTGTGCATGTATTTCATTTATAGTTTATCAAGAAAAAACATATGAAAAACAGTTGTTTCAGAATAAGTTTTTGTTGATTTATTCCCAAATTTGACCAAGTTTTTAACCAATTAAATCACTGAAACTAGCATATTCCCAATTTTTTTATGATAAATTGGCAAAATGCACCCTAACCCGTTTTCTCCAATTAAATAATTATTTTTTATTATATCTTTATCTTTTGGTTTGCTGATTTATTCCCAGGAACATATTTTGTTGCTATCAGACATTTAACATGATCTTATGGCTTTGCTAGCTATCTGTCATTCACTAATTCTTCAATCTCTGTCAATTATAGTCTCACTAGTTCATATAAATAAAAAATGCACCAACAGTCTCTAGTGCTACGTTTTTACAGAAAGAATGAAGTAACCTTAGTATGTGCATTTTGCCAGAAGAATTACATTGAAATTAACTCTGAGCTCAGAATCATGTTCTGCCAAAGGCTATCTCCTGAAGAATATTAAGCGTCTCCTTGTGAACCTGGCAATAAGATAACCACCACCTCAAAACCCATACGATGAATCACATTTTTAAAAAATATTGAAAACAAAGAGAATCAACAGTCACTTCAGCTTTCAAATATCTTTTGATATTAAATATTCAGTCAGCATCAGGGTTGATGATACCCATTCTAAATGTTGAACAGTAATGCCAATAGACTCCTTTGACGCATAAAGCCCTCCCAAAACCTGAATAGCCACAAATAATCAATAAATGAGGTAAAGCTTATAATGATCATGGGTCATCCAAAAGACTGTCCTGCAGAACCAGTAGTACTTACCTTTGTTACAGTTTCCAAAAACATCCCTGGACGTATGGGATGTCCTTTTTGAGCATCCTAATAAGAAATTCAGTTAGCATGCCTGAAAGCTTATCAATAGTAATCTTTAACACTAGTTGTTCTTTTTATAACTGACCTGGTTTAAATTGTGTCCTGAAATCTTCTTAACAGAAGTGTTTTTCTCTGCACCTTCATCTCTACCTTCCATCACATTCTTTATTCTCTGGCGAACTGCAGGTCCAGGCCTCAAAGCAACAAGTTTGGATACAAATGCCACCTGAGTATAAAATAAAATGATTTAGACTAGAGATGGCAAGGACTTTCTCACTAAATCTTAGCCATATTGAAATATTCTTCCTATCAAAAACTAAACCTTCCCAAATTTTAGAGAAAGAACTAGAAAAATAAATATTGGTATATAAAGCTCTAATATGGAACAAAAAAAGAGAAGCAAACCAAACATGTTTAGAACGATAAAATGGCAAACACACAAAGGATGGTACAGATGAAGTAAGAGATACCATACAGCTAGGGCTAAAGACAGTTTGGCATCAGATAGTATAATAAGATATAGTAAAAAGATATAATTTTTCATCTGCCCTACAAGTCTATAACACGTTATGAATAATGCATCTGACAATGGTTCAGCATTATAACTCGCACTTCATTTACCTTTTACAAAGACACTGCAATTCATCCATAATAACTCCCATTAAAGAAATCAACTCTGTAATCCATCCTGTTTTCCAAGGCTTTGAATAGACACTTATTGGATGCATTGAGTTTGGAAGAATTGGACGGCACGCGTTCAAATTAAAGATGGTTATAACTTAATTACAACTTACTTTTAAGACAGAACTAATGTGATCTTATTACACATTAAAGAAAGCAATAAATGCCTATGTACAAACTACAAAATGCATTCTAATATTATATTATATGCAATGCTCCACCTCTTGATGACTAAACTGGAGATTGGATTTGTCTCGAATTTCAACAATGAGAATGGCACAAAAAGGTTTAGTTATCAGACGAGCAGAGTGTTTCTGTGAAGCATAGTGTTAGACAGAAATATCACCAGTCAACCAATTACCAGATGTAATAATAATGAACCTTAATATGCTTGGTGTGAGCATGTTAAAGTGGGCCCTCCACTGATTTCAAAACTAATTGATTCTCACAGAAAAGTAAAGGCAGTGTAGTCTAAGGAATTTGAAGATCACTCGAAACTCAGCATAACCATACTACTGCCATGACCCACTTTCGGACTCCTTATTTTGGATTCTGTTTGATGGATTTATTACCACCAATTCCTTTAATATGGTTGATTATCATTTTGGTATAAGTGAAGTTGCAATTAAAGCAAGAAAACGAGCTGAATATCTCTTTTCAGGTAATACAATTTCAACTTGAGTATTTGTTCATTCTATAACATTCTGGCTCAACACTTGTTGCTACAGGCATTGTATGAATATGCTACAGGATTGATACTGCCAATTCATGTTTTGAATTCTCGATGCAGGTCCTGAAAAGGAAACTCCTACACAGAGATGTTTCATCTTTGAACTATGTGAGTTTAGAAACCATTGGTTATTGTAATGAGAGTATGGTAGCATTCTGTTTTAGCTGTGTGTAAGTCCTGACCGAGTCATTCTTTGTGGATAAAACTTGTATCAAGTTACACTTGTCATACTCTTCAGTTTGAAGAGTGAGTTAGTTACCGTGTACGCAAAATCTGTTGTTATGCATTTCAAATTAAGAGTATATGGTGCCATAAGAAAAATGTCCTGATGCAACATGAGTTTATGTTAAATAACATTTGTATATTATGTAGTTATACGTATCAGTTGTTGATTGAAATGTTTAAGTTATATGTGTGTGTAAATATATCATGTAATAATAAAACTTATCCTTCAAAGCTAAAACCTAAACATAAGTTCCTAAATCTTTCCAACCGTTGCAGGGCCACTTGGCATTCCCACAAGACATTGCATTTAAGCTTTGCCAATCTTTACATGGACAGTACTGGCATAGGTTGGAAATTTACAAAGCATTAGTTTTAACCTAGCACCTTTGAATTGGAAAGAGATTTTTAGGGTAAAATAATCAGGTACATTAACATTTTTAGGTTTTCATTTTCTCTACAATTTCTTGCTTCCATGGCCTCTGCATGCTATTTGGAGGTCTCTTCAAACTATTTGTGAGTCTGATACAAGGATATTTTGGGAGTTAAGGAAAAGAAGATTTAATAGATAATATTTTTGGTTGGGAAATTTATTTTATGATAAGGATTCCTGTCTTAATAAGGGACTAGAAAAATACAGAGGTGCAAGAGGTGGTGGGCAGTGTTGGGTGGGAGTCATTTGAATACTCTGAAAAGAACTAAGAGTGTCTTTTCGAAAACAAGTTTTGTAGAGCTGTTAAAGAACAAATTTTCTGGCTTGGAAGACTTTAGTGAAGGGTTTGGAGATTCCTGTAGTTATCAAGCTGAATCTGTTCTTCTCAACTAGAGTTCAAGAATAGATGAGGTATTTATCTTCTTTCAGTTCAAATTATATCAAGATAAAGAAACTTATTGATGTATGTCTAGCTTGCTGGTTATTAAGAAAAAGTGTGTAAATATAGAAGGAAAGTTTGTATTTTGGGTTGTTGAATTCGTTTGTTGTATAGGTCGAAAATGGAATAGATGTTAATATCCATGGCTTTCCGTTGAGTGCTGTGATATTATCAGTATCTTTGTTTATCTGTTGAACGTCTTGGTCCCCCACCCATCATCATCTTCTACCATTTTCTCTACTTGTACAACAAGAGGGCTGTTTTGAAGCTATGTTCCAGCAAAGTAGCAGATTGCAAAGGCCTCCAAGCTGGATTCATCAAACTTGGTGTGGGTTCCCTGGCTCTCCTTTTGTCAAATCAATGAACAATGTGGTTTGTTCTGGCTTTCCTCAATTTTTGTCCCAGCACATAATCCATCCTATTCATAAATGTAGAGATCTATCCAAGCTTGGATGATCATGATTGAGCATATATTTGCCAAACTTTATGTTACAGTGTTAGACATTCAAGGCTTTATGAGACAATCATTGGGCAGTTCTGTCCTCCTCACTATCTTTCCATTGTTGGAATCATTTGCCATTGCACCAAAAGCTCGAACTGTCAATGCCCGATACAAATGCCAAATTTAACCCAATCCACGGGAGGCGGTTAAGCCATGTCACGAATCTCCAAGGAGGTACTGACCACCAAGTCAACAATCTCCCCCTCAGCACCGACTGAGCCTTCAGCACCCACTGAAGGGAGACTCGAACCCGTGACCCAAGGCTCTGATACCAATTGTTGGAATCATTTGCTGTTGCACCAAAAGCTCGAACTGTCAATGCCCGATACAAATGCCAGATTTAACCCAATCCATGGGAGGCGGTTAAGCCATGTCACGAATCTGCAAGGAGGTACTGACCACCAAGTCAACATCCAACTCTGTGTGGAGTACCACCAGTATCAAACAAGGTTGTCCTCTATCACCAACCCTCTTCAACATTTACATTGATCAGTTGGAAGAGGTTCTTAAATAGCATACTTGTATGGATGATGGTTGTATTTCACACCAGGTGGTCAGAGCCATTCTACATTTTGCTAATGATGGTATTCTCCTTTCACATTCTACTGAAGGCCTACAACAGCAATTTAGTGCCCTTGCTTGCTTATGTGGAATTCGCCAGCTTGTGGTCAACCTCGGTAAAACTAAGGCCATAATTTCCAACATCTCCATCCCTTTCCAAATTACAGTTATACAAGGAGGCAGCTTTGGATGTCACATCAGTTTACAAATACTTGGGGATCATATTCTTTTATCCTCCTTTAGCATGAAGCCTACCTCCCATTCACGTATTTACAAAGGTTATGCTTCTCTCTATTTTAGAGTGCCAATGTTTCCAAATCCACTTCCATGATATCCCTTAAAAGATAAGTCTTTTTGATGCCAACAACAAGACCACAATTTTGTATGGGTCTGAAGTTTGGAATCCTAGCTTGGGATCCACTCATTGGGACCACATTAAAAGGGTCCAAACTCTCATTATACAATACATGATCCATTGCAAATGGATTGTTCCTGAGACCATTGTCCATGTTTAGTTGGCTGCCCAACCCCTTTGTATCAAGACTATCTTTTGGCTTACTTTCTAAACCCACAAATTCAAATCCACGGTGGAGTCCAGCTTTAGTTATGAGAGGTATACTTCGCACTTTGTTCCTTTGTGCAGATTGTTTCATTAGGCTCCCATAGGCACCACCATTGTTGGTACTATTATGACTAGCTTGCATCTTTCAAACAACATCTCTATTAAGAGACTACCTCCTTTCGTTTATTCCTTGGATGCTCCTCCTCAACTCCTTCCTTCAAAAGATATTATCACTAGAGCTACCAAAAGGGACGTTTACAAACAATACTGATCTAGGTCACCTAGACCTCCCCTCCTATGCCACTCAGCCCAAAGCTTGCTTTTTACGAAAAGTATTTGTTATTGGTAAAATGTAATGTCCCTGCTGGACGAAAACCTACTATTAAGGCTAAACTTTGGTGGATCTCCCTCCATCATGCCAATGGGCATGTACCCAAACCAGATGGTGGGACCAATAGGCACATGTCCACAAGGGGGTTGACCTACACTAGCACTCTTGTGGGACAAAAACCCCACTTTTAACATTGGTGGGTGCCATTCACCATCAGTCCAGGTTTTTGGCATAGTGGTTGTCTTGCTTGGTATTAGTGCTGAGTTTTGGAGGTCAAGCTTTATGAATCATGGTGGGTATGTAATGTCCCTGCTGGTCAAAAACCCAGTATGTTGGCTAAACCATGGAGGACATTCCTCTAACGTGCTAGTGGGCATGTACACTAAACCAGATGGAGATGGTGGGGCCAATAGCCACATGCCCACAACAGGGCTGGCCTATGCTAGCACTCTAGTGAGACAAAAATCCCACTCTTAGTGCTAGTGGGAGCCATTCACCACCAGTCTGAGCTTTAGGCATAGTGGTTTCATAAAAATCATGCATTCCTCTTCATACATATTTTGTCAAACACTTTGCATACTTTCTTAGGTTAAGAAGTATTCGTGTTGCAGGTTTTGTATGTTCGGATTTATAAATGTTTCATAGCATGTGGTGATGCAAACAGTATAGGAAATAAAGTGTGAAAAAACATACAAACATTTGATATAGAAAATGCCAAACAAATTTCTGAATATGGATTGTATTAAATATCAGAAATTATTTATTTTTTGAAATCTTCCATTACATTGTTGACCAGGTTTAATAAAGATTTACATAAATGGTGTGGAAACCAATATACTTCAGAAATATCTGCCCAAACGCATCAAATAAATGCTCAAGGAAAACCCTGATTCGATATCCTTGGCCGCCATAAAATTGCTCCCTAGACCTAAAATCTCAGAGTTTCCAAAATTAATGTACAGAAATTTTGTCCCCCTAGGCCTATAATGCGCTAGAAATTACCAGAATCCAAGCATGTTCTAACTAAAAGGTGCTTTAAAATTTTTGGTCATTTTCTAAGTACTTGTGGGTTATCAAAGTTTTGAACTTTCCCTTGTAGACGTGCCTTTCCAAGTCTGATTTTCTCTTATCTTTTGTTGGCCTATTAGACTTCCCCTTTGTCGCAAGCCTTTTACCTCAAGTCTAACTTTTCCTTTATTCATGTCGAAATATCAAACTTCTGCACCTTGTCATCCTTTTCACCCATTCCTCACTTGTTTCCCTTATCCTTGTCAATGTTTTAAATTTCCCCTACCCAAGTACCCTTTCCATGAGACCCCCAAAAGTCCAACTTGTCAATCATCTACATTATCTTCATTGGAGAGTCGGTCTCCTCTTACCGGGGTACCTATAAGGAGGTATCCTTGAATGCCAATTCTCAACACCTTTTCACTAGATTATTCCTTCAAGATTGTGTTTGGAAATGCTCCTGTTTGGATACCTAGTATGCCATACACCCAATCCCTAAAATCCAACAAGTGGTAAGAATTGTGTCATCTCCAAACCTCAATCCTTGAGACTTTGATACTCTCTTATCTCAATAACTTGGAGTACTTACGTAGGTAAAGTCGTTGAAGAGTATTGTTGTGTTGTTAACATACATGCCCCTTTGCAAATGGGGGCCCCCACTTTTTTCTTAGTAGTTTAGTGGTGTGTACTTGTCTTTGTTTTGGTATCTGGTCTCTAGCTTGTGCAAAGTTTCAAGTTTTGGGGTTTTTTTGTCAAATTCAAAGGTGTCGACTAAGAAGAGTGGACAAGGCACCCCCACAATGTTGTGGACAAGTGTTGGCCTTCAACTTAGTGCTAACTTGGTTGAATGAATGTTCTAATGCTATGAAGCAATTCAAACAGGTCAAGGAAGAAAGAATGCAATTTTATGGAACCAATTCTAACAACTTCCTATTTTTAGAAATTTGCCTTTTTAAAGGACTTTTTTGTTTTTTTTAAGAAAGTTTTGTTTTAAGCATTTTTGGGCCAATTTGAGAAACATCAATTTTTAGAAAGTTGCTTTTTTGTTTTTTGGGGGAAATTGCTTTTTTCAAAGAAACGCCAATATTAGAGGTTAGGCAAATGGACAAAATAGCTAAGAAGAGCTTCCTCAAAAGAATTTTGAATTGGTCAACTAGTCAAATCAACATGTTAAAAAAGAATGATTTCCTCAATAAGTTCTCAAAAAAAAAAGCTAAGGTTTGAAAATCAATGCAAGAAATTGAAGAGGTACTAAGAAGTGATTTCCTCAACAAGTTCTCAAGAAGAAGAAAGCAAAGTGTTGAAAATTAATGTGAGAAATTGAAGAAGTACTAAGAAGTGATTTCTTCAAATGAAAGAATGCTAAGTGTTGAAAATTGATATGAGAAAGATGGAAGGAAAAGGACACACAGGTTCAAATTTTCCAAGAGGTCAAGGAAATAACAAATAAAAGAAAAGCAAAATCACACCTTGTGTTTGTAATATGCCCGTCATAAAATAAATAAATTATTTATCTCTTGTATGCAGACCGATTGATTTAGCTTATCTCGGTCCCTTTTTATTTTTTCTTTTGTCTGTAGGTGTTTGCCGTGTCGGCTTCTTTTGTAAACCCTTGGGAGTTTCTCCGAAGGGGTATTTATGACCGGCGTGTAGGATGTAATTGGCATATTGAGATTGACACTTTATTTGTATTTTTGCGAATTCTTGTTGGGATTCTGTTGTCCGCCATTTCGGAGGTGAAATATCATCCCTATTTGGTATTTCGCAATTTCGGTGGGATTCAACCCTCACCCTACTCTGCTTGTTCTCTGGTTCCAGATTTGGCAATCTGAAGCGATATCTATTATTCATTTTCTTCTTGCAAGTGTTTATTTCCGAATTGGGTGATGGTATCAAAAACTGGAGCATATTAAAGGCTGGAGACTTTTCCCTTGGACACCCTTCTCCATCGTATGACTCTCATCCCTCAGCATACGGCATGCATTCTTCTTCGCACGACCCTCAGCCTCCATCGCACGGCCTACAGCCTCCACCGTATGACCTGCAGCCTCCACCATACAGCCTGCAACAGTCACCATACGATCCTTGTACCGTACGGCCTCGGGCGTTTATCTGGCCCCTTCCAATCTGTAAGGCACCCCAACTTTGTTCCATACGCCACCTTGTCATACAGCCGAGAGCTCATCCGGGTTCGGAACATTACAGTGGTATCAGAGCCTGAGATCCTACCAGCCTGTGGACAGTGAATGAAAATTTATAGCCAAAAACAAAGGAGATCCCACTCAGCTAATAGAATGGCAGATCAAGAACCCACTCCTACTTAATTCATGGTGCTATTGACGAATCTTTCGAGGAATCATGCACAAATCAATGACACTCAACGACTTATGGAAGAAGCTCTTCGGAAACTGGCAAACAATAAGATATCTAGCGAACAAAATGGTCACAGTGTCGACTCGTTTACGGGAAAAGAAAATCCTCATCCGGCATGCTCCTGCCCTTCCATGCCAATTTTCCTTCCAAGGACGGAGGCAACCGACCTTTGACGAAGTTCAAGAACAGATGAAAGAAGATTGGAAGAATGCAAACTTGGAAGGGGATATATCCTACAAAGATTACACGGAATTGAGAATGCGATATTCCAGAGGTGGAAACCGGGGATATTTTAACGATGATCTCAAAAAGAAGTTGAGTAAAGTAAACCTGTCACCATTTGATGGTTCCGGATCCATATCTGCCCAGGCATGGGTAATGAAGGCCGATACTTCTAGCTCAATCCAATGCCAAAGGAGGAAGCAATTAAATTTGCAGCACTCCACTTGGAGGGAGTGGCACATGAATGGTGGCATCACGGCACCATCACACTGGGACACAACCAAGTACATATGCAGAATTCACTAAAAGATTGATAGACCAATTTGATGGTAAAGATACAGAGCTTAATTTCAAAGAGCTAGTTCAATTAAGGCAAATTGGATTGGTCAACCAGTACATCACAGAGTTTCAGAAGCTCTCTGTGTTGGTGATGGACATTTCCGAAAGGAGACGGATAGTGATCTTCATGGACAGATTAACAGAACCACCAAGGGGATGGATTAAGAGTTTCAATCCTGCCACCCTTTCAGAGGCTATCAAAAAGGCGCGAAGCATGGCATCATCATCAACATCCTCCTCTCGAGGTTACTCCCACTCCAAACCGTCGTTAATTCCAAGAGACAAAGATATCAAACCTCCACTGAAGAAGCCTTTGTTGGACGAAGCCACCAGACAGGAGCTCCGAAGGAAGAAATTATGTTTTAATTGTAAGGAACCATGGGAACCTGGGCACAGATGCCTCGGTAAAGGGAAAATACACTACATCGAGGTAGTGTCTGATGATGAGGACGATCAAGAGAATCCCCCCACAGAGGACGATCACCCACAAGAGGTCTCCAAAATGGTTAGCTTGAACCGTACGGAGAGAATTGCGGCATTGGTACAGCGTGGAGGGATCATCGTCTTGGTTGGGAGCCCAAGATGTACGGTATTCCGGGTACAGGGAACCCTTCAGGGACAAAGGGTCATTGTGATGCTCGATAGCGAAGCCACTCTTAACTTTATAAACTCATCCTTGGTGAAGAGAAGACGTCTCCCTACAGAGGCTCACACAGGTTTCCAAGTCAAGGTCATCAGAGGAACACTCTTACCTTGCACACACTTTGTTCCTCAACTTAGCATCACCATGGCTAACCACACTGTGACAAAGGATTTCTTTGTAGTAGACCTGGATGATATGAAGGTTATTTTGGGCATACAATGGACGGAATCCCTGGATGAACACACACTGTTGGCTAAAAATTTTGTAAGCCGCTAAGACTACACCTTACAAAATTGTAACTTTAGGCAACGTCTCATGAGATTTCTCTCTCCTCTTAGTACTAGGGGAGGCTCCCTTCTTACCGTAGGTGGCTTCAACAGGAACTTAACTGAAATTACAAAAAGGGTGGTTCTCTCAATCAATTCCTCTTTTTTCAGGAATGATATGCGTACAACTACTACTTTCTAACTTAACAAAAAGTGCCTTATTGCTACGATAATACTGGTGACCTTGGAATTGACATAAGAACAATACCAGGGGCAGTAGCTTTCTTTTTATATTTTGTGAAACAAAAACAGGAACCCAAGGTCTCCTGCACTTGTCTTGTGCGGATTCAAGCATAATAACCGGTAAGGCACAAAGTCTCTTACTAGATACTCTCAAATTTAATAAAAACACTTACAACTAAAGCCCAAAGTCTTCAGTTCTAAGTAATTGCAGCCACTATCAACTATAACAATTTGTCCTCCTGCAACACAAAGTCTTCAAAAGTTCAAATTGGCTCTGAATACAATAGGCAGCTCAAAGTTTGCACAATTGAACTCAAATCCCTCTTGAGCAAAACTTCAAAACTCACAATCAATATCCAGAAAATGTCATCACATAACACCTTGAATCAACACAAAGTTTGAAAGCAAGTTGCCCCTTTTATTGAAAGCAATTCAAATTTACATCTAAGCTCAAAGTCTTAGAGTGTAGATACAAACTGGAAGAATTTTCTTGCCTTGCCAAAAGATGATTATTTACAATGAGCTCCCTCCTTTATATAGGAAAAGAGGAGAGAGAAAGGTGGAGAGAAAAGGGGAAAACCCTTAACCACCTTGACTTATAACCTAACTAACTAATTTTGACTTATTCAAAGTTGCATGCCTAATGCACTTGCAACTTGATTAAATGTTACAACTTTGCACGTGATACTATCACATGCAATTACATATGTCAAATACAAATTACAAAGACATGATGACAATATTCTAAGTGCCTAACAAGACACGACGCCTATTACATCATCCTTCGTTTGTCTTCATGCTGCTTCAAGATGCGTGATGGTTGATATGCTTTAGTTTGATGAAAGCATCTTGATCTGGAACATGAACCTACATCCTTGGTTGTCTCTTGAGAAGCACATTTGTTTCTTTCCATCTCTGCCTTGAAAGAATTCTTTTTGATTGTAGTCTTTCAAATCTTTCTAGGGAGAAAGATCCAATCTTCTTATCCTTCTTGTGTTCTAATTTTGATTCACTTGATTCCCTCGAAGTTGAATTTCTCTTAAGGGTGGCCTTTGAGCTCTCCTATGGGCTTCCCTTTCTCTTTGTATCCTTTCTCTTTGCTCACGTTCCAATCTTTCTCTAAGCCCCCTTTCAATTCTGTGTCTTTCTCTTTCAAATTCAATACCAACTTCCTCCTCTTCCTCCAAGATGACGCGAGCAACTGAATAGTGTGTGTTGTCTTCTCTTTGATTCCAAATGAAAGCCCCTAGGTTTGAAATGATATAGATCATTCTTTTTGTTTTTGCCTCTCATGTTCTGACCTTTCTTGAATCTTCCTTTCAATCCTTTGGGCCTTTTCTTCTTCCTTTTCTGGTGTTGGCTAGAGATTCTCCTGACATAGCAATATGATATGCCTGAGTAACTGTGACATGAAGATTCCACAAGGTAAGAATATCTTCAAGTGATGGATCCATTGCCCTTTTTTGAATGCACAAGAAATGAACTTGGGGTATTGTATGTGGATGGAATACTTGTGAATAATGGAAGAACAAACGGATTTGGGTTAGATTGGCTCGTGTGGTGAGAAAAACCAAAAATGGGTTTTTCAGAGGGTATTACATATGAATGAACAAGTATTAGGTGAGAAAATGAAGCATGGATGGGTCAATTGCATGCTTTTTGATGTACAAATATGGATTTTGGAAGACTATGAACATGGCATATGGCTGGAAAACTTTAGGACAGCGAGAAGTGAATGGACTTTAGCTCAAAAATCATAAGACCCAAAAACGGGTTTCTTGAAGGTGTTTGCATATGTGGACAGCGAGAATTATGAAGGGAAACATGTATGGAAATGAAAGAATATGATGCTTCTTTAATAATGAAATGAAGATTTTCTACCATCATGAGTTTAAAGTCAAGTGGCAGCGTTATAAAAGGCTTATGTAGGTGGGTAATTTAGGAGTGATGTCACGTTGTGCATGAAGAATGGTGCAAAGAAAACTTTTCTCTTCTCCTTTGAAAAAGAATTTATTCAAGATCGGGGTTTTTAATCCCGACTGCATATACAAAAAGAAGAGATGTTTTGCATATGCATCTTCAAAGAATTTTGAGATAGAAGAATATGATACAAAACTGAAAATGAAAGAAAATAAAATGAATACAAAGACATCTTCAGCATATGCAAGAAAATTTACCTCGCTTCTTCATAAGATAAAGAAAGGAAAATCCTTTGCAATCTTTGAAAAATCTGGAAAAGATCATGAAGATTTTTGCAATTTAAAAATGCTGAGAAAGAATCTTTATATAGAATTCAATCCATAACTCATTCCCTTCCAAGAAAAACATCTCTTTGAGTCAAGGATCGAATCTTGACAAGTGTTGGATTGAAGAGAAAATATATGCTGAATAATAGCAACAAACTTTGAATAAATCTAACACATGCAAGAGCACCCAAAAACGGAGCCTAGGGTTATAAAACGATTCAAAATCAATCAACAACAAACTGAAAATGAAAAGCTTACCCTAGAAATCACCCTTGCTGAAAACGTTTTGGATTTAATGAAGATATTGATCCCGTTTTTGAAGAAAAATACCCCAAAAACGAGCTGAAAATGATGAACAATGGTGTGCGAATAGGGTAAAAATCGCCACCAGCAATCTCCCAATACAAAACGCATTTTTAAGACCATAAAACATGTGACTTTCAATATGTTTTAGCCTTCAAAATCGCCACTTTGCAAGCATGAATAAAAACGGGCTTTTAAAAGCCAATAACAAATGTTTTTGAGGAGTGAAATCGCACTTCTACATGCTGCGTTTTTAAAAACGGGCTTTTGGAAGTGAATAACATGTTAAAACATATGTAATCTCTTTAAAAATCGCCACTTTGCATTACTTTAGGGAAAAACGTGTTTTGAAAGGCAAATAACATATGTTATTCCTCTAAAAATCGCCACTTAGCATTGATATTTTTAAAGACGGTTTTTAAAAGATGAGAAACACATGTTAAAAGACCCAAAAACACTACTTAACAAGCAAGCCACATTAAAAACATAATAACGTGCTTTTAAAAGGAGAAAACATATGTAATTTGAACTTTGGATGTGTAAGTGAATTTGAATTCTCCACTCTTCATAAATTAAATAATAAATTTAATTTAAGATATGTAATTACATATGAAAACTCCACTGACTTACTTATTAGGACTTGGCAGTTGATTATAATGAGTTTAATGCATTTGGATGTATGCAATCAATAATGAAAAACCCACTTTTGCACTTAAAAACATATCATGTAATTAAAATTAAACTAAGAACTATAGTTTTTAATAAAGTAACATAAAAATAGACTTTAAAAAGTCTAATTTTATTAAAACATTAAAACTATGATCAAATCAACTCAGAATGAGTTGAAATTTTAAAATGGATGATAAAATCCAATTTAAAATTTAAAAATAATCTTAATACATGTAATTGCCATTAAAAAGTCCACTTTTAAGAGGATTTTAATAAAATATGCAATTGCCCTGAAAAACCACACCTTTTACCCCATAACTTGAGCTAGACAGCTCCGATCAAGGTCTAAATTAGCTCGAAACGAGCAGAATTCAAAGGAGCATTGACTCAAATGGAAAAACAAGACTAAAAACTTCTTCAAGAAGGATGAAAAACGAAGAATAAACATTGCCAAAAATCAAGTGCTTGCAGTCAGAGAAGAAAACTCATTCTGACAAGCAATAAGGGGATTTAACTTGACGACAACCTTCATAAACAACACATAAATAACGATACATAAGATGCAATTCAAGGATGACGAACTGCTCTCATGACACTTTATCAATGCGTTGAAACATAGAGGATACACCTACAAATCCATGAGAAAAATTGCGTAGGGTTGCCTCAATATTGTGATGTCAAAATTGAGGACAACACACACAAAGTTTCAAACGGATGGATTTTACTTTTGTGGCCGAAGGGAAGAAAGTTGTTCTCCGAGGAATGGCTAATGAGGGTCCAAAGGAAGTTTCCGCACAGCGAATAGAGGCCATTTTCCGGCATGATGACATAGCATGGGCTGCACATTGCTTTGTCTCGGCGGAACCAATTAAAGGACAACGAACACACCCCCAGGATTCTGATCTACAGGCTATCTTGAGTACCCATGATAAAAATTTTGCAGACATCCCTCCTGGCATACCTCCCCATCGTGGGTTTGAGCATGCCATCAAGTTGGAAGCAGGCACCAAACCAGTTATCACCACACCATACCGCCATCCCAAAAAATTCAAAGATGAGATTGAACAAATGATTCATGAGCTACTCGAGAAGGGATG
The DNA here is from genome assembly GCA_027943335.1 of Chamaecyparis obtusa. Lineage (NCBI taxonomy): Eukaryota > Viridiplantae > Streptophyta > Pinopsida > Cupressales > Cupressaceae > Chamaecyparis > Chamaecyparis obtusa. Next base: position 2,079,571 of record BSBK01002199.1, on the reverse strand, counting down.
GATCCGTCCAAGCTCTAGCCCTTTTGCATCATCAGTAATATTAGTGAAAAAGAAAGATGGAACATTACGCATATGTGTGGACTATCGTGCGTTGAACAAGAAGACAATAAAAAATAGATACCCTATTCCCAGGATCGATGAATTGTTAGATGAGTTGCATAGTGCAACTTATTTTTCTAAAATAGATCTCCGTTCCGAGTACCATCAGATCCGCATGCGGGAAGATGTGGAGAAAACGGCTTTTCATTGTCACTACGGGCATTAGGAGTTCTTGGTCATGCTGTTCGGATTAACGAACACACTAGCTACTTTTCAATATTGCATGAATCGCATCTTCAACAAACAATTGTGTAAGTACTTGCTGGTAAATTGTGATGACATCCTTATTTACAGTAAAACCTAGGAAGAACACCTGAGACATTTAGATGAAGTCCTTGGGATCATGAAGGCTCAGTCTTTGTTTGCCAAGCAATCCAAATGTGAATTTGGGATGACAAAAATATTATACCTAGGGCACGTGGTCAGTAAACATGGAGTACAGGTCCACCAAGAGAAGATTGAAGCTATACTTGACTGGCCTCCACCAAAATCACTCTCTGAGTTGCGAGGGTTCTTTGGGTTGTGCAATTATTACCGGAGGTTTGTAAACGGATTCTCTCTTCTCAATGCACCATTAATAGATCTGACTAAGAAAGGGTCCTTCCAATGGAATGAAAAGGCACAACATACGTTTGATAAATTTAAAGAAGCAATGAGCACTTGCCCAGTCCTCGCCTTACTTGACTTCACTCAACCATTCATTCTGGAATGTGATGCGTCCTGAGAGGGCATTGGCGCGGTACTGATGCAGGAAAGACACCCTATAGCCTACGAGAGTCGGAAGCTTATGCAAGCTAAGCGCCTATATTCCATCTGTAACAAAGAGATATCGGCCATTGTGCATGCCCTAACCAAGTTTCGACAATATCTGGTGGGTGCCAAGTTCACCATCTGTACCGATCATAATAGCTTAAAATATTTTTTAGAGCAACAAGATCTAAACGAGAGGCAACAAAAATGGGTAAGTAAGATTTAGGCTTTTAATTTCGACATTGAATATGTAAAAGGGAAGAATAATGTGGTTGCAGATGCCCACCCTCTGCTTGTTGTCACAGATCTCAGCTGACTGGAAAGCACACTAGTGGAATATTCTAAAAACATATTTGCATGTAAGTTAATGGACGGTGACACTCAGGACGACCGTTACAAGGTGGTGGATGATATCATTTACTATAAGGATCGAATATACTTAGTACCTGAGTCCAAAATGAAGCAGAAAATCCTAAAGGAAATACATGCCTCACCATTGGCCGAACACCCGAGGTTTCTCAAAACCTATAGACAGCTCAGGGAGAGATTCGCATGGAAGGGACTTAAAGATGATGTTTTCCAGCACGTGCCAGAATGTGTAGTATGCCAACAAAACAAATCTGAACACACCTTACCTGTCGGACTATTACAACCCTTGCCCATACCAGAACAGAAGTGGGAAGGTATCTCCATGGACTTCATCACTGGACTTCCTAAGGTAAATGGAAGGGATTGTATCTTTGTAGTAGTTGATAGACTGACGAAGTATGCACACTTCTTCGCAATCTCCTCAGATTTCCAAGCTGCACAGGTAGCCGACTTATTTTTCAGAGAAGTTTTTTGTCTGCACGGGTTACCCTGAAACATTGTTAGTGACAGGGATGGTCAGTTTCTCAGCATCTTCTAGACATAATTGTTTCAGTTGGCAGGGACAGAATTGTCACCAAGCACCAGCTACCACCCTCAGACCGACGGACAGACAGAAATTGTGAACAAATGGGTAGAAGGCTACCTCCGAAACTACGTTTCAGCACAGCAACGAGCATGGGTCAAATGGCTACATTTGGGAGAATATTGCTACAATACAACTTATCATATGTCTATTGGGATGGCACCCTTCAAAGCACTCTACGAGTACGAACCCCTTTCATTTATTGACATGATTTTGGGTGACAATTGCGCACCGAGGGCAAAGGATTGGCTTCAAGAAGGGCAAGGCATTCTAAAGTCTTGAAGGAAAACTTACAAAATGCACAGAATCAACTAAAGATCTATGCTGACAGGCACCGAATAGAGAGAAGTTTCAAGGTAGGCAACTTAGTATATCTCAGACTCCAGTCGTAAAGGCAGACATCATTGAAGGCAAAAGGGAAAGAAAAACTGAGGCCACGTTTTTATGGTCCTTATCGTGTAACTCACTGTATCGGTGAAGTTGCTTATGAACTTCAACTGCCAGAATGGAGCCGCATCCACGTCTTTCATGTCTCCTGCCTGAAGAAAGTCGTGGGACAGAACATTGTAGTAACGACAGATCTTCCGTCGCTCAATGAAGAAGGGAAGTTCATATTGGAACCAGTTGAGACCATTGATGTACGGGAGAAGACACTGCGGAACCGTACCCTGAAGGAATACTTGGTACGCTGGAAGCACTTGCCGCTGGATGACGCTACTTGGGAAGGTGAACACATTCTCCAACATCCAGCGTTACATTTGCTTATGGACAAGCAAACTTTGGGACGGGAGGATTGTAATATCCCTGTCATAAAATAAATAAATTATTTCTCTTGTATGCGGACTGATTGATTAGCTTATCTCGGTCCCTTTTTATTTTTTCTTTTGTCCGTAGGTGTTTGTCGTGTCGGCTTCTTTTGTAAACCCTCGGGAGTTTCTCAAAAGGGGTATTTATGACCGGCGTGTAGGATGTAATTGGCATATTGAGATTTGATACTTTATTTGTATTTTTACGAATTCCTATTAGGATTCTGTTGTCTGCCATTTCGGAGATGAAATATCCTCCCTATTTGGTATTTCCTAGTTTTGGTGGGATTCAATCATTCAACCCTCACCTTACTCTGCTTGTTCTCCGGTTCCGGATTTGGCAATCTAAAGCGATATCTATTATTCATTTTCCTCTTGCAAGTGTTTATTTCCGAATTGGGTGATGGTATTAAAAATTGGAGCATGTTAAAGGCTGGAGACTTCCCCCTTGGACACCCCTATCTATCGTACGACTCTCATCCCTCAGCGTACAGCCTGCATTCTTATCAGTACGATCCTCAGCCTCCACCGTACGACCTGCAACCCACACCGTACGACTTGCAGCCTCCACCGCACGGTTGCCACAGACACCATATGGCTCATCCACCGTATGGCCTACAATAGTCACCGTACGGTCCTTGTACCACACGGCCTCAAGCATTTATCTAGCCCCTTCCAATCTATAAGGCACCCCAACTTTGTTCCGTATGCCACCTTGTCGCACAGCCAAGAGCTCATCCGGGTTCGGAACATTACAGTGTTTCTTTGACAAATTTGGGCAAGTTATAAAGTTTTTATTGATTTAATGACACATTGACGTCTTTAGGAGAAATCATTGACTAGATAAAAGCAAAGATGAAATTGCTTATTGGGAGAAAGACAATAAAGCATATTTTTTATTTCTTTATTTGAGAAAAAAGAAAATACGGCAAGTGAACCCTTGCAAGGAAAGCGCACATCATCTATAAAAGGACATTGATAGAAGGTGGAATTCATTTTTCACAAGTCATTTTACAGGTTAGCAAAGAAGAAGAAATTCTCAGTTCAAAGTCACAGCGGAGAAGAAGAAATTCTCAATTCAAAGTCGCACCAGAGACGAAGGAATAATCAGTTCAAAATCGCAGAAGGGAAAAACAAAGAGCTTTTCAAGAGGAAATTCATCAATTACTTGCAGAATTTCAAGTTTTTTTTAAACCCTCCTCCAAGCTTGCAGCAATAATAATCAGTTTGATCACAGATTTTCCACGGATTTATTCCTAAATTTTCATAGAAAGAGGGTGATTCTTGAGTTTGTGAAATCTGATTTTAGAAATGTTACTTGCAGTTTTCATAGATTTTCCAAATCTTAACTCATTACTTTCTAAGTTTCGAAGGTGAACATGCTTAAAATTCTTCAATAAAATCAGAATAGGTGCATATTCCTCTTCCTTAAATGTTTTTGCAGCCTTTAAATGTCACTAATTACAAGTTTCATACGAGTAATATGTCTGCACCAAGAAATAATGGAGCTGTAATCAAGAAAGAACAAGTTAAGGAGATGCTTAAAGGGTTCTATATTGAATCCCAAATGTCATCTAAATGAAAGAAGGTTAGAGACACCAATCTCAATCAATTCAACATTGTTCAATAGAAGAAAGGATTGTTTGGCACACCTGGTAGAATGCCTTAATCTAGAGGGAACAATATAATCAAGGATGGACTTCATCAAGCTATGGGTTTTCCACCAGCAGTTCAGTGCAGTGATGCAAATGGTTTGAACTTGGAACAATTGAAGGAGAATGTGAAAAAAATGTATCTCAAAGAAATGGAAGCTATCTAGGAAGGCTAGCTAGATGATATGTTTTCCCTTATGATGTACATAAACAATTGTCACAGGCAAGAGAACACGTGGGAAAATATTTTCAGCCAATACGTTGAAGCCTTGGACATAATGGAAGTGCAATTGGATACCTTACCCAACATAGAAATGGATGATGTAAGAACCCTTCATAGGCTCTAACTACTGAAGCTATTTTGTCTCAATATTTGTTTTAAAAGTTTATAATTTTTTTGTGGTTTTCACAAGTTTTAGAGCAAAAAGCAAATATACCATAATCTGAAATTCTGAAACAATTTGAAATACTGCTGCAACTTCTATTTATTTTATAATGAAATACAAGTAAAAATCCAGACAATCCTTTATTGGAAAATGATCACCAAAGGCAACTATGAAATACATAAAAAAAACCTGGAAGAGTACACCAGTGTAATGTCCGGTGTGCGGGTGGTGTTCCCTACAGCCACATGTCCGGGGTCTGCGTAATTGGGGGTGAGTGGTGTTCCCTACAGCCACGTGTCCGGGGTCTGCGTAATTGGGGGTGACCCCCACCCTCAAATGCTCCAGTGATGGGAGATGTTCCCTACACCCTTAACACCCTAGGTAGCCGCCCTTACCACCAGGCCAGTCTTTTGGTGTAGTGGTTGGGCCTACAGTGGTATCGGAGCTAGCGGTCTTGCCAGCCTAGTGGGCTTATTTGCAGACTTTAGCCATGTTGTAGAGGCATGCATAACAGGAACAAATTTTTTAGCAGATTAAGAAGGTATTCTCACAGTTTTTTATATCATTAGATAGTGAATGCTATAGAGAAGTGCGATTTATTTTGGCTAGAATAGTTTTACGTTGGGTGTCCATATATACTTGGCTATGTATCGGGTGCCAAGCTCTCATTAAATCTCGCATAGGCGCATGCGTAAGGAAGCTATCTATCCTCAACAACTAGCTTTGTTATTGGTTTCATCTCCTTAGCGACACACTAGTTTATTCAGCCGTGTCCATTGTATACACGCAGCATTCAACTGCAAGTGCGACTGTAGTGTTGCGCTCTCTCACACCCGCGCGAGCCATCCTTGGACGCAGGTTAGCATTACTAGAGGGACACACTCCTAGTGTGTAGGCTATTTGCTCCCCATTCCTTTACCGCAACTAACTATCAACGCAACATCCCTCACACACACTGAGGAATAAGCGAGGGACTCCTCTTGGTATCGCTGAGAAGATTGACTCACATGAGCCAAACGCAGAAGTATAATACACCGTGCGAGATAAGGGTGACAGGGTGCGGGGTCCTCGTACAATTCTCCTCAGTCAGTAACGCGAGTGCCAAGAACACTCATTATCACCTGTGGTATTGAACGCAGCCTTCAGACGTTCCCAAAGATCAGTTGGAGTTGTGAAGTCGGGGGCATACATTTAGCAGTGACCAGTTGAATCAACCTCCACGACACCAGCATCAGAATCGGGACTACTATTTCACACAGCCATCTCGGGAACGTGCCAGTAAATATCCTCGAGCTCAAGCCTCACAGCAGAAGCTAGCACTGCGAAAGTTGAAGGCAATCAATTGTTTGGAGCAGGGGAATATGAAGCGGCATTGATGCAATATGCGAATGCATTAGAAATTGCTCCAAACCATCCAACGGCAAATGAGATTCGTTCTGTCTGTTATGCCAATCGTGGAATTTGTTATTACAAATTGAATAAATATGAGGAAACAATAAAAGAGAGTAACCAATACTGTGCATATTTAGGCTAAGTCTTCAGTGTTTGAATATCATGAATGACTTAGTATCAGTGCAAGCAAGGCAACTAGAGTGTGAATCCTGTGCTCTTCACATTTCGGTGACCACCCTGCAAGGAAACATGGGGATGTTGTCGCAGATATACCACAAATAGCATCATGCATGCTGCTAGGCAAGAGCGGGAAGGAACCGTTTAGCAAAAGCGTCAATTCTGAAGCTACAAATGACATTCTTGTTAAGGTTTTAGGATCATTGCAAATGTAATAGCACTATATGATTGTATGTGTTTTCCAAATGCATCGATCTCTTTTTATTTATACATGACAAGGACAAGACGAGACATGTCTCTTCATGGGACATATCTATTCATTAATCTAATTTATTAATTAACAATATAATTATTATAAGAATAAATATAGATCAACTATATATATATATATATATATGTAATATATCATTTCTCATAATAATCATATAGTCAGTTTTATTTATCTGACCGATGCTACATACATCAACACTCCCTCTTAGCTAGGGAGGATAAATCAATCCAATGTCAACACTTATGACACATGATAGTATCAAACCTAAGATGTAAGCAATAGAAGCATCATCCTCATGATGTAATCAATAGAAACATAGTCTCAAGATGTGGATTGCCTCCATCGGCGATTCTATCCACAAACTCTTGTGTGGATTGCCTCCATCGGCAATTCTATCCATAAGCTCTCTTGTGGATTGCCTCCATCAACGATTCTATCCACAAGCTCTCAAGTGGATTGCCTCCATCGGCAATTCTATCCACAAGCTCTCGTATGGATTGCCTCCATCGACGATTCTATCCACAAGCTCTCGTGTGGATTGCCTCCATCGGCGATTCTATCCACAAACTCACAAGCTTTAGTGTGGATTGCCTCTATCGGCGATTCTATCCACAAGTTTTTAGGTGGATTGCCTCAATCGGCGACTCTATCCACAAGCTTCTCAAGCTTTAATGTGGATTGCCTCAATCGGCGATTCTATCCATAAGTTCTATCTATTATGATCTGTTTCAGCCATCACAAGATGTCATTCACAATAGAAGGTCAAGTTATTGTAAGATCGTCACCTTCCAATAACTTTTACAAATACAAGTGATAATCATTTGGAAGTTGTCACTTCCTCATGATTTACACAGGGAGTAGGCCCATTAAAAACATTCATGATTCATTAGTATAATAATCAATTATATCAAGTTTACCTCAGAAATGTTTCACCTTCAATAGTGAACTCCCTCTCAATCAATATGATCAAGATTGTCACAAGTTGACTAAACCATCTACTCCCTCTAAAGCTCAAGTTTATCAACTTATTGACCTCTTTTGAAATGTCTGACTCCCTTTGCATCTAGTCTCAATCATCAATTTGTTTGCAAGCATCAAGTTCTTTATATCCCTTGAATGCAATTATCTTGTGCTTCTGTCCTGACAGTATGTCAAAAAGAGATTACAAATAGCTCACTAAACTATCTCAACCGAAAATACCAATGATAGAAGCATATAATATTTTACTAACCACTAGTATAGCATGAATTACAAACTCAAAAATTATGTGCATTAATAAAACATGAAATACTTATCTTTTATAAATTTCAAGTATTTCATTCTGTAAGGTGAGCCCATATAGAAAATATCATGCAAATTCACAGAATGATGTCGCAGTTCTTGAACATTACCATAATTCTTCACATGAATTCTCATGAATATCCAAAGGTTCTATACACTATGACAACCTTCAATATGATCGGATCTCCCTTCAAGCAATTAGACTTCTAAAGAAGAAACCTCACTCTTTTACAGATTTTTGCATATACCCATACACAGTTAGTCATAACTTTTGAACCTGAGATTTTCTCTCCAATCGCTCCGGTGAGATTTCTCCAAATTTGTTTATCACCAACATATCCAAAATTCAGCAAAATCCAATGGTGCATTTGTGAGAAATGGTTCTCGTACTGAGACTGTATTTTCTAGGACAGTCACACATTCACCATCAACAAACTACTCTCTTACATTTGCAACTTGGCTCTAATACCATGTTAAGGTTTTAGGATCATTGCAAATGTAATAGCACTCTGATTGTATGTGTTTTCCAAATGCATCGATCTCTTTTTATTTATACATGACAAGGACAAGACGAGACATGTCCCTTCATGGGACATGTCTATTCATTAATCTAATTTATTAATTAACAATATAATTATTATAAGAATAAATATAGATCAACTATATATATATATGTAATAAATCATTTCTCATAATAATCTGTTAATGTTTGTAGCTTCAATCGTATGATCACTTAGAATACATATAATACTTAGATATTGATTAATAATAATATATTGTATTTATACATATATGATATATATGTGCTATATTAAATATATTATTATTAATATATATTATTCAAATTTATATTATTCTAATATATGATTGATTAATGAAATATTATAAAATGAAGGGACGTATCTCTCCTAGCCTCATTCCCAATATAAATAAGAGAGATTGTTGCATTTGGAAAATACATACCGTATTCAATCTAGGCAGTGCTATTACATTTGCAGCGATCCTAAAATCTCAACATGGTATAGAGCTAAGTTGCAAATGTATATCGTTGTTCGCATGATTACCTGTCTACTTGCATGATGCCCTTTCTCCAAATATTATTATCTTTGGTGTGGGAAAATATTTATCAACGAATATAAGAGATGACTCAAACAAGGGGGAAGACCATATTATTAGCGGTGACTTCCAACATAATATTTCATGGTTGTAGTCTGATTCATATCTATTGATCAATTTATATTGAGCAGTTTCATCCGAATGGATGTGGTTTCAATTTCATTGAGGCCAACTTATTTTTCCATCATCGATTACCTGGATTGACAATAAAGGTCCTAAAACCCAGCAACGACGACAAATTCATTAAGAATGGTAAACCCCATGAAACACCGACTTGAGTCCTGGAAGGACCTGAAACCTGTGACGTTGATGAAGCGCTTTGCATTCTAATTCCCTTCCTCTTTTTCTTTTGATATCTTGCTAACCAAAAAACATCGTGTGCTCTAGTAGAAGACTAGGAAATAATTGATGAGGAAGATGATAGCGATAGCGTGAACCCGATGCTTAGGCTCCTGTGTCTCATGCACATTGGCAGGAGTTATGTTGAATATGATGCAACACCCATTTCACTTCCATGGACTCGGATGGTTGAGTGTTTGTGGAGACGAAGCAGGACACCTCCATTCACAACCTTGGGGTTAGCGGCGCCAATAACTAAATTTTCACAGGACACATTTCATCCGAAATTTGTATTTAAGCGACTCCTTATTTTAGTGGCAAACTAGATGCTAACCAAAGTCGAGAGATGTATGCCCTTCCTGTGCTTGAATTCTTACTGATCATAAAGATGCAATAATAGATGTTAATAGATGCCAGTCGCTGGCTCAACAAAGGCCATGTTACTTGGAAGATATCAAGGGAATCAATCAAGGGAGGAAAGGAAATTCTAGAACAATTGGTGGAAAGTAGACATGTAAGTGGAGAATACAGAAGCTTAGCGCTTGAAATTCAATTCAGAGAAAATCGTCTAGAAACTCTCTCAATCTCATTTTAAAAGGCAGACTCTTTATATACTAATCGCTTCCCATCATTGATGAGAAGTTGGAGCAAAGAATTGATTAATCGGGCCATCCTACTGATCATTGTTGTGAGATTGAGATGGTGTGAATAACTAGTGTGAGATAGACCCATCACCACGGTGGAGACGAACTAGAAGTTATAATAGAACTTGTCCGCATATAGTCAACAAAGTGTGTGATTAAAGGTGGAAGAAATACGGGAGTTCCAAACTGGGTCTGGGTGATATCGAGCATTGAAGATGAACAGACTAAGATGGACTTTGTAGGAGTTTAACTCATGACCAATCCCTTCCTCCATAAGATGACACCTATCAATATGGGTGGCATCAAACAACTTATTATTTCTACTTTATAACTGTATTCATATAGTCCAAATTGATGGAGATTTAATTGATATTGGGTTTGTGTGCAAGGTTAGATATTTTCTTTCATTCTATATGTGGAATATCCAGTGATTACACTTCGTGGAGAGTTCCCTTGGTAGAGCATCTACATGCTAAACAGATTGAATAGGACAGGCATATTTGCAAAGGATCGGGGCTCTTTCAAATTTAAGAGCTCTAATACATTGGTTTGAGAGTTCCCACTTTATGTGATCAATCGATAATGAGGAGGCTCGCATTATTATTTCAATTGAAGGCTCTATTTCTCAAGGGGTTCAACTATTTCCTCGAGGCTGTTATTCCTGAACTACATGAGATTAGTATTTTCTTTTAAGCTGAATTTCCAAGTATTGTTTTTCTAATCTCTTATTTGTATTTCTATACATATTATAAGAGTCATTTTCTTTGACCTTTTCATTTCCCTTCGAGGATGTGCTTGCAGTAAAAAGGAAGATTTATATCACATTCACAAGAAGTCTGATGAACCATCAGAGGAAACCTTGGACAATAAGGTTAAATGTTGATGTTAGTACTCAAAACTTCAGATGGAAGCCAGATTATCATGAATGTTTGGAGGTTGCCATGTCTGGGATAAATCAACAGTTTATTACATTCACCCATGTTACTATGGAATCAGACAAGTACATTTGTGTACTGGAAATCACTCTTGCATTGAACAAATGATCATGTACCAGATGATGAGTCTCTTAAAATAAGATAGTTTCATGATTGGGGCCATGTATGATTCCGTAACAGAGGGAGCTACTAGAGGATCTCCCAAAATTGATTTTCAAGGATCTTAATCATTCTGATTTAGAAGAGCAGATCGAGAAGGAATCCTTAGTGACCAGGAAACTATAAACAACAAAGAATTGTGATTCAAATAATGTAGTTCCATGTATGTGGGCTAGAAGACCTTAATGCAAATATCTATAGGTCATGATAGATGAATAAGTTGTTGGATCAAAGGGCATTCAAGAAAAGAGCTTGATACAGACTAAAGAACAAAGACTCGACCTGCTAGAGTTAAGTCAGAAGGTTGATATTAGATTCAAAGGGAGTATAATAGTTCATCTAAAACAACCTTGGACGAGAAGGTGAGGAGGTTGTTACAAGACCTTAAAGGAAGCATCCAAAAGTCTATGATCATGAGATTGAGTCTCATGTGTGTTGGCTAAACTGCCTTTATGCTAACTCCTACATAGCTTGGGGTTCACCTAGAGTGATGCAAACTATATAAGAGATATAGTGCATAAGTATGCTATTCAAGGTACATTATCCCTACAGAAAATATGGCTGATATTCTCACCAAGTTTCTTGCTAGAGGTAAGGTTGTGTACCTTTGAGATAAACTTGGCATGTTGAAGAATGAAGCCTTAGATGAAAAGGAGTTTCATCTACTATCTTGTATGTTATTGCATTCTTCTCCTTGATAGAGAAGTCTAAGGTGAAAGCCCTTGTTTCCACCCTTTGGGATGAGCCATGATGGATCCACCCTCTGATATGAGTCAAGGTGGATTTCATGTGTGTGACTTCAGGACCTATGGGCCCTCCTGTGAACATTGGAGAAAGGTGACGACTTTTCGACAATGAACACTTGTATTTGATATTACAAGGTGACGATCTTGTAATAGGGATTCGTTATGGTAGGCTTTTTGTCTGTGCACACACCATAATAGGGTTATATGTAAATGGAATGTAATGTTCTTATTTACTATATCCTTGTATCACGATCTGAGGTGATATGAAAATTAGGTATCATGATCTAAGGTGATTCCTCATATCAAGGTGATATGAAAATTAGGTATCACGATCTAAGGTGATTCCTCGTATCAAGGTGATATGAAAATTAGGTATCACAATCTAAGGTGATTCCTCATATCAAGGTGGTATGAAATTCAGGCATCACATGTTAGGTGATTCCTCATATCACATGTTAGGTGATATTGAAAACTGGGTATCACATGTTAGGTGATTCCTCATATCACATGTTAGGTGATATTGAAAACTAGGTATCACATGTTAGGTGATTCCTCATATCACATGTTAGGTGATATTGAAAACTGAGTATCACATGTTAGGTGATTCCTCATATCACATGTTAGGTGATATGTAAAGCTTGGTATCACATGTTAAGTGATGCTTCATATCACGAATTATGTGATATATGATACTCTATATCACAAGTTAGGTGATACTTCATATCACGATTTATGTGATATGTAATTTCTTAGTATCCATATGAATCATATTAGGATCCTTCTAAACTTAGTATTACATATTGATTGGACCCTATGAAACATATCACATAGTGACATGTCTCTACATAAACTTAGTATTCATATGACAGACATCATGTGAGGTATTGTCATTAGACATACCGTGGATATTTAAGAGCTATGGTGAACATCATGTGACTTAATATTCTTGCATATACCATATCTCCTGATATCACAGTGGGGTGATATCTCCTCTCTTTCAAAATTAGTGGTTTATTACCTTGATGGATTTTTATCTTCTCTACCTAAGAGGGAGTGCTGATGTTTTGTATGGCTATAGTTAGGGTCAAATGTGTTGACAAGGGAGACCACAACACATTTTGTTTGATCATCCTCCCTAACTAAGAGGGAGTGTTAATGTTTGTAGCTTCAGTCGTATGATCACTTAGAATACATATAATACTTAGATATTGATTAATAATAATATATTGTATTTATATATATGTGATATATATGTGCTATATTTAATATATTATTATTAATATATATTATTCAAATTTATATTATTCTAATATATGATTGATTAATGAAATATTATAAAATGAATAGACATGTCCCATGAAGGGACATGTCTCTCCTAGCCTCATTCCCAATATAAATAAGAGAGATTGTTGCATTTGGAAAATACATACCGTATTCAATCTAGGCAGTGCTATTACATTTGCAGCGATCCTAAAATCTCAACATAATCATATAGTCAGTTTTATTTATCTGACCGATGCTACATACATCAACAATTCTAAATTTTTTTTTTGTTTTTTTTTTAAATCTGTTGAGCGGTTGTGCGGAAGACTGACAGGGAAGTCTTTTTCTTGGGAAAGAATCAAATATGGTCAGAAACGGATGCTTAAGCTTCTTGATTTTGGTTGCACGCTGAGCTTTTGTGGATGTCGTGAATGACGAAGCCACTTGGAAGTTACGAAGCAGAACAAATTTGTGGGACCCGATTATAGTCAAAAAGGCTTATATTTAATTTAAAGACTATAGTCCAAACGTTTCATAAGTTGTGGGCCCATCTCTTATTTGGCACAGAAAACTTAATGTTTAATGTAAAGGTTTGATATATTATTCCCTCAGCTATATTGCCGCAGGTGCTTAATCACGGGCATAACATTGATATGGGTAATTTATTTTATTAAGGATGATATTCTCAGGCCTTACGTAGGCTTCCAAACGAAGAATATTTGAATTAAAATTGCCATGAGAACACAAACTTGGGCTAGGCGTGAAAGATGATATTGTTCCAGTCTTGTACAAACAGAGATCTATGCATAGGGAGCATACACAGAGGAGGGTTCATTGAAATCAACTTGTAGTTGCACATCTCTATCCTGAACAACAGAAATCTACCTTCTAACATCGTTTAAAAATAGATAAGATATCACCAGCAAACCATTTTGCCTCACCTACAACCAAAATCAAATTTGAGATTCACAGTTAATTTCCAAAATTGCTCAAGAAGCATATATATTTCATAGTTTATATTTATGAGATATATTTGAGAAGTATTCGGGAAAAATATCCATTCGAGATATTACAGTCTAAGGCCCAACCACTACACCAAACGACCGGCCTGGTGGTAAGGGCGGCTACCCAAAGTGTTAAGGGTGTGGGGAACATCTCCCATCACCAAAGCATTTGAGGGTGGGGACCACCCCCAGTTACGCAGACCCTGGACACGTGGTCGCGGAGAACACCACCCGCACATGGGACATTACAGCTCGCGGGTCTCAACCTCGAGACCTCGGCTCTGATACCACTGTAATATCCCGACTGGATATGTTTCCCGAATATTTCTCAAATATATCTCAGAAATATAAACAAATACTTGCATGCAATATAATATTGATTCAACAGAAATAACTAGCAATATATTCCAATAAACTCCACATTTTCACCCCAGTTACGCAGACCTTGGACACGTGGCTGCGGAGAACACCACCCGCACACGGGACATTACAGCCCGCGGGTCTCAACCTCGAGACCTCGGCTCTGATACCACTGTAATATCCCGACTGGATATGTTTCCCGAATATTTCTCAAATATATCTCAGAAATATAAACAAATACTTGCATGCAATATAATATTGATTCAACAGAAATAACCAACAATATATTCCAATAAACTCCACAAAAAATGTTATCGTATTATATAACAGCAATACAATAACAGTGAAACTACTAAACAATCCAATCTGAAATACAGAAGGCAATAGTAAGATCGGATAATTAAGAACCTGTGAATACAATGGTGAACTCTGCTATGAATCCACCTCAAAGATGAACTGGGTTTCCATCCAATCCACTGAGAAAGCCTAAAGGTTTCCGTCCCCAGGTTTCAGAATCGAAAGCTGAAGCTTCCTAGATTCTCCAAGAGAAATAAATTCATAAAACTAAGCATATCCCAAATGAGACTCCCATCCTTCTTTTAAAGTTGTAATTGTGACTCTTCAATTTCCCTTCTCTGTCTTTTCGTATTCTCACTTTAAGTCACTTTTAAATAAATATAACCGTTAAGTCATAAAGTGACATAATAATAAAGTAAGGAAACTTCTGGCATTGAAACAGAGGACCAAACGAACTCGACGTGTGATAGCTTGCCGGAAAGATCTCGGCGAGATGCTCCAAGTCCAATACTAAAATGCCAAGAAAACTAAACTTTGCAGACTTACTATAAATAGTAAGTACCCAGGAAACCCTGTAGAAACTATTCTGATTGGCCTGAAACTGGAATTACCTAGGCCAAATACCACACTAATCCCTATAAAGCCTCGATTAGCCCACCGAACCATGATGAAATGGCTAATGACACAACACGAAATAATGTGCCCGAAAAAGGGGACACTACAACCAGGTACTGCAGGAATCTTTTCTTCCAACTCGATAATGCCTAATTTGATCCAACTGCTCTTTTTTTAACCTTCAACCAGCAAGCACGCACCATATATAATTTATTTGATTTTTAGATAAAAATTGCAGGCCTTGGGATTTGCACGAATTTGCTTGTAGGCTGCAATTCTCTCATTTTTGGGCTGCAACTTGTATGAAAAGCTGTTGTAGCTTGTTCCTCCTTATTCTGCAATAATAAACTATTTTCTTCCTTTCTGACTGCTAAAAAAAAATATTGTTGAAGCACAGAGTCTTTGAATGAAACTCTCTGATATTCCAAATTCACTGGATATTTCACCAGCTCAAATGGAGATGCACAGAAGAACTACGTTCTCCAATGACAAAAGTTTAAACCCTTCTCAGAGCTCAAGACAAATCAATTGATCAATAGCAATAACAATGGATGCCTCTCCAATCTCACGCCCAGCATAAATAAGCCTCAAATACCTAAATCGCACCCAAAAAGCATTCTTCTGATTTTCTCCATAAAGAATACATTTAATGCAATAACATTAAATGAAATGTTTAATTTATTAAGTCTCCGACTTAGGGAAACGTGCCAATAAATTAATTCATTAATTTGGCCCCCTTCATGATGCCTAGACCCATAACTTAAGTGATTTAATATAAAGTCATTTTACAACTTAATATTAAATCGTTGATTATTAATTAAATACTAGGCCACTGAAAATGCAATATCTCCCTCAATACTGTGAAACTGGCTGAACCGTCAAAAATTGGAGCTGGCATAGCAATTCCCCATGTGCCTAAATCAATTTCTAAAAATAGTCGGGGTCCATCTCTATGGCTCAAAAATACACCCCAAAATAGCAATCTTTGCCAAAAAGAGAAAAATCCATATATCTGAGCCAAAAGGTCTCTCTATACCAAACCGAAGACATTGAGCTCTGCAAACATCAAACCATCAAAATCACCATACCACCTTTGTGCCCAAAATGACCCTCTATCCATCTCTACTAGCCTATGAGGGTCCACTGATAGGCTAATCAAAACTAGAGTGATGTCTCTAGCTAGAAGGTGACATCACAGTCCGCCTTTCCTTAAATTGTTTGTCCTTACGCAACCCCAACTCCGGATGTTGTAAAATCTCCTCGCTCTCCCAAGTAGCATCCTCAACCGGCATGTCCTTCCATTTTACCAAGTACTTCCTCTTGGATCCAACATGTGGACTATGAGACACTCCCTTTCAGATGCCGTATATGTCATGAGTATAGACATTTGCAAAGGAGATGTCCTCAATCTGTTTTTATCACTCCTGATTTGAAATCTCCTTCTGGTTCTGCTCCTAAGAAGGATAAGGGGAAGGCACCTACAATTGAAGAGAGTAAGGATAATGTAATGTCCCCTACAAGGACCTTACTTGATTTGCTCTCAAAATTCCCAATTAGGGTTTGGATTGCACTTGGAAATGGAAACTTGTAAGGTCCCCTACTAGGAGAATGCCAATTTCATATGATTAACATACCACACTATGCATTTAGATCAGATTATATTAAGAACAATCACAAATACATACTTAAGCTCTCATTCCTTACTTCACTCCTAAACACAGACCTTGAGAAAGATGGTAGATTTATTGTGCTAGGACGCTTTGCACAATCTACAAGTAGGCTCCCTCAAGGTTCTACCTATCTCGGGATCTTCCCATCATGTGACCAATTTACCCAGCCTCTTCCTACACACATTCTCTATCCTCTTAACAATAATTAGTGAGTTATTAAGAATTTTGGCCAAGTATATATAAATAATTACTTAAGATATATAATTATTTTGTATTACGAATATAAATAAATAAACATGCATAACATAACTAACATTATGATTGCATTATTATTAACATGTTTATATATATATATATATATATATATATATATATATTGAATGTATATTTATTAATATTAAGAGATCATATATATATATATATTTCTGATTACTATTATTACATATATATTTACTGTATCTTTATTTCTAAACATATATATATATACATATATATAATCACTGTTATTCCCTTTTTTCATATAATCATCAGAACCTATAACTTTGCATGTATGATTTCATTGTTATTAATATGTGTATTTATATATATTTAGATTTCTTATTTCACTATTATAACTGAAACGAATACCTACAATATGTATAATTATTATATCAATATTATTATCACATATATATATATGTATGTATAATTCTTATTTCAATATTATTATCATATATATATATAGTTATCTATATATATCTAAGATCTTATAATAGTTCTATATTCTTGATAAGTATATAGCTCGTAAATATGGCATAGCCTAGTTTGCTAGCACACCATGTTTCTAGTATCCTTTAATTCATGCCTCTACGCTGACTCCCTTATGTTCAGCACTGACTATATTCTGATTTATATATTCTCCTATTTAAAAACATTAGCTCCTCTTGTTCGATTTATATGATCTCCGTTCACAGAATGCTAGGTATCCGTTCTTTCCTCTTTGATCACTTACCATACGCCTAATTCATGCTTGGCAATGTTTTGGATATGTGTCGTGACTAAACTTTGTTTCGATTTCCTCCTTATACTAGTTGTACATTGGACATCTATGGTCACGACCCGTGAATGGCGACATTTCATAGTTCTAGGGCATCGTTCGGACTTCATGTCATTCGATGATGGGAGACCACGATAAGATGTTACTAATATAATATTAGTAATATTATAACATTATTAATATTGAAATACTACTATAATATTATTAATAAGATAATATTATTAATTAAATGTAAAGATTATATTATTATTATTTAAGGATTGGACTAATTATATTGATTCGTAATGTTATTGGTATTTGATTAAGAGTATTAATATTATTAATATTGATTAGTTAATATTTACTTAATTAATATTGTTATTCTTAACATAATCAAGGGTTTGATTATTGATTAACATGGGTAAGTAAATGCATTAAGAAATATAGTTGTATTGTACGTTCATCCATTATGAGTTCATGACAGACAAGGATTTATCCCTGTGAAACCTCATAACAAGGGGAGATGACAAAAAGTGTTAATGTTTGTAGCTTCAGCCAGATTATTCTAACCGATGAAATCAAATGCTTAATTGGCCTATTGGCCTTAAGCATTTGATATCTCTCCTTTAGATATAATGTGATTATATATTTCATAATATGATGATCTTACCATTTGTAGAATTCATCAAGATTCATTAGTATACTGATAATAGTTATCATTACCCATAACAATGATAGTTATCATTGATAACTATCATAGTTATCATTAATGATGACTAATACTATTAAGGTAATATCGATATCATAATTGATATTATTATCAACTATAAATTGTTGACAAAGTTGATAATATGGTCAATTATGGTATCGATCAAAATCATGAATGATATTACCTAAAGTATTATGGTATCGACTAAAAATGAATCTGAATTATGGTATTGACTGTGATTATCATTATCAATAATGATATCAACTATGTTTGAGATCATTATCAAATGATATTGCCGATTATTAACAATTGTGACTGAGATCATTATCAATAATGATAATGTCAACTATGATTATCATTATTGATAATGACATCGTCGACCAATAATCTCCAAACTTCATTTTGTTCAATATTCACATTGTTGTGGTCTGATATTGATATCAGCTGTCATAAGGTAACAATGGTTAAGTCGATAACATCTACTTGTGTTATGATTAACATTAATGGGATGTCTCACGAAGAGACATAACTCTTCATGAGACCTACCTATGGTCTCACGAAGAGGTATGCCTCTTCATGAGACATACAAGATATAAATATTATCAAATCCACTTCATTTTGATAAGGGCGGCAATACACATTCAGTCTTCTTGCATATCGGTGAAATACATATTCAAGTCTTCTTTATATATTTGTGAAGAATTAGAAGACAGCAATATAAATTATATTGATATTGATATATATATATTAAATAGTGAGATTTAATATTATATATCAAATTGGAGATCAATATAGATTAGATAATATTCTAGTGAGAAATTATCTGTAAATGTTATATATCAATTGGAGATCAACATTGATTAGCTAATATTCTAGTGAGAAATTATCTATTATATACCTCAAATTTTAAAAGGAATTACATATTCAAATCTGATCAAACAATAACAGAAAGGACTTGGAGGGATAGACAAAATGATGATACTTTTAATAGGTTTGAGGCTCTAGAAGATTTGCTTCAAGAGGAAGGTGTTCTAGTTGACCTTTCCCTAAGTGATGGGAGAAAGGTTGTATCACTGCCAGATGATGGAGGACAGGAAAATTTGAATATGCCTATGGAGGAACAAGGAAGGCAAATGGTCCCCGATATCCCTGCTCAAACTTAGATGGTCAAGTCTAGGAAGGTATGGGTGCACAGATAGATAGTAGTGCTAGGATAAAATCTTTGTCTCATCTGGTGAAGGAGGCAATGGATCATGGAAAAGGCAGTAGTGCTTCACAAACTTTGGGAATACTTCAAAAACCCCTTAAGAAAAACTTTGGCAAAGAAATCCTCAAAGGCAAGTTGAAAAACGGATCAGATAAAAATGAAGTTAATTGGTGAGACATTGGTGGAGTCTAGTTCTATTAAGCCTATTGGTTCTAATTTCTCCCAACCCCTTAAATGATTTTCATCTCTTGGAATGTGAGGGGTATGAATAGCATCCCTAGACAAAAAGCTATTCGCAAATTAATTGAATATCATTCTCTGGATATAGTCTTTATTCAAGAAACCAAGCTAACAATGGATGGTTTGGTCAATTGTGCTCCTCGTGTCTGGCCCGATGGCCATTGGCAGGGAGTGGGTGCTCAAGGAAGTTCAACGGGGGTTGCTTGCTTTTGGAACCCAAAGAAGGTTGGCCCCTTGGGGTGGATTTCTAGCTGCTCTTCCATTTCTTTGGTCGCTTCTAGCTTTGAGATAGGAGAAAGGTGCCTCTTCTCTAATATTTATGCTCACACTGACCTCCCAGGTAAGTCTCTTCTTTGGTCTCACATCGAGTTTCTTTGGTTCCTAGACCCTTTTCTTCATTGAATTATGGCAGGTGATTTTAATGTTGTTACTAGTTTGGATGAAAAACAAGGTGAATCAGTCAGGCTAGACTCTTCTTCAAATTTGCTTAGGGATAATATTAATCTCTTGAACCTAATTGATGCAAAGCCACTTAATGGTGTCTTCACGTGGAATAATAGAAGTAGTGTAGAGGCTATTTCAGAAAGGCTTGATAGATTTCTAGTCTCCCGGTACTAGGTGAATGACAGTTGATCTACCAGCTCAGGAATTCTAGATTGGAGAGGCTCTAATCATTGGCCTATCAAGTTTTCATCTATCTCATATAGAATCTCCAGAAACCCCTCTCAAATTTCGATTGATGTTGTTGCATGATCAGTCTCTACAAAACCTTATGGTTGACTAGAGGTATGAAGGGATGCCTGCCCATGGTAGGGCCATGTATACTTTTAGGAAGAGGCTCCAACATGTGAAATACAGGCTCAAGAGGTGAAATAAACAATGTTTTGGGAATTCACAGGCTCAGAAGATGCCAGCCCAATTAAAGTTGGATAATGTCACACATCAGATTCGTGATCCAAGGACGACTTTCGATCTTAATAAAGCTAAGTCCTTAGCTCCTAAGGATTTCGACAAATGGGAGTTGCGGGAGGAGATTTTCTGGAAGCGGAAATCTCATGTTGATTGTCATCGGGAAGGAGATAGAAATACAACTTTTTTTCATAACTCCGTTAAGGCTTGGAGGTATGGTAGTTCTATTACTTCTCTCATCTCTTCAGAAGGGCTCAACTCTCTTTTGGCGAAGATATTTCCAAGGACACTGTCAGTTACTTTTTGAATTTGTTCAGCAAGGATGCTCCCACAGCTGTGGAGGAGAAAAGGGCCATTTTTAATTATATTCACCCACTGGTTTCCGTTGAGATGAACGATGCCCTTATGCACCACATTTTGTTATCTGAATTGGAAGTTGTGTTTCATATTAAAAAAAGGTAAGGCTGCTGGCCCGGATGGATTTCTGATTGAGTTCTTTCAAGAATTTTGGGAGATTATAAAATTTAATCTTCTAGAAGTGGTTTAGGAATCTCATAGGAACAAACAAATGCTAAAGTCTATGAACTCTACTTTCTTGGCTCTCATTCCTAAGGAGGGGGCAAATAGCTTGGATCAATTTAGGCCTATTGCATTATGTAATGTGATCTACAAGATTATCACAAAACTGATTGCTGAAAAACTAAAGTCACTCCTTTGTGTTTTGATCTCAGAAGAGCAAGGTGGTTTTGTTGGTGGGAGACAGATTTTGGATGGTGTGGTGATAGCGATGGAGACTTCATTCTATGGCAACCTCTAAGGGGAAAGCGATGTTTGTTAAACTTGACATGGCTAAAGCTTATGATCGAGTGGACTAGGATTTCTTACAGAAAATCGTCTTGGCCTTTGGCTTTGGAGAGGAGTGAGTGAATTGGGTTCTTAGTTGTGTGACTTCAACCTTTTTTACAATGCTTATTAAAGGGGAACCTTCTGAGTTGTTAAGTGCCTCTCGGGAACTTCAACAAGGGGACCCATTATCCCCCTATTTATTCAGTATCATGCCAGAGGGACTCGGTAGATTTATTAAATCTCAAGTGAGGCAGGGTCTTATTCAGGGCTGGAGTTGGAATAATGTTCTTCCTCCTTATTCGCATCTTCAGTTTGTGGACGACACCGGTCTAATGGGCATAGCCAAAAACAATGAGGCAATGAATTTTAGGAGAGCCTTGGACATCTATATGAAAGCCTCAAGTCAGCGAATTGTAATGTCCTCTTCCTATCACTTGAACTAGAATCCATTTATTAGTACAAGTTAGGAATTTGAAGTAGGGATCCTTCTTACTAATCAAGTATATTTGCATTTTACTTCATATTTAACCACCATTTATTTATAGATGTAAAAAGAAAATGCAAGCCAACAAGTAATTCACTAAACATCCTAGATTTGTTATTTGAATGATCTCCTCATATAGATTGCATGAATCCCTTATTCTTGTTGATGTGACTTTTGTTCCACTACAACATACAACATCGAATACTTAGCATTTCAAGATGAAACACCAATCTCCAACTCTCTTGAATAAGGATGCTCATATGCTAAACAATGTATCTGGATTGTATGATCAAATGAGACAACCTCAAGGTTCCTTCTTACTCGTAGACTTTCACTCAGTTATAATGATGCGATATGTTGGTTATCACAAAGGAACTTACGCTATTCATTCAATGGATATCAACTACTTTAACTTCTTCCAACTACTTCCAATCAACAAACTGCAAGGAAAGAAAATCTAATCTAAGTATAAGAATGCAAGATAATGTTGATGTTGGGGTGAGCTTCTAACCAATCCTTGCTTCGCCAAATCAAATAGGCATAGGAGGGTGCTATCTTTTGTGGATGCAAGAATGATTTTCACGTTGTCAATATTCATCCAAATACCCTATGAAGGCACAATCTAAATGAATATCTCCAAAAGAAGTTAAACACTTGCAATTTAGGCCCAAACTAACTTTGCATTGTTACTTACGATCAACAAGTACCAAAAGGTATGGGCACTAGCTCCACCATTAATCACCATTCAACAATATCTTCCATCCAATCTACTTCTACTTCTATTTAACATGAAATAAAATCCTAATCTAAGTGAGGAATTGAAGAAACCATGCAACACTTCAAAGCAACATTAAGTAATCCACCATGAAGACCAACAATGAATCATCAATTACATTGATAGCATTATGGCAACAATTTCATCAAGTCTCCTCTCCTACTCTAATCTAATCTAATAGCTAACTAACTCAATGGATGTAACTGTTACAAATGAGAAGGCATTGGCCTTTTCTAGGTGTTAATTACAATGATGAACCAAGATCAATTCAAGATCAAGGGCCAAGATTTATCCCTACAAACCCTAATTAGGGTTACCACACTATCAACCAATTACATGAAGGCACCACTTCGTGGGCCAATAAAAAAATTGTACACTTGGCATAATATGATTGACTATGTTGAACGTGTGTAACAAGAATTTTCTGATAAGTTGAAGACAAGTGAGTGCCACCTCAGTATCCTCATCTCATAGACTTGATCAATTCTTGGGTGATGAGAAAATACAGTGCAACACCAGTGCTAGGGTACGTTGAGATGATTTTTCAGGACAAGAGGAGAAAGGGCCTCAATTTCGAGACGATAGGGGGACGATGGCGGGGAGCGAAGGGGGCTGGGGCGTGTTGTATACTACACATATAGAACTTGATATGCTAGTTATGAAATGATGTTTCAGTGTAACATATCAAATTGAAATACTTGAACATAGCAAAATTACAACATGAACCAAACATAGTAATATAGTACATACCCAATATTAACATATGAAAATCAAAATTCAAATAGAAATTCAAGTACCCATCTCGGCAACGGCGTGGTTGCAGAATGGTGGTGGGGATACTCGGGTACTCCAAGTACCCGGTGCAAGGACGTCCTGGGGATGGGTACTTCGAGGTTTTGGGGGGGTGGGGGGTGCGAGTCCCCGGGTTCCATTGAGAAAATATTTCTTGATACTCAAGAATATCAAGCCTTCAATTGTGATGGCATATTCCCAAATTGCTTCATCTTCTCAAATTTTCTCCACCTCCGTTCTTGGAAATTTTCTCATTGCCATGAATTGAACTTGAGTGTACTTGCAAACTTGAATCTTGAACTTCTTGAAGTGATAAAGTCCTCCGTGTAGTTTGGATCCTTTCAAAGCAAACTTGGATTTCCGGAGGCAATTCAAGTTGGTGATAATTTCTTATTACTTGCTTGTAAATTTATTCTTTTTCATCTCGATCTTGATCTTCGAATTTGCACTTTGGTAATCTGAATTGAATCTCCTTCTCATTTGAAGTCCTCGAGCTTGAGCTTTCTTGAAGTTTTGAGCTTGATCTTGTTCTCTCTGAGCCTCTCCCTTTTCACCTTGCAAAACCAAGAGAGAAAAGATGCATTAATCTTAAGAAATGATGGAATGAAAGAAATCTGAACGCTTTTCATAAAATCAACATCAAATCAAAAGGCAAAATGGATATGATCATGGATTTTTTTCAAGTTTAAAACCAGATTTCTCTTATTGCAAATCCCAAGCTTGATTTTATTGATAAAACAA
The DNA here is from genome assembly GCA_027943335.1 of Chamaecyparis obtusa. Taxonomy (NCBI): domain Eukaryota; kingdom Viridiplantae; phylum Streptophyta; class Pinopsida; order Cupressales; family Cupressaceae; genus Chamaecyparis; species Chamaecyparis obtusa. The sequence continues at coordinate 2,054,939 of BSBK01002199.1, read as the reverse complement.
TCCTAATCTTTCAACTTGGTATGAATTCACTAAAAAAATCTGGAAGATAAAGGAATTTTTCGATGAGTATCATGCCCAGATATCACTCCTTCCCCTCTTTATCTCTTTTGGAGAAAATCTGCCTTTTGAATGCTCAAACTTGATGTCCTTTCAAGAAAATTTACTCCCTCCTCCTAGACAATCTACTCCTTATGATAGATTGCTGTCTTATATGAGAATTTTGCTGCCCTTGCAGGGATAATTCGCTGTCTCAATGAAGAGATCACTGCCCTATTAGGAGTTCGCTGTTCTAGAACAGAGGTAGAATCATTTTATTTTGGTGCTAAATAGTACTCACATTTCCCTCTTTATAGAGGCGATTCACCTCTTGAAAGGACATGTCTCAATTAAGGGTCGACCTAGTCTTTTTATACCAATTAAAACGTTTTATTTAGTCACTTTTCTCCATATGCAGGCCAACATAGTAAAGAGAGGGCATTAGATTTATGTTTAGTTGATCATTTCACACTTCTCTTTTCCCATCACCACTATTCATTTTAGGCGGAAATGAGGCATGGTAGAGGATAATTAAGCCTTGGGGGATGGTGGAAATTAAGGGGATGAGAGGATTTTTTAATCTTTTACTTGTTTCAACTTGGTTCCTATAATTTGCCCTTTGTTATGCATGTTTTAGCCTTTATGAACATGAGGCGGAATTCGGGTGCACTAGAGGGTTTTAGATCCTTGATTTTGACTTCCTCAAGCTCCATGCTTTGGGTTTCTACTCTCTTCTCATTGTGCAAGTTGAGGGAATTAAATCTGTTTTTCTCCTTATGTGAAGAATGGCGGAAATCAAAGGTGAGGGAGGATTATGGAATCCTCACAAGCAAGCGGAATCCACCATACCTTGAGGAATTTCTTCTTATCCATTTTACACTTCAAATTCATCCTCTACTTCCTCATGACAACCTCCCATCTACCTTCATTCTCCCCTCTTGAATTTGGAAACCAAAGATTGATGTTAGGCGGAATTTAAGCCTATTAGAGGAATTTGGATTCCTCTTGTGGTGGCAGAATCCACTACTCCTAGAGGAAATTTTTCCTCTTCACTTCCATTTTTCCTTAAACTCACCATTCTCCATTAATTCGGTCAACCCCTTAATCTTTTCATTCTTGTTGATCATCAAGCAAATTTTAAGGACTTAATTCATGTTCCTATCACCATATATGCAAGGCGAAAATCATGGTGCCAAGAGAAACTTTAATCCTTCATTTCAAATTCAATCTCTACCTCCCAATTTAGCCCAATTGGTTTCAAATAGCCATCAATTTTTGTTTTGCACAAGTCTAGGGGCTTTGCTATGTTCTCATGTTCTTCATATGGTGAGCGGAATTTTGATGGTAGAGAGAAATTTTCATTCCTCTAGGGTTGGCGGAATCCGCCGTGCCTAGAGGAATTTACTTTTTTCACTTGCAGCCTCCTCATTTGTCTTGACAACTACAAATATGTTTGCTTCACTCCTTAGTTAAGTTTGAAATCATTCCAAGCCTCCAATCCTTGCCTTACTTTACTTCATCATGATGGTGGAAATCAAGGATAGTAGAGGAATTTGGATTCCTATAAGGCTGGCAGAATCCGCCATGCTGAGAGGAATTTTCGTTTTCGACAACTTAACCTCAAAAAAAAACATTTTTGCAATTTCTTTCACTTTTCTCACAGATTTGGGACTTGGAGCTCGCATTTGCAAGGGGTGGAATTTAGGGGGGTGAGGAATTTTCCTTTGGGGTAGTCGGAATCCGCAATGCTCAAAAAAAATTTCCTGTCAACAACTTGTTGTCCATAGTCATTTTTTTGACTCAAAGGGCCGGAGGATTTATATATAAAATATAACATTAAAGTATAAAACTTACATTTATTTCCTTTCTTATACTTTAAGTAATATTTTATATAAAAACTTTTAGTATGTTTGAGATAGGTTTCAGCTTCATAGGAGTTATAATAAAGATATTAGATTTTGGGAATTTCCAAAAAATTCCAAACTTAGCCAAATTTCAAGAATCAATATGCCTTCAACAGTGTTACCTCCCACAACCTTTTTTAACTTTATAAGGTCAAATTGAAGTTGGAACAAGGATTTTCAAAAGATTATAACTTGTTTCATCACAAATCCCTTGGTTTCAATGCCATATTCCTAACTAGCTTAGCTCAACTCTCGCTCACATCCCAGACAGACTCGACTTCCCCAGTAGGCCACAATTGCTCAAACTCACCTTTTGGACTTGTATCTAAGACCACCTAAGAGCATCTAAGATCACTACTCCTACTACTAAAGCAAAAAGAGGGGGTCCCCATTTGCAATGGGGCGATGATGTGAAAACCTCACAACATTGTTAATCCTAACCGGTTACTGAGACAGGGGGGGTGAATCAATAAATACAATTTCTACTTCAATTTAACCTTATATATATTCTTGTAGAATTAAAAGAATATAATAACACTCATAAATAGAAATTGAAATGCTCAGATCAACACAACATATATATGTGGAAACCCTCGGTTAGAAGGAAAAAACCACAGCGGGACAGAACCCACAACTTTACTACTGCAGTAATAAAGGTGTCATGTTAGAGGCTTACAAAGCACTAATAAGAGTGCTACCCAGTTAAGGGATTTGGTAGAAGACTTGTTAGGATCTTGACCCTGTTAGGAGTCGCCTTGTAAGAGGACTTTTAACACCAATAAAGATGTTACCTGATAAATGGATTTATACAAAGAACCTGTTAGGGTTCATCCTGATTAAGGGATTTGAATATGCTTCACAATATAAAGCAATGATCTTATGATGACACTTTCTGTCTAATAAGATCATACATGTTCCCCTTTGCTCTGCTTGGCTGTTGAACCCTTCTCTGTATTTCACTTCTTGTGATTGTAGCTCCTCTCAGAAGATATCTCTCTCCTCCTCTTGATATTCAACAACAATTCTTTTGTGTCCTATGACCTGTATTTATAAGAAATTAATCTTATTAAAAATACATCTCACAGTTCCGCCAAGATGTAAACTCACCCATAAATCATGCATGCAAAAAAGCTTGCAAACTGATCTTGAGTTTACCTTGAAACACTCGTAGATAAAACAAATCTAACTTTAGTAAAACTACAAAAGCTAACTCCAATTTTAACTGAGAACGCTCCCCATAATCCGGTTCAAATTATTATGCATTAACCGGTAAAGAACTTGTACCCAGTTAGCCATCTCTTCCCTATGTGTCTCCTATGACCGATTGGAAAAACTTAGAAAGGTATAAGCATGACTAACAAAGTACACTGCTTACTTGATTAGTCTATCGGTGCATACTTAAGAGTACTCGTGTGATGTACTAGTGTTCCGGTGGGATTGATGTTTGTCAATGACTTTACCAATGACAACTCAATGTCAACAATCTTCGCCTTGGGCATTGGTGGCAAAACATCACCTGAATCATTATATCACGTCTTGTAGACTTCCCCTGTAGACCTTCTTGTCTACCTGTAACACACACTATTTATCTGATCGCTGCCATCTTATCCTAATCTTACACTGATCTTCCCTGTATCTGATCTTCTTCTCTTCCATCTTTGTATCTGATCTTCTTCCCCTTTCTACCTCCATAGGTCAAAGGACTGTTACTTCTGTAAATATGTGCCTTTCATAACTGTAACTTATTGAAAATATCCTTATATTTTCTTTGTAATATCAAGGAAGGGCTTCCATATACCTGTTACATATTCTAAGTTCTTTTTCGCTGCTTGCAGTGAGACAATGATGTTTTCCATGTATTCCATTGTTTTGTAATCAGGTTCCTAGATCAGGTTGTCTGCATCAATTGCAGTTGCCTGCATGAGATCAAATGTTGGTGCCAAGAAAAACTGGAATCCAATAAGATCTTGAATTCGCTTTGTCTTCTCTTTTGATGCCTTTATGACGATGAGAGCAAGACTAGTCAATTCCCTGCTATATTCAGTTGCAGAAGAGTTCTTTGCATCAAACTTGGATGAAAGAACCTTTATCTCTTCTGAAGTCTTAGATGTTCTCTCAGTTATATCTTGAACAAAGTCTTCAAAGTTTGAAGTCCTTATGATCAGTGTTCCTGCATCCTGTACCAGCTGCATTAGCTCCCTAGTTCATGTAGATACAAAGTGCTTTAGTTCTTCAACCTGTTTGTGAAGTATTTCGATTCTCTTTTTCTCATAGTGATCAATTGCTACAATCTCTGGATGATGTTATCTTACCGGTTACTGAGAGGGGGGGGGTGAATCAAAAAATACTAAATCTAATTGTTTAAGACCTGTAAACAGATTCTTCAATGCAAAGTAGAAAGTTAACAGTCATTCACAAGCATAAATTGAATCACACAAATCTACACAAATATTTGTACGTGGAAACCCTCGATTAGAGAGAAAAAACCACAGTGAAACAGAGCTCACAACTTCACTACTTCTAAATGAAGGCGCCCTGTTAGGAGCTTACAAAGCATTGGTTAAGGTGCTACCCGATTAAGGGATTTTACAAGAGATTTGTTAAGATCTAAACCCTGTTAGGAGCTGCCTGGTTACAGGACTTTGCACATCAACATAATGTTACCCTGTTAGGGGATTTTTACAACGAACCGATTAGGTCCACCCTAATATAGGGGTTTGTATATGATGAAATATCTTTCAAAAACACTAATCTATAATGACACTGATTGTCTGATTAGATCATACCTGTAGATTCCTTCCTCTATTTGCCTGGTTGTTGATCTTCTTTTCTATCTTCACCTTTGTGCCTGTAGCATTCCTCAGAAGATATCTTTCCTCTGCTCTCTACGATTTTCACTTCTCAACAACAGCAACATACTTTGCGCCCTATTTCAAATATTTATACAAGAGTGATCCTCTTGACTCATAGAACCGTCGGGGAATAAACTCGACCATAAAATATGCAACGCAAGAAAGCTGTGCGTTGTGATCTAGAGTTTATCTTGAGATCATCCGTAGAACTTAAAGCTAACTCCTGTTGAAAGGTTAACTTCGCATCAGAGTAATGGATGTCTCGCATAATCAGGCTCTTAACTCAAACTGTAACTAAAATTGTTCCACAAAAACTGGACTAGATTTTTCTATCAGTTAGAGCGGTACCAGTTTGTCATTGGATGCTGAATAAGACCGATACTGAGTACTTGGTTCAGTCTACCGGTTTATCTAACTACTTAGTTGACCGGTGCATATACTATGTGCTTTATCTACAGGTGTCATCTAAGTAATGCGAGCGACCGGTGTGAATGGGTTTCGGTGATCTTCGACCGGTGTGAATGGGTTTGATGAAATACACTAATGACAACATATATTGCTAACAATTTTCCCTTTGTCATTGGTGGCAAAATAGTCAAAAACAAAACCATTCATACAATAGTTGTTCAAACCTTGGTCAGTGAAATAGAATACGGCCCTTGCTATCTTGCTTGATTGAATGCTCTGCTCCTGCCCGAAACTTCCCCTGACTGAGTCCTTTGGTTCTCATTAACTTCTTGTTCTTTTTTTTCTTTCAAATAACTTCTCCTTTTTGCCTCCATAAGACAAAGGGTTATGTCTTCCTTCACATTTGAAGCTGTGAAGATATCCTTATATATGTTCTTTGAAGAGTGTAGAAACGGTGCCCATTGACCTGTTACATGTTCAATGTTTTGTTGGGCAGCCTTGAGAGATACAATGATGTTTTCCATATCATCGATAGTTTTGTAGTCCGGTTCATTGACCAAAACGTCAATTGAAGTAGCTGTCCGGTGCATGATATCAAGTGTTGGGGCCAAAAACATCTGGAATCCAACAATGTCTTGAATTCTTTTGTTCTCTTCTTCTGCAGTCTTTTTGAGGACTAGAGTAAGACTACCCATTTCTCTGCTGAAAGTTGTGGCTGTTTTGGTCTTGATGTCAAATTGGTTGGACAAAGCTCTTATCTCTTCTAAAGTCTTTGTAGCTTTGTCAAATAAGTCAGTCAAGAAAATCTCAAAATTTGAAGTTCTGCTTAACAAATTTTCTGCAACTTGTATCTGTTGTTGAAGAACTTTTAGATTGTTTAGCAGAATAGCTTTAATATTTGCAACTTGCTTGTGAAGAAGCTCCACTCTTTTCTGCGCATAATGATCAATTGCCATTGTTTCTGGATCAGTCAGATCCTCACCGATGGTTGCAGTCAGCACTTCCAGCTGGTCGATGACCGGTTCATCTTCATCTATATCAGCATGCGGCACAAAGTTGTACAGGATATCCTTTACTTGGTTCAAAACCATATCCTGTTTTCTTTTAGTGAGCTCTTTAAGCGGTCTTGTTGCCATTTTGTTGATGTCAACTATTGTATCGGTTGCTTTGCTCCTTTTTGCTTCAGATTCTCCAGAGGATGTGATCTTTCTTTTAGAGGAGCTGGGTAGAGTTTCTTGATCCTTTTCTCTACTCTGTTCTTGTGCCTTTGGACCTTGCTCATGTTCTTTTGCATCCTGTTTGTCTGTCTTGTTTCCCTCTTCTGGTCTGGCTTCTGGTTGCTGAATGTGAATCTCAGGCATAACATCTTCAACTTGGTGTGAGGGCTCTTGTGATGGGGCTTGTGTTTGCAACTGTTCATTAGCTGTATGAAGATCATCTATAGGGATCCCTTCACCTCTTTGATCTGATCTGTCAGTAGGAAGATTAACAGAAGTCTGTCCCAATTTAACCGGTTCACTAGAAGTGAACTTTTCTGTAAGGACTTCCTGCTCATCAAATATCGGAGTCTGAGTTGCAGTAAACTGAACAGGTGGATCAACAATTGTAGTGGTGTGATCCTGAGGACCTGTTTCTTCAATGGTATTGAAATCATACTGCTCCCAGAAATTCAAGGTCTCTTTAAAGACGTCATTCTCATAACCATTGAGAATCTTGGCGACTCCGTAATTTGTATCTAAATTCATAGATGCATCGCCTAAAAGAAGCATGATACTTTTATCACTCAAGCCAGGTCTAGCTTTCTCTAGTGCTTCTTTATTGATTTGTGAGTTTCTTTCCAGACCGGTTCTCCATTTTTTTTGAAGCTTGCCATTCAATTCGAGAGGAAACTTGCCTCTATAATCCCTGGGTGTTTTCATGAAGTCTAGAAGACTTTCAACAAGAGCTTTTTCTATTGCCTGTTTGTCTTCCTCTGCTAACACGCTATACCATTCGGCTACATTATCTATTTCTCCAAAATTTGTGATTTCAGCTACGATGTCATTGACAGTCATGGTGCGAGCCTTACCTTTTTCTGGAGATGCAAGGAGGGTAGGATTTGTCGATTTTATCGGTTATGTTGACGATGACCAGTTTGTCTACTCCAAGTACTCCTTTTCCTTTTCCGGTATCACGAACCGGTGGAGTTGTTGCCTTTTGGCATGCTTCCTCTGCTTTTTGTTGTGTCTGAAGTAGGTTGCTCCAGATGGCTACTCCTTCAGTGTGGACTTTCTCGGTTTCTCCAATCAGCAAGAGGTGTGGTCTTTTCTTTATTAGGAAGTTCTGCTAGTGTAGTTCAGCTTGTTGGCTCGCTTCTTCTAGACTGAGATGATTTTGCACTTTTAGCAGACCTTGAATCCTTAGCTCTTTTTCCTTTTCCATTGAAGCTTTCCATCTGCCTTGAAGGATTTTCAACAAATCCTTAGGTAGTACCTTCTGAAGCTCAGTAGGGCTTAGATTGAACTTATGCAGGCATTCAACGATAGCATCTTCAATTTTTCTTCGGTCTTCATCATTTGTCAAAGTGTATCTTCTACTAACATTACCCATTCCTCCGATTTCTTTCAGTCCTGTTATGAATTCATCTATCGTTGGTTTACCTTTTCTTGGTGGATCTACCTTTGCTTGCTTGTCGGTCCTCTTCTTCCTTTCACTGAGCGGAACTATATCCTTTGTATCGGTTTCTTCTGCTTCTTGCTCCTGTGTGCTTGGCTCCGGTTGAGCTTTTCTCTTTTGTGCCATTGGTGGTGCAGTTTCAGGTTTCTTCTTTGGCGCGGGCGATCTTTTGACATAGACATTCTTGATTGGCGCCTGCTATAAATTCTTCTCTATCTCCTTATAGGTTCCAAACCATTGAGCATCGGGATCCAGATGTGCTTTTTCCAAAGCCTCTACATACATCGTTGCAAACTTTGCTGTGATTTCGTATCCAAACTCAGGTGTGTACTTGGTTCTTGGTTCTACTGCTTGAATGATGCAGAAATCAGTAGAAACCAGAAAACATACCTCCTTTTTGTATTTTTCAACAATAGTGGATGGGATTCTTTCTCTAGCATGCATTTTTAGTTGAAATGCATTGAAGTAATTGGTCATTTCCTTGTCAAACTAGTCTCCCAGTTCGTTAGCCATATCACTAATTTGCATCATGACCGGTCGATCTGGTGCCCACGTTACTTTTCCTTTCCCGGGAAAGAAATTAGAATAATAGAAGTAAAGACATACCAAGAGTGTTCCAAATTTCAGTGATTTCTTCTTGACGATGCCTAGCTTCTTCATGTTTTCAAAGATTTGTCCTCTCAGCATTTCGCATATATCATATTGTGCGTCGTCATGAACAATTTTGTAGGCTGCATGTATGCCTCCACCCGGTACGCTGTTGAGGTTACTCGATTGATATACTTTGTAACCGATTACAGCTAATGCAAACCGAACAATTGGATCCTCAATGTCAGTTACGACCATCAATCGCTTGTCGGATTTTGATTTTGTCAGGTTAGCCACCACTGCATTAGATATGGTTCTCAAAGTAAGCGCTTCTCCCTGATTGTAGAACCCAGTTGCCCTGTAAAGATCTTCTTTCGTGATTGAAGTGCACATTCCTCGCATAAGCCAAAATCCTGGATCATGCACCCGACTGACTACCATTTGAATCCACTCAGGTTTGAAGATAACTGGATACAAGACTCCATTTATGATTCCCGACGATACCAACTTTGCATAGCCATTGGGATGAATACCATCAGGGCACAGCAAGCGATACTCGTTCTGTATGTACATTTCTCCTAGCTCTTCTTGCTTAGCGTGAATAAACGCAGTTACATCTTCTGTCAAGAGCACTCCTTTAGGTATTGGGGAGAGTGCACCGGCCATGTCGATCTCCCTGTCTTGATTTGGCGAGATGTCAAAAGGAGTACGCTCCGTTTGATTTGCAGGAACAAGCTTTGCCTCGCATGATGAGGATGCCATTGCCCTCACTAGGTTGCTAGAGATGATTAGATCGGTTTGACAAATAATCTTACTCAATGATCGAGTTGCAAGAATATTGCTCGAGCAGAGATTAGATAACATAAAATCGCAAGCTAAAAAGGAAAGAGTTATCCTTATTTTCTTTTATAGGATTAGGGCATAACGGTAATTACCAAACAGTAACTATTTGTTAAACGGCTATAGTAATAAATGCCTTACCTAACCTTTCTTGACGCCTTTTCTAACCGGTAGTCTAACTTTTTCAATTAGGCATGTCCCGATTGATCGCCTCATGTCCTTCTAGTTTGTTCTGTAGCTTGAGTGAGATCGGACTCACCAGTTCTACCAGGAACGATAGTTGTACTACCGGTTCCCTCTAGGCCTTGAAGACATAATTTGCAAAACAAGTATCACCATCTTGTGATGATGATTTTGCCTCTATTGCCTCCTCGGCAGAGTTCTTTGATTCCTTGACAAACCATATTTTCTTCACTACTTTCTTGGTTTCTTTGTCTTTGTTATTCCTTTTATCAGAACTCAAGGTCTTCACTACTAGTCTGTCCAATCCTTTGTTTCTGTTCCTGATCTGGTTCCAGCAGTCTTTAGCTAGGTGACCGACTTTGTTGCAATAATGGCAGACTATACCGATTGCTTTCCATGGATTCATCCCTCTTGGATTAGGTGGTTCGCTCCATGATTCTCTATTGCAATGCATCTCTTTGTTTGGATGAGTAGTTGCATTCCGGTTTCTACCCTTTTTTGAGAATATCGGTCTGGGTGATCTGAATGCCATAGTCTTTGATTTGCATTCTTCAGCCTTATGTCTGAATTTGTTGCAGGCATAACACTATCCCTTGAAGCTTCCCCTACTTGTGTTGGACACGGATATGGGACTGGACCAACACTCATTGGTCTTGTGGCCCTTTTTGCAACAATTTTTACAGTAACTGTTGTTGGTTCTTACTGGTGCATTTCTATAGTCATTAGTGTCATGACCTAGTTTTCCACTAGGCTTACAAGAGGTGTAAAGGTTTTTCCTACCTCTTTGTGCTAGTGTCTTCCTTTTGTTGACTCCACCAGTAAATCCGAGACCGGTGTGATCATTGTGCCTTCGTTGAGCATTGAGTTGCTCATCGAGCTTGACCGAGCTTTCATTGTATCTTCTCAGCATTTCATTTCTTCTTTCAAGGACTTTCATTTGTTCCTTAAGTTGATATATCTCGATTGCCAGCTTCTTGCATGCTTCATCTCTAACCTCCCATGCTTTATGCATATTGGCCTTTTCTTGGGTGGCAATCAACAAGTCCTCTTGGAGTTGCATAATGAGGAGTTCATTGGCTCTTGCAGCTTCCTCTGCCCGGTTCATGGCTTTTTCAGAGGCTATTGATGTCTTGATTGCTGTGTTCCTTTCGCTTTCAGTTTTTCGTTTCTGCTCAATCAGTTCAATCATCCTTAGGGCATTTACCTTTTGCTCCCTTTTAAGATCAGCAATCTGACCGGTTAGGATCTGATTCTTTTCTGTAAACTTGGAGACTGCTTCCTCGGCCTCATCAAACCCACTCTGCCTAGAGAGTTCGTCGATGGTTTCATTGCTCTCATTTAGTTGCAGAGCCAGCTCCTTTCTCTTTGCAAGTGACTTCCTCAGTCTATTTTCTAGCGAGGCAATAATGTCATTGGCTTCCTCTAGCTGTTTCTGGTACCGGTAACCCTCCATGATCTTTTTCTCAAGTTGTTAAACTTTTTATTGTATAGAGAACTAATCTCTGATACCAATTGATGTTATCTTACCGGTTACTGAGAGGGGATGGGTGAATCAAAAAATACTAAATCTTACTGTTTAAGACTTGTAAACAAATTCTTGAATGCAAAGTAGAAAGTTAACAGTCATTCACAAGCATAAACTGAATCACACAGATCTACACAAATATTTGTACGTGGAAACCCTTGGTTAGAGAGAAAAAACCATGGTGAGACAGAGCTCACAACTTCACTACTTCTAAATGAAGGCACCCTATTAGGAGCTTACAAAGCACTGGTTAAGGTGCTACCTGGTTAAGGGATTTTACAAGAGATCTGTTAAGATCTAAACCCTGTTAGGAGCTGCCTGGTTACAGGACTTTGCACATCAACACGATGTTACCCTGTTTGGGGATTTTTACAACGAACCGATTAGGTCCACCCTAATATAGGGGTTTGTATATGATGAAATATCTTTCAAAAACACTAATCTATAATGACACTGATTGTCTGATTAGATCATACCTGTAGATTCCTTCCCCTGTTTGCCTGGTTGTTGATCTTCTTTTCTATCTTCACCTTTGTGCCTGTAGCATTCCTCAGAAGATATCTTTCCTCTGCTCTCTACGATTTTCACTTCTCAACAACAGCAACATACTTTGTGCCCTATTTCAAATATTTATACAAGAGTGATCCTCTTGACTCATAGAATCGTCGGGGAATAAACTCGACCATAAAATATGCAATGCAAGAAAGTTGTGCATTGTAATCTAGAGTTTATCTTGAGATCATCCGTAGAACTTAAAGCTAACTTCTGTTGAAAGGTTAACTTCGCATCAGAGTAATGGATGTCTCGCATAATTAGGCTCTTAACTCAAACTGTTCCACAAAAACTGGACCGGATTTTTCTATCAGTTAGAGCGGTACCGGTTTGTCATTGGATGCTGAATAAGACCGATACTGAGTACTTGGTTCAGTCTACCGGTTTATCTAACTGCTTAGTTGACCGGTGCATATACTATGTGCTTTATCTACCAGTGTCATCTAAGTAATGCGAGCGACCGGTGATCTTCGACCAGTGTGAATGGGTTTCGATGATCTTCGACCGGTGTGAATGGGTTTGATGAAATACACTAATGACAACTTATATTGCTAACATTGGATCGATGGGATCTTCTCCAATAGCTTGTGCAAGTATCTCCAATTGGTCTATAACAGGTACATCCTCATCAATTTTTGTATCGATACAAAGTTGTACAAGATGTTTCTTACAGCAGAGAGGACCATATCTTGTTTCCTCTTTGTGAGCTCTTTTAGTTGTCTCATTGACATCTTACTTATGTCAACCACTGTTTCACTAACTTTACTCTTCTTTGCTTCAAAGTCTGTTGCAAAAGTTAGTTTTCTTTTCAATGAAGATGAGCTAGGAACAGCTACCGGCTCCTCCTGTTTATTCTCCTATACAAGATGTTCTTCTGCAGGCTTCTCCTGTTTTGTATTGACAGGTAACTCCTATTGTTGAGGTATCTCCTCTTGTTGTACCTCTTGTTGTTGATGTACTTCCCCTCCTAGTTGTACTTCTTCCTCTGGATGGACTTCCTCCATGGACTTCTTCCGGTTGGACTTCCTCTTCCGGTGGTTGCTCTATTTGTTGCTCTTCAGCAACATGTTGATTCACAGCAATTCCCTCTACATTTGTTCCTTTATAGTAGTCATCTTTTCTAATGACTCCCTGTACTTGATCTTCTGCTTGAACTTGTTCACCCAGATTTACCTGTTCATTGGTTGTGAACGGTTCAGTCGAAACTTGTTGCTCACCGGTTGAAGATTGTTCACGCTGTGAATTGTACCAGTGGTACCAATACTCTTCCAGGTTCCTCTTGAGAGATTTCCTAAGGACCTGTTATTTTTAGGGTACTGAAGTCATATTGCTACCAGAACTCTAGTGTATCTTTGTATACGTCTTTTTCATATCCATTGATAATCTTTGCAACCCTGTTCTTTGTGTCCACATTTAATGACACTGCTTCCATTAGAAGTTTTGTTGTCTCTTCACTGAGACCTGGTCTCACTTGTGTCAATGTCTCCTTTACAATCCTATTGTTCCCTGCCAAACCGGTTCTCCATTTAGCCATAATTCTTTGATTCAATTCTGGAGGAAATTGAGCCCTATAGTCTCTAGGACTTCTATTGAAATCCAAGAGGGTTTCCAACAAAGTAACTTTTATTTTCTGCTTGTCCTCCTCTACTAAAACGCTGAATCATTTGGCTACATTTGACACTTCGCCAAAATCCATAACTTTATCAACTATGTTATCTACAATTAAGGTTCTAGCTTTACCTTTGACTGGGGAAGCAAGTAGGGTTGGTGGAGTTAGATCACCCACTTTATCATCAGTAATATCAACAATGACCGGTTTAGTTGATATCTTTGCCTTGACCGGAGTCTCAGCTCCCAGTATGCCTTATCCTTTCCCAGTGTCAATCATCGGTAGCTCTTTGGTCTTCTAGCATTCTTCTTTAGCCTGATGTTGTTGCTGCAGAAGATTCGTCCATGTTGAAATTCCTTCATGCACTTTGTCTACCTCTCCAATCAGCACCTGACTTATTCTCTTTCTTATCTTAAAACTCTGTTTATGCAAGTTAGCTTGATGGTTTGCTTCCTCCAGAGTAAGATGGTTTTGAACTTCAAAAAGAGCTCGAATTCTTAGCTCTTTTTCCTTATCGATAGAAGATTTCCATCTTCCTTCTATTATTTCTTATAGATCATCAAGAATTATTTTATGAAGTTCAGTGGGAGTGTAGTTGAGCTTGTAGAGACAGAAAACAATAGCTTCTTCTATTTTTCTCTTATCTACATCACTCATTGCATATCTTCTTCCAACTACTCCCAATCTCCCTAAATTCTTTATGCCTTCAACCACTTCATCAATGGTTGGCTTCCTTCCTCTCAATGCATCCTCTTTCACCGGTTTCGTAGTCTTCCTCTTCATGTGAAGAGGGTGGTCTCTCCAGTTTCTATTTCTTCCGGTTCTTCCTCTTGTGCACTGGACACCTGTTGTGTTCTCTTCCTTTGAAACTTGGGTTCTTCTGCTACTGTTTTCTTCTTCCTCGGTGTGGGAGTCCTTTTTACATATACCTTTTTCGGTTCTTTTACTGGTGTCTTCTTTTTCAGATTTTCCCGAATTTCCTCATATGTGCCAAACGGTATGCAAAGAGATCTAGGTCACTCTCTTGCAATGCATTTGCATATGCCTTGGCTACCTTGGTAGAGATCTCATATCCGAGCTCCGATGCATACTCGGTTCTAGATTCTACAGCCTGAATTATACAATGATCGGTGCTAACCAGAAAACACACCTCATCCTTGTATTGATCAATAATAGCCAAGGGAATTCTTTCCCTGGCGTGCATTCTGAGCTGGAAGGCCTCAAAGTAATCGGTCATAACTTTGTTGAACTGATTTCCTAGGTTTTCTGTCAATTCACCTATTTGAACCATAACCAGTTTGGATACTTGCCATGTTACTTTTCCTATCCCTGGAAAGAAATTTTGATAGTAGAAAAACAAACATACCAACAAAGTTCCATATTTGAGAAATTTCTTCACTAGACCGAGCTTCTTTAGGTTTTTGAATATTTGCCCTCTTAACATAGCACAAATATCGTATTGTGCATTGTCATGCATGATCCGGTGTGCGGCATGTATAGCTCCTCCCAGTACACTATTTAGGTTGCTCGATTGATAGATTTTGTATCCGATGACCGCTGAAGCAAACCGAACGTCCTCGTCTTCTATGTCGTTAACAGTCATCAATCGACTGTTAGATTTTGACTTTGTTAACCTTGCGACTTCTGCATTAGCAATTGTTCTAAGGGTAAGAGCTTCCCCTCTATCATTATATCCAGTAACCCTTCGCGGATCTTCTTTGGTTATCATTGTGACTGCGCCCTTCGCAAGCCACATACCTAGTTCATGAAGACTACTAAGAACCAGTCTTATCCAATACGGTCGAAACACGGTTGGATACCTGACTCCATTGATCAAACCTGAAGTCTCAAGCTTCACATACTTAGCTTGAAGTTTCCCATACTTGCAGAGTGATAGATATTCACATTGGATGAAAGTTTCACCCAGTTCTTCCTGCTTTGAGTGGATGAACGCCGTAATGTCTTTAGTCAACAAGAATCTGTCAAGCACTGACGAAAGAGCACCCGTCATATCATTTTCTCGGTTTTGCACCACCATGATGTCATACACTAGTCTATCAAATTGGTTACCTTGAATTAGGTTGACAACAGAAGATGATGATGCCATTGTATTCGATCGGTCTACACAGAGAATCCTTGATAGGATTTACAGAGTTCACATTGCAAAGATTGTAAATCAAAGCAAGAAAAGATTACTCAAGTCTTAAGAAATCAAAATATCACAGTTCGCAATGTAAAGTGAAATGGGTAGTCATCCTTCCCTTAAATAGACTTAGGGCATAATGGTAACAATTGTTAACGGCTACAACATTAATTACCTTACCTAATCTTTCTTATGACAACCGGTTCTCTTTGCGTTTACCTGTTAATCAATCCTCGGTTGTGATGTCAACACTTACCTCTTTGATATACCGGTGACTTCTTCTGGTTGCTCTTTTTGACTGTGTGAGATCACTACTCACCAGTTCTATTGGGAACAGTAGCCAAACTACCGGTTCTTTTAAAGCCCTTAGGCTCAGTTTGCTGAAGAGATATCACCATCAGCAGATGATGATCTTGTTGGCATAAAGAAATGGTAACCGGTAAGCCTGCTACCGGTAACAGTATTGTCATTGATTGGCAAAAGTGGATAGAGATTTGTCATCTCTCTATTGTCCTAAGATTCAAGGAGATCTGTATGAAAAGAGGCTGGTTTGGCAACCGGTAGCAAACATACAAGAAAGACTGTAATCAAATGCAACCGGTCACTACACAAAGCATCAGCAACCGGGTAATGTATACAATCAAGGAAAGGAGGATTCAACCATCAACCAAGGACCAGGATACAACCGGTGTAGACATGCACAGAGAGTAAAAGTACAAACCGGTGTCAATTACACAACCGAGGAATGTGCAACCGGTAAAGCAAAGGAAGAGACAGTAACAGGTCAAAGACTCTTACCTGTTCACAACATGGGGTTCTCAACCGATCTAGTAATGACTCTGGTATGAACCGAGGAAGTCATAGTCAACTATCTATTTCAACCAACTCTTTGACCAGGATTACTTGCACTAAATCCGGAAAACTTTGAGTTAACATGGTGATCGATTTGAGGCGCATCTGTAGGTTTTAAAACCGGAATCTGTGGCTTTAAAACAAAGCGTTATCTCTTGTGAAGGAAAGATGCTTGGCACACATCTATTGTTTTCTTCATAAAACAGATAAAGCAAGAGCATGCATCGGATGTTTCCTCTGTGAACTGATACTTCACTGAGTGATGTATCCGAAAGAGATCTGAAGTCAGGTCATGCATGAGAGGTGCAATTAGGGCAAGAACTCTATATATTCTTCTGCCTGTTGAAAATATAAGTTGCCTTCATTCTGCCAAAGAAAAGAGTGAACTTGAAAGCTTAAAAGAAGCTAGGGAAAAATGAGAAGAGAAGAAGAGAGAAAGAAGAGTGTGTAGAGAAGCACAATAGTAGAGGAGAACACACATCCGGCGACCGGTGATGCTTTTCAGTTGAGCACAAACAAAGATCTTATCAGGCTATGCAAAGCCACTTGTAAAAGGTCAATCCTTCTATTGTTTTCTAGCAATTACAATAGTTAAATCTCAGTATTTGGGTGGACTCTTAACAGGTCCCTTGTATCAAATCCCTTAACCAGGTGATATCTTTCAAACGTGTTCTAAGTCCTCTAACCAGGCAGGCACTAACCGGCCTTATTGTAACAAATCCCTTAATTGGGTCGCATCTAACAGTGCGTTGTAATCCTTTAACCGGGAAAGCTCCTAACAGGGCGTACTCCAGAAGAGTACAAAATTTGTGAGGTCTCCTCACACCGTGGTTTTCACCCTAATCAGGTTTCCACGTGATAAATCTGGTGTCTTTGTGTGATTGTTTGCTTGTTGTTATTATATGCTTGAATCTGTTTGGCTTACGAAAATAAGTTTACTTCACCAGATTTAAAGAGAAAAGTTTTAGAGGTGTTGATTCACCCCTCCCCTCTCAGCACCGGTTGGGACTGTCAAATCTTCCTTCTGTTATCTCCTCAGCAAAGCTCTTTGATTCCTTTTTGAACCAAATCTTCTTAACTTATTTTTCAGTCTCTTTTCCCTTGTTATCCTTTTGGTTAGGAGACAAGTTCTTCACTGGTTTGATCGGTCCTTTTCTTTTGTTCATTGGCCGGTTCCTACATTCCTTGGCCAGATGCCCAATCTTGTTGCAGTTGTAACAAGTCATCCCGGTTGCCCTCCATGGATTGACCCTTCTCTCCCTATTCTTGGGTGAGTGACACCAAGAGCTCCTATGGCCACAAGGTCCACAGTTAGCACAAATGGTTGTGCTCTGATTTATATTCTTATTATGGAATACCGGTCTCGGAAGGGATTTGAATGCCATGGTTTTGGATCTGCATTCTTCAGCCTTGTGTCCAAACTTGTTGCATGTATAGCAGTAGCCCTTGAAACTTCCCCTACTCCCGCTGGACACACTGTTGGAGCAAGACCTACATTCAAAGGTCTTGTGACCATAGTTGTAACAGTTGGTGCAATAACTATTAGAAGTGAATGGCTTCACCAGTGCATTTCTGCAGTCATTTGTTTTATGACCTGGTTTACTGCAATGATTGCAAGAGGTTTTGAAGGTGTTCATACATTTTTCTTCTGTTGGTTTCTTCTTTTCCATCTTGCCTTTCTTGACTCCAAATGACTCACCGATTTCTTTGCTGCTCTGACCAATGTACCCAAGTCCTGTGGGATCCTTGTGCTTTCTTTGAGCCCTTAATTGCTCATCAAGCTTTTCTGAGCTTTCATTGTACCTTTGAAGTGTCTCATTTCTCTCTTCAAGAGTTTTCATTTGTTCCTTTAGTTGATACAATTCAATAGCCAGCCTTTTGCATGCATCATCTTTATCATGCAACTTCTTTTGCATAATAACATTCTCTTAAGTTATGATCTGCATGTCTTCTTGAAGTTGTAATACAAGAATATCACTTTCCTGCTCCCTTTTCAGATTTGAGATCTGATCGGTTAGACTTTGATCTTTCTCGATAAGATCAGAGACTGCCTCTTCTGCTTCATCAGATCCACTTTGCCAGAAGAGTTCCTCAATTTTTTCATTGCTCTCACTCAGTTGTAGAGTCAGCTCCTTTCTCTTTGCAAGAGACCTCCTCAATCTATTCTCAAGAGAGACAATTATTTCATTGGCTTCCTCAAGTTGCTTTTGATACATGTATCCCTCCATGATCTTTACTCAAGTGGTTAAGCTTTATATCTTTGAGAACCAAAGGCTCTGATACCAATTGTTAATCCTAACAGGTTACTAAGAGGGGGGGGTGAATCAGTAAATACAATTTCTACTTCAATTTAACCTTATATATATTCTTGCAGAATTAAAAGAATATAATAACACTCATAAATAGAAATTGAAATGCTCAGGTCAACACAGCATATATACGTGGAAACCCTCGGTTAGAAGGAGAAAACCACGATGGGACAGAACCGACAACTTTACTACTGCAGTAATAAAGGTTCCCTATTAGAGGCTTACAAAGCACTGATAAGAGTGCTACCCGGTTAAGGAATTTGGTAGAAGACCTGTTAGGATCTTGACCGTGTTAGGAGTCGCCTTGTAAGAGGACTTTTAACACCAATAAAGATGTTACCCGGTAAAGGGATTTATACAAAGAACCTATTAGGGTTCACTCTGATTAAGGGATTTGAATATGCTTCACAATCTAAAGCAATGATCTTATGATGACACTTTCTATCTAATCAAATCATACTTGTTCCCCTTTGCTCTACTTGGTTGTTGAACCCTTCTCTGTCTTTCACTTCTTGTGACTGTAGCTCCTCTCAGAAGATATCTCTCTCCTACTATTGATATTCAACAACAATTCTTTTGTGTCCTATGACCTGTATTTATAAGAAATTAATCTTATTAAAAATACATCTCACAGTTCCGCCAAGCTGTAAACTCACCCATAAATCATGCATGCAAAAACAAGCTTGCAAACTAATCTTGAGTTTACCTTGAAACGCTCATAGATAAAACAAATCTAACTTCAGTAAAACTGAAAAAGCTAACTCCGGTTTTAACTGAGAACGCTCCGCATAATCCGGTTCGGATTATCATGCATTAATCGGTAAAGAACTTGTACCCGGTTAGCCAACTCTTCCTTGTGTGTCTTCTATTACCGATTGGAAAAACTTAGACCGGTATAAGCGTGACTAGCAAAGTACACCGCTTACTTGATTAGTCTACCGGTGCATACTTAAGAGTATCGGTGTGATGTACCGGTGTTCCGGTGGGATTGAGGTTCGCCAATGACTTTACCAATGACAACTCAATGTCAACAAACACTTCCCTTCTTACTAACAGCATCATGAGATGGAAGACTTACTGTGCCAAGGGTGTGTGAAATAGTCTACAAGCAAGTTCCCTCAGGGCTTAACCCCATCTCGGGAACTACTCGTCATGTGACCAAAATTACTCTACCTTTCCCTTATGTTAAATTTTAGAACAGATTGTAGACTGTTAATTCTTCTAAAACTTCTTATTATATTTATATATGAATTCTCAATTTATCACATATATATATATATATATTTACAATGATATATATATGTATATCTATATATATATTACTGACGTAATAATATATACATAAATATATATATTAATATAGAATATATTTGAACCATCACTTTTCCGGAATATATATATTTGAGGGAGACTGCGGCAATGCCAGGGCTTTCGAACCTTGCTGCTGACACTTCTGTGCAGAGCCGAAGGGGGTTTGACTATGATGGGAAGGCAAAACTGGAGCATTCTACATCGAAGGGTAAAGGACGGACAGTGTTTTTTGATGTAGGAAAGAAGGAAACAAATTGTGTGTTGGGAAAGGCGTCACTGCTAAGTGATGAGCGGGCGTGTGCAGGGTTTGCGTTTGGAGTGTCAGCTTCATCTGCTAAGGCACATAAGGCTGCTCGTGAGGCCGGTGTGACCAATGAATCTGCGAAGGGTTTAGGGGCAGAGGAAGCGGCTTTAAGTTTTAAAAATGTTGCCCCCACTCGTAATCACAATAGGGAAAGCTACAATCAAGGTGTAGATTTGAATAGCCAAGGGGAGTGTACTGTAGATAAATATGTCACAGTAGATTTAGATGTTGAGGTGGAAATGGAGATGGTTCATAATGAAGAAGTTTTCTCAAAGCTGGGACTGATAGGAAGGTTTAAGGGCATGTGGTCAAGCCTAAATGAGCTCCATAAATGGATTACTAATTTTTGGGAGCCCATAATAGATGGGTATGTTCAAATCTACCCAGTGGCCAGGGGTTTCTTCATTGTGGTGTTTGAAAAATCCCTAGACCAAAAAAAAAATTATGCGACTTCCAATGGTGCTGGGAAGACAAGTTCCCTCTCATGTTGAAAACATGGCACCTGTTATTTTCGCCTGTTACTGAAGTTTTTGATAAAGCTCCCATTTGGGTAAGACTCCCTAATCTTCCCTTACATTTCTGGTTTGACACCTGTCTTGAGGCTATTGGAAATACTTTCGGTGATTTTCTTTTGATGGATGATGAATCTTCAAATCTTTTGCACTCCACATTTGCCCGGATTTTTGTTGAAATGGACACTACTCAGGGCTTCCCAGAAATAATAAAAATAAAGACCTCAAAGGGTTACTGGCAGCAGCCCTTGGATTATGAAGGTTTTCCTTTTAGGTGCAGGAGGTGTTTTAAAACAAAGCATATAGTTGTTCAATGCTCCATACTAAAAATACAGAGAAAGAATTCTTGGTGGAAGGATGTCTCTACCAGTCATTATACCGTGGAGAAGAAGGATGGGAAGCAAGCAAAGATGGATGGTAATCAGCAGAGTTACTCTCAGGCTGTTATTGGGGAAAAGATGCTTCAAGACTCTGTTAATCCAAATCTGAGTGTTCCACCAGCGTTAAACAATGTTAATGTTGTTGACACTGTGGGTATTGAGGTGCTAATGCATAATAATACTGCTACTACGCCAGAATGTAGGGAGAAAAAAAGGCATGTACGATCAAGTGAAAGGGTGGGTGAAGCTGAAGAGGATGGTAAACATCTTCATCTTCAGGATATGAGTGGCTTGGGAGTTGGAAGTAGATCTGAGGAAAAGATAATGGCATGGCAAGAGGAGGCAGCCAAGGTGGAAGGTGGCTGGGAAATAGTGAAAGGGAGAAAAAGGAAAAATGAGAAGAAATCATTTGACATGATTCTTTGCTCTCAAAAGAAGGGTGGAGACTTGAACAATTTGTGATGGCTCTTTTGAGTCTGATTTACTGATGCTTTATGGTGTGTTCTGGTTATTAGGTCTCTCAGGGTCTTCTTTCATTTGGGGAGATGGCTCTCCTAGATGTAGCCATCCCTGGTTCGGGCCAGGTTCTATCCCAATTAGATTAATAAAAATCACTTGTTACAGATCAAAAAAAACAATATAGAATATATTTAATATCGTTCTTTATATATCTGTGAGTATGATATCGTACTTTACTATTTTGATGAAGATCGTTGTTAGCACTTTGAAACTGTTTTGTATGTATCGGTGTGTATAGAATAGCCACCGATCTCCATTTATATATATCAAAGACTATTGTGGGGAGTCATGCCCACAATGGAGCATGACTCTTCGTAGAGTCGTGGTCCATCGTGGGCATAACTCCACGGTGCATTGTCTCTTTTAATAACAAGTTGAGTTTAGTCGATACTCATCGACTTGGTTTGATTTAATCAGTCGACATGTATGAAGATTAGTATGTTTATTAATAACATTATATATATATAAAATAAACATATACTTAAAACATATTTCTGAATAATCATATAAACATAAATATATATATATATATATATCGATATTTATGTATATACTATGTATATATATATATGTATATACATAGTATATATATATATATATATATATATACAATAATGTTCTATCACTCTGATAGTAATTATCCGACTGAGGCTACAAACATTAACACTCCCTCTTTAGCTAGGGAAGATAATTATGAAAAGATTCATACAATATAAATGAAATATTACCTCAAAGTAATATTAGATATAATAATGATATAATCTCATAATATCAAGAGTAATGGCCTGCTAATATCAAGTCTCATGATATTCACCAAGTACTCAGAAATTTCAAAATGATATTATCTCGTAATATCAAGATTAATGGCCTCAAAATATCAAGTTGCATGATATTCACCAATTACTCAAAATGTCCATAAGGTATGTGCACACGTATCCTCAATGATACTTACCATATGAACATTATATTCATGTTCTGTTTAAGGAAATTAATCCACCATGCAAGATATTCATGGTTTGTTTAAGGAGATTAATCCACCATGCAAGATATAATCTACATGATCTGCTTAGACATCATAAGATATCCATCATAATAGAAAATTGAAGTTATTGTAAGATCGTCATCTTTCAATAACTTCTACAAATACAAGTGATAATCATTTAGAAGTCATCACTTCCTCATGTTATACACAGGGCCCAAATAACATAAATATTTCATTAGTATAAAAAATATGCTGAGACTCTTTCTCAATAATTACAATCATACCAAGTTTTACCTTGAAAGTGTTCCACCTTCATTTTGCAAGAGGTTTGCTGAGGATGGTAAAGAACAGTGATCTCCCTCTCAATCCAGTATTTCAAATTCTTTAGAATACAAGTTTCTCTGAATCCAAGTTTGACTTACTGACTTCAGCGAAGGAAGCTTGATGTTAGAGTATGTCAGGGCATTTTGCTGCAATGTGACCATAGTTGTCACATCTATAACATTGTATTTTAGAGTAGTCTCTCTGTTTCTTGAACGGTTGTTTACCATCTAAGTTCTTGCCCCTTTTCCTTTTCAAACTAGTGGTGAGAATTTGAACGTCTTCATTTGTGGATTCCACCCTGATTCCTCTAGATATTAGATTACACTCTTCTTGAATGTAGTCAGCTTTTAGTCGATCAAATTTGGGGAGTTTGGAATGAGCACGTATTCCCTGTCTAAAGTTTTCCCATGAGATAGGGAGTCCATTTAAATTTATCATAGTTAACTCTTTATTATCATAGATGTGACCAATTGTTGAGAGTTGCTTCCTCAATTCTGTTATCCTCATAAAGTATGAGGTTATGGTCTCTCCTTTATTCATTTTAATGTTAGAGAGTTGATTTTTAAGAGTAAGAATCTTGATAGTGTTGTTAATCGCAAACATGTTTTCCAGGGCTTTGAACATATCATATGCATAGTCTAATTTGGTGATAATGGGTAGTAGATGATCTTTTACTCTGTCTACTAATAATTCCATTGCTTTGGTATTGTCCTTTTCCCATTGACTCTTCTTGTCATACTCATTAGATTTAGAAGGATTTTCTATGATTGTTTTTAACTCATGCTTTCTTAGAATTAGCATCATTCATAGTTTCCAAGATTCAAAATTGGAAGCACCTTCAAGTCTGTCTTCAAGTCTGATTCCATTCACCATTTTGTAGGTACAAAAATTTTAATGGAATATATATATATATATCTGATCTTGATCGTTTCTCAACGTGGCTCTGATACCATGTTAAATTTTAGATCAGATTGTAGACTGTTAATTCTTCTAAAACTTCTTATTATATTTATATATGAATTCTCAATTTATCACATATATATATATATATATACAATGATATATATTACTGACGTAATAATATATATATATATATATATTAATATAGAATATATTTAATATCGTTCTTTATATATCTCTGAGTACGATATCGTAATTTACTGTTTTGATGAAGATCGTTGTTATCAATTTGAAACTATTTTGTATGTATCGGTGTGTATAGAACAACCACCGATCTCTATTTATATATGTCAAAGAATATCGTGGGGAGTCATGCCCACGATGGAGCATGACTATTCGTAGAGTCATGGTCCATCGTGGACATGACTCCAAGGTGCATTGTCTCTTTTAATAACAAGTTCAGTTTAGTCGATACTCATCGACTTGGTTTGATTTAATTAGTCGGCATGTATAAAGATTAGTATGTTTATTAATAACATTATATATATATATACAATAAACATATACTTAAAACATATTTCTAAATAATCAAATAAACATATATATATATATATATATATATATATATTTATATATTTATATATATATAATGTTCTATCACTCCAACGAGTAATTATCCAATTGAGGCTACAAAAATTAACACCTTCCACAAACTCCCTATCTTATGAAGCCTCAGTAAGAGATAGGAGTCAGATTCCCCTTATCCATAATCCGAGTATCAGATTTAGATATTTATTATACATATTTCTTTGCTCATAATCTCATATTAGTGTATCTGATTATCTCTCATGTATTTGATATATATATATATATATATATATTAGTCATATTGTTCTTATAATCACATATATTAGACCACTCAAATATATCACTCAAACGTATATTATATATAATTCCCATTTCATTATAATTATATATATATATATATATATATATATATATATATCTGTTAATAACTCCGAAATCATAATTATATATATATATATGGACTGATTCTAATCCCTAACAAGAATTCTGATATAATATTCTATAAATCAGTATTTAACTCATAGATACATCACAGTATAATTTGCCGTCACACAATGCTTACCAGCATTATAAATGATTCATTTCCTTTCTCATCTCTTCCTTGAAGAGTAACAATTATATTTATAATCCCCTATTCCATATTGATTCTATATTATCTTCCTCCCCAGTCCTCTTCATAAAGATTTCCATAAATATCTTTCCTCTGTTGTGAGTTGCGACTCTTCAATCGATGAAGAGTTGTGTCTTCACAATAATCGCACTTGTTTGGACTAAAACGCTAATGAGTATTTATTCTTTTTAAATGTTTGTCTGGTTTAATAATAACAATTACTAATGTCTCTACTAATTAGTCATTGGCAAAGGCTTTATTATTGTTGTTGCATATAGCCACAATCAGATAAATTCATATTTCTAATGCATATATCAATTAGAGAAATTCATAATACTGAAGCATATATCATCGATCAGATTAAAGAGACATATGTATATATATATCAATATATATATATATATATATATATATATATATATATATTAATATATACGATTTTTATATTCTCTTTATGATTGAATCAACCCGATAACATTAGTATTGAATCGGAATTGGTATTTGGAATCAGTATCAACCCGATAACATTAGTATTGAATCGCAATTGGTATTGGAATCAGTATCAACCCGATAACATTAGTATTGAATCGTAATTAGTATTGAATCGGTGTCAAACCGATTGTAAGTCTAAATGTTGTGTATTACCAAAGGGTGTGATGATCAATCACGCCTATGATAGACGTGACTCCTCAAGGAGTCACGTCTATCATAGACGTGACCGATCACTGCCATGCACATATTTATACCGATCAGACTGTTCAATACAAGCACCGAAATCAATAAGTGCGAAGTATATTGAACAGCAACACAGATTTATATATTCCTTCATTGCAATTTGATCATAGTCAAATTACAAGTTCATTTAAATTACATACATTCAGTTCTTCTACTCCTGCAAATAAACATTTAACATTGTTAGAATCAAGATATATGTATAACCAGCATTGCATAGATATATATAAAAGAAGAACTTGAAATTTGAATAATAAGTTTGCCTTGAATTAACAATTATATTTTCTCTCAATATCGTCAGACACATGGTTTCAATATTTACGCAGGACAAATCATAATCAATTAGTCAAACTAACCCTTGATGCCTTTGACTTAATTCTTTAGGCATGCCAAAATTCATTGTCAACGGATCTTAGACTTGTTGCTTAATTTATACTTATTCTATGATTAGAGGAAAGAAGCCATGTTAGCTGTTTCTACCCACACAATAAATTCAATGGCCACACTACACAAGGGAAGTGGGAATAAATCCGCACACAGATAGGACTCATGTCAAGTGCTAACATGGGCCTATGTAAGTGAATGAACTCCATGCCATCTACATGGACATGCTCCCGTCCATTAATATCATCGCTGGCTTATCGTGTTCTATACATTTGTTGGCTTCTTTAATATGTTGATTTTTTATTAGTATTTGTTGATTTGCATTTATAACTTACTTCTCACATACTTGCATAGCCTATAATAAATATAATAAGAATTTTGTCTCTGTCAGAGACTTCTCATATATTGTATTATTTATTTTATAATTTTAATTTGTGTTATTATTATTTATTTGTTAATTTTGTTTTTCCAGAAGGGGGGCATCACACAAGTTCTGGATGAAATCATTCAAACGGCATCTGAGGGTTTTCGTCCCCAAATCTAAAATCTTAAACACACCATCAATCCCTGATTGGAACAACACTGCCTTCCAGGTTTTTGTCCGTCAAGACACCACTGGGGTTTTTGTCCCTCCAGTGAGAAATTTAGCCACAGCACAACTCTCCAAATTGAAATAAACAATATTCGAAATGACTGTTCCTCTCCTCAGCCTTCTTTTATATCCTTCTGCAGAACTTTTCTGAAAAATAATTATAAAATCAATTTTTTAAATATTTATTTCTTTTTCCTGATGAAAGTGACTTTATAATATTTATTTTACTTTTATTTTAGCGCCGGGCAAAGTAGATTAAAATAAAATATTCAACTTATAATTATAATTAATTAAATACAAGTTGCTCAAAAATATTAATTTAGACAACATAATTTAATTAATTAAATGATATTCTCCATGGATGCTTAGACCGAAAATGGGGACCTTACACAATTCTACTCAATTTGGCTAAATACTAAAACAGAGATGTTTGTATCTCATGCCATAAAATGTTATCGTTCTCATCTGCAACTAAGGCATGCAAATTAGCTATGTAAGGATCAACTAGCCTCGACAAACCACCTTGCCCAACGCCTCAGGAAAACATTATGTGCTTCAGATCAAACACAATATACTTCTTTCTAGAAGATTCTCTTAGTTGAACTAAATAGTACATTATTATTATTATCTAGCTTAAAAATTGGCACACAATTAAAATCCAAAAGCAAAATAAAAATACTGTTACGGATTGTGGAAACCCACAAGCAATAAATAATACATTTATGTTCATATTTAGAAGGTGCCTGACATCTATCCTTGTGAATTTTGTTTTATCATTGAGAAAAATATGAACATGCCCTAAATCTTATAGTTAATGTGTTCTACTATCACCCAAAGAAATAGAATGTGTAGAACTAAAATCAGCCATAAACTTGACACAGTAATCTCAATGGTGGGCGAAATGTCAAGATGCACTAGAATCAAAGAACCAACAACTCAATGCATCACTGTTATCTCAAGAAGACACCATAAAAGCATAATCTTCCTCCCCAAAGACTGCCTTTGCCTCAAATGTGTTCCACTATCACCTAAAGAAAAAAACTTGTAGAACTAAAATCAACAATAAATTTGACATACTAATCCCAATGGCAGGTAAAATTTCAAGATGCACTAGAATCAAAGAACCAACAAATTATCGCACCACTATTATCTAAAGAAGAGACCAAAAGACCTTAATCTTCCTCCCCAAATTCTTCTTTTGCTTCAACTGTCACATTATCTTGAGCTGGCAGTTTCTTGTGGTATATATCATTGTTTGCAATTTGCATACTCACATGACAAACCCCATATTTTCAACTCAAAAAGAGACTTAGCAACTTGAAAAAAAATACTTAGATTTCTTAAAAACCAATCACACACTTTTGCAATTGATGGCACAATTTTAAATCTACACTCACATTTTTAGGGCATATTTTTCACTCTGCAGTCACACTTTTAGGGTACACTTTGCAGTCTACAAGTGTCAAACTTTAAGGGCACATTTTTAAGTCACTGAGTTGCTTTTCCAACCTTAAGACCTTTAATGTCAACCTGACAACTCTTCCCTCAACTGCTGGTGTAATATCCTTTCTAGCTCTCCTTTCTGGATGGTTGTTCAACATTTACCTCAAGGTCAATCATTTGTTAATATGTTATTCATCATCCTCAGTACGACATGTAGCCATGTTTTGAGCAAGTCCAGGGTAGCCAACTGGTTTCCACTCTCAAAATTGTCAGATCATCCACCTACTCACACATCCATCACTCTCCCGCCCTATGGTGTGGATTCATGCACTGCTGGCTTATCGTGTTCTATATATTTGTTGACTTCTTTAATATGTTGATTATTAGTATTTGTTGATTTGCATTTATGACTTACTGCTCATGTACTTGCATAGCCTATAATAAATATTATTAGAATTTTATCTCTGTCAGAGACTTCTCATATATTGTATTATTTATTTTATAATTTTAATTTGTGTTATTATTATTTTTTTCCAGAAAGGGGGCATCACACAAATTCTGGATGAAATCAATCAAACAGCATCTGAGGGTTTTCGTCCACAAATCTAAAATCTTAAACACACCGCCAATCCCTGATTGGAACAACACTGCCTTCCAGGTTTTTGTCCGTCAAGAAACCACTGGGGTTTTTGTCCCTCCAGTGAGAAATTTAGCCACAGCACAAATCTCCAAAGAGAAATAAACAATATTCGAAATAACTGTTCCTCTCCTCAGCCTTCTTTTATATCCTTCTGCAGAACTTTTCTGAAAAATAATTATAAAATCAATTTTTTAAATATTTATTTCTTTTTACTGATGAAAGTGACTTTATAATATTTATTTTATTTTTATTTTAGCACCAGGAAAAGTCATTAAAATAAAATATTCAACTTATAATTATAATTAATTAAATACAAGTTGCTCAAAAATACTAATTTAGACAACTTAATTTAATTAATTAAACGATATTCTTCATGGATGCCTAGGCCAAAAATGGGGACCTTACTCAATTTGGCTAAATACTAAAATAGAGATGTTTGTATCTCATGCCATAAAATGTTATCATTCTCATCTGCAACTAAGGCATGCAAATTAGCTGTGTAAGGATCAACTAGCCTAGACAAACCACCTTGCCCAACGCCTCAGGAAAACATTATGTGCTTCACATCAAACACAATATACTTCTTTCTAGAAGATTCTCTTAGTTGAACTTAAATAGTACATTATTATTATTATTATCTGGCTTAAAAAATTGGCACACAATTAAAATCCAGAAGCAAAATAATAATACTGTTACGGATTGTGGAAACCCACTAGCAATAAATAATACATTTCTGTTCATATTTAGAAGGTGCCTGACATCTATCCTTATGAATTTTGTTTTATCATTGAGAAAAATATGAAAATCCCCTAAATCTTATAGTTAATGTGTTCTACTATCACCCAAAGAAATAGAATGTGTAGAACTAAAATCAGCCATAAACTTGACACAGTAATCTCAATGGTGGGCGAAATGTCAAAAATGTCAAGATGCACTAGAATCAAAGAACCAACAACTCAATGCATCATTGTTATCTCAAGAAGACACCATAAAAGCATAATCTTCCTCCCCAAAGACTTCCTTTGCCTCAAATGTGTTCCACTGACACCTAAAGAAAAGAATTTGTAGAACTAAAATCAACAATAAATTTGACATACTAATCCCAATGGCAGGTAAAATTTCAAGATGCACTAGAATCAAAGAACCAACAAATTATCGCACCACTGTTATCTCAAGAATACACCATAAAACCTTAATCTTCCTCCCCAAATTCTTCCTTTGCCTCAACTGTCACATTAACTTGAGCTGGCAGTTTCTTGTGGTATATATCATTGTTTGCAATTTGCATACTCACATGACAAACCCCATATTTTTAACTCAAAAAAAGACTCAGCAACTTGAAAAAAAAACTTACATTTCTTAAAAATCAATCATACTTCTGCAATTGATGGCACATTTTTTAATCTACAATCACATTTTAAGGGCATATTTTGAACTCTGCAGTCACATTTTTAGGGTACATTTTGCAGTCTACAAGTGTCAAACTTAAGAGCACATTTTTCAGTCACTGAATTGCTTTTCCAACCTTAAGACCTTTAATGTCAACCTGACAACTCTTCCCTCAACTGCTGGGTGTAATATCCTTTCTAGCTCTCCTTTCTGGACGGCTGTTCAACATTTACCTCAAGATCAATCATTTGTTAATATGTTATTCATCATCCTCAGTACGACATGTAGCCATGTTTTGAGCAAGTCCAGGGTAGCCAACTGGTTTCCACTCTCAAAATTGTCAGATCATCCACCTACTCACACATCCATCACTCTCCCACCCTATGGTGTTGATTCATGCACTGCCAAAAATCACTAGGCTTTCGTTCAGATATTTAAGTAGTTGTGTGATTTAGTCTGCTACTCCAAAATTTTAAAAGGGCATTTGGCACAAGTTATCTAAAGTAAACACATTGATACCTGTTGCAGAAATATAAATTCAATGTGGGATATTTTAACTATTGCTCTCTTGGCTTTCTAAATCCATTTCAAAGTCTCCACCCACATTCTATTCTAAAATATATTATTGGCGGCAAACAAAAATATTTCTAGAAGTTATATGAATTCTATCAGAAATAAACTGATATACACTGTTGATATAGTTTTTGTTAAGACTAGTCTTCAAAATTAAGGAAACCTGAAAATGAAGACATAGAATGAATACTTTCATAGGAAAAGACCATATAATATGAAAACACGGGATATGCAAAAGTAAGCGAACCTCTGCTTGAGGAAGTGTGCTTAGACCTCGATGATTCCTTTCATCCAAAATTCCACCTCCCATCATGCTCCGGGCTTCCTCTCTAACAAGTACTAGCCTTGCTAGTAACCTACGGTCTGGCACAGCCTGCTTCTCCTCCATTGACTGATAGAAACCAGAAACATTTTATCAGCATATTTGTTCAAACATCAATGATGTTCTTGACATTAGAACTTCCTACCTCACAAACATGTAATCTTATTTCCCTGCAGATTATTAATTATTTATGTTAATCATTTCAAAAATAATAAGGATATTGAAGTTGATATAAACTTAGTTTAAGAAACCTGCAAGTCACTCAGAGAGTTGCTACAAGCATATTAATTCAAACATCAATGTTTTTGACACTAGACAATTCCTACCCCAGAAACATGTAATCTTATTTCCTTGCATATTATTAAATATATATGTTAGTCATTTCAAAAATGATAAGGATATTTGAGTTGCTATAAGCTTAGTTTAAAATACCTGTGAGTTACTTTAACTTAAAACCCTGAAGTGCTCAGTGTGTTACTCGCCATAGTGAGTACTCCCTACAAACTCTCCAGCTAACAGAAACATTGCTTTTCCAGTTCTATTTTTTTTCAAATTCTTTTGTTTCGATTATCTTTCCATTCCTGTGGATTTGAATGGTCTTTCAACAATTTTCCTAGCTGTGAAAGAATTAATTCAGTTATTTTATTTTATTTGTTAATTTATGTATTTTTTAACATGCAAAGTTTTTCCCAAGTCCTGAGTCCAAGTCAAGTTTTTTGCTTGCAATGTTTTTGCTCAGACTGAGCTTTTAACTATGGCTTATAGTTTTTAACTTTTTTGAAACTGGAAAATATGTTATGAAATGATACAAAGATAAAACACAGATTTATGTAAGCTTGTAGTTTACATAACCATTTTTGTTGTCTACCATTCCAATCCTTCTGATTAAGGAAGAACTTCAAGCTACTATGTTCCAATTTCACCACAAACCACTGAACATAGCCAATGCATGATGGCTAGCATATCCTCATCATATATAAAGAAGCTCCTCTTGACTCCTTGAGCTTCCTATTCTCAAATGCTATGAGGTGTTTATTTTGCATCAAAATTGCTCCAATTCCCTTTCCTGAAGCATCACACTATAAAACAAAAGGAAATGAAAATTTTAAAAAAGCCAAAACACATTAATTTCCTGCCATCCTGCAGGGTTGGAAATTTTGAGTTCCCATGCTTGACATGTGAGTGATCAAAACTCTCGCAGGTTATTTTAATCATGGATAAATACAAGAAATCCAATAAATATGGAAACCAGTTGAGCAATGTGTCTAAGTTCAAGAAGCAAACAATTGCCTTGGCAAATGAAATGGAGAAACTAAGGCAAACTCAAGAAAGGCTAAATGCAAGGCTTTCTGATTCGCCAACTATTGACAGAGCAGCTAGGTTTATGGTGTCCTTTCAAAAGTCTTCTTCACAGAGAATGCGGGAAGAGAAACTAGAGATTTTCACAAGTGAGACATCCAGGAGTCTTCACCATTATTCACCATTGATAGAGCAAGAGCCAGCAGGGCTCCTTACAGTGGTATCAAAGCGGTTTCCTGCCATCCTGCGGGGTTGGAAATTTTGAGTTCCCACACTTGATATGTGAGTGATCAGCACTCTTGCGGGTTATTTTAATCATGGATAAATACAAGAAATCCAGTAAATATGGAAACCAGTTGAGTAGTGTGTCTAAAGTTGAAGAAGCAAACCGTTGCCTTGGTAAATGAAATGGAGAAACTGAGGCAAACTCGGGAAAGGCTAAATGCAAGGCTTTCCGATCCGGGAACTATTTACAGAGCAGCTAGGTTTATGGTTTCCTTCTTCAAAAAGTCTTCTTCACAGAGAATGTAGGAAGACAAACCATTATTCAGCATTGATAGAGCAAGAGCTAGCAGGGCTCCTTACACACCCTTCTAGGTTTTGAAAGTAACGTCAACTTGTGGTATGCTCAAGTGGAATGGTATCCTCTACTATTTTGATGGTGTACTCTTGGGGTGGGATTTCCTTTTGACCATGGAATCCTCCAAATTCAATGCACTTTGGATAGCATCCTCCAAAGATGTTGGCTCAAAAGCTCTCACCATTGAACCATGCTACCTCAAACATGTCAACTCCCCGAAAAACACCTCTGGATCTCGCTTATCATACCTGTCTATGAGTTCTATAAAAAATCAGCATATGTCACAATGTGGTGATGCCCTTGTGTGAGCAATTCATGATGCCACCACTCATGAGCTATGCCCTCCAAATGAAGAATGGCAAGCTTCATAGCCTCATCTTCTATCAAAGGGTTAAGTGAGAAATATGCATCCAATTTTTTGATCGAATCCCTTAAATTGACCTTTTCAAGACCATCAAAAGTAGGGAGTGTCAACTTACTCACCCTCTGCACTGCATAGGTTGTCTTAATTCTCCCCCTAGTCCACTCCTTCACCTAGCATTATTGTATTGCTCAAATGGGATCTGATTTCTGACATTTGGATCAAGTCTAATGTGCTCATCTAGGTAAGTGTTTAAGTCATTTACAGCCTAGCTTGACTCCTCTCCTTGTGGTGACTCCATTCTAGGCAAAAAGGTAAGCTAGAAAGATCTAGGTGCTGATCCGATTGGAGTTTTGCTATTATTGGTGTGATTTCCAGCCCCGTTCTGATCTAAATTACTCCCTTCTCCTGCATGATTTTGTGCAGATCTGGTGAGGTTAACTATGTTAGTCAAGTAATGCATCATTTGCACAAACACTTACGTCATTTGTTCTTGCTTCTTGGGTAATACCTCAAGTCATCCTCCTAATAGCCAATTTCTTCTTACCTTTGCCTTCAATTCCACTGCTATCCTCTTGTACAGATACCTCTAATCTTCTTCTCTCTCTCTAAAGCCCTCTGGTTTCTTTGTCTCAGTTGCATACACAAAATCAATCCAGCAATATGCCAGGACTTCCTACTCTAATACTAATGAAATAGTAGTCAAGTACTGCATCATTTGCACAAACACTTACGTCATTTGTTCTTGCTTCTTGGGTAATCCTTCAAGTCATCCTCCTAATCGCCATTTTCTTCTTACCTTTGCCTCCAATTCCACTGCTATCCTCTTGAACAGATACCTCTAATTTTCTTCTCTCTCTAAAGCCCTCTGGTTTCTTTGACTCAGTTGCATACACAAAATTAATCCAGCAGTATGGCAGGACTTCCTACTCTAATACCAATGAAATGTCCCAGGGTTTACTCTAAGTATTCAAATAAAAAAAATCAAACCCAAACTGTCATTTACTATTAAACCTAGCATATGACGATAAATATTGCAAAACTAGAAAGAACTATTAGCTTATGGAAGACACATTCAAATTAAATGGAGTCAAACCATATTATCCCTATGTTGCAATCCACTATTAAAACCTTGGGAAAAATGGAGAAACTGCAAATCCAGAAAGGATTATTTAACTTCGATAGAAATTAAATTCCTCAGTGAATACAAAGTACAACTTGCGATCATAGGAATTTACCATCAGCCAAAACTGGGTGCTCAAACGATTGGTATGTATTGTAATGACCCAATGTTGGGTTGCAAGCAATAATAAAGCTGTTTGAATTAGACAAATTGTCCTACGCAGGGGTAACCTGAGCCTCCAAATCAGAAATTATGCAATCTTTGGCACACCAAGAGGATAACTTGGGTTGGTACTGGTATAAACAAATATGCACTTGGAATTATTCTAGCCTGGAGGAGAGTTTAAGGCATGAAACCCTCAAAATTTAACTACTTGTTGGTATGAATCACCCACAGAATAGTCTGATTTAGTTCTGACCTGGACCCGCTAGTGTTTTGCTATGTGTAAACTATTATATCCCCACCCTAGATCTGCTTCTATAGGCTGATTTTATGCTTCCGCCTTGCATCTGCTACATGGAAAGGCACTATGATGGCTCACCTTGTCCAATCCTCTCAACTCACCAGACTGATTGAGACCAAATCTTTCTTTCTAGACAACTGCGCCTACCAAAAAAATGGATAAATATTTAAAAATGTAAGTCCAATCTGCAAACCCTAATTTGGATTTGCTAAAAAAGAGAGAAAAAGTTTTGTCTTGACCCACTTGTGCTAATTGGGTTTTCATCCTTTTGCACTGTAAACTAACTTGCAAGAGTTCACTCTAGAATCTCCAACAATCAAATGATGCAAAAATGAAATAGAAACTTCTTTTATACGATAGGTCTTAAGGGCTCAAGCATTGGCGCTCAAGTTCAAATTATGCATTTCTTAATTATTTTATTATTTTATATTGTATTTAATATTTAATATTATTAAGTGTTTAAAAACATTTCTTAGTATATTAATAATAAGACATTACTCCCCTTGAGCATAGAGAACATGACATCCTTTTATTAAGCCCTTCTCCAGCCAGTCTTTCCTAGCAAGAAATGCACCTTATAGCTACTACACCTTCAAGAGAAGGTTGTATACAATGTGGTTGGTTCTCATCATCAAACTCAGTTTATCAAATAAATGTCCCCTTAATATTGCTTTTTTATTTCCTTGCATTTTTATCTCGTCTTCGTCTCCATGTTGCAAACACCTGATGCAGGCAGAGTATAACACAAACAACAGAGAATGTATGCCAATGTAGGACCAAGCAAAAAACTTACAAGAAGATTGAGGCAACACTTTCTCATTCTATCTTGTTGTTTTAAATCTAAAGATGATGTGCCTATTTGTTAGCAAGCCAGTAATGACACTATTAATTAGTGCCCAACCCATCTTTTATATGTAAATTAAATCGACTGCCATTGACAGAACTTGTCTTTTTACGAAGTTAGTCCACCAACCTATATTTTTGGTCAATTTGTCCAGATTCAATTAAGCCATTTGATCAGTAGGCAATAAATATGTTTGTTTCAGCATACAGTTTATTAAAGAATTTGTTACCTATAAGAGAAGGTTATTTTTTGAATGTAAGAGGTTGCTCACAAGTCTACAATGACCGACTAAGCCAAGGGCAGCATACATATTGTTCCTAAAAATGTGTATCCTAAGTTGGCATCCGTACCCTCGTGGGAAACTAACTCATTTTCATCAACCATCTGCAATGTCCCCATTTTCGTGAGCATCAGAGTTTGTTTGAATTAGCCTATCATTGGCCCTCGTAGGCTAAGCCAGATGGTTAGAGGGTTCTTAGTTCGCAGAACAAGAGGCTCTTTCCCTTAAGGAGTACAGAAGCATTCAAGATTGCTCTCCGTTCGGTTCAATTCGGTACACTTACTATTTATAGTAAGTCATCTATCCAGCATTTCTATATTTGGCAGGGCACCTGGATCAGCCTCAGTTACAGTGATGACTTTTGGCACCTTTGTTTTGATCAGATATTCACATATTTACTAATTATAGTAAATCAAGGGTTGATAGAGATGGACCCTTACTATTTTTAGTAAGGCATCCTAGTTAGCAATGAATGCAGTGGGCTACCTCCTGGTGGAGTCAGAATTGATTTGCAATGATTAAAGATGGAGTTGTAATATTATAATTATTATTAAAGTTTTACTTTAATAATAATTAATTACTAAGTGCATATCATTAATTAAATTAAGAAGTGACTATACTAAAGTTATGATATAAAGTCACTTAAGCTATTTCAGCTTGTTCGAGAAGCAAATTCATAAGGAGGAATTAAAAGTAAAGAATGTTTTATCCAATGAAACCTGGGGACTCACACACCCCCAACCTCGAAGTACCCGTCCCCAGGACATCCCCGCACTAGGTACTTGGAGTACCCGAGTACCCCCACCTCCGCCATTCCACAACCACGCTGTCGGTGGGACGGGTACTTGAATTTCTATTTGAATTTTGATTTTAAAATGTTACTATTGGGTATATACTATGTTACTATGTTGAATGTTCAATGGTTCTGGTTCGTGTTGCAATTTTTCTATGTTCAAGTATTTCAATTTGGTATGTTATACTGAAACATCATTTCATATCTAGCATTTCAAGTTCTATATGGGCCCGTTTGGTGCATGGAATACCAAATGCCAGATATAGTCAATTCTGGAAGATGCTGCAATTCTGGAAGATGCAGATTCTAAAAATGATTTCCGGAATATGGGATGACCTGTTTGGTTCACCCAGAACATGACTAAGAAGATGCATAAGGAATTTTAATTCTGTATTTTAATTTCTTTAAATATCATGTGTATATGTCTGTATACACATATACACACGTGTGTATGTGTATATATACACACATGTATGTGTGTATATACAGGTGTATGTGTATATATACAGATACACATATATACACATACACATGTATACACATATACACACGTGTGTATGTGTATATACACACGTGCTTTTATATATACACACATACACGTGTGTATATATACACATGTATGTGTATATACACATGTGTATGTGTGTATATACACACATGTATGTGTATATACACACGTGTATGTGTGTATATACACACATGTATATAGATACACGTGTATGTGTAGATATATACACACATACATATGTGTATATATATACACGTGTGTATATATATACATGTGTGTATATATACACACATACATATGTGTGTATATACACACATACACATATATATATACACATACATGTGTGTATATACATATACATGTATACACATATACACACATGTATATATATATATACACAAATACACACATGTGTGTATATACATATACACACATTTGTATATATATATACACACACGTGTGTGTATATACACATGTGTGTGTGTGTGTATACACATATGTCTATACACACATGTATATATATACATCCTTATAGCAATATAATATACATCCTTATAGTCACGGATCCCACGAAATATTAAATTTGGTTTTATAAAAATTGGAATTGAAAATTGGAATTTCCAATTCCACCTATTTGAGTGGAAGATGAAATTCCCATTTTGGGGACAAAATTGGAATTTCGAAATTCCAATTCCAATTTTTTGGATGGACACAAACATGGAATTACATTATCCGGATATCTAATTCCAGAATTAGAGCTTATATTCCATGTACCAAACGGGCCCTATATGTATAGTATACAGCACACCTTCCCCCCCCCCCCCCCACCGCCATCCCGAAAATGAGGCCCTTTAGCAGATTGAATGACTCATGAGAAACAGTGGTTGCATTGCAGTACATTTTGCTGTTCAATACGGTTGTACGTGGATGTTTGCTGGGCGTCTCAGGCTGTGAGTTGCTGATCTTAAAAAGGGGGCTAAATCTCAGATCCAAAGACTGAAAAATCATCTATGATAGGTCTGCAATGTACTCTACTAATCTCTGTAATAGAATGATAAGGTTGAAGTTGCAATTGACTTAATATAAGATCTGTTATGTGGTTTTAATTGTGCCAAGAGGCTACATATAAAGTGTTTATAAAATTTCCACATATAACAAGTGAATGTTGCAGATTAGTAAGACTTTACAGGTGTTTGTCTGAATGGCACTACTTTGAATATAAATCTGGAGCATTATTCTGCTTGCTGACACACTACAGTATATGAAGTGTTTTACATAATATCTATGAAGAATTGGTGAATATCTCAGACTGAGTTTGCATGCCAAGTGTTTGTTATAATGTCTCTGCTTATAAGTGATTATTTCAGAATTACCTTGATGGGCAAATATTAATTTCTGAATGTTACAATACACAAGTGTTTGACAAACTGCTTGGAAGAACCAGTGATAATATTGAATGTATAACTAAGACAACTGTTTGACCAAAAGGCTACTTTGTAAACTTGGGAAATTTTGATGATATTTGAGTACAAATTTGGTAAGGGTTCTTACAAAGGTATCAGAGCATTGCAAGTATGCCAACTGTTTGAGTAAATGTGTTACGTGAAAGTACAAGTTTGAAGTTATAATCTGTTGGGGTTATTACAGTGGTATCAGTGCGGTTTCCTACCATCATGTTGGGGTTTGAATTAAATATTCGGAGAGCTCACATTGCATCATTTGAATGACCAGCGCTCATAAGTTTTCAGTTATGGGTTACTACAGTATCGTAGGAAAATCCAGAGAAGAGGTTGACCAGGATGCCATCAAGATAAGGGAAAGATGTGAACAAGAAGCTCTTTGACTCTTTGAGGGCTATCAGAGTTTTCCAGATAAATTATAGGACAATACTCTCTTCATGATTATCTGAACTTGTTTGTAACCTGGAGGCCTAAAGAGATTGGGTTAAGTATATTTAGAGGGTGTATAAGGAGAAAATTTCATCTAAAGGGACACATTTCAGTCATGGACACAATGTGAGCAGGTATGGTAGAACTACTAAATCAGCTTATAACGATGATTCTACATCTAAACTCTATGATCAGGTTACAGGAACCCCCATCATGAGCAAGAACAAAATAAGAAGACAAGGTCTATGCTTCACTTGCAAAAGTTATCAGGGGGGCCTAACCACCAATGCACAGAGAATGAGGTAAAGAAGTTTGGGGAAGACCTCGTTTTGACACATGGATGCATTGAAGAAGTAGCCACAAAGGAGGTTTATACATATGCAGATTTACCTTGCAGCTGTAATGTCCCCATTTTTAATAAATTATCTTTTATTACTTATTGGTCCCAGAATTTAAATAATATTATAAATGGACCTTTAATTAATAAAAGGGGGGGGGGGGGCATTTTTATTATTATTGTCCATAGGTGTTTGCCATGTCGGCATTCTTTTGTAAATGCTCGGGAGTTTCTCCGAAGGGGTATTTATGACCGACGTGTAGGATGTATTTTTCATGTTGAGATTTAATATTTATTTGTATTTCTGCGAATTCTTGCAGGGATTCTATTGTCCGCCATTTCGGAGGTGAAATATCCTCCCTATTTGGTATTTCGCAGTTTCGATGGGATTCAACCCTCACCCTATTCTGCTTGTTTCTCTGGTTCCGGATTTGGCAATCAATATCTATTATTCATATTTCATCTTGCAAGTGTTTAAGTTCGATTTGTGTGGTGGCATTAAAGACTGGAACGGCTCTCATCGCTCGGCATACTACCAACATCATTACGTACCACCTCCATCCCTCGGCATACTCCCAACATCATTCCGTACCACCTTCATCCCTCATCATTTTGTACCACCTCCATCCCTCGGCGTACTTCCAACATCATTCCATACCGCCTCCATCCCTCGGCATACTACCAACATCATTCCGTACCACCTCCATCCCTCGGCGTACTCCCAACATCATTCTATACCGCCTCCATCCCTCGGCGTACTCCCAACATCATTCTGTACCGCCTCCATCCCTCGGCATACTACCAACATCATTCTGTACCACCTCCATCCCTCAGCGTACTCCCAACATCATTTCGTACCGCCTCCATCCCTCGGCATACTACCAACATCATTCCATTGCGCCTCCATCCCTCATCATTCCGTATCGCCTCCATCCCTCAGCATACTTCCAACATCATTCCATACCGCCTCCATCCCTCGACATACTACCAACATCATTTCGTACCACCTCCATCCCTCGGCGTACTCCCAACATCATTCTGTACTGCCTCCATCCCTCCGTGTACTACCAACATCATTCCGTACTGCCTCCATCCCTCGGTGTACTTCTGACATCATTCTATACCGCCTCCATCCCTCCGCATACTTCCAACATCATTCTATACCGCCTCCATCCCTCGGCGTACTTTCAACTTCATTTCGTACCGCCTCCATCCCTCAGCATACTCCCAACATCATTATGTACCGCCTCCATCCCTCAATGTACTCTCAACATCATTTTGTACCGCGTACCACCGTACGGCTGCAAACTCCCAACCATACGGTCTGCATCACCGTACGGCACTTACTTGCCTTAGTACTCTATGTTCTGCGTGACCTCCTTGGGAGGTTCCCGCGGCGTCGTGAGTTTCTTTCCATTCGGCCATCATTTCTCTCTCGATGTCTTCTTTGGCCTCCCGTACTCTTTTCTTTTTAGTCTCCGGATGTGGGTAGGTGGCCTTTTTTGCTTGCTCCCGGGTGATTGCCAACACTCTCCCTTCATTGCCTTCAATATTCAGAAAGTTTTCGCTGGGTTTTGGGCATTTTGTGTCATCGTGGTCTCCGGGCCCGTACCATTTGCACAGGAATTGTGGCTTTTCCCCCTTCGAGCACTCCCTAGCAAAATGCCCCCATTAGTTGCATGTCCGGCATTGAATCATTGGCCTCCCGCTAGCATCGTATTGGAGGCGGCTCCGGCCTCCGTCGATGTTATTATTGTCGTTTCCCCTTCCTCCACGATGGTTATTCCTGTAGCCGTCGGAGGATGCTATGTTCTGTGTATTCCCTGGAGCTGTTGAGGCTGAGGCTTCTTGTGTGAACATGACTTGTTGGCCCCGTGTCTTCATATTGAACGGACATTCCTTTGTGGAATGGCCCGCGGCCTTCAAAATAGGGTTCCACCAAGTGTTTGAGAAATGATGGCCAATCGGAAAGAAACACACAACGCCACGGGAACCTCCCAAGAAGGTCACGCGGAACATAGAGTACTAAGGCAAATAATGCAAACAGAAATCCCAATACAATTGGGAGACCTCCTTGCAGCCATGCCACAATTAAGAACAGCCCTGCTTAACATGGTACCATCTCCTAACGTGCAGAAGGCGACCAAGAAGGTGACCAAGACGAAGGCAAACTCCCTTGGGAAGGGAAAGTCTATTGAGGACCCCATGTTGTTGGCACTCAACACCGGAAGGCATCCTGCAATAGTGGAGATGGGAATTCTCGGCAGAATACTTATCGACATTATCATCGACGGAGGATCGGGTGTCAACGTTCTACCCGAAGAGACATGGAGGAAACTCGGGCAACCAACACTGTGGCTGCCAACCTTCCAAC
Organism: Chamaecyparis obtusa; assembly: GCA_027943335.1. Classification (NCBI taxonomy): domain Eukaryota; kingdom Viridiplantae; phylum Streptophyta; class Pinopsida; order Cupressales; family Cupressaceae; genus Chamaecyparis; species Chamaecyparis obtusa. The sequence goes on along the minus strand of BSBK01002199.1, from coordinate 2,013,127 downwards.
TGGTAAGAGCAGACCAGCATGGGATCAAACCCATAGGAACACTAATGGCACAAAGGGTGATGATTGGCACTCAACCGTTCGTGATGGACTTTATCATCATCCCAGTGAAAAAGAAAGGATATGACGCCAAATCTCATGGGATGACGATAAAGTCCATCACAAAAGGATTCGAAGATTGGAGAAAACCTGGTCTTTCATGAGAGGTGAACTCATCTTCCGAGTTTGCTACTGTGCTTAATGGTAGAGATTTGGATTCAAAAAAAGTGGATTGGAAACCATGTTCGAATGATCAGCTAAGGGTTTCCCCACCAAGTTTTTAAACAGAAGTTTGCAGATCGTTCTGGATATATTATTTGATCCTATCATGGAATCACTAAATTGCTGATGGCATCCTATTGTTGAATCATATATGCACTTCTGGGTAATAAGGCATGGATTTAATAAAGATAGAACAGGCTTTGCTGGGCGTCACACTGTTTTTTTAGCAGATTGAATGACTCATGAAAAACAGTGGTTGCATTGCAATACATTTTGCTATTCAATATTGCTATACATGGATGTTTGCTGCACGTCTCAAGCTATGAGTTGCTGTTCTAAAAAGGGGGCTAAATCTCAGATCCAAAGACTGAAATTTCACCTATGACAGGTCTGCAATGTACTCTCCTAATCTCTGTAATAGAATGATAAGGTTGAAGTTGCAATTAACTTAATATAAGATCTGTTATGTGGTTTTATTTGTGCCATGAGGCTGCATATAAAGTGTTTGTTGAAATGTCCACATATAACAAGTGAATGTTGCAGAGTAGTAAGGCTTACAGGTGTTTGTTTGAATGGCACTACTTTGAATATAAATCTGGAGCAGTATTCTGCTTGCTGACACGCTACAGTATATGAAGTGTTTTACATAATCTCTATGAAAAATTGATGAATATCTCAGACTGAGTTTGCATGCCAAGTGTTTGTTATAATGTCTCTGCATTATAAATGATTATTTCAGAATTACATTGATGGGCAAATATTAATTTCTGAATGTTACAATACACGTGTTTGACAAACTGCTTGGAAGAACCAGTGATAATATTGAATGTGTAACTAAGACAACTGTTTGACCAAATGTCTATTTTATAAACTTGTGAAATTTTAATGATATTTGGGTACGAATTTGGTAAGGGTTCTTACAGTGGTAACAGAGCATTGCATGTATGCCAACTGTTTGAGTAAATGTGTTGCGTGAAAGTACAAGTTGGAAGTTATAATCCGTTGGGATTATTACACCATCTGATATATTTTCCACAAATATTAAGTTCTATTTAATTCTCCAGTATTAAAAAAGTGAGTTTAATTCAGATTTTTCAGCAGCTACAGATTTCAGTATTTTTCAGCATTTACATATTTCTGCTTCCAGGGAGTTCCAGATTTTATTTCCAAGCAGATCAGATTTTCAGTTGAATAATAGATTTTCATATTCCGGACATTATAACTGTTCAGCGTTTTTAGTATTTCAGCTTCACATTTCTACAGTGATTTGTTCAATTTCATATTTAAGTTTCAGGTTTCTGTTAGATATATGGCAACTACAGAAGGCTTTTAATTGATCTTATAACAATGATGAATGCTGAAGTTTGTCATTTTACCAGCCTTTCTTCTTTACCTTACTTTCTGTTAAACTCTCTACATTGATAGAGATGCGTGCTTGAGAATGAGACTGCTCAATGTGACAGATCAACCCTTGGGGGGAGGTTTTCAACCCAATGGTTGAAAATCTATTATCTGTTTATCCATGTAGTTATTATTTGAATTAAAATATCTAATCTCAACTTGCATAAATGGTAATCTAACTCCTCGTCGTCAAAATATTTTACCTTTTCTTTCATCATTTTGTTATAAAGATAAGGTCCACCTAAGTCTGTCTTTAATTTGAATCTTTGCAGGCACTTGAAAATATCTTATTTGTTAATCTATGTAGTCCTCTAGATAATTAAACTCTCAATCTCAACTTGTATAAGTGGCAATCTAACTCTTCAAAATCAAATCATTTATTTATTTTTTTCATCCTTTTGTTATGATAGCAAGTTGAGCGTAGGTCTGCCTGTAGTTTGCATCTTTGCAGGCATCACCACATCAGTACACGAACCATAATATGCTCATCTAATGGACAGGATGATGAAGTAAAAAGGAGTGCATGTGTTCTAGTCTGGATTATGACTTGAACTAGATGATGTCAGTTATTAGCTGCGAGATTGTGTAAATAGCAGGTCATGCGTACTTTACCAGCCTTTAAGTTGTAGACACCAGCTGCCTCTGTTGAAATCTCGGTGGATATGTAAGTTTGTGAATAAGGACTCGCAAGGATCAGTCAGACTGCATCTTGAGATACTTGTTACCTAATTTTTAACGATGTAGATATATATATGAATGGTCACATGTACATAATCCAACAAGTTGTGTTTAAAATGGGTTCTGTAATTCTGGCTTGTGGATTGTGGATGCACACTTCGGGATGAAATGCTGTTCATTACCATCACAAGTGATGGGATCAGCTCAAGTACTTGGGTATCTTCCCTATGTGCCTTTCTTTATGTCAAATATTTGCTCCATTATTAATAAAGATACAGAACTTTAACAGCCTTTTCATTTGAGTTAATTCTACTGCAAAAGAAAGATAACTAAGAAGAAGATATGAGTGTATCTGGACAAACACTGAGTGACTAATGATTCGTACCTCTAATAAATCATCTGCTTGGTTGGCAATGTCATTCAGATTGGCTTTTGGAAGCACAACTTTCCCTCCAGTTTCATAATCAAATGTTCCTCCTCCTCCAGCAACACGACGAAGTAACTCTATGCGACTCTCCTTCCTAGGTGTTCGGCAAAGCATTGCAACCACTTGCACCTAAGTTCAAAAACAGAAAAATAAGACAGTTGAGAAATAACTTACAATCATTGCATTTGAAATATGATTGTCTCTTCTCAAGAATATCTGTTGTGATAGATGAAGAAACAGCTATAGCATAAGATAATCATAGATAGGTCTTACGTGTGGAGCCAATTTCCTTGTCATATATGACAGCACAGTGTCCTTTATCACCTCTAGGAGCCATTTCCTCTGTAAATGCAGGAGGACCAAACATTAATAACTAGGATACAAGTGTTTATATATACACACACACAGATATATATATATATATATATAGAGAGAGAGAGAGAGAGTGTTTCAACAACACTTATGGAATACAATTTAATATGTATGCTTGGAAATAAAGATTCTCAAGCCCTGCTTTTGTTCACTTGTGAACCCAGAGACAAACCATCTGCGATGTTCTCTGTGCCCAAAAATTGGATGGTGGTTTTATACAGTTCAGTGAAAGGAAATGTAATCAACTATAATGAACATTGGATTATGTAATGCATGGACAACACTCCAAATAACCATTCTATTTGCATCGTGGAGATGTCTACTAGGATTAGAAGACCTTTCTAAGCAATACAATCATGAAAGTAAAGGAACATTTGAGGGCACTTATGCAATGCATTAGATTTTGAAATACACAATTGATGTTGAAGGCAAACGTATAAATTGATGGTATCATATGGAAAAGTGCATGAATGTGCCATTTAAAAGGGAGGGATAGACATGGATCATCCACTGCGTTATCTGTTAAGAAAAGGTACACCATATGAAAGGTTTCCAAACCAACAATAAGCTTTGGACATATTGATGATAGTGTCATTTACTCTGTCTATGTTGGCAAATTCCAAGAGGAAGAGTTCCATATGGTGATATCTTGAACTAAGTGACCGGATGTAGATGCCCAACCATTTTCTATTTTCTACCAACTATCTTGCATATCATGATGGGTATTTCTGCTACAAGAGTTTATATCCTTGTATTATGGAAAGTAAGAAATCATGCAATAGCATATCATCTTTCAAGAATAAAAACAGGTAGATGAAAAGTAGGGGTAAGTGATGATAATATGTATTCTCAGTTACTCAGCAATGCAGTTTTACGTAAATGAAATTAATATTAGGAGTTCGCTGGAAGGAGTTGGTGCTACTAATTTTAAGCTACATGTAGTCATGTAACTAGTTATTTGTGAACGAAATGCATAAAATTAAAATTAGACAACTATTGTTTGAGATTCAGATTTTCATGGACTGTGGACAGACGATGGCTTAATCTTTGCAGCAACCACAATAGAATTTTGAAGGTGCGTGGCTGCGCAAAAGAATTTTTCTCTGGGAAAGAATTTTAATAGTAGCGTATACTCTCGAAAAAAGTGCAGCAGAGTTGAAATATAACATCCATGTGACCATTTGACAGAAAAAGCTACTAAGTGTACTCAGTGGCTGCTAAGAAAATCTATGGAATCAAATGGACAATAAAAAGTTGATCGATTGCCTTAGAACCATCCATTGTGCCCAAGCAATATCAAATCTACGAGGACTAAAGAATAATAAAGAAAAAGAATTCGGAGGAGAATTTCCTACTCTGAAGTTACAGTTTTAACATGGAATCACTTAATTTGCAAACGCAGCTATATGGCCTAATCGCAAAAGCCAGGAACAGGCAAACCATGCCCTTATCACTTGGGCAATTCTTCTGAATAATACAGCCTTTCACTAAATTACTATTACGATTACAGGTAATATGCCACATACCGATTCTTGCTCTCTAGAAATACAAGGATACGCATAAATTTAAAAGAATCTAGCCAAACCTCGCTAACTTCATTCTCAGATTGGCCGAGCATAAAATCTAGAGCCATCATGAAGCCTCTATCGAGACTCTCCACTCTCCTCCCCACAACTCCTTGAGCTGCTATCTGAACTGCAACTTCCTCTGACTGAGCGTCCATTGCTATATCTTTCAACTGCATTAAGCCCATCAGATAAAGTCGCCCCAACCTTAACAAAAGCCTAAAAAAATACAAAACCTCACAATCACCAATACACTGAACTCCTATAAACTCATATTTATGGTGTTACCAGTTCTATCATTTCCTCTAGTACAGAAGTAACTTCTTCTCCCCCTCTGAGTAATGCCTGGTATCTCTTATAGTCCCATTTCTCCTCCTCGTCGCCGGAATTCTCTTCCTCCTGTTTGGGCATACCTGACTTGTTGGGAAATGCATGCCTTATAATGGCCTTGAAACCAATGAGCGACTTCTTGGAATTCCAAGAAAAACTTCTGATATTACTAGTGCCAACATGTTTGTGGTTGAAGGAGAGCTTTGAAGGCTTGAAAATGTTCAACGGTGTTAAGAATGAACACGAAGTGCTAGTGTGGGTAGTGATTCTGGTATTGCTACACCACTCAGTTGATATGGTCAGCGCCATGCTTGTTTCCTGAGGCTCAACGAGTACAGGGGTTTAAAGATTTGAAAACCAACAGTTAGTATATATAGACCCCCTGCGTCTTAAAAATGTTACAAGGCATTGCAAGATTTCAATACTGATGCATAAAATTTCGATATATTAAAAGGCAGCGGCTTTTTTTCCAGATTTGCGAAAACAGAGCAATTATTTTTGCAAGTTTTTGTGGTTCGCATCTTGTAGGGAGTTTAGCTGCTTCTATATTTTAGAAGGTAAATAGAAGAAGGTAGCTCGCTTAAAATTGACTTAGTGATATATTGCTTAAAAAGATTTTAAAAAATTAATAGAAAAATGTATATAGCTTAAAAATGTCTTCAATAATTTATTGTGAAAAAAAAAGATTTGAATGTGTGTTCTACAACTAACAAAGAGATAAAGGCTTTCTTGATGACTAAGTTCTATAAGAATAATTGGGTTATCACAGTAGGAAGAAAGAAAAAATATTATATCAATGAGTTTAATCTCAGGTATGATCAACTTCAAAAAGTTTTCACATGGACTAATTATTGGGTGGATATTTTGAAATTGATAATTTTGGGATCAATTGCAAAATAGTGGTTCTAGCTACAATGTGTGAGACACAGTCTCTCCTACTTATAAAGGAAGGCTCATCATGTTATTTGCTACTAAAAACAAAAACCTACACTAAATTAAAACCTAAGATTATGTACACTAAGTTAATGCATGGGGCACTAATTATTTTCACATGGACTAATTGATGGGTGGATATTTTGAAATTGATAATTTTGGGATCAATTGCAAAATAGTGGTTCTAGCTACAATGTGTGAGACACAGTCTCTCCTACTTATAAAGGAAGGCTCATCATGTTATTTGCTACTAAAAACAAAAACCTACACTAAATTAAAACCTAAGATGTCTTTAACTAGCTTTTACTCCCCCGGGCTCAGTTGTTACTCGGTTCCTTCTTTGACCGAGTGAGCTCGATTGATGCTTGGTACTTATGTTAACCGAGTGGGCTCGATGGCTTTACCAAGTAGTTTCCTGGTGCTCGGTAATCCTTACTATGAAGCACCCTTACTGGTTCAATTTGAAATGGGAACCTTCATATTCAGAAGGGGATGGAAAGGTTCCATGTTCACTGAATGTCTACTATGGAGGTTTTGGACAACAAGTTCTTGGTTTTAGGCCTTGTCGGGCTCGTAGCCTTTTGAGCGAGGTTCTAAGGGCTTAGTTCCAATTTCTTACAAAGAACCTATAAAACACATAGTATATTTGGACACCCTTTTTAGACTTGTACCAAACCTCCAAATCGCAAGATCTCAAACAATAAGGACAATACCTAACCATTCCTGATCCACTAGTCCTAATAGGGCTAATTGACTCGGTTACTTAAGGAAATGTTCACCAGTCGATTGTCCAAGGCAAACCGCCGATTGTAATAGTGTTAGGAATCCCAAAGAGACAAAAATTTGTCATCAAATTGCTTTTATCCACCCCCGAAATGCTACTGTCACTTCACTCTTCCATATTTTGTACCAAGCACATAGAGATGCTTGGCCTAGAGCATGCAAATTGACTTCTCAAAATAATCCCCTTTCTCCTACGCTCTTGAGGATGTAGAATACATTGACCCTACTTGCATTTTCCCACTTTGCATGGGAATCCCACGAAGGAAAAGCAAGTTAGGGCATTATTTGTTTAAAACGCTAGTTCAGGAGGGTTTCCTGAAAACCCAGTAAACATATTCTTCTATCTCTCGACTCAAATCTTCAAACTAACTCAAATCAAAAGTATTGGAGTCCTAATTCATGACAAAGGTCAGATCGAACAATTTTCTTCTTCGTACTTCCGTACCAATCCGTACACTTATTGTTTACAGTCCAAAACATAGAGAAAAATACGGATTTTTATTGATTGAATGCAAAAATTACATAGAGTTTCATCATCCTTGTCATCCACCCTCCTAAAAGGGCTATATGAAGACGTTCCCCAATGGATCCAACTATTTTTCAAAGGTTGTGACCATTGGGCGGTTGTTTTACAAGTCGGTAGCAACTTTTCAAAGAAGTTGTCGAGAAACATTTCTTGCATTTTGCAACTTTTGCAAAATGTTGCATTCTTGCTCCTAATGAGCCTATAAGCCTAAGCCTTGGATCCTAATGATCCCAAACATTATAGAAACAACATAAAAGACACCTAGGAAAATCTAAACTCCTAAATGTGCCTTTGGACCATAGTAAAAATCCCATGGTTTATAACCACATTGAGGGTGACTAGGTCTTACAAGTTGGCTTATTAAAAGACCCTAGAAGTATAGGTGTTGTGAAGAGTGGAGGGGGTGCTCCTACACCATACTCCCTTGTTTAAAACTCAAGTCCCACTTGAGAGTAGTTTTTGAATCGATGTTCCATGCTTGTTGATACACTCTTCACTCATCCATGTAGCATCAATGTCTAGTAACCCCTTCCATTTAACCAAGTAGTCTTTGTAGGTCTTCTTCCTGGTTTGCTTGACAACTTTAGAGTCCAGAATATTTTCCAACTGTAACGGTTGGCTTGGTGGTAAGTCCTTTATCCATTCTGCCTGTGTATCTTCAGTATCTTGCAAAGTGTTTTTAGATCCTGCATCACCCTTAAAAGGAGTGAGATCACAAATGTTAAAGATAGGAGAAATAGAAATAGTAGGGGGTAAAGAAATTTCATAAGCATTATCCCTAAATTTATGAAGTATTTGACAGGGACCGATCTTTCTCATCTATAATTTGGTGTGTCCCCTAGGTAGTCTTGCCTTATTCAAGTATGCCCATACTTGATCTCCTTCTTTGAAAGTAACATGTCTTTTCTTCTTATCTGCATGTTCTTTGTACTTTGCAGTATTCTGACTCAATGTATCTCAGACTTGATCATGGATCTATTTGATCCATGCAGACAATTCTTCTCTTTGTGCACTAACTTTAAAGTCAATCAGTAACTCTCTCAATTCCATAACTCCTCTTGGATGGAGGCCATAATTCACTTGGAATGGTGTCTTCCCTATTGACCTATTCACTGAATCACTGAAAGAAAATTCTAATTGAGGAACGATAGCATCCCAAGTCTACCCATATTGTTTTGTTAGACACCTTAGAAGGTTGCCTAGTGATCTGTTTACAACTTCAGTTTGTCCATCTATCTATGGATGGTATGTAGAATTGAATGACAGGGTTGTCCCCAACTTTTTCCAAAGGGTTCTCCAAAAGTGCCCTTGGAATTTTACATCTCTGTCTGAGATAATGGATGTTGGCAATCCATGAATTCTAACCACTTCTTTAAAGAACAAGTTAGCAATATGTGAAGCATCATTAGAAACTTTACAAGGAACAAAGTGTGTCATTTTGCTAAATCTGTCAACTATAACAAAGATACTATCAAATCCTTGTTTAGTTCTTGGAAGTCCTAAGACAAAATCCATACTCACATTGTCTCATGGCTTTGTTGGAATAGGGAGTGGTTGATAGAGACCTTGATTGGTCCTGACTCCTTTAGCCCTTTGACAAATAGTGCATGACTCAACAAACTTTCTAACATCAGTGGGTAACTGAGGCCAATGATAGTTTCTCCTTACAAGCTCAAGTGTCTTATCTATGCCAAAATGACCTCCTAATGTACCACAATGCTTCTCTTTGATCATTTTTTCTCTCATGGAGCATTTAGGAATACATAGTTGACCTCCTTTGAACAAAAGGCCATTCTGCAATAAATATTCTGAATAAGTAGTATTATATGCATCTGATAGAGTAGAGCAAACCTCATAGATATCACTGAAGTCTGAATCATCCTTGTATAGGTGCTTGAGGGCATCAATTCCTATGCTTTGTACCTACACTTCTTCAACCAAAATCACTCTTCTACTAAGAGCATCTGCTACTTTGTTTGAAGTTCCTTTCTTATGCTTTATAGAAAATGTGAATGCTTGGAGTTGTTCAACCCATTTCATGTGCCTACAACTTAGTTTATCCTGACTGTTCAGAAAACTTAAAGCATGATTATCTGTAAAGACAATAAATTCCATAGGAAGTAAGTAGTGCCTCCATTTCTTGAGGGCTTGAACCATAGCATAAGTTCCAAGTCATATGTATTGTATTTCTTCTTTGCTTCATTCAATTTTTTAGAGAAGAAAGCCATCGGTCTTCCATCTTGACTAAGGACTATCCCTATGGCTAGATTGCTAGCATCGGTCTCCACTATGAACAATTTATCGAAGGTAGGTAGTGCCAAAATGGGATATTGTGCTACTCTCTCCTTCAAATACTTAAAAGCTTCATCTTCTTGTGTTGTCCACTGGAACTTTGTTTTTCTACCACCCTTGATGGTATCAAGTAAAGGTGCACAAATGTGACTGAAATTTTTGATAAACTTTTTATAAAAGGTAGCCAATCCATGAAAGCTCCAGACTTCTCCTGGAGTTTTTGGTATGGGCCAATTGATGATAGCCTCTACCTTTTCAAGATCCATTTTCAAAGTGCCCTTTGAGATAACAAAACCCAAGAATATCAACTCTTGTTGCCTAAATGTACATTTTTCTAAGTTGATAGACAATTTCTTCTCATGTAGTCTTTGGAGAACTTGTTCCATCTCATGTGCTCTTCTATAGTCCCACTAAAGATTAGGATGTCATCTAAATAGACCACCACAAACTTTCCTATGAAATCTTGAAGCACTTCATTCATTAATCTCATGAAGGTGCTAGGAGCATTGCTAAGGCCAAATGACATCACAAGTCATTCATATAATCCCTCAGTGGTTTTAAATGCATTTTTCCATTGATCTCTCAACCTTACTCTTATCTGATGGTAACCAGATTTAAGGTCACTTTTTGAGAAATAACATGCTCCTCCAAGTTGGTCTAGTAGATCCTCAATCCTAGGTATGGGGAATCTGTATCTGATTGTTATTTTGTTTATTGCCTTGGAGTCAGTGCATAGTCTCCATTTGCATTCCTTTTTAGGGGCCAAAACACTCAGGACTGCACAAGGGCTGAGACTCTTTTGTATGAGTCCTTTTGTCAACAATTCACTTATTTGTCTAGTGACTTCAGCATTCTGATTAGGAGTGATTTTGTAAGCAGGCTTATTGGGTAGGGACACTGACACTGACATTGATGATGATGTTGAGGTAGTATTTGTTGCAATGAAAGATGACTCAAAGGAAGAGGAAAGGTATGTAGAAACATCACTCATTTCTAAAGTTAGTAAAAATGTTACATGGATCATTGATAGCAGTTGTACACATCACATGACTGGTGATGAAGATAAGTTTGATCATCTTGAGCATTATAATGGAGGATCACTCAAAATGAGTAATGATACACCTTGCATGGTTAAAGGAAAAGGATCTTTATTGATAAATGATAAAATCAGATGTGATAATGCTTATTGGGTAAAAGGACTGAATTACAATTTGCTAAGTGTAGCGCAACTTAACAACTCAAGTCACTGAGTGGCATTTGAAAGCAAGAAGGTGAACATCTATGATGAGAGTGGAAAGCTTGTCAAAACAAGAGGACAATCAAAAGGTAACTTATTCTATCTTGACAATGTTGAGACTTCTTGTTTACTGGTGAAAAATGAAGATGCATGGTTATGGCATAAAAGGTTATGTCATATAAATTTTGATAACATGATTAAGATCAGTAGAAAGAGAAAATTTAGAGGACTGCCTAACCTAACTAAATCGGATCATGTTATGTGTCATCAATGTCAGAAAGGGAAGATGACAAAATCTAGTTTCAAAAGTAAAGACTATTCAATAAAAAGAATCTTTGAGTTATTTCACACCGACCTATGTGGTCCCATGAGAACTCAAAGCTACTATGGTGATAGATACTTTATTCTATTTTTTGATGACTATACTAGATTCATGGTTGTTATGTTTTTAAAAGAGAAATCTGAGGAATTTAAAATGTTTAAATGGTACAAGGCTAAAGTAGAAAAAGAGACCAGGAAAGAACTAAAATGCTTGAGGTCTAATAGAGGTGGTGAGTTTATTTCTGATGAATTCACTAACTATTGTAATGAGCATGGCATCAAAAGATAGGTTTCTACACCTAGAACACCGCAGCAGAATGGGATTGTTGAAAGGAGAAATAGATCTATAGTTGATTGTGCAAGAACACTGATGATAGAGAAAAATGTTGCACAGATGTATTGGAGAGAAGCAGTTAGCACCGCTGTATATGTCCTGAACTGAGTTCAATTAAAGAAAGACACAAACAAGACACCCTACGAGTTATGGTTTGGATACACACCGAGTGTAAGTTGTAATACCCTAAAATTGGCACCTATTAAATTCAACTAATTTTGGTGCATTTTCGTCAATTTTACATCTCCAAAGTCCTAGTTCCCTAGGAAATTTTCTCTCTCCTACCTGACTTAACTCGACTTGATGTCAATTGCAAAAACCTTAATTGCATTAATCAAATATTAAAATTAATTCCTAAAGTCTTCGACTTTTATTAGCTAAATTACCCCTATGATAAATTAATTTAATCCTAAAGTCCTAAGTGCTTAGAATTAAATTAAACCCACCCCATTTGGCTAATTACCCATAAAAAGGAATTAATAATTACTTGTTATTTGAATGGACACTCATTTTTGAATTAATAATTCAAGATATTTGAAAAGTCCCCAATGTGGCATTTTCCAGTCTTTTAATTAAGTAATTCAATGCTTTTTGGTCTCAAATGAAAATGAAGGGTCAGGAGTTTAAAATCAAGAACCCTTTCATTCTCTTCCTGGGTTTGCTTATTTAATGAACCTATTTTCTTCATTTGAAGGAGGCAATTTTTGAGAGTAATTGAACTATGGTGATTTTTAGTCTCACTTTATTCAAAGCTTTTCATTTGCAATTAGTTTAAATTCTCATTTAATATAGTATTGCATTGCTATAATAGATCAATTTTCTTACATACTCATAGTTTAGTATCATAGTTTAATTTTAGTTTTACTCATCTTCATAGCTCTTGGAAAATCCTCCATTGTGAGATTGGTCTCATGGTTGTTGGCTCTCATTCTGAGAATAATTAAACACCCCGTCCACATAGGAGGCAACAGGTCGATTCAATCGATGTTGTGGGATGGACAATTCATGTTCATACTCTCCATCTCATGATTGAGCAATGATTATGTTGCGTTTGTGCCTAATTTAGAGGTCCACATTCAGACACACACATTTTGGCACCCACCATGGGGCAGAAAATCTGATTTCTAGCCTCATTCTCATTTTTTTCTAACAGGAATTCAAGCTCTGTCATGCGTCCATAATGTCTATGTATGGATCTTCGTACAAGAATTCAGAGCGTCCCGCGTGAGATTTCACTCACTATAGCACTTTCTCATGCGAGCTTTTGTGCCTTCGCGTGAAATCCTGCACTTTCTCACATGTCGTGGAGCACTTCCTCACGCAAGACTGGAGTACAGTGTTTCAATTTTCTCAGTTTCTGTCTTTCCTGTTTCAGTTTTCTGACAGTTTCCTGTTTGCTGTTGTTTATTATTTCTCTATTATTTTCACAGCGTAACAATTTTATGTAGGACATTTTCTGAAGAACTTAAACATACTAATGGTTTGATTGCAGGACAATAGTCAAAGAATTGCTAAAATGTTGTGTTTTTTTTCTTGCTTTCATTCACATAGTCTAAATAGGGCTCCGTTAAAATTTCTTGAGGATTTTGATAGTGAGTAGGGAATTTGGCTCTTCATTATATGGAGGTGATGACCATGAATGAACTTGAAATCCTAATGATCTTACTAATATGACAAATTCTTGGGGAAGCGGAGAAAGGTAGTGAATCTTTACGCTTCTATTAGCCAGGGGATTATGCTCTTCTCTCTTTGAGAGAAACAGAAACCCAAAAGCTTGTAGTTGTGGTGGAGTGAAGCTAACTCGGTGATGAATCTTCTTGATGTGTTTGGGTGAGGAAACGGGATAGAGAAGTATGCTCTTCTCCCTTTGAGAGAACCAAAAGATCTGACCCCCGAATCTAAACCAAGTCCAGTGTCACCTTTAGAGGGCCTGCCGAAAGTTGAACCTCTAGGAATGACCCAAGTGAGTACGCACCTATCACCGGTGATTCCACCTCACTCTAATAAAGAATGTTTTGTTGAGTCTAAAGACTCCAAAACCATGTTAGCTTCCTTCTCAAGACTTTGACTATCATCTTGAGAAGGCTCCGTCTGTTATATTGAGTGGCACCGCTCCTAGCCCTGCTTGTGGGGGTGTATGACTTTCGAGTGTTGGTGTGGCTGCGAGGCCTCAACCCTCTATTGGGGGCACCAAAGGTTAGTGTGAATGGAAGCCTATTAAAAAATTTCCTTAGATAGTGGCCTACCCGGTTCACCTCCGAAAGGAGTCATAATCTTTGCGTAGGGAGGGGGAAGAATCTCTCCTATAGATTCCCATCATAGGCATACACCTGGATGCTTGAAGGTGGTTGTGACACTGGCCCCTACTACAAGGGTAACCTTTGAACATACACCATTGAGTCCTTGCAAACACCAAAAACACAGGCGCCCTCTAGGGGGTGACATGGCTATGTGAGGTGCACGTATGTGCATAAGCAACGGGGCAAAGGTTTTGGCTTCTCACCATTTTTTTTTTAAGGCTAAGCTATGTGTTTGTTATCAAGTCTTAAACATTGTCCAATCATTATCAAACAAAGACTCCCCTAATGCTATCAAGTTGCTTTGTCCTTGATAGGTTTGTTAACGACTGCTTCTTGTATCATAACTACTTGATTTGAACCTTTGTGTCTTTAAACGAATGCTTGAAATCCTAAAATGAGATTGTTGATTAAATTTCTCTTCGAACCTATTAGGAAATTGGATTTTTTGTCAGACATCAATTCAGGTTGTACCTCAAAATTCAACTTTAACCTTGAAAATTGTGTCAGATTATCAGATTTTGCACTTTTCCCGCATGAGGTTTCACACTTCAAAGCACTTTCTCGTGCGAGACTTTATTTTCTCACATGAAGTTTAGTGTTCTCTCGTGCGGCCTGGTACTATCTCGCATGAGACTGTAGCCCAGTTTGCAAAAAAAGAGACATGTTTTCCATTGACTGTTTGACTTTTTATCTGATCTGCCTTTTGTCTGAGGTCTATTTTTCTGCTTTCCTATCGTTTACTGTCAGAAACTAGTTGTTTTGAGTTAGGAATCGATCGATCTTTGCTTGGACTCATGTCATTTGTCATTGGTTTACCTTATCTCTTTATGCCTTTTGTATCTCGTGTTGCGATAGTCTTATCTCGGCTGTTCTAGCCATCTCTTTTGATGATTCATACCAGATCCATCTCCCATCTTGGCTATTCTAACCTTTATCTCCTTTGCATTGTTCTTAGAGACTAAGTCTAGCATTATTCCAAGTCCTCTCTCATTTCATCTTCATCTATGACTATCATGACTAGAAGTGGCAAGACTTATCCCATTCAGAATCATGATCAAGGTAGAAGCAAACCTCCTAATCAAGAAATAGATCCTCCTGAATCTGTTGCGAAATCTAAACTTTGTGAGATATCCTCGATTTCCTCATTGAATACTTCGAAAGATAGTCTATCTCAACCATCATCTCTGGTGTTTCAAGAGTGTTTTAATCCATTGTTTGAAGCGCAACCTGGTTTCTCATTTCAAGACCAAGACAACTCATTCTTCCAAGAGAATTCATTGTTTCACAACTTTGGAAGACCTCTTCCTCGGACTAATCATATTATCGTACATGTTGATCCTACTGAGAATAGTTCTATCATTGAACCTAGTGATACTGTTGAAGATATCTTCTCATCTAAATTTGTTAAATCTTTTGATCCTATTCATTCACCAAAGGTTACCTTGGCCGCACCTTTTCGATCTCATTCACATCACTTTGCTAAGTCTTCATATATTGCGCAAGTCTATGACAAGATGGGAGATCCATTTGACTTCCAACTGGGCAAGTATAGTCAAACCTTTGATCAATCTCACAATAATCAATATCATGGTCAATCCTCTAATAATCCACATCATGCTCAACCTCAAAATGAGCAACCTCATGGTCAATCTCAATATGACCAAAATCAATCCCACAATGATGATCAATCTTGAAGAAAACCCCAAGGTGATCGACAACCCGCCTATTTCTATCATCCTCCTCCATTCGATCAAAACCAAGATGATCAGCAACAAGATCAGGTTCAAAGTATTTATGAGATCCTTGGGAATGAAGATGAAGTGATAACTCAATAGGATATAGATGTTGCTAAAGCTAATAAGGGTCTTATTAAAATGATGGAGATTCTTCTCCTAGAAGAGAAAGAAAAGTACTTCCTTGAGTTAGCTAAACAAGGGGCCAAGTTACCCCGAGGCTATCAAGTTGAAACACTCATAGCTAAGGAAGAAGAAACTGAGACCACAAAGTTGCAAAAGATGGTCTGAGAAATGCAAGATCAAATTAGTCAACTTGCGAGGAATAAAGACAAATCCACTCAACAATTTATGATGGAAAGTATTTGTCCTTTCCCTTTTGACATAAGTCTTCATATGCCACTTTTCCTAGAGGTGTGGAACTCCCTAAATATGACAAATACTTGGGTGCAACCGATCCCCAAGATCACTTGAGGGAGTTTGGTGCATTATCTATGGAATTCATGCACGATCAAACATATCTTATGTTCTTGTTTCCTCGTAGTTTGGGCGGACCAGTTATGGAATGATTCTTTAGATTGCCTACTGGTATTAAAACTTTTGAGGAAATGGCTAATCTTTTTCTCCAGCACTACTTGCATAATATTCAGCATCCGATCAACATCCGAGATCTTTGCAACTTAAAACAGTGACAAGGAGAATCTTTCCTAACATTCCTCCAAAGGTGGAGACAATTATGTATGAGGTGTCCTCACAAACTACCAGAGTCTGAGAGACTCAATATTTTCTTGGACAATCTTGTCCCAGACTTTGGATACCAAGTGAAATTGCAAGGTCCTCTTACTTTTGATATTATGATCAAACAAGCAGTGCAGATAGAGGCCTTCATGATCAAGAAGGGAGAATTGACTTTGAATAAACAAGGATTCTCCACAAACAAGGATAAAGGAAAGACTACCAATAAGAACAGAGATGTAGTAAATGATGGATTAGTGGATAATGTTATTGCGAAGCCTTCATAGTCTACTTTTAATCTTACTTCCAGTATACAAGTAGCTAAGGCTGTCAAAAAGACCACAACAGACAACCAAAAAACTTCAAGATTTGCTAGGAACAAACCTTGGGCCTCTCGACCCAAGCATGATTTCACCCCTTTGGGAGAGCCTCTCGATGTGGTCTATAAAAATCTTATAGAGAATCAGGTTCTTACTCCTTTAGAAAAGCGTACTTATGACCCACAACCAAGACCTCATTAGTGGAATGATAATGCTTACTATGACTATCACCAAAACATTGGTCATAAGACTTCAACTTGTCTTCAGCTAAAACACAAGGTCCAAGATTTGATTGATAGTGGTGATATTGTTGTGGATGGCCATAACAAGAATTCAGACCACCAAGCTTTTAAGGATCCCTTCCCTCCTCATGAGAAGGGTGAGTCTTCAAACGCCAAGAATACCAATGCTAAAGTAAATTATACATACACTAATAATGACAATGCTATTGGTATGATTGAACCTGTTGAGATAGAGTATTGTGACGTGATCACTTCTAGAGGGAGCGGCGATACTCCCAAATCTAAGATTGCTTTTATCTTGCATAGCTCTGCATCTTGTTCATCCGAATCTAAACAATCTCAAGGCTGTGCTAATGTTGTCACTCATTCGCGAGGGAGATTTGTTTTGAAAGGTCCCAATGCTTCCACATCTGCTCCAAAGCAAACTGCGGATAAGAGATATGATATTCTCGCATCCGCTCCAAAGAAAATTGCAGGTAAGACTATTGTTGGCCCCACCAACAAAAACATGAAATCTATTCCTATAGCTAGCTCGGCTAGTTATAGCATTTTAGATCAACTCCAGAGAACCAATGCTTAGATTACTATTTTTGAGTTGCTGAAGATCTCGCCTGCTCACAAGTAGATTTTGGATAAGGCCCTGGATGAGGCAAACGTTCCCAAGGATCTTGATCTCAACCGGTTCCAATCTATGGTGGGTCATTTGACTTCGCCTCACTATCTATCCTTCTTTGAAGTAGATGATCACTCTTTGAGTCACCCGCATAATGCTCCCCTGCATATAAAGGTCATGATAGGTCCTAAGCGCGTCTGCCGAGTGCTCATAGATAATGGTGTTGGTCTTAATATTTGTTCTGCTAAACTGCTCACTCAGCTAGGATATGATGAGAATTGCATAGATCTCGCAAAAAGATTACCATCAAAGCTTATGATGAGGAAGAATGCAAGTCCCAAGGCTTAGTCATGCTACCTATCCGCGTAGGTCCCATTGAGAGAGATGTTACCTTCCAAGTGCTTGATATTCCTCTTGCCTACAATATCTTGTTAGGTAGGCCTTAGATTCATGAGATGCAGGCTATTCCATCCACGTATCATCAATGCATTAAGTTTCCATTCCATGGAGCAGAAGTCACTATACCTACAAATACCAATTTCTCCTGCAACATTCTTGCCAAAACCGCAGATAGCTTTGTTCCAGCAAATAGAGAATCTACTGAGTTTTATGATGCTAAGCTGAAAGAAATGGAACAAACTTTAAGACTTAAGGATACAGGCATGGGAGAATATTGAATGGAACCTGTGCTATCACTAGTTGCTCTACCTCTGTCTCCACATTCTTATGGGAGACCTTCTGAAGACAACAAGCTTTCTAATGCTCCCCCTCAAATAGTTTATGATCATGCCTTTGTAAGGGCCTCTACACCTTTAGAAGATGAAGATGAAGAGAGGGCTATCAGAGCATGGATCTATAAAGGAAATGAAACAGCTGAAACAACCACTCTATCTCCAGATTTAGAACAAGAACCATATAGTGAGGCCTTCAAAATCATGAAGCGCTTCGGTTATAAGGGGAGTGGTCCTATAGGGAAAAATGATAATGGCTTACTAAAACCTATTGAAGCTACAGGTCACCGCACAAAAGATACTAGTGGCTTGGGCTTTAAAAAGACTCCCTTTCATTTGGGGACCAAGAAATTTGTGTCAGTTCCTGAGCCTAAACCTGAACCTGAATGAGAAATTGAAGATGCTACTCTAGAAGTGAATCCAGAGGCCAGCTCTGATGAAGATACATTCCCATATCTTATTCCTCCAAATCTTGCGGTGCTCTTTGCCGAGCCTGATGAGCCTATCATAGCTGTTCATATGATAGAGACATATACTGATACGGATAATAATTCTGATAAAACTTCTTCAGTATACCAATTCACATATGAGGAATGGAAAACATCACTAAATGATGATCCTAATTTTCAAGGTGAATGATATAGGCCACCTCATTTTCAAAAGTACTTTGAACAAGAACAACTTCAGCAAGCTATTAATGCCACAAGGAATAATAATGAGTCTGATGATGCTGCTAATGAAATTCCTACATCAAGTACTGACTCACATGAATATGAGTTTGACTCTTTGTCTGATGCTACTTATGATGTAGACATAGATATTGTTCACGTGTATGAAAGACTCCTCAAAGTAGGTGAAGGGTCTAGCGCTAGGCTGCAAGAATCAGACACCACTAATGTTAACGTGTCCTCTACTTCCGACGCAAGGTCTCTTAGGGATTCAAACACTCCTTTGGATGAGATCGCTCTAGGTCTTGACTTACTTGTCAGCACTTTTGAGGGTTATACCATGAACGTAGTTGAACCAGTCACTACTTCCCTTTCACTCCATCATCCCAATCTGATAAACTGGAACTCCCCTTCCAAATCCAATGAAGTCCTAACGTTCCAAACTAATTATGATCTAGCCTATTACCTCCATGCTATTGAACCTATGATTTCCTCCACCAGTGAAAGCAGTGTCAACATGATAGAGGTGGATATCAAGTATCTTAGTCAAAAAATTAAAAGAAGAAAAAATAGGCGCTCTGATGGTGAAAACAACTTTGTGGCAGTATCAGAGCCAAAAATAGTAAAAATAAAAGATGTATTCGAGGGTGAAAACCTCTCTGAGGCACCCAAAGATGAGATACTTGATATGCTTTTGAGCCATTTTCAAGAGAGGTCATCAATATTGATTGAGCTGACACAGCCGGTCAATTTGGGTACAGAGGCTGCTCCACAAATTATTCATCTAGCACAGTCATTGCCCGCTGAAGAAAAAGAAGAGTTCACAAGATTCTTTCAGAGAAAGAAAATAAACTTTGCATGGACCTACTCTAACATGCCTGGATTAGATCCCAATCTAATCATGCATCATTTGTCCATTGCTCCAGGTATCAAACCTATTAAACAGAAGCTACAGAAAATGCATCCACATGTAGCGCTTTTGGTTAAAGCAGAGCTGGAAAAGCTTCTCAAGGTTGGCTTCATAAGAACTATTGATTATGCAGAATGGATTTCAAAAATTGTTCCAGTCACTAAACATGATAAATCCATTCATGTGTGTATGGATTTCAGAAATTTGAATAAGGCGTGTCTGAAAGATGACTTCCCACTGCCTAATATTGATATGATAGTTGACATGACAACAGGATATGAGATGTATTCTTTGATGGATGGATTTTCTGGCTATAATCAAATCAAAATTGCACTAGAAGATCAAGAAAAGATTGCTTTTACATGTGCCTAGGGCACCTTTTGCTAGAATGTCATGCCTTTTGGGCTTAAGAATGCTGGAGCAACATACCAGAGAGTTGTTACTACTATCTTCCATGATATGATGCATAAAACAATGGAGGATTATGTGGATGATACTTTAGCCAAAAGCATGCAGCAAAGAACTCACCTCATAGACTTGGGTCCCATCCTTGATCGCATGGAACAATTCATTCTTAGGCTTAATCCAAAGAAATGTGCTTTTGGTGTCACTTCTGGGAAACTCTTGGGTTATATCATTTCAGCTAAAGGCATAGAAGTTGATCCTGAAAAGGTGCAAGCTATTATGGATATGCCTCCACCCAAGAATATTAGTCAAATGAGAGGACTACAAGGAAGGCTACAATCTATCTGACGCTTCATTTCACAGTTGGCAGACAAGTCACAACCATTTACTAAAACTTTGCATAAGAATGTGACTTATGAATGGAATGAGGAATGTGACAAGGGACTTACTCAAATAAAATAGTATCTTGCTAATCCACCTATACTGATGCCTCCTATTCATGGAAAGTCACTTATATTGTACATCTTAGCAACAAACACATCCTTGGGTGCTCTCTTGGCTCAAGAAGATCAGAACAATAAAGAGAGAGCCATATACTATATCAACAGAACATTGGTTGCCTATGAAATGAATTACTCTGTCATTGAGAAGGCTTGTTTAGCAGTTGTATTCACTTCCCAGAAGTTGCCACATTATATGCTAGCTCATACCATGAGGCTTATTGCAAAAATTGATCCACTTAAGTACTTGTTGAGCAAGGCTGCCCTCATGGGTAGATTAGCAAAATGGGTAATGATACTTAGTGAATTTGACATTGAGTATGTGTAAAGAAAAGCTATTAAGGGACAAGCAATTGTTGATCAGTTGGCAGAGGTTCCTTTAAAAGATCATCAACCTTTGAGTATTGAATTCCCAGATGAATCCATCATGCTTCTCACACACCAATCTTGGAGCATGTTCTTTGATGGATCATTCACTCAGCAAGGATTTGGTGTAGGCATTATGTTTGTTACACCTCAAAGATACTCATTGCCAAAAGCATATAAAATGTTCTTCCCCTGCACGAACAACATAGCAGAATATGAAGCTCTCATTAATGGCATGAAGATGGCCCTTGAATGGCATGTGGATGAGCTCAAGGTCTTTGGAGACTCGCAGTTAATCATCAATCAAGTCAATGATGTCTACCAAACTAAAGATGACAAACTAATACCTTACAAAAGGATGGTGGATGATCTCAAACAATACTTTGCACACATTTCTTTCCAACAGATTCCAAGGGCAGACAATAAAGCAACTGATGCAATGGCCACTCTTGCTTCAATGTTACAAATGTCAGAAAATGACTTCAAACATGAGTTCTTGGTGGAGGCATTACACTACCCTGCCTATGATATTCCTGAATCTAGGATGATCTATTCAGTCATTGGACATGATTCATCCTTCTACCACCATATCTTTTCCTACCTTCGTGACTAGATCATTCTAGACACCTATACCCGAAATGAAAAGCGTCACCTCATTCATACTGCCTCACAGTATGTCCTCATAGAAAATGACTTGTATAGATGGGGTCTAGACGGTACTCTCCTTAGGTTCTTAGAACCGGATGAGTCCAAGCGTGCGCTAGTTGAGGTACATGAAGGTATCTATGGGTCTCATTCTAGTGGTCTAACGTTAGCCCAGAAACTTATTAGAGCTGGTTATTACTGGCCGGACATGGAAAAAGAAGCTGTTCACTATGCTAAGACTTGCAAGCAATGCTAATTTCATGGGAACCTGATTCATGCTCCTGCTCATGAACTTAGTCGTCTCATCAGTTTCTGGCCATTTCAGCAATGGGCCTTCGACTTGGTTGGTCAGATACATCCTTCATCTTCAAGAGGACACAAGTTCATCATCACAATTACTAATTACTTTACCAAGTGGGTTGAGGCAGTGCCTCTCGCTATAACTGATAGCAAGACCATTGCCATGTTCATACTAAACTATATCATTTGCAAATATGGCATACCCTCATCTATTATCACTGACAATGGGGGACAATTCAAAAATAAGGACCTAACAAACTTATGCACTAAATTTATAATTATTCAGCATTGGTCATCTATCTATTATCCTCAGGGTAATGGACAAGTAGAGGCTTCTAATAAGATAATTCTGAAAATCTTGCACTGAACAGTTCATAAATTTGGTAGAGATTGGCATCTCTAGATTAATCCAGCCTTGTGGGCCTACAAAACAAGTATCCGAACACCAATGGGGGCCACTCCTTTCACCCTGGTTTATGGAGCAAAGGTAGTATTACCTATTGAAGTTGAGATTTCGACATTACAAATCTCTCTGAGGGGCCTCATCACTGATGAAGATAATAGAATATCCCAGCTTCAAGAGCTTGAGTTACTTGATGAAAGTCAAAAAGTGGCATTTGATCATCTAAGAGCGTACCAAAAGAGAATGTCAAAATCCTATAATAAGAAAGTCAGACAAAGAGAATTCCAAGTGGGTGATCTTGTCTTGAGAGAGAACCCCAAAAATCAGCAGCAGCGAGTTCAGAAAGGCAAATTTGAACCAAACTGGCTTGGTCCATATGTCATTACTATAGCATTTGGGTCTGGCACTTATCGACTCTCCACCACTAAAGGAGAGCAACTCAAAGAGCCTATCAATGCTCTTCATCTGAAGAAGTTCTACAGTTGAGACATTCTCGGCATGCTCATGTACATACTTATTGGTCCTGAAAAAATCCTAAAAATTGCAAAATGTCTTGAAAAAATGATCATCTTAGTGAAAACCTGGTAAATAGGCGCTTTGATGTATCTATTATCTTGGTGAAAACCTGGAAAATAGGCACCTTGATAATAATAAAAAAAAATACAAAATTAAAAAAATACAAAAAAAGTGAAAAAAATACAACAAAAAAAAAAGAGATATTCAAAAATACAAAAAAAAAAGAAAAAAAAGAGAAAAGTAAAAAAAAAATTAAAAAAGAGAAAAATGTGCCATTGATGAAAACCTGGTAAATAGGCATCATGGTAGCAAAAATAGAATCTCTGCCAAGATGGTGAAAACCTGGTAAACAGGCGCCTCTTGTTTTCTAAAGCTACATCTCATCTCAACGTCGCTTGGCTCTTAGTTTCCTACTTTAGTTTGCTTTCCCGATTTCCTACTTTAGTTTGTTTCCTACTTTTAGTTTGTTTCCTGCTTCAGTTTGCCAGCTCATGCTCTCGCCTTCAGTGGTCTTCAAAATTTTCCTCGACTCTTCATGGATTGGAACTGGTTCATACTTGGGGGCACCTTCCTAGTCTAGGGGGCATTGTCCTATCACTTTCAAAAGTTTTGTTTGTGCATCAGTCACCAACGATTCCCGCTATGTCTACCTGCTGATGCCTAGCTACTTTTGAGATTTCTCTCCTTGAGGATCTCTCATGTATTAGTCGCCAGTGGTTCTCACTGTGCCTGCCTATTGATACTTAGCTCTCATTCGAACCTCTCTCTTTTGGGATCTCTTCCTTACATCAATCACCAGTGGTTCTCACTGTGTCTTCCTGCTGATATTTTTGCTCATGCTTTATTCTCTCTTTTGAGAATCTTCCTTGTATCGGTCACCAATGGTTCTCACTGTGTTCACCTACTGATACTTGGTCCACGCTCCAATATCTTCTTGAGACTTTGTCTCTCGCGACGGTCACCAGTGGTTCTCACTGTGTTTGCCTATTGTCGCTATCTTGTCAAGATTTCAAATATTGTTTGCTTCTAATTTGACTTCAATCTGCTCGAACACAAACTGAAACTGAAACTGAAAACTAACTTTGTGTTCCTTTAAAGCATGCTGAGCTTTTCCTTTGCTTGTTTGTTTGTTTGATTTTTTCTTTGCTTTCTGTTTGTTGGTTTAGTTCCAATGATCCAATGAATTCATATAAGAGGGGTGTCCATCTATAAGAGCCTTCATCTTGTATTGGATGGCCATGCGTACCTCGACTCCTTTTATACAGATGCTTTGGGGAGGTTGTTTCTTCTCCTTGTCTGTTTTGAGTGACTTCTTTTTTGCTACAAGTATAATTGCTAGCGCTCATCCTACTAAGTGAACGTAAGGGTCACTACGAGCACTCTTTGACAAAAGAAGGAACTCTTGTGTGTCTGGCGTGTTTGTTCGCAAGCAACATTCAGGTCATTCTAGCAATTATGCTTTGATGCTTATGTTAACTTGCTAAATCAAAAGGAATAGGTGTTCAGGTCATTCTAGCTTCTTGTGCCTTAATGCTTAGATCTCATTCCAACAAATCTAAGACTTATATCATATTTATATTCTCATAATTTCAATGTTAGTGAGGATTGTATGACATCTTTCGATCGTCCCGTGCTTAAACGAACTCGATGATGATAAATATGGTGAGTCCAACAACCAAGTCCTAGGGCTTGCATTTTCATTTTAGGCTTGCATTTAGCATAGATTTGCATGTTAAGCTTGGATTTGAGATGATATTTTATCACTCTCTTGATTGCTTCCTGTTCATCAAAGTCCTCATCTTTTGTTCCAGTTTCATCTTGGCCGCACAAGTGTCTGGTCCTCGCTCTTGATCTTCAAAATGCATATCTTTTTTATTAGTACCTGTCATATATTGCGACAATCTTGCATGAGATGATTAGTACCATATACATTACATATCCATTGCATTTTCATTTCATTCCCATTTGCATTCATAAATTCATTTGCATCTACATATACATGTGCATCCACTATAAGCATAATTCAAATCATACATTGCATCTATGCATACATTCTATCCATCTATCATTGCATCATCATAAAAATAAACCATGTGCATATTTATAAAATAAAGCATGTGCATTTCATACATTTCTACTCATACATCTAAGCATATAAAAACATCTCATAAACATCAATATCAAAACAATATAACCGCAAGTACAATGATATCAAACTATCGATCTCATATATATATATATATATATATATATATATATATATATATATATATATATATATATATATATATATATATATATATATATATATATATATATATATCAAATAATGTCATGTACAAAAGAGGAGGTGCTACTCGAGCACAGTATCAAAAATGGGCTACAATGTACAAATGTATCAAAATGGACTAGCTAGGTCCCGCACCACCTAGAGGAGGTGGTGGCAATGGTCTCTGAGGTGGTAGCATCGGCCGCTGTGGTGGTGCCTGCTGCTGAGGAGGTGCCTGAGGGGGTGCCTGTGGTGCCTGCTATTGTGGTGCCCGTGGTGGTGCCTATGGAGGTACTGGTTGGGGTGCCTATGGAGCTCCAACATAATTGGCAAATGGTGGTACCTACTCTGACAGATCTGGAACAACCCTGCAATAAGTTGCATAGTAATATGCTACCTGGGCAACCTCATATCTAGTCTCGATCCTTGACTGCGCCAACTCATCTCGCAGCTGTCTGATCTCAGCATCCCAATCAGCTACACAGGTCTCCTCTCGAATGAGTCAGGTGTGGTAATCATCCCACTCTCACTGTACCTATCGTACCCTCTCATGGCTCTTCTTGAGAGCCTCCTACAGTTGAGGTGTCCTGGCTCCTGCTGGAATATCAGGCATGTTTGTATCATCGTCTGGAGGGGCCTGCTATGAAGTATCTCTAGTTTGCTACCTAGTGGACCTCTGCTAGGACCCATTGCTCCCAGCACTCACATCTGAACCCATCATCCTAGCAGGAATGCTAATCTGCCCTGCTCAGGGTCTCAGTACTCTTTGTTGTTGTTGTCCCTGCTGTGTAGCCTGCTGCTGTACAGGCTGCTGGGCTGGTGCTTGTTGGTCTTGTGCCTGTTGCTAAGCTCCCGCACCAACTGGATCTATAAACCATGGATGAGGATATGCAATCAAGTGATCTCTATATGCAGGAGTCACCCCTGCATTGGTGACCCCACCATGTAGTCCCATCATACAACTAGTATGCGTGCCTCAATCACACATCATCCAGGGTCTAATCTCGCACGCCACCCTTTCTTCTCCTTGTCAGAGAAGCAGGTGTAGGGGCAATACTCCTATGATATGTCTAGCTGCCTACCAAACTGGCACATGACGCACGTAGCAAGGAACCTCTCAATGATGGTGACGCTCCATCTAATCAGTGGATGTGATACAAACATGTGTGAAAGCTCCCGCGAGCATCATCCCATGGCTCCGTAGCCACCCATGGTCTCCATACTATAGCTGCCATGTCATCCAGCTGTCCTCTCCACTGCTATATCTTACCCAATAGGGGTTGGGTCATCTGACCTACATATCTATAAATATACGGCTCAAGATGCTACCGTGTGTCATGGAATATCAGCCTGCAAACAAGGAGATGCTCCCAAGCCCATATCTGCAGAATGAAGACTCCTGCCACCATTGTCCTCACACTTCAATAAACTATCTCATGCATCTCATGATACATTTGGGCTAGCATGCACTCACCCCATCCAAACTTGACGGTCGGTCACTCCAACATCCTCTGCAGCATCGTGCTCCAGCGGCACTCTAGACCATGTTGACCTCGATCCGGAACAAGGTAATAGCTCAGGAACATCGTAAGAACAATGACAAATGGATGAGCATCACCGTACCTACTGATCAAATCATCCAAGGAGATGGCCTGGTCCATCACTAGATCATCCTGGAATATAGCTCTCAAGGCTAATGTACCCTACCTCGGCTGCATCTCGTACTCTACTCGAGCACCATGAACTGGTATCCGCAGGATCCTATATACATCCTCAGGAGTCACAGTCATCTCCCCATCAAAAAATGAAATGTGTTCATCTCCGAATCGAAATGCTCTATGAGTGCACCAAGAAGATCGTGATTTACCCAAATGTTGGGTAGATTATGCAAGTATCCTAGACCAAGAGCATCAACATGTGCACTCTCTACATCCATCAATCTCTGATCTAGTGTGGTGATGATGAGATGGTGTGTCCTGAAGGCAACATCGGGGAAGTCAACCTACAAAGTAAGTGATGACATTGGATCAGTATTTAGACATGATAGTTTTCAACACAACAACAATAAATGCAGCAAGACATCTATCCTAGACATGACTCTGCGATGCTCTACTTGGCTGATTTTACACAAACTTGACAAATTTT
Source organism: Chamaecyparis obtusa (assembly GCA_027943335.1). Classification (NCBI taxonomy): domain Eukaryota; kingdom Viridiplantae; phylum Streptophyta; class Pinopsida; order Cupressales; family Cupressaceae; genus Chamaecyparis; species Chamaecyparis obtusa. The sequence continues at coordinate 1,985,869 of BSBK01002199.1, read as the reverse complement.
GACAAAGGAATTCAAATTCTGTGGCAATTTGTTGCCCGAGGAAACTATTTTCTCGCACGAGAGAGAACTCGACCCTACACAAGCTGCTATAGTCTCACACGAGACCCCCTTTCAGCTCGCACAAGCTTCCAGACAGAGCCCGCACGAAGAAACCCCAACTGGCACAAGGAAACTACTTCCTCATGCGAGGGGAGACCTAGGCCGGCATGAGGAAACTACTTCCTCACACAAGATTGGAAGAACACACTCCTAAAATTGTCAAATCTACCCTAAATTGACCTTAAAAAGTAGTATGAATTGAAAGCAAGAAGGTTTATCGACTACTTACAGGTGCATCATACTTCGCAGGCCGGGCGTGTAGTCAGGAATGCTCAAATCTATGCATACGTAGTGGAAGACCCTCCATTTTCTCTCTCAGAGCTCAGAAATCACAAGAAGATGAAGGTGAATAATGAATTGAAAATGACCCCTCCAGGCCTTATATAGCTTTTGACCTAATTTTCAAAAGTGCTCCATTTTGTGCAAAAATTGCACCCTTAGCTAAATCGACTACTCTGAATCCATTTTCGAGATCGAAATCAAAATCTGACATCTTTGGATAGCTTAAAATTGGGTTTTAAATTCTAGGATCCTTTGGGATCAGATGCTTGTGCAGTCATCTTTCTGGTGTCATCTTCCTGCCAGACCCTCATCTTTGCATCATGTTCTCAAGATCTTTTCTCTTTTCATCAAAGTCAACTCTAGTCAACTCTAGTCAACCATGGTCAAACTTGGTCAACAAGACCTCTGCTTTGCTCTGATATGCTTCTGCAGCTTCTCAAATCTAGTCTAATTACTGCTACTCTGCAACTTCTTGTTGTCAATCATCCCTCTTATGTCATCTTTCAATTTTGCTCTTGAGGGGGTAGGATGATTGCATCATTTGAATCTCGTCAAAACAATTCTTGAATTAGTCTGATATGAATCATCAGTTCTCATTGCTTGGGGCATCACGATGCCTCACATCTCGCTATCTGATCATACATCTTTTAGGTATCTGAGCAATCTAACTCGGATCCTCAGGAATCAAGCTTCGTTTTGGAGATGGTTTTTGAAATCTTTTAGGTATTGGGGCAATCTAACCCTAATTTCTAAGAGTCAAGCTTCATTATGAAGATGGCTCTCGAAATCTCTCTTAGACCATTATCTGGGCAATCTAACCTGGGTCTCGGAGGGCTAAGCTTCGTATCGGGGCAATCTAACCTTGATTTTGGAGACAGTCCTAAGTTTGCATTTGAATCTCATTCTGGGCATTGGGCCAATCTAACCCCAATTCTCATCTTCTCTCAAGACCGTTGTCTTCGCAATCTACACTTAGACTTCGAAAAATAATGCTTTGATTTGCTCGGTGTCTTGGCAACCTAACCTAGACTTCCAAATTTCTCGTCATCTGTCACTCCAGACTATTCTTTGAATCAACACGCTGTTCGCACATCAATTCAAAGAAGGGCAAATGTAATACCCTAAAATTGGCACCTATTAAATTCAACTAATTTTGGTGCATTTTCATCAATTTTACATCTCCAAAGTCCTAGTTCCCTAGGCAATTTTCTGTCTCCTACCTGACTTAACTCAACTTGATGTCAATTGCAAAAACCCTAATTGCATTAATCAAATATTAAAATTAATTCCTAAAGTCTTCGACTTTTATTAGCTAAATTACCCCTATGATAAATTAATTTAATCCTAAAGTCCTAAGTGCTTAGAATTAAATTAAACCCACCCCATTTGGCTAATTACCCATAAAAAGGAATTAATAATTACTTGTTATTTGAATGGACACTCATTTTTGAATTAATAATTTAAGATATTTGAAAAGTCCCCTATGTGGCATTTTCCATTCTTTTAATTAAGTAATTCAATGCTTTTTTGTCTCAAGAGTTTCAAATCAAGAACCCTTTCATTCTCTTCCCGGGTTTGCTTATTTAATGAACCTATTTTCTTCATTTGAAGGAGGCAATTTTTGAGAGTAATTGAACTATAGTGATTTTTAGTCTCACTTTATTCAAAGCTTTTCATTTGCAATTAGTTTAAATTCTCATTTAATATAGTATTGCATTGCTATAATAGATCAATTTGCTTACATACTCATAGTTTAGTATCATATTTCTTTTAAGCTATTTAGATTAAAATTGCACTTTACATCTCTTTCAAGTTATTAGTAATTACATCCTAATTATTAGATGAAAATTGCATATTCATCTTAGTTTAATTTTAGTTTTACTCATCTTCATAGCTCTTGGAAAATCCTCTGTTGTGGGATTGGTCTCATGGTTGTTGGCTCTCATTCTGAGAGTAATTAAACACCCCATCCACATAGGAGGCAATAGGTCGATTCAATCGATGTTGTGAGATGGACAATTCATGTTCATACTCGCCATCTCATGATTGAGCAATGACTATGTTACATTTGTGCTTGATTTAGAGGTCCACATTTAGACACACACATAAGTTACTTCAAAATTTTTGGTAGCAAATGTTTTATTCTGAAAGATGATAGGAATGGAAAATTTGACTCAAAAGGGGATGAGGGAATATTTTTTGGATATTCTACTAAAAGTAAAGCTTACAAGTGTCTGAACAAAGTCACTAATAAGATGATTGAAAGTGCTAATGTCAGAGTTGATGAATTTGCTGATAAAAATGATGAAGAAAGCACTAAGGAGTTGGAAGACTATGGTAGATTTTCTTATGTTGAAGATCCAAAGTATCTATCGAAGCCACAAGTTGAGTCGACCGAGCATCAGGAAAACAACACCGAGGAATAGCAAAAGGAAACCGAGGATTAGGAAGAAGTTATCGAGCAATGAAATGAACCTGAACAGAATGAAGAACAAAGAAGAGATCAAGTGCTAGCAAGATTTGTCAGAAGACATCATCCTGAGAACCAAATCATTGGAGATAAGCAAGTTGGGATACTGAGAAGAAGTAAGTTAAGAAAAAATACATGCTTAGTTTGTGAGTTTGAACCTAAGAATGTTAGGGTTGCACTTGAGAATGATGAATGGATCAATGCTATGAATGAAGAGATAGAACAAATTGAGAAAAACAAGACATGGACTTTAGTACCTAGACCGAAAGATAAAAATGTTATTGGTACTAAATGGATTTTCAGAAATAAGCTGAATGAGAATGGAGAAGTTACTAGGAACAAAGCTAGACTTGTTTGCAAGGGATATGCACAAGAAGAAGGTATTGATTATGGTGAAACTTTCACACCTGTTGCTAGACTAGAAGGAGTCTGCATATTACTTGCATATGTTGCACATAAGAAATTCAAGGTCTATCAAATGGATGTTAAGTCAGCTTTTCTGAATGGAATACTAGAAGAGAAGGTCTACATAGAACAACAAGAAAGATTTGTAGATCCAAATCAGAAAGACATGGTATGTAGACTACACAAAGCTTTATATGGATTAAATCAAGCACCAAGAGCATGGTATGAAAGGTTACATACTTATCTTTTAAGTATTGGTTGTGTAAGAACTAGTGAAAATAACAATTTGTACATGAAAGGAGGATTTGATGATACTATTTTGATTGCTGAAATATTTGTGGATGATATAAGCTTTGGATGATAAGATCATACTTGTAAATCATTTGATGATGAGATGAAAAAGGAATTTGAAATTTTGATGTTTGGAGAGATTAAATTATTTCTAGGCTTGTAGGTTATTCAACAGAATGATGGAATTTTCATCACACAATCAAAGTACATTAAGGAAGTATTGAGAACATTTGGCATGGAAGATGCTAAACTAGTAGGAACATTGATGGTCACAGGCTGAAAATTGACAAAAGATTATGAATCTACAGAGGTAAATTAGACATTGTACAGATCTATGATTGGTAAACTGATGTATGTAGTACATAGTAGGCCTAATATTGCACATGCAGTGGGGATTGTGGCTAGATTCTCTACCAATCCTAAGGACTCACATATGGTTGCAGTGAAACGAATCTTGAGATACTTGAAGAAAATAGAGGATTATGGTTTATGGTATCCTAAGGAAGGCAAATTTGAACTAAGAGTTTACACCGATGTAGATTGGGCTAGAAATATAGATGGTAGAAAGAGCACAACTAGAGGAGAATTTTTCTTTGGTGAAAGACTTGTAACTTGGACAAGTAAGAAACAACCTTGTATTTCTCAGTCTACTGCCAAAGCAGAGTATGTTGCTGCTGCTACAAACTGTTCAAACGTTGCTTATATCAAACAAGTGTTGGAAGGGATGAATGAGGTAATCACTGAGCCGCTGATTATATACTATGACAACACTGGTGCAATAAATATTTCTAAGAATCCTATAATGCATTCAAAGACAAAATATATTTCAATTAAGTATCACTACTTAAGAGAACAAGTAAAAGAGAAGCAAGTCAAACTAGAATATGTTACATCAAAGGAGCAACTTGCTGATATTTTTACCAAGCCTCTACCGAAGGACACTTTTGAATACTTGAGGACTAGACTTGGGGTTCATCCCCTATCTACCGATCACTAATGTGATCTAGAGGTTGCATCATCCTAATCTTATCAGAAGATCATTCATGTTGATGCAACATAGCTCACACTTTGGATCATGTATAAGGTTGTGAAAGATTTGAGGAGCTAGAACAGAGATTTGCATATCAGTATACAGCTATACATTGTCTGCATCAAACAACAAAGAGTTACTTGGCTATTGCAGAGTTGTATGTCTTATGTTTTTCTTTGGAATTATTGTCAAAGGGAGAGATAAACAAAGAGATCATGAAATATCTATCTAAGGAAGAGATAATCTGAGAAATTCAGGGAGAGATTTGAATATTTGTTGCTGAGAACAGAAGGAATCTGAGAGCTGAAAAGATCAAATCAGTAAAGGAGAGGTTGCACTTTTAATGATGTTATGTAACGTAGTGATTAAACATATTAAAAATCAAGCTAGGAAGAGCTTATCGAGCTACAACATTTACTTACATAGTTGTAGAATACATGTTTGGTATGTGCATGACATATTTTCATATTGCTTGCATTGCCATCAATGCCAAAGGGAGAGATTGATGAACTACAATTGATTGAATACCTGAATGACTTGAAGATCAATAATTAGAGATCATCAAGTTACTAAAATGATATGTAAGATAATTAAATCGGTCATTATGTTGTCATTGATGTCAACTAGTTTTGATAGTACTTATCATGTAAGTTACAAACATCTAAACATTTGTAAAAAGAGAGAAAAGATGAAGAAATGAGATATATACATGGAGCGAGATGGGTATGACAAATGAGGATATGGAATACTTTGGGTAACTTATTGATGAGTCTATGATCTCATATTGTTGACTTGATTATGTTGCATTAATATATTATGAAGAAGGAAGAAAAATTGTACAAGGAAATGTGGTCAATAAATGAAGCACTTCAATATACACTGAGCTAGTGTAGTGTATACTGAGCGACAGTATTAACTGAGCTTGTGTTCATCGATGGATTTCTTTGTTAATCGTGTATGGATGAAAGTATTAAATGCTTAGTTTAGCCGACAAAAAATGATGAGCTAGAAATTGTTATGATTTTGAGATTGAGGATAAAGTTTGTTATGAGATCCATGATTGACAAAACTCAAAGAAGATCTAAAGGATGGAATTAAAACATGTTATTGACACAACTATTGAGGAAGGTTTAAGAGGCAAAATCAATGAAGATGAATAAGCGAAAAAATTTGATGGTTGATATGAATTTCTATATAAGAGATATGAGTTTCTTTATTGAAACATGCTGGAAGAAAGAAGACTGTAGAGATTTTGCATGAATAAAATTTCATGCATACCTAATCAAACTGGTTGAAGTTGAATCGAACTACAGAATAGTACTAAGCGTCAAAGAGCTATTACCAAGTGAAAGTAAGTTGAGGAAGTGAATTGAAATATTGATCTGAGGATTTGTATGGGCTTAGAATAGATATGAACATCTATAAATTAAGTTTTATTATAATCAGATCAACTATTGTTTCAATTTAACCATTGATACATAAAATCTCCTAACCGAGTGGACTTAACTGTCTTATGTTATGCCCCTATGTCATTCAAGGAATGTACATTGTTATCTTATTGACCCCATAGTGAATGTTGATTGAAAGTTAACTGTTAGTCTTAAATCCTCTAACAAGGTCACACCTAACAATGTGTTTGTAATCTTTAATAGGGTTGGCTCTTCACTGAGCTCACTTCAAAAGAGTGAAAATTATTTTGGGTTACCGGTCCCAGGTTGTTTTTCCCTTAGCAGGGTTTCCACGTTAAATCATTGTGTAATGTGTTTCTATGATGATTTTTCTATTGTCATACTTTACATACTGCATATTTGATTTGGTTGGTAATCACAGTGAGTTAATTAACTGGTAATCGGTAAAAGGCATAGACAGTTTAATAGTTTAAAATTGAACTATAACACTAAATACAAGTCGGGCAAAGTCTATAAAATTGAGTTTAAATCCCTCTAAGACAATATAACAACACTCACAATCAACTCTAGATAATGTCATCACATGACAACTTGTTTCAACACAAAGTCTGTAAGCAACTTTCCTCCTTTGTTGATGTAATTTGATTTACATCTAGACTCAAAGTTTTAGAGTGCACACAGAAACTAGCAAAGTTTTGTTACATTGCCAAAATATATTTATTTATAATGAGTCATCTTGTATTTATAAAAGAGAGGTTGTGAGAAAAAGGTGGGAGGATCCTAACTAATTGTTGACTTATTCAACATTACATTCTTATTCTAATTTGACTTGTAATGTGATCATGTGCAATTATATTTTACAACTTCACATGTAATGTGATTACATGTAGTTGCATTTTAAAATTCTACATGTGATGTGATCACATGTAATTACAATTTTTAACTTTACATGTAATTTGTCAAAACTCAATTACATATGCATAATTGAAATTAAACTAAGTGTTTGACAAGACACAACTCTTATGAACATCATCCTTTATCTTAAAGGTCTTTTTGTCACATAATGGTTTTCCTATTGCAAGATTGTCAGTGCTTAGAATCTTCAAATTTGTATGTAGGTGAGAGCATCTTTACAAAACAACACTTTGACCTTTGCATTGAATGGCTTTAACAAATCATTGATCTTTACTCAACCCCATGACTGAAAATTGTCCATGATCCTACTTGCCTCTTTCCCTTGTATATATAATCCCACGTCATCTTCTTGTACAAGGCAGTATTGGTCCTTCATGAGAAGTTATTTCTATGAAGTTGAGCTAGGAAGCCCAAAGTGTGAAAGCGAGCATCTAAAATGAAGTCGTAGTGATGGACATAAAAGGTTTCCAAGGTTGGAAAATAGTTTAACATGAAAAATGAGATGACAAGAAAAACACAAAAAAGGGAGAAAAAATGACTAAAAACTAACCAATGTGAAATTTCATGTTTCTAAAGTTGCATTACACATAAGGGAAAGGCATTTACATTAAAATACAAATGCATTCATTTCAACTTGATTCATACCTTCATGCACATCCATATTTTTAGATTTCAAAACATGATTGTTCCCATTCACTTGAACCTTGACAAAGTGACTTTCACCAATTTTCTTTTTATCAATATCTTTCTAGTACTACATAAACTAGACATCAAAGTCACTAGCTATGTCTTCTTCCTTTTCTTGAAAGAGTATAGTAAGATCATTTGGTTTAGATTCATTATGCTCCAATGTTACATTTTTTTATGGGGACTCAAGAACAAGCTTCTTCAATGGGGAAGATAACTTATTTTGATTCTTCATAGCATAACTATGAGTAGCATTTGGATATGGCCTTCTTGGTACATCATTGCAAGGGGAAGAGAATACACCTTGAGCTATTTTCTTTTTGAGAGAAAGTAGCTCATTATCCAACCTCTACACCATAGGATCTAGTCTTGTGATGGAAGAGAATGGCTATAAAGAATTTTTTTTTTTGAACCCACTTTGTTCTATTCTTATTTATCTGGCAAGGATGAGATCATCTTCAATATCAATTGCCAAAGTCTATTAAAAAAAAAGGGTAGCTAGAGTTTCTCTTCTCAATGGAAAACTCACCTCATGCACTTGATCGTTGACAAAGAAAGACTTCAAATTATCTAATGTGGGTTGGGAAATAGCTATAATTGTATGTGTCAACTTGTTGAAGTGAGTAATAAATTCATAAAAAGACATGTGATATTCTATCTTTAAGTGGGTAAGATGGGCCAACAAAGCATGTACACCTTTAATAGGCTTAAACCTTGCCTCGATGTTTTCTATGAGTGTGTCCCAACTCATAATGGATTATGGTACAAGGTTTTAGAACTAATATGAAGCAATACATTTTAGAGTTTCAATGAATATCCTCACTAAAATACCTTCATGTTCCATGTCAAGGACTCTACATGTAATGTAGAAGGTCATGATCTGTTCATCGAGATGTTACTTCCTATCCCTGTAGAGCTTAGGCAACTTCTTGTGTGAACCTTAAGGAAGAGGATGAATAGGTGGTTTCAATTTGAGTAGACCAAAAGCATTCCCCCAAGGACCATGGACAACCATTTACATGTCCTTAGTGAAAGCTTAAAAAAGTAAAAGAAAATAAAATTATAATGAAAAGGACATTGGTATACTTCAAAAAAATGTGTGAGACTCTCGAATGCATATTGTGTCCCTAGTAGATTTGTCAAAAATAGTTGGTTAGATATTTTTCAACTGATGATTTTGTGATCAATTTCAAAATAGTGGTTCCATCTACAATGTGTGAGACATAATCTCTCCTACTTATAAGGGAAGGCTCTGCATGTTTATTGCTATTAAAAACAACCCACATAAGTTAAGACCTAAGATTATATACCATAAGCTAATTTATGGAGCATTACATTCATCATAATCTCTTCTTTTAGAGTGGGTGTTCTTCCTTCATCATATTCTCATATTTTAGAATACATGATTCTATCTTTACAACAATCTCTTAAGTACAATTTAGAAAAACTAATAGAAAGAAGCTCGTGAAAGCTCAAATTCATTCCATTACTCCTTATGTGAATATAGGAATAAAAATGAGACATATGTATAGCTCAAAGTCTCCAACATATAATTCACCTTACATACACAAACTTATAAAATAGAAACAACATAGTTTGCAAGTTATTTCCTTGTTTGAGCATACTACACTAGTTTCAAATACGATAAGCAACTAAAAGTCTACAAGATCAAGTTTGAAAACCTAACTATAAATTCAAGCACAAAAATTAACACAAAGTCTAAAAAATTGACTTTAAATCCCTCGTAGACAACATAACAACACTCACAATAAAGTCTAGATAATGTCATCACATGACAACTTGTTTCAGCACCAAATCTAAAAATAACTTGCCTCTTTTATTGATAGTTGTAAACAAAGAAAAGGGGAGCAATGCAAAGGGTTTGATTACTCCTTTCCAAATTGCACACTCATAAGGAAGATGTCCCAGTAGGAACTATGTACCAAAAAGTGAGGTCACTTCTATAAAACATTACACTTGAGGGAATCCATGAAGAAGGAGATCTCAAGAAGCAGCTTATAGCTTGCTATCCATGATGTGCAACAACCTTGTATATATTATGAATGGTGGCTCTCAAATGAACCTTAAAGAAAGACCCTTACAAGGTGCACCATAGAATGGAAGATTCAAATGATAATGTAAAGTAGATCTAAGATGAGATGCAAGATCTAAGCTAAAATAATGAGTAAGAAATGCAAATAAAGTAGATCTAAGATGAGATTTATTAAGCTAGATGCAAGAAAGAAAATGACAATGATGATGCAATGCTTCAATATGAAAGATCTAAGAATTTCATAGCTCCAAGATGCCAAGTTTGCAAGACTTTGGAAATTTCCAAGATGCTAAGATGTCAAGACTCCAAGATGCTAAGATGCCAAAACTCCAAGAACCTGCAATAAAATTTCAAGATCTCAAGAAGCTAAGAATGCTTAAGGATGGGATCTAAAAGTGAGGAGAGAGTCTCCTTTTAAATGAATTTAAAAATAAACGGATGGTCAAGATTAAGAGGCAAAAAGAAATGAGCAATGGTGGAGATTAAATCTTGGTTGATCCATGTGCTCAAGATTCTCAAGAGGCAAAATCAATGAACATGATTAAGAGGAAAAATAATGAGTGGTTGACCTTTTTCAAAAGTCAAAAGATTTCATCTCATTGGAAAGTGCACTTTTATTTTTATTTTTAATTTATTATTTTTAGCAAAGTGGTTCCCATTATTTAATTAAAAGGGGACCTTTATTTAATTAAAAGAGGTTTTTAATTAATTAAAAGGGGACATGTTATTTTTAATTAAATGTGGCTTAGGATAAAGTGATTTTATTATTTAATTAAAATATTTTTTATTTAATTAAAAGGGAGAATGTTCTCATAATTAAATAAATCGTAGGATAAAGTGGTCAAACTTTAGGATATAATCAAATAAATGATAAAATGATGATTTGATCAAGAAATAAGAGATTAAATAAATATGTAAAATTGATTAAGCACAAGATTTAGTCTAGTATTTAAATTTTAATGTTTAGAAAGGGGTTCAAAGTTTACTAGACCATTTTTGGGTGATTACATTTGCCCCTCTTTGACTAATGTGTGAGAGATCTGGGAACGCATTGAGTCAAAGAATGATGATGTCAAGGTAATTGATAGAGATCTGACTCTGAATTTGATTGAACAAAGTATAGAGAGACAACTAATCCCAAAATTGATCGAACGAGAACTAGCAAAGATAACAAGATACTTGATAAAGATTTGACTCTGAACTTGATCAAACAAAGCACAAAGAGAAAGCTAATCCCGAACTTGATCGAATGAGAACTAGCAAAGATAGAAAGATTTCAATGTATAGTTGAAGTGAAACTGAACACTGAAACAAAGATTGATTTACAAGACAATAAGATAGCAAAATCAATTTGCAGCTTTGAAAGATAGGTTATTCCTTCTCCCTCATGATCAAAATTGAAATGAGGTAGAGGAGATATAGAAATGAGATAGATTTGATCAAATCAGGATAAGATAAGGTTCAAGATGATCGATAAGCATAAAAGACCAAGTTTGATCATCAAGTGATGAAATTTTTTCCCCAATCTGAATAAGGTTGACCAAGAAGGTATAACATTAGCATTAGGTCAAAGAAAGTGATTATGAAGAAAATATGATCAATGTTTGCCTCAAAGGATGAAAACAATAAGCCTCAAAAGAATAGAAAAATGAACTTGAATTTCGGTTTCAATCCTAAAAATGAATGGAGAATGCTGAAAAAGGATGACCAAAGTTGTTTGTGTTAGCAATAACAGTCCATAATACAACTAAGAGGGGGGGGGGGGGGGGGGTGAATCAGTTGTATGAAATATTATTAAACTTTAAACTTTGAATCGAAGCAATATCAGATCCAATGAACACAATGAATGCCAACACAACAACACAATATTTTGGTCTCGGGGAAACCCTGTTAAAGGTAAAAACTCCAGTGGGAATTAGCACCCACAAATGATGTACTAAGAGTATAGTATCCTTGTTAAAAGATTTAGCAATGTTAGGAGCTTATTGAAAAATTATAGTACACAATCCTTGTTAGAGGATAAACTCTGTTAGGAGTTAAGAAAGGAAAGGGGGGCTCATTTCCCAAAGAATGTTAAATCCACCTTTAGAACTCACTATTCACAACAAGTGTATATGAAGAAATACACAATCTTTTGAATTGTCTGATAACAACTATCTTTGATTAATCAGTTCCAATGAAGTTCACCAGTAATCCTCTGCTCTACATCCAACAGACACAAGCTTGCAGCTCTTCCAATTCCTTTTACATCACATATATTCTTACCATGTCTTTTCCAAAGAAAAAATCTTACATATATACCCTATTACATTCTACATGATCAGGTCAGCCCATTAGGCTTCCTAATTACATAAAATCTTGCTAAGATGCATATGGTACCTAAAAAAAGTACACAATGATTTTATTACAACAATTAAGGACCGACATCCTTAATTTACAATTGCCAAACAAAATACATGCTACACCTTTGAAGTCAGATCCCAAATAAGTCTTCTCCAGATCACACGCAACAACTGACATCATCCAACATTTCATACCTTGCACTGACCAAAGAACATCCACCAGTGCTTTTTATTTCATCTCTTAAGCTTGCATACACCTAATCCATATGTTCTGTAAGATATACCAAAAACACAGAGACTCACTCTGTTAGCTTCCACTGTCACTATCCAGGAACCAATCCTCACCAAAACATTTGTAACTCATTCAATATGAAACATTATATGATACGATCTCGGATATAAGATCACAACATCTTCCCATACTCTCATATATCTTCTCATGATCTGAAACATCTGTACAGTATTCGTACACTGTCATACTCAACTTGTACTCTTCTTAGAAACATATGTTGACATCAGTGAAAAACCAAAAATGACAATAGTTTGAGTGCACATTCAATAACATAGTGATTAAATATATTAAATGTATAAATCACCACCCCATGCATTAGAAATATCCAATAATCTCCCCCTTTAGCATTGATGTCAACATATGGGAAAATCCATTATCCCAAAGTTATATCAATCCAAAGCTCTACAACTAAATAGTACTACATACAATCTCCCCATACAGTAGGGATTTTCTCATAGCAACACTCCCCCTTTGACAACAATGGCAAAGGGTGCCATGAGTCATCAACTGTGCTTCAACACCTTCCTTCCACGATCACTCCCCCTGAGGAGTAGATCCCTACATCCAATCCAAAATATGATAAGGCTCTGAAAAGCTCTAGACTGATGCATCCCTGCATCATTTAATTCTAACTAGGAGGGGCCTAAACCCCAAGCATACCTCTGAGATATTCAAAGGTATCTTTTGGCAATGGCTTTGTGAAGATGTCTGCAATCTATTCCTTTGTACTAATATACTCTAACTTTATTTCCTTCTCTACCACCTTGTCTCTCAAGAAGTGATACTTGATAGAAATATGTTTAGTTTTAGAGTGCATTACTGGATTCTTTGACATATTCATTGTACTTGTGTTATCACAATGGATAACTACAGGATCATCAAAAGTTATTCCAATGTCTTTCAACATTTGCTTCATCCAAACAATTTGAGTGCAATTTATAGCAACAACAACATACTCTGATTTAGAAGTAGATTGAGCTATACAATCTTGCTTCTTACTTAACCATGAAACCAACTTTTTCCCAAGAAAAAATGCACCACCACTAGTACTCTTTCTGTCATCAATGTTTCCTGCCCAATCAACATCAGTATAAGCATGAAGTTCAAAGCTATCATTTCTATCATACCATAAACAATAGTCTATTGTTCCTTTCATATATCTCAATATCCTTTTCACAGTAGCTAGGTGTGTCTCTTTGGGTTCTACATGATATCTAGCCACAATCCCAACAACATTAGCAATATCTAGTCCGGTGTGAGTCAGATATTATAATACTCCAATCATTGATCTGTACTTGGTCTAAAAAACACACTTTGATTCATCATCAATAGTCAACTTATTACTGGTTACCATGGGTGTACCAACTGGTTTACAGTCCTCTATTCCAAACTTTTTCAACATTTTTTTAAGATATTTAGTTTGAGAATAAAAATGTCATCTTTTCTCTAATTTATTTGTAGTCCAAGAAATAATTTCATTTCGCCTATCATGGACATCTCAAATTCATTTTCCATCTCTTTAGAAAATTTATCACATAGATCATCATTACCTCCAAAGATAATATCATCAACAAAGACTTCTATTATCAAAACTCCATCTTCACTAGTTCTTAAATACAAATTACTATTAGTATTACCTTTTATGAATCCAAGCTGAAGTAGGTATTTGTCTAACCTTGCATACCAAGCCCTTGGAGCTTGCTTTAACCCATACAGTGCCTTCTTCAACTTGCATACCATGTCTCCATCTTCGCATAAAGGAAATCCATCGGGTTGTTCTATATATACTTCTTCTTCAAGATCCCCATTCAAGAATGCATATTTCACATCCATCTGATACACTTTGAAGTTTTTGTGTGCAACATAAGCCAAGAATAATATTACAGCTTCTATTCTAGCAATAGGAGCAAATGTCTCTTCAAAGTCTATACCTTCTTGTTGTGAATAGCCTTTACATACCAGTCTTGCTTTGTTTCTTACTACAACTCCTCATTTATTTTATTTTTGAAAACCCATTTAGTTCCTATCACATTTTTGTTCTTAGGTCTAAGAACCAATTCCCAAGTGTTATTCTTCTTTATTTGATCTAACTCTTCTTTCATAGCATTTATCCAAGATTCATCTCTACAAGCTTCATCTGTATTCTTTGGTTCAACTTGAGAAATCAAACAAATTTCTTCTCTAACCTTTGATCTAGTCAATACTCCTTGATTAATATTGCCAATAATTTGATTTTTAGGATGATTATTCTTTACATACCTCAGAGTTTTAGGAACCTCAGTAGCCTCATCTATGTCATTATCACAAATCTCATTTTCACATTTAGTCTCAACAATTTCTTCTTCTTCTTCTTCTGCAACAACCTCTTTGATCTCTGTAACCTAATTACAGTCATACATTCTCTCTTGTATATGAAACCTTTCATCTATCTTCACATTGTTACTTTCAATCATTTTTCTTAATCTCAGATCGAAACATTTTTAAGCCTTTCTCTTTGTAGAGTAACCAAGGAAAATTCCTTCATCACTTCTAGAATCAAACTTCCCTATCTCATCATCTCTCTTGATATAGCACTAACTCCCAAAAATTCTAAAATATTTTACAGTAGGAGTATGATTAAACCATAATTCATAAGGAGTCTTACTTGTACCTTCTCTGATTTGAATTTTGTTCAATGTGTACACCATTGTCCCAACAACCTCTCTCCAATGCACATGAGATACATTTCCTTCAAGCAACATCATCCTAGCAGCATCAAGTATAGTCTTGTTTCTTCGCTCATCTATCCCATTTTGTTGTGGAGTCCTAGAAGCAGATGTATGTCTTTGTATTCCATGCTCTTTGTAGTATGAATTGAATAAGTCTAAAGTAAACTCTCCACTTTTGTTTGATCTTAAACATTTTATCTTTAAACTTGATTCATTCTCTATTTTTGCCTCGAATATCTTGAATTTATCAAATGCTTCTGATTTCTCTTTTAAGTAAGTAACCCACATCATTCTAGAAAAGTCATCAACAAAAAGTATGAAATACCTTTTACCATAGTATGATTTTGTCATTGTAGGTCCACATAGGTCTGTATGTACCAGATCCAACTTTTTTGTTGATGTATATGCTTTACTTTTGTAACTTCTTCTAGTCTATTTTTCCATAACACATTCTCTGCATACAGTGTTAGATGGTTTCACAATCTTTGGTAGATCTCTTGCTACTTTAGTCAAACTTTCCTTCACAATATTGTCAAAGTTAACATGGAAAAACCTTATGTGCCATAACCAACTGTCATCTACTTTTGCAACAAAACAAGAGGCTCCAAATGTATTTAATTCAAATACATTACCTCTAGATTTAGTACCTGTTGCAATCAACTTTCCTGCCTTACTTATAATACAATATTTACCATCATTGAATTGTAACTAAAACTCTTTGTCCATCATCTGTCCAACACTCAACAAGTTATGCTTAAGTCCATCAACAAGTAGTACATTATCAATATTTGTTTTTCCATCCAAAGTAATAGATCCTACTCCTATGATAGGTTTAGGAAGATTATCTCCAAACCTCACAACACCACCATCATACTTTACGAATTTAACAAATTTTTTTTTATCTCTAGTCATATGATGTGAACAACCACTGTCTATGGTCCATTCATATTTCTTATCAATATGAGATAGTAAAGCTTTTTCCTCATGTTTTGGTTCATCTCTAATAGCAACAAATCCAATCTCCTCATAATCTAAATCATCATCATCAGAAATTCCTTCACTAGCATAATAACATTCCTTATCCTTTGAATACTTAGATTTTAAAAACTTAGGCTTGTACTTAGGAACTCTTGTAGGACATCTAGATGAAAAATGACCTACCTTGTTACATGAAAAACATTTCAAAGGTAATTTGCCTTCAAATTTACCCTTACCTCTCTTTTCTCTTCTAGCAATCAGTGCAACAAGTTCATCCATATTTTTTTTCCTCTGCTTGTATCTGTTCCCATTCCTCAGCATATTCACCAAGCTCTTCTTTTAGGTTCTCACTACTGGTGCTTGGAAGTGCAGATATTATCTTCTTATGTGCAGATGCTTTAAATGTAGATTCAACTTTCGGTACAAAATCTCCTAATTCAACAGCTTCAAAGGTAGTTAGCTTTGCAATCAACATCTCTCTGCTAAAGTCTATAGTCAAAGGTATAGTCTCTTGAATAGATATATCCTTAAACTTGTAAGTAGGTGTCAATGATCTAAGGATCTCCGCAACAACTTCTTCTTCATCATAAGTGCCTCCACAATTTTTGATTCCAACTACAACTTTTGTAACCCTTTGGATATAAGCCCTAATGCTTTCATCCTCATTCAGTTGTAGCTTCTCCATCTTTGTTTTCCAGTTTTGTAACTTTGCTTGCTTGGTATACATGTCTCCTTCATATAGTACTTCTAATCTTTGCCAAATCTGGTATGCCAAATCCAAGTCTTTAACTTCAGTAAATTATCCTTCAGAGAGTGCATTGATCAGTGATTCCCTTGCAACCATGTTAAATGAAAATATCTTCTTCTCATCTTCAGTAGTTGATGACAAGTCATTCTCAGATTTCATAGCTACCTTGTTCTTTGTAATCAACTAGTAGTCAATGCCTAAACAAAACAAATGAGTTTGCATCTTGTTCTTCTAACTATCAAAGTTTTCAAGATCAAATTTTGGACTATCCTTCCTATAGAATGCCATCTCCAAGATCACCTCAAGCTATTAAGATTTCTCTCTAAGGACCAGTAGCTCTAATACCAATGGTTAGGAATAACAGTCCACAATAAAACTAAGAAGTGGGGGGGGGGGGGGGGTGAATCAGTTGTATGAAAGATTATTAAACTTTAAACTTTGAATAGCAACAATATTAGATCCAATGAACATAATGAATGCCAACACAACAACACAATATTTTGGTCTCAGGGAAACCCTGTTAAAGGTAAAAACCCCTATGGGAATTAGCACCCACAAATGATGTACTGAGAGTATAGTATCCTTGTTAGAGATTTAGCCTTGTTAGGAGCTTATTGAAATATTATAGTACATAGTCCTTGTTAGAGGATAGAATCTGCTAGGATTCAAGAAAAGAAAGGGGGGCTCCCTACCCAAAGAAGGTTAAATCCACCTTGAGAACTTACTATTCACAATAAGTGTATATGAAGAAATACACAATATTTTGAACTGTCCAACAACAAATATCTTTTCTTGATCAGTTCCAATGAAGTTCACCAGTAATCCTCTACTCTACATCCAACACACACAAGCTCATAGCTCTTCCAATTCCTTTTACATCACATATATTCTCACCATGTCTTTTCCAAAGAAAAGATCTTACATATATACCCTATTACATTCTACATGATTAGGTCATCCCATTAGGATTTCCTAATTACGTAAACTCTTGATAAGATACATATGGTACCTAAAACAAGTACATAATGATTTTATTACAACAATTAGGGACCGACATCCTTAATTTACAATTTTCAAACAAAATGCATGCTACACCTCTGAAGTCAACTCCCAAATAAGTCTTCTCTAGATCACACGCCACAACTAATGCCATCTAGCATTCCATACCTTGAACTGACCAAAGAAAATCCATCAGTTCTTTGTCTTTCATCTCTTAAGCTCACATACACCTAATCCATATCTTCTGTAAGATATACCAAAAACATAGAGACTCACTCTATCAGCTTCCATTGTCATTGTCCAGGAACTAGTCCTCGCCAAAACATCTCTAACTCATTCAATATGAAACATTATATGATGCAATTTTAGATATAATATCATCACATCTTCCCATACTCTCATCTATCTTCGCATGATCTAAAACATTTGTAAAGTATATGTACACTTTCATACTTAGCTTGTACTCTTCTCAGAAACATATGTTGACATCAATGACAAACCACAAATGAAAATAGTATGAGTGCCCATTCAGTAATGTAGTGATTAAACATATTAATGTTGGATATTGCTAATGCATGAAGAGGTGATTAAGACATTTAATATGTTTAATCACTACGTTACTGAATGGTCATTCATACTATTGTCATTTGTGTTTTGTCATTGATGTCAACATATGTTTCTTAGAGAAGACTAGGCTGGTTATCATAGTGTACAGACATTGTACGAATGTTTCAAATGTTGTGAAGTTGGACAAGAGTTGAGATGGATGTTGTGATCTTATATCTAAGATCACATCTTTAGATGTTTCATATTGAGAGAGATACAAATGGTTTAATGAAGACTGGTCACTGGACTGTGACAATGAGAATTGACAGAGTTAGTCTCTAGGTTTTTGGTATATCTTTCAGAAGACTTGGATTCAAGGTATGTAAGCTTGAAGGATGAAAGATAGGGTACTGAAGGATGTTCATTGGTCAATGTAAGGTATGAAGTGATTGGTGATGTCATCTATGGCGTGTGCTCTGGAGATTGTTTATTTAGAAGCTGACTCAAGAAAGGAAGCGTGTGTTTTGTTTGGCAGGCATGAATTAAGGATTTCAGTCCTTAATTGTTGTATACTTGTTCTAGATATCATGTGTATCTTAGAAAGAGTTTATGTAATCATTTTTAAATTAGGAAAGCCTCATGGGCTGACCTGATCATGGTAAAATGTAAAAAGGTATATATGTAGAGTCTTTTCTTTGGAAAAGATATGGATGAAATATATGTGATATAAAGAGGTTGTGAAAGTTGCGAGCTTGTGTCTATTGCATGTAGAGCATGTGTCTACTACTATGTATTGTAATGTTTAAAAAAGCTCCTAACATGGCTATATCTTCTAACAAGGATTACTATACTCTCAGTACATCATTTGTGGGTGCTAATTTCCACCGGGGTTTTTACCTTGAACAAGGTTTTCCTGAAACCAAAATATTGTGTTATTGTGTTAGTATTCATTGTTTTTGATATTGATGAGCTTAAATTTTAAATTTTAATATTCTATTATACAAATGATTCACCCCCCCTCTCAGTTGTATTGTGGACTGTTATTCCTAACAATTGGTATCAGAGCTTGTGGTCCTCAGAGAGAAAGCTTAACAGCTTGAGGTAATCTTTGAGATGGAACTCTATAGGAAGGATGGTCCTAAATTTGATTCTAAAAACTTTGACAGTTGGAAGAACAAGATGCAAACACGCCTATTGTGTTTAGGCATAGATTACTGGATGATTACAAAGGAGAAGATAGCCCTAAAGACTGAAAATGATTTTCCATCTGCTATTGATGATGAAAAGAAGTTATTTTCATATAACATGGTCACAAGAGAAGTAATGATCAACACACTATCTAAAGGCGAGTTCACTAAAGTTAAAGACTTAGATTCGGCACATGAAATCTGGAATAGATTAGAAGCATTATATGAAGGGCATAAATATACCAAGCAAGCAAAGTTACAAAACTAGAAAACAAAGATGGAAAAGGTGCAAATGAATGAGGATGAAAGCATTAGAGCCTATGTTCAAAGGTTCATAGAAGTAGTTGTTGGAATCAGAAATTATGGAGGTACTTATGATGAAGAGGAAGTTATTGTGAAGATCCTTAGATCATTGACTCCTGTATACAAATTCAAGGTAGTGTCTATTCAAGAAACTATTCCCCTGACTCCAAACTTTAGCAGAGAGATGTTGATTACAAAGTTAACTAATTTTGAAGCTACATAATTAGGAGAAGCTGCACCTAAATTTGAATATGCATTTAGGGCATCCATACACAAGAAAGTATCTACACTTCCGAGTACAAGCAAAGAAGACCTAAAAGAAGAGCTTGGTGAGTATGCTGAGGAATGGGAAAAGATAATGGAAGAAGAAAGAAAGATGGAAGAACTTGTTGCACTAATTGCTAGAAGAGAAAAAAGAGGTAAGGGAAAATTTGAAGGCAAGTTACCCTTGAAATGTTTTTCATGCAATAAAATAGGTCATTTTGCATCTAGATGTCCTACAAGAGTTTCTAAATACAAACTTGATTATGCAAAGATTAGAAGAGACAAAGAATTTTATTATGCTAGTGAAGGAATCTCTGATGATGATGATTTAGAAAATGAAGAGATTGGATTTGTTGCTATTAAAGATGAACCAGTTCATGAAGAAAAAGCCTTAGTATCTCATGTTGAAAAGAAAACTGAATAGATAATTGATAGTGGATGTTCTCATCACATGATTGGTGATAAGAACAAGTTTTTTAAATTAGTAAATTATGATGGAGGTGTTGTAAGGTTTGGGGACAGTCTCCCAAAATTCATCATAGGAGTAGGATCCATTACTTTGGATGGAAAGACTAATACAAACAATGTACTACTTGTTGAAGGATTGAAACAAAATTTGTTGAGTGTCTGTTAGTTAATGGATAAAGATTTTTAGTTAAGTTTTATTAATGGTAAATGCTTCATCAGAAGCAAGGAAGGAAAATTGATTGCTACCAGTTCAAAATCTAGAGGTAATGTATTTTAACTAAACACATCTAAAGCCTCTTGTTTTGTTGCGAAGGTAGATGATAGTTGGTTATGGCATAGAAGGTTTTGTCATGTTAATTTTGATAACATTGTGAAGGCAAGTATGGCTAATGCAGTAAGAGATCTACCAAAGATTGTGAAACCTTCTAACAATGTATGCAGAGAATGTGTTATGGGAAAGAAAACTAGAAGCAGTCATAAAAGAAAATCATTTACATCAAAAGGAAAGCCGGATCTAGTACATATAGATCTATGTGGGCCTACAAGAACAAAGTCATACTATGGTGAAAGGTATTTTATACTCTTTGTTGATGACTTTTCTAGAATGATGTGGGTTATTTGAAAGAAAAATCAGAAGCATTTGATAAATT
The DNA here is from genome assembly GCA_027943335.1 of Chamaecyparis obtusa. Classification (NCBI taxonomy): domain Eukaryota; kingdom Viridiplantae; phylum Streptophyta; class Pinopsida; order Cupressales; family Cupressaceae; genus Chamaecyparis; species Chamaecyparis obtusa. Next base: position 1,964,743 of record BSBK01002199.1, on the reverse strand, counting down.
CAAGTTGTTTAAAGCAAAAGTAGAGAATGAATTAGGATTGAAAATAAAGTGTCTAAGATTAGACAGAGGTGGAGAGTTTACATCAGATTTATTCAATTCATACTATGAAGAGCATGGGATAAAAAGACAAACATCTGCTCCTAGGACTCCACAATAGAATGGGATAGTAGAGCAAAGAAACATGACTATACTTGATGCTGCTAGGACAATGCTGATTGAAGAAATTATGTCTCATGTACATTGGAGAGAGGATGTTGGAACAATAGTATACACATTAAATATAATTCAAATCAAAGAAGGTACAAGTAAGACTCCCTATGAACTATGGTTTGATCATAGTCCTACCATAAAATATTTCAAAATTTTTGGTAGCAAATGTTATATCTAGAGGGATGATGAGATAAGGAAATTTGATGCTAGAAGTGATGAAGGAATCTTCCTTGGTTACTCTGTTAAAAGAAAGACATACAAATGTTTCAATCTGAGATTGAGGAAGATGGTTGAAAGTAACAATGTAAGAATAGATGATAAATTTCAGATACAAGAAAGTATGTATGACATCAGTCAAATATCAGAAATGAAAGAAACCACTACTACTGCAGAAGAAGAAGAACTTGTTGAGGAAGAAAGTGAAAAAGAGGCTTGTGATGCTGATACAAGCAAGACTACTGAGATTCCTAAAACTCCAAGGTATGTAAAAAATAACCACCCTGAAAATTCAATTATTGGAAATACCAGTCATGGAGTGCTAACTAGATCAAAAGCTAGAGAAGAAATTTGTTTGATTTCTCAAGTTGAGCCAAAAACTACAGATGAAGCCTTTAAAGATGAATCTTGGATAAAAGCTATGAAAGAAGAATTGGATTAGATAAAGAAGAATAATACTTGGGAATTGGTTCCTTGACCTAAAAATAAAAATGTTATAGGAACAAAATGGGTCTTTAGAAACAAAATGGATGAAGAAGGAATGGTTGTAAGGAACAAAGCAAGAATAGTGTGTAAGGGATACTCACAGCAAGAAGGCATTGACTTTGAAGAAACATTTTCTCCTATTGCTAGAATAGAGGAAGTAAGATTATTCCTATCTTATGCTGCACACAAAAACTTCAAAGTGTATCAAATGGATGTTAAATTTGCATTTTTGAATGGAGATCTTGAAGAAGAAGTATATATATAAAAACTAGATGGGTTTCTTCTATGCGAAGACAAAGACATGGTGTGCAAATTGAAGAAAGCCTTGTATGGGTTAAAGCAAGCTCATAGGGCTTGGTATGCAAGGTTAAACAAGTATCTACTTCAGCTTGGATTCAGAAAAGGTAATGTAGACAGTAATTTGTATTTAAGAACTACTAAAGATGGAATCCTGATAGTAGAAGTATTTGTAAATGACATTATCTTTGGAGGTAATGATGATCTATGTAAGAAGTTTTCTAAAGAAATGGAAAGTGAATTTGAGATGTCTATGATAGGTGAAATTAAATTCTTTCTTAGACTACAAATACCTCAGAATGAGAATGGTATTTTCATTTCTCAGACCAAGTATCTCAAAGAATTGCTTAAGAAATTTTGAATGGAAGATTGTAAACCAATAGGAACACCTATGGTGACTAGCAACAAGCTAACAATTGATGATGAATCAAAATGTGTTTTTCAAACTTTGTATAGATCAATGGTTGGAGGGCTACAATATCTAACTCACACCAGACCAGATATTGCTAATGTTGTTGGAATTGTGGCTAGATATCAAGTAGAACCCAAAGAGACACATCTAGATACTGTGAAAAGGATATTGAGGTATCTCAGAGGAACCATAGACTATGGTTTATGGTATGATAGAAATGATAGCTTTGAACTTCATGCTTATACTAATGTTGATTGGGTAGGAAATATTGATGACAAAAAAAATACCAGTGGCGGTGCATTTTTCCTTGGGAAAAAGCTGGTTTATTGGCTACGCAAGAAACAAGATTGTATAGCAAAGTCTACTATTGAATCAAAGTATGTTGTTGCTGCTATAAACTGCACTCAGATTATTTGGATGAAACAAATGTTGACAGACATTGGAGTAATTTTTGAAGAGCTTGTGGTTATCCATTATGATAACACTAGTACAATAAACATGTCAAAGAATCCGGTGATGCATTCCAAAACTAAACATATCTATACTAAGTATCACTTCTTGAGAGACAAGGTGGCATAAAAGGAAATCAAATTAGAATATATCAGTAGAAAAGAGCAGATTGAAAACATATTCAAAAAGCCACTACCAAAAGATACCTTTGAATATCTTAGAGGTATGCTAGGGGTTCAGGCCCTTCCTAGTCAGAACTAATTGATGCAGAAATGCTTCAGTCCAGAAGTATTTAGAGCCTTATCATTATCTAGACCGAATGCATGGATCTACACTTCAGAGGGAGTGATCATGGAAGAAATTTTATCTGTGAAGGTAGCCAAGGCCTCATGGCACCCTTTGCCATTGTTGTCAAAGGGGGAGTGTTGCTATGAGAAAATCCCTACTGCTTAGGGAGATTGTATGAAGAATTATTGTGAGAGCACTGTATGGTTTCAGAACACTTTTGGGTTGATTAAACCTTGGGATGGATTTTCCCATATGTTGACATCAATGCCAAAGGGGGAGATTGTTGGATATTTCTAATGCATGGAGAGGTGATTAAGACATTTAATATGTTTAATCACTACGTTACTGAATGGGCATTCATACTGTTGTCATTTTTGTTTTGTCACTAATGTCAACATATGTTTATGAGAGAAGACCATGATGGTTATCATAGTGTACGGACACTGTACGAATGTTTTAGATGCTGCAAAGTTGGACAAGAGTTGAGATGAATTTTTTGATCTTATATCTAATATCACATCTTTAGATGTTTCATATTGAGAGAGATACAGACGGTTTAATGAAGAATCATCACTGGACTGTGATAGTGAGAATTGATAGAGTTAGTCTCTGGGTTTTTGGTATATCTTTCAAAAGACTTGGATTCAAGGTATGTGAGCTTGAAGGATGAAATATAGGGTACTAAAGGATGTTCATTGGTCAGTGCAAGGTACATAGTGATTGGTGATGTCATCTATGGTGTGTGCTTTGGAGATGGTTTATTTAGAAGATGACTCAGAAAAGGAAGCGTGTGTTTTGTTTGACAGGCATGAATTAAGGATGTCGGTCCTTAATTATTGTATACTTGTTCTAGATACCGTGTGTATCTTAGCAAGAGTTTATGTAATCATTTGTAAATTAGGAAAGCCTCATGGGCTGACCTGATCATGGTAAAATGTAAAAAGGTATATATGTAGTCTTTTCTTTGGAAAAGATATAGATGGAATATATGGGATATAAAGAGGTTGTGAGAGCTGCGAGCTTGTGTTTGCTGCATGTAGAGAAGAGGTTTACTAGTGGACTTCATTGGAACTGATCAAGCAAAGACAATTGTTGGAAAATAGTTCAAAAGATTATGTATTTATTCATATACACGTATTGTAAACTAGTGAGTTTTGAAGGTGGATTTAACCTTCTTTGGGCAGTGAGCCCTCTTTTGTTCCTTGACTCCTAACAGGGTCTGTTCTCTAACAAGGACTATGTACTGTAATGTTTCAATAAGCTCCTAACAAGGCTATATCTTCTAACAAGGATTACTATACTCTCAGTACATCATTTGTGGGTGCTAATTCCCACTGGGGCTTTTACCTTTAACAGGGTTTCCCCAAAACCAAAATATTATGTTATTGTGTTGGTATTCATTATTTCTAATATGGATGAGCTTAAAGTTTAAGTTTAATATTTTGTTATACAATTGATTCACCCCCCCTCTCAATTGTATTGTGGACTGTTATTCCTAACAATTAAATGTATCAATCACCACCCCATGCATTAGAAATATCCAATAGTCTTATAATGATGAAGGAGACCCTCTCCTAACTCATATGCAAACTAGAATGAACCCTAAAAATGAAAACTACTATGAAAATGCAAAGTGAAACTTGCAAGAGTCAATAAATAGGTCCTTGTTTTTATCATTAAGCCTTATTAAGGGACATTGCAAGATCATACAACCATCACTAGTGCAAGCACCACTATGAAGATATGAATATGATCTATATCAGATATAATGTAGGAAACACACTTAAGCACCAAGGCATACGGGCCAAAATGACTTGAACATGATTTCCAAATTAAAGTTTCAAGTAACCATAAGCATCAAGGCATAAGGGTCTTGGATGACCTGAATGGTTGGTGTGTAAGCAAACACAATGTAATAATCATGGAGATAACTCCAACCTCACCTAAGTGTCTAAATGAAGAAGGTCAAGATATGTGTGGCATTCCAATCGTGATGGAGGCTCTTATCATAGACACCTAGTTTATTAGATAGCTTAAGATCATTAGAATCACACCATAAGTAGACATAAAAGAAAATATGCCCCATGCCCCTAGTCCTCTAGTCATAACATCATGGAGAAACCAAGGAGGGAACATCAATTAAAATCCTCAATAATAGATATCATACAAAGAAAATATCATTAAGTATAGCTCAGTCATTTTAATTTAAGTGAGTGTAAAAAAGATAAAGATAATCACTGACTCGCTAGGACTCATACTTGTAAGTGATAAATAATGCACAATCCTAGACAACAGACAAAGCATCAACTCAAGGTAACATACCCGATGAGTGTTGAGAAACACTCGATGTCAAAGGAAGTGTTGAGAAACCCTATTTGGGATAGTGTTGAGAAACACTGAGTAGTGAGTTACTAAGAAGACACCATCGTAGACCAAAGGAGAATATAGTTCATGCCCCCTAGCCCTAGACAAAGATCAATTCTAGACCAAGGAGATTGGAGATGGAAGTCAAAAGGATTCAGAGCGCAAAGCGAAAAGCTAGTAGATATAAGCACATAGGTTGCAAGTAGAGCTTGTTTCTAGGTTTTACCAAGATAATGATTTTTTCAGGACATTATATGATTTTATGATATTTTTAATGTTTTTCAGATTTTATATGATTTTTTTTTAAAATTACATTTTCTTTAAAAACTTGATCTTTAAATTCAAAATTTGTTATCAAAATTCAAAATTGTTGTCAAAACTGGAAATTATTGTCTAAATATCATCTGTAGTAGTGAGAAATATTGCATACCATTCAGAGAAATATCCTCTATCTTTATTGTGGATTATCATCCTTCCTTTCATTAGAATATCATATCAACCTGAAGTGTCATCTATCTTTATTGGGAAATTATGTACGACCTTTTATCCCTGTTTAACTATCATCTGGATTTGTTGAGGTCTATCATCCAAATTTTGACCCGAGTTGGTTTGGCCCAGATTTTCTCTTAACTAGTTTAGGAAGCTTATACTTGACTTTTTTTGGTCTCTTGGTCTAAAACTAGCAGGTTTGGGACTATTTTTAGCTAAAAGGGATCACCTAGATACCTTGGTTATATTCTTGATTAGTAAAGTTTTTCACTTGCCTATCTCTTTGGTTATATTTATCTTTATCTTGATGTTATCCCTTGACTCGAGTCACATGTGTCGTACATAGGGATCTTATCGCACATATTGGGCACTTTGTGATCAGTCATCTTAATAATATTTTACTCATTTTTACTATTTGACAAGTGAAAATTTTTCTCTTATAGAGTGGACATCAATTTTTCTTGTGTCATCTTATTTGGATCTTTACATTCTCTTTCATCCTGAATCAAAAAAATCACATCATGGATCCAAACAACTTGACTAAAGAAGAAGAAGAAGAGATTCTTGTGGCATAATTTTTAGAACAAATCAAATCTTTGAGAGTTGAACTTAAAAAATTAAAGGAAGAAAAAGATACATCTCCTAATCAACATTCTTCGAAATCAGTGTATCCTTTATCTTTACCTTCTCCAAGAAAGGCCATGTCTCACTCTCGCAACAACTTTACCTTTGAGAAACATCTTAAACATATTTATGAAAAACCTATATTTGATCAAGAACATCTTTATGACAAACCTATCTTTGATCGAGAACATCTTTATGAAAACCTATCTTTGATTGTAAACATTATCATGATAGACCTATCTTTGATAAAGAAAATGAAGAATGAGAGTGAATCTTTACTCCTTTTGGAGAATCTTATGAATCAACATTGGAAAAACACCTTGAAAACAATCTTATCGCATTACCTTCAACTACTTCCAACAAACTTTCATTCTTGACTAGTTACTATGCATATCATCGAAATAATGAACATAAAACTTCAGATTGCATAGAGTTAAAACATAAAATCCAAGACCTTATTGATGATGACATAATTAGAATTGAAGATCCTAATGAATCATTTAATTAAGATACTACTCTCAAGCTTGATCAAAATCATGAACCTATGTCTCGTAATGGTTCTCATGCCACCTCTACCTTACCCATCATGCATTCATCTCCTCAAAAAGAAAAGACATCCAAAATCCCTCTACTAAAAAAAGAACTTAATGCTTTTCACGCTACCTATGCATATCCTTAAGGGCTACCTCTAAAAGATATCCAAGCTAATATACATCCTTCTACAAGCCTCTTCCATGATTCAAAGGTCATAGATCCCAAGTCTCCTTGTGCTTCAACATCTGACATACCTATCTTACCTATTCCATCATGAACCCTTCATGAACCCCTTACACATATTCAAACTCCTATTTCATCCTTAGAAGTGGTTCCATGTCAAGAGGACAATCTGAAGTGTGAATAAATAAATATCACTAAAGATCAAGATACCATCCCACCTTATCCAATGGTTGACCAAAGTCTCATATCCATAGAATCTCATGATGATCCCCTCATATCCATTCACCTCTTCCAAGAAGATATCCCTTCACCTCCTATATCGTATCCATCTCCTAAGAAAGATCAAGATACTCCTTCCATCATCTCTAAAGAGCTTATTGAAAATTGAGAGAAAAGTACTATTCCTATATTATCCAAAGATCCTTGTCAAGGTCAAAATATCTCAGCAACTCCTTGTCATTATCCTTCACATCCATCTCAAAAATCTCTCATCTTTCCTACTCCTTTGCATACGAATAAATCTCATCCAGCTTTTATTGCTCCTATCAAAGTTACTCTTGAGCCTATTGGTATAAATATGAATCTTAAAAATCAAAGCCTTGGCCATACTACTCACTCTATGGATGATGATATCCCTATTCATTATCCATTTGAATCTTCCAAATTTATCCTTGGTCCTTATAACCCAAAGCTGAAACCTTCAAACCTTCTCTCCATATTAGGACCTTATATTCCTCCATCCACGATACCTCTTTCTCCTATCTTTTCATCCACTTCCCCCATCATACCTCAAGATCAAAAAAGACATGCATACTTGAGAAATCATACATCCTTCCATCTAAACCCATCATATGATCCTCATTCATCCATAATTCCCAAGTCTTTTGGAATAAATTTGGATGTGCAACATAAAAATAAAAAATACAAGAATCCACTTACAGATGAAGATCACTGTGTCCTATCTAATTAACATGTGACTAGAAAGAAAAATGAAATATCTAAAATACCATAAGGGTTCTCAAAGAAAAGAGAGAAATAAAATAAAATATGGGTTCCTAAATCCATCATACAAGATTTGCGATCAAAAGCATCTAAAAGTAAAGCAAAATAAAAAGCTATGTGGATTCCCAAATCTCTTTTAAAAGACTTGGATATAAAATAAAAATCAAATTTGACATTCAAGCTTCCAAATACTTCCACTCTGCTTCCTTGCAAATTTCTTGTATCCTCTCCTTCATCCATCTTGGGTCCTTGTGTCCCAAGATCCATATCCTCTCCTATATCAAAACCTCAAGCTAGCCAACTTATTCTCCCTTCATTTGTTCACCACTCCTCAAAATGAGTGTTAATGTTGATATTTTCATGATCTCCACATACTCCTACACAATCCTTATCTAATTTCCTACACCTACTTCTTATCCTCTCATTGATTATCCTTCCATTCCCCTTATTCCATCTTACGCATAAGTCCTTAGCCCTCATCTACCTTATCCTCCATACCTTTTCATATCATTACCTTATCATCATCTTTGAGCATATCTCTCAATGGCCTTGGCTATTTGAGCTACGTTATTGCATCTAAATTAAAAACACAAAGAAGTAACCCCTTGTAGAATTCTTAGATCTTTCCAAAAATGTAATTGTTTTTGAAAAATATGATGATTTATGACCAGAAATTAATTTTCATAAAAAATCAATAAAAAATTATAACTCATGGAAAAATGATAAAAAAAATCTGATTTTCTAAGTGAGACACCTTTTATCCATCCCCAACATGCAAAAAAATTTTAGAGCAAAACTCCAAGCTGTTTGTGAGATATGATCAAATCTTTAAAAAAAACTAGGGTTTTTGCCTTCAACTCAACATGCACAAGGGTTAGCATTAAAAACAAAAGTGAGTATCAAAAAATTCATGGGTTGGCCCTAAAGTGGGCAGAAAAAAATGTGTACCAAAAAGTGAGGTCACTTCTATAAACTATTACACTTGAGGGAATCCGTGAAGAAGGAGATCTCAAAAAGTGGCTTATAGCTTTCTATCCATGACATGTAAGAACCATGTAGATATTATGAATGGTGGCTCTCAAATGAACCTTAAAGAAAGAACCTTGCAAGGTACACCATAGAATGGAAGATTCAAATGATAATGCAAAGTAGATCTAAGATGAGATGCAAGATCTAAGGTAAAATGATATGCAAGAATGCAAGAAAAGTATATCTAAGATGAGATGTAAGATCTAAGATAAAATGATGTGTAAGAAATGTAAAGAAAGTAGATCTAAGATGAGATGTATTAAGCTAGATGTAAGAAAGAAAATGAAAATGATGATTAAATGCTTCAATATGAAAGATCTAATAATTTCATAGCTCCAAGATGCCAAGATTGCAAGGCTCAAAGATTCCAAGATGCTAAGATGCCAAAACTCCAAGAACCTGCAATAAAATCTTAAGATCTCAAGAAGCTAAGAATTGTATGAGGATGGGATCTAAAAGTGAGGAGAGAGTCTCTTTTAAATGAATTTAAAAATAAACGAATGGTCAAGATTAAGAGGCAAAAAGAAATGAGCAATGGTGGAGATTAAATCTTAGTTGATCCATGTGCTCAAGATTCTCAAGAGGCAAAATCAATGGACATGATTAAGAGGCAAAATAATGAGTGGTTGAGATAAAGATGCAAAAGCCTTTTTCAAAAGTCAAAAGATTTTATCTCATTGGAAAGTGCACTTTTATTTTTATTTTTAATTTATTATTTATTATTTTTAGCAAAGTGGTTTCCATTATTTAATTAAAAGGGGACCTTTATTTGATTAAAAGGGGTTTTTATTTAATTAAAAGGGGAAATGTTCTTTTAATTAAATGTGGATTACGATAAAGTGATTTTAGTATTTAATTAAAAGATTTTTATTTAATTAAAAGGGACAATGTTCTCTTAATTAAATAAATCTTAAGATTAAATGGTCAAACTTTATGATATAATCAAATAAATGATAAAATGATGATTTGATCAATAAATAAGAGATTAAATAAATATGCAAAATTGATTAAGCACAAGATTTAGTCTAGTATTTAAATTTTAATGTTTAGAAAGGGGCTCAAAGTTTACTAGACCATTTTTGGGTGATTACAGGCACACATAAGGACCTAATCACTAAACTAAATATGTAATTTGAAAATGGAAAAGAGGAAAGATGCAACATAGATGACAAAATTAGAAATAACAGACTGATAACTAATTGCCAAAAACTAGAAATGAGATGAATCAAGGTCCAAATTATTGTACTGACTTGTGATCTCAATCTAAGTTGAAGTTGCATAGTACATAACATTTCAAACATTTTTGTACTTGGGAACATGATGTTTCAAATATTCTGTTCCAAGTACTTTTTCTTGGAAGTTTTAGGGATCTTTCAACTATTTTTGGTCCGCCCAAAAAAGTTATGACGATTCTGTAACATGTTCCTTCACATAGAAAAATAGGGAAAGTATTATGTAAAAGGGGTTTTCTTTGGTCAACCCCCTGTTTAGGATTTGACCTTGAAAATATAATAAAATTTCATGAAGAAAAATATGTAAAAAAGTAATTATTTGATTGACCTTGCATAAACCATCATGGACAGATGTAGAAATCACTCATACCCATGAAGATGTTAAAATATACTTGAAATCTAAAGATTTTATCTTGTAATGTAGAATGGAATCTGTTGGCAAGTGATGTTTTGGGAGCACTATGGATCACTTAAGGGTTTTCATTTATGGCAACACTGATGCTAGAGTGATTGCATGAAGTGATGATAAGTGTGGGAGACACAGTCATGAAAATGACTAAGTACATAATCGGATTAATATTATTTTGTAGTACAATTTTGGTCAGCAAAGATGTTATGTGATGTATTATGGCTTGCAAAGTTAAAGGAAGACATTTTGGGATATGTACGACCTTCAGTTAAGGTTTCACATGTTTTACCATTTATATCAAGAAGATACAGTGATATGAAGGTATGCGAAGATAGAGAATCAGTGAAACATGGCATGCAAACAATCCACAATGATTGAGGGAAGATCAGATGCAATTTTAATGTACTAAGTTAGATGAAAGTTGTATATTTCTAACACTTTGGTAATATAAGATCACCAACTCTATGTTTATCATTTGCATAATAATTATTATGTTTTGTATTGTATTTTTGAATCCGATTGGATGGCAGAATTAATATAAGTATAGAGTGTTTTGTGGAAGCGATAAGTATTATAGTGATGGATATGTGATGGATGTGAATTTGGGATATTGACAAAGGTAGATAGCAGATGTGAGATCTGAGATTGACAGAGCTATACCTGGAACTATCAAAGCATAATAGATGCTTGTATTGTTCACTACTTGAAGAATACTTTTGTGATAGAGTTTTTGATTGTAAGAGCTGTAAGCTAACCACCTTTAACAGGGTTTTTGTATACCCCTATTAGGTTTTTGTAGTCCTCTAACAAGGAAATGTACTATGTAATACTTGGCTCCTAACAAGGATAGATCTCCTAATAGGGATTCAATATTTTAGTGCATAGTTGTGGGTACCATCCCCACCTGGGTTTTCCCTTGGTTAGGGTTTTGTCAAAAACAAATCATGGTGTTATGAGTTATGTGTTGTGTTTATATGTTCTTTTCATTTCAGCATTAATATGGTTTATTTTCAATTGGTTGAATTTTAATTTAAAGTGTTGTAATACTAATTCACCCCCCCTCTCACTATTACTTAATCCTAACAATTGGTATCAGAGCTAGTGGCCCTTGGAGAGAAAGCCTAACAAATTAAGGGAGATCATAATGGATTCATAAAGTTTGCAAGAGAACTTTGAAGAAACACTTGATGACCTGGACAAGGAAGAGAAAGATTGACAAAATAGTTGAGGAAATTACTGTGAAGGTAGGAATCACTAGAGAGCAGCTAAAGAAACTAAGGACAAAGATGATAGAAGGATCTTCTAGCATGACAATTGAAGCACCTCCTCCTTCTAAAGCATAAAAGACATAAAGTTCTATACCTAGTGTGATATATTTATAAGTCACTCTTGAGAAGATTGCTCAAGAGGTTGCATCTGTGAACACACCTAGAAGATCTACAAGATCTACCAAACCAAGCAGCCCTAAGAATCAAAAGGTAGAAATAGAGGAAAATAAGAAAGAAGAAAAAGAAGTACATAAGAGGCCACAAGATCTATGGAAGCTGGATATCCTGATATTACAAAAGAGAGTGATAAGAGATGGGAATCTGAAGATTATAAATAGATACTATGAAAGGTATGACCCTAAAAATCAAGCAATAATTAAGGGCACAATAATTGAGTACTTTAGTTTTCAAGAAAAATTGTTAGAGATAGAAGGAAGTATCCCTAAGGACTTGTATAGAAAGTTAGAAATAAGAAAATAGTTGGCACAATCTGAAGATGAGAATATAAGAAATAAGGCTATTGAAGACATGTTTCAAGTAGTCTCTATACAAGAGAGGGAGAGAATCATTAAAGAGCTGAAACCTTTATTGAGGACTAAGGCCACAATGGTGAAGATAATGGAAAGAAAGTATGATGAGGTAATAGAAGATACACAAAAGGCACTGGACCAAATTCTTATGTACGACATGCCTAAGAAGACCTCACCTTCCAAAGTTACCAAGCCTACACCATTAGGAATGGGAGAAATTTCCAAGAGAACAGAAGAGAGTGAGCAAGCTAGCGAAGTTGAAAAGCAACCAAACTTCTTCATTTCTAGTATGCCTATATCATTAGACACTTCACTTGATACAAGTGACCCATTTAAAGACAATCTGGACACTGTGATGACAATAGAAGAAGGACAAAAAGAGGAAGAACAAACAGAGGAAAAATAAGAAGAAAAAGAATAGGAGAAGGAGAAACAACAAGAAGAAAGACATGAAGAAGAGACAGTAGCAGAAGAAGTTGTAAGAACAGAGCTCAAACAAGAAGCGGATACCTCCTCCACTTTATTGTTGGCAAGTATGGCCAAACTGGTGAGCATAGATGTGGAAAGCATGAATGAGGATGAATTCATGAGGTTATCCTTCATGGATTTTGCTAAGGCAAATGAAAGGTCAGTACAAAATGGGGAGAAGAAGGTAAAGGTGATCACTAGGGAAGTGGAGAAAATGAACAAAATACTCCCTACGCCTCTTATTTTTCAAGGAAAGGATGATGCAGAGAATTTGAACATGGCACTGGACAACTTTGATAGTCATTTTGAGTCATTGTTGAAGATTGCAGAGGATAAGGCTGAAAGGAGACTCTTAGAAAATAAGTTGAAGGAATTTTGTCATTCCATCTCATGGGACTTGAACATTCTAAAAGCAACTACAATCAATGCTAAGAGTTGTGTGGCACAAGGAAGAAAGATATACAACTATTGCATAAATCCTATCATACATGTTAAGAATATTGAAGACATCATAGCCAAGGACAAGGCTACATTAAACAACTTAATGGATAGTTGTCAAACCTCTTCACAATATGTGGTAGAAATGGACAAATAGACATCCAAGATTTTGGATAAGATAAGTATTTTGAATATGGAGAAAGGGAGAGTAGTGGAAAGATTTGATTTTCTAAAGAGTTTAATCACTCCTAAGCTATCAATTCTTGAAGCTCATCTCATAGAGATAGATAAAATAGAAGGATCAATGACAAATGCTATATTCACTGAGCTGAAGGTAGCATAAACAACATATTATGCACTGAATGGAGTGATCCATGTCAGTGAACTTCTGATTAAGTCATTGGTTGATGAAGTGAAGGCCTTGGAAGACTCCTTCCAAGGCATTCTAAATCTGGTGAGTAAGCACTAAGTCTTTTGTGCTTAGAATTTTGAAATTTTGTAAGTACCTTTGCCATTGATGTCAAAGGGAGAGGAAGAGAAGAGAAAAATGAAAAGAGGAAGAGAAGATAAAAAGTGAGAAAAGGAAAAAGAATTTAAAAAAAATAAGAAAAGAGGGGAATATGTATATAGAGAAGTAGAAGGAAGATAGTGTTCTAACACTTAGTCATTTTTTTGTTAAGTGTTTCCATCAATGCCAAAGAGAGAGATTTTTGGCAAGTGATATTTTGGGAGCACTATGGATCACTTAAGGGTTGTCATTTATGGAAACACTTATGCTAGAGTGATCACATGAAGTGATGATAAGTGTGGGAGACACAGTCATGAAAATGACTAAGTATAGAATTAGAGTAACAGTATTCTGCAGTACAGTTTTGGTAAGCGAAGATGATATGTGATGTATTATGGCTTGAAAAGTTAAAGGAAGACATTTTAGGATATGTATGACCTTCAGTTAAGGTTGCATGTGTTTTGGATTTGATATTAGGAACATACAGTGATATGAAGGTATGCGAAGATAGAGAATCAGTGAAACAGGGTATGTGAATAGTCTACGATGATTGAGGGAAGATCAGATGAAATTGTAACGTGATAAGTTAGATGAAAGTTTTATATTTCTGACACTTTGGTAATATAAGATCACTGACTCTATATTTATCATTTACATAAGTAATTATTATGTTTTGTATTGTATTTCTGAAGCCGAATGGATGGTAAAATTAATATAAGTATAGAGTGTTTTGTGGAAGCAATGTAATGTCCCTGCCAGGGAACCCATAAGGAATCAGGTCAATGACCTAAAATAAAACTAAATTTTTTTTTTACACTTTAACATATCATCATTACCATACACAAGTACATTCCTTAAGGTTCCCTTAAGTATTTCATTTAATTACTTAATCTAACAAATTCTATTTTCATTACAACTTCAATTAACATTAATTCCATTTCACATCATAGCCAATTACATTAATGAACTAGTGGAATTAATTTCCCTTACCGACTAACACTTAATTTACCTTCAGAAGTGAAACAAGCACACATTACTTATCACATCCACTAAGCACATTTATTCTTTCATATTTATTTACCCCTTAACCATAACTATGCTCAACTCAAAGGCACCATCAAACTCATTTAAGCTTTTCCATTAAGAGTCCTTAATCATATCAACATAAATCATTAAATGAATCATTTTTGCCATAAGTTTAACTTCCACAAATTATCAACCATAACCTTGTAAACATCTAGTAAAGGATTTATATTAAACCTAGTTGAATAACCCGACATCAGTCACATTGAAATATACATTTAAGAAATCACATCCCATTACTTTCAATTTCATTTAAAATTCACAAGAGATATAAGGTAAGAAATTACTCATTGATTTAACCATATTCAACCCCTTCTTTAGATTCACGATTCTACCCTTCACATATACATAACTTATTCCTTACAATTTTCTTTTACAAACATAATTACAGTTACTGCACATTGCCCGAAGGCATATAGAAAGATAATTACATCAAGTTTCCCAAGGGCTTATAATACATATTTACATCTTGATAACAAAAGATAGAGATACATGATACGAGAATAGAATCTTCACCACTGAACAACTCAGAATCTCAGCCATGACACGAACCATGAACAATACCTCAAAAGAGATTTGCCACCCAACCATGTGAAATTGGTAAAGTTCCACCCCCCATGCTAGGAGATAGAACCAAGGTACTCTCAAGACCTTAAGGCAATCTAAGTCTCAAAAAACCAATAAATCCAAGACTCAAAAGAGCAAGAATAAATCACATAAAATATCATCATATTATAACACCGAGGTTAAGGTTCTAAGAGACCACCTAAGTGAGTGTCATCACACAACCTATATATTGGGATCCTTCCTGGCAACCATGTAACCTCGGTCCCCCCTTTGTGAATAGGGATCCATCCTGGTAGTTATCCCTGGTCCTGGTACTCCAATCAGATCTGTGTGGCCATTAATATTTTCTTTCATTATCTTTTGAATCCCCCCTTCCCAGGTTAATTTTTTTTTAGGTTATCACTTTTTACAAACCCACCCATAGGATCCTCCAGCAACCACTTTAGGGTTCCAGCACCTATGGTGAGCCACTCACTTAAGGTTCCTATTCCCTTACCCCATCACAAGTCCCAAACAAGATAACACTTCCAAGTCCTAATTCGTAGGTTTAGGAAACTCCCTTGTGCACTCAGGCCCTTAGAACAAGTCCTAACCTTAGCCATATTCATAACAGGAACCATTGGAAGAATGTCCATCACAAGACATCTCAAGGAGAAACATAAAACCTTTCACATGCACAAGTAAAACTCACCAAGGCTCATTTATAGGTCTAAGGAACCTTCCCGTGCACACAGGCCACCGAGATAAGTCCTAGCCTCATAAAATTAAACTCAAGTCAATGCCAAAATCATCATAAGCAAACCATACAACCTCAACAAAACAAGTAACGGATGTACATAGGTGATACAAACTTCACCCATCACAAATATATCATACAGGAAATAAAATACATCATAAACACTTTCAAGAACTAGAATCAAAGCATAGAAAAAGAAAAGAATAGGAAAGTTTAGGAATGTTTGGGGAACATTTAGGAGGCCTTAGAGTAGTCCTAGTCCATTGGACAACCTAAACCCTAAAACACATCCTAACCTTATTCAAGCATCTAAATGCACCATATAATCCCAACAAAAACAAGCAATGAACATATTTAAAGTTTACACAAAATTTCATATACCAAAACACAATGCTTTGCAAAATCTCACGTGCCTAAAAATAACTAAGTTTGATTTTAAGAAACTCAAAATTAGAAATTGCATCTTAACTCCTATGAATATGGAACCTATCTCAATCATCTCAGAAGGTACCTAAACCCTTTATACAAGTATAACTTAAAGTATAAGAAATTAAAGTACGTAAACTTATAAGAAATTAAAGTACGTAAACTTATAAGAAATTAAAGTACGTAATTTCTTATACTTTAATGTTATAATTGTATAAAGCCTATTTTTCCTGCCTAGCTTGGTTCACACTAGCATTCCTCTCTTGCTCGGTTAACACTACACCGACCACCCTCGGTTAATACTACACCGACCTCCCTCGGTTAACACTGAACCGACATGGCTTAGTCAACACTAAACTGACCTGGCTTGGTTAACACTAAACCGACCTAGCTCAGTCAACACTGAACCAACTTGGCTCAATTAACACTAAACTGACCTGCTCAATTAATACTAGACCGACATAAACTGCAAAACACGACAATCAACTATGTCTTGCGGGTAAAATTGGGCATTATGGGGACTGTGGTTGCCTAATCTGAGCACAACCCATTTGAGATCTCCTAGTTTCCCTTCAGAAATAGCTCATCAATCTATCTTATCTATCTAGCAAAACTATTCTAGATCTGGACAAGAAAAGGTGGTGCATAAACCGACATGGACCAGTAAGGTTGAAACAATAGTTCTAAATTCTGGAAGCATTCATAATACATTCAATAACAACATAATACACTATCCTACATGATCGAAACCACTTCTACCCTCCCAGGAAGATTTCACCACAGTGAACAAACAAACACTCATAAAAACTACTTCCCGAAAACATATTTCAAATACACAGAAAAACAAAACATATATATATAGTTCTCATTTTCAAACAGAAATTAAACCATCACTTTCTCATCAAGTAACATATCAATCATATACATAATCCATGCACATGAGAAGAATGGATGTTCATCCCAGTTTAGACCCTACTTAGGATCCTGCGGAGAATCATCCTCCCTTGGTTGGAGACTCTCTGCAAACTTTCCAGCCTTTAGTAGATATCCTTCTGAAAATCTTCCTCTGGCAATCAACTCCAAGCAATCCTCACACATAAGACTTCACCAACTAGAGACTCTCAAACTCACATAACTTTCACCAAAAATTTCCAGAGAAACCATTTATAGACCACTCAAAAGAAAAACAAATCTTCCAAAAATTATTATTCTCTTCACACACAAAATCTTCAAACATTTATCCCCCAACTATGTGGTTGGAGGAGTTGCTTTACAGGATGCAACTTCTCCAACTTCCATAGTTGGTTGAAAATTAAACCAATTATTCCTGTAAGCACTTAACAAAGTTTTAATGAATTTAATTAAAAAATAACTACGAAGGAAAAACATAACAAGAACATCCAACAAGTAACTTTCAAGAAAACCACTTAGCACACATGGAAACCAACTAGCCTAACTTCTAGGAGGTCTCGAGTTCAACTCCCTCCTAGATAGCTAGTTTTACTACAAAGAGCATTTATTTTTTTATTATTACTATTATTAATATTATTTTCACTTTTTAATACATTTATTTAATACACTTCATTGAATTCACTTTAAATAACATACCACTAAAACAATTGATAAATCCATACAAATATTATTATTTATATAAGCATGGGTATATGCGTGTGCACCCACATATACACATACCTATATAGCACACAATCAATGTACACTTATATATAATAAATATATATACATATATATACTAGTTAGGGATAAATCTAACTCACATCATAAATCACAAAATGGCATCAAATCATAATTCACAAGACCACATCACATACTGCATTCAACTTCCCCACTATGGTAATCTCCTAAGCAGAAAGCTAAGTCCATGGTAACCTTGAGATTAATCTTGGTAATACCTCCACACAACAACAGTTCGAGGATTTTTAAGGCACGTTCAGACCTGTGTAGCCAGGTGGAGTCAATGTCTGGTACCTACATCTTGCAACACCAACCAACATGCATATATACATATATATAAATAGACAATGGCAAACAAGGAGGGAGAGTGCGACATTGTGTGGACCTCCTAAGGGAGTAACTACGATTGCCTCCCCTCATCCTACAATCACATCAGACAGTGACATCAATAAAGCATAATTGGATTAGTGTGGTTAGTACCAGAATAATCTCTTTTCCATATTGTATAACATGAATGCATCATAACATATTCATGTAAATGTAAACCATCTATTAACTTTCACAAGCCCACTTAACCATCAGGCATGTACTCAAAATGTCTCATTATCAAAACAAGATAAACAAATCATATAACCCTAAATACATTAATCATCTCTAATCCCAAGTAACGCTATTAGAGAAGGTAACCCATCTAACCCTTAAATGATTATAGTCAATTAACCTAATGTACACATAAATATTAATAATGAGCATTTCACATAGAAACATACAGATCTATCAGGTGATCCTTTTATCATTATGGTCCTAAACTATCATTGACACACATGAAGATGTATAGTAACATACCTATGCAATATTATTATTCCTCAAATTAAAATATGAAGTTATCATGATTAGTAAGCAACCATCTCAAGAAGGATCATTCTCTTACAAAATAACCATGAAATCCCTTAAAGCATGATCTAAATCCCTGGTGAGCATAACCAAGATTTTTTAGGGTTGGAGGGGCATTACAAGTGATAAGCATTATAGTGATGGATATGTGATGGATGCAAATTTGGGATATTGACAAAGGCAGATAGCAGATGCAAGATCTGGGATTGACAAAGCTATAATTGGAACTATCAAAGCATAGCAGATGTAGGATCTGGGATTGACAAAGCTATCATTGGAACTATCAAAGCATAGCAGATTCTTGTATTGTTCACTACTTGAAGAACACTTTTGTGACAGAGTTTTTGATTGTAAGAGCTGTAAGCTCACCACCTTTAACAGAGTTTTTGTATACCCCTAATAGGGTTTTTTATTCCTCTAACAAGGAAATGCACTATGTAATACTTAGCTCCTATCAGGGCTAGATCTCCTAACATGGATTCAATATTTTAGTGCATAATTGTGGGTACCATCCCCATCGGGGTTTTCCCTTGGCAAGGGTTTCATAAAAAACAAATCATGGTGTTATGAGTTATGTCTTGTATGCATATGTTCTTTTCATTTTAGCATTAATATGGTTTATTTTCAATTGGTTGGAGTTTAATTTAAAGTGTTGTAATATTGATTCACCCCCCTCTCTCAGTATTACTAGACCATTTTTGGGTGATTATAGGCACACGTAAGGACCTAATCACTAAACTAAATATGCAATTTGAAAATGGAAAAGAGGAAAGATGCAACGTAGATGAAAAAATTGGAAATAACAGACTGATAACTAATTTCCAAAAACTATAAATAAGATGAATCAAGGTCCAAATTATTGTACTGACTTGTGATCTCAATCTAAGTCGAAGTTGTAGAGTACATAACATTTCAAACATTTTTTACTTGGGAACATGATGTTTCAAATATTATGTTCCAAGTACTTTTTCTTGGAATTTTTAGGGATCTTTCAACTATTTTTGATCCGCCCAAAAAAGTTATGATGGTTTTGTAACATGTTCCTTCACATATAAAAATAGGGAAAGTATTATGTAAAAGGGGTTTTCTTTGGTCAAACCCCTATTTAGGAATTGACCTTGAAAATATAATAAAATTGCATCAAGAAAAATATGTAAAAAGGTAGCATAAACCCTCATGGATAGATGTATAAATCACTCATACCCATGAAGATGTTAAAATATACTTGAAATCTAAAGATTTGATCTTGTAATAGAATGGAATCAAGTATTCCCTCACAAGTGCATGGAGCTATAAACACCAGCTTAGATCTTCAATGTAGATATGCTTGATAATAACTTGCAATGAAGGAGAGATGAATGCACATGGAAGGAAGGATTTTCTTGATTGATTGATAACTCATCTACTTGGCCATCATGGGAGAGAAATATTTCTTCAGTGGAGAAGATTGCCTTTGAATTATCTTGAGTTAATTAGAGAAGCTAGATCTTGGATGCTTGCCTTCAAATCTTGAATCCAATCACTTGGATGCTTGATGTTTTAAATGCACTTGATAGTGATTGCTTAAAAATAGTAATGGATCATACATTTATATAAAATTGAGGAGAGATGGGGTGTTTATATACTCCATCCATAATTTAAAGATTCAAAATTACGCCAGGCTGACCACTGGATCCAATTTATCATTAAAACCTTGACATAGGGATCCATGTTGAATTTGAGCCAAAACATATGGGAACAAAACATTTCAAACATTTTGTACCTAGGAGAATTAAATCAAACTTGAAATGGGTGTCGAGATGGTGGAAAATATGTGGGAAACAAGGAATCAAGTTTCTAGGATCAAGCATAATGGACATTAGATCTTGAAATCATCAAAATGGGGCCTAATATAGCATCCAATTATGGGTGCTAACTTTTTAGAAAAATATAATTAGCCTCCACTTTAGCTGGAGTATGAGAAAAACTCATGCTCATGATAGATCAATGCATAAGAAAAATCTCATCAAGGTCAAGGATACAAAGAAACATCAAGCCCCCAAGTGACTTAAGTCCTTGTCAAATCCAAAACCAAGATAAAAGAGGCATCACTCAAAAAAGGAGAGAGAGAGAGAGCCACTAGCCTAGTAAGGTATTTCCTTACTATGTATCATGCAAAGAGAAAGTGTTGCTGCAAAAGATGGAATTGATAGTCTAGGAAAATGTGTTATGTTAGGAAACCCATAAAAAGAAAGGGATCATTCCTTAAGGAATAAATTGTCTCCATTAAGAGATCCTAAAAAGGTGATCAGTCCTAAGGAAAACATCATCTCCAAATGGATCAAGGAAAGGAGGATTAGTCCTTAAGGAAATAATTATCTCCATTATGGGATTTGCTAAATAATGCATAAGCAAATGATAATGTAAAGATGAACACAAGGAAAACATTGTCTCCTTATCCATATGCATAAGAGATTGAATTGAATTATTATTTTGTGTGTGCAAAATGTGAAACAAGGAGCAAAGTGTATGCCTCCACATTAAAGTGATTGCAAATACCTTAATGAGAGAAATGGATTTAATAGAGAATACATGCATCCATGAGAGATGTTCCCAGTATGTGATGCCCCAAAGGAAGGAAAAACCAAGGGAAATGAGCACATGAAAAATGAGAGTACGAAAGGGATCTACTAACCCATGGGTCAGTATGATCATATGATAACTCATGTATGCCATAATTATATCAAAATGAAATGTCATCATTCTCTAAAGGTAGTATAACTACAAGCAAAATGGAAGAATGTCACATAAGAGATACAAAGAAGATTATTTTTGGGCTAGCATCATGGAGACCAAAAATAATAGGTAGCTAACATTTTGCATCATCCCCAATCAGACAACAGAAAGGAACATTTACAAATAATGGCACATGAATGACATACCATGTAACAACATAAAGAAGAAGTGAGATACATATAGAGGAATGTCACAACAGATCATTCCTTTTTCACCTTGTGCCAATAGAGAAACAAGGGTCATCTAAAGAAATATAAACAAAACATATAACAATCAACACACCATAGGGAACCACATTATAATAGGAAACCAAAAAGAATCCACCATACAAGAGGAGCTAGTCAAGTATATCACTTTCCCCCCATCTCACTCTATATTATTTAGGGAAGGTGGGAAATACACAAGAGGAGAAACATCAAGCATGACATTTGGAACAATAACCACTTCTAAACAAGGACCATGCTCTGAAGATGAGTCACTTTGTTCATCACTAGGAACAAGAGATAATTATTTTTCAAATGTAGTTGATAAATCATAATTAACATCAATAAGCTCATACATATCATCAAAATAACTAGCATGAAAATCATCATTTGAATTATAAATATTGAATCATTTTCATCAAGAGTAACTTCTTCATCCAAAATAATTGTAATAGAATCTAAGATTTAAATATAATTATCATATTTATTCAATTTTATCTTTTTCAAATTAACTTCCTCCCTTAGGCTATACATAGGTTGGTCAAAGGGAATCAAGGCATCAGTGGGTGCCTTAGGGGAGGAAATATTTTGGGAAGCACACTTATGGGCTCTAGCACAAGATTTATGATGACAATTATAAGCATAATGGTTATATTTGTTTTTTCTTGAAAGTTTACTTGGTTTAGGATCAATAAATATCAGGTCCTTTTCTTCTTTAAGGGGAAGAAAAAAAGGAACCACACTAGGTTGATAGATAACATCTGCAAAAAATTTATAGGATATAGGAGGTGGAACAAAATCATAAATAGAAGGTGTAAAGGGCATAGGAAGAAGTCCATGTATAGGGAAATGAGATGGAATATCTTTAGGATTGTTAAACTCACAATTCTTTTGGATTTCAAATTTCTAATAAGATTGAAAAGGATTGTGTTTGCAAGGTTGAATTGATTGAGTCATGGAAGGCCAAAAGAAGTCAAGGTCAACGTTTCCTTGAGGTATTAAAGGTTGATAGAGACTATGATTAATTGTGATTATTTCTTCATCATGGGTAAATTTGAAACACTTATGAATATGAGAGACTATGACTCTCATAGAGGTGAGCCAAGGAAGACCAAGTCTAACTTGAAACTGATCATAAGTTGGGATGACAATGAAGGTGACATCTAAGGTTTTACCACCAACCTCTATGAGAAAAGTAATGGAACCTTGGGTAGGATAAATGAACCATTGAAAGTTTGGATCATCACATTAGATTTTTCATAGAAATCATGTTGCATATGTCTAGTCTTTATAACATTCACCATGAAAGTAGGATCTATAAGGACACCATGATAAATAAGACTATTAACCTTTTCTATGATGTAAAGAGGACCATTAGGTTTTTTAATCATCTTTTTAGGATCAAATATAATGTAAAGCTCAGGTTCAGGTTTAGGTTTAGGTTTAGATTGATTAATAAGGTTGAAAACATTGATGGCTTCAATACACTCAATGTCACAGTCAACAACATGGGTGGAATAAGAAGGTAAATACTAAGTAGACTCAATGGTATTGATTAAAGGAGAAGGAAAGGGATTGGTATGAATTTGCAAGTTTTGGTTGAGAGGTTATTTGGACTTATTTCCTTGATCATTAACATCCTCAATAGATATAACATCACAATCAATGAGGTCTTGAATAATAGATTTCAAATGGAAACACTTCTCAGTATCATGGCCAGGTTGCTGATGGTATTGAAAAAAATCCTTTTGATCAAAATAATTAGGAAATTTTTTTGATGTATCAATTGGTTTAATAGGAAGAAGTTGTAAAACATTACCATTAATCAACTTCAACATCACATTATGAAAATATTTAGAAAGAAGTGTAAAATTACAAGGTCTAAAAATAGATGACAAAGGAACCACACCTTTGGATGCTATTGCCACTTTCTCATAAGCATTGTTTGATGAATTATTGATATTGATGAAGGTCTTAGGTTTTTGAAACTTTTGAAAGGAATGGGATGTGGCATCACTCTTATAATTTGGAGCCATTAGAGTGATGATCTCAAATTGACTCACTTGAAGTTGATAATTATGCAGCACTACACACAATTAAGTAAAGGAAGAGAATTCAAAAAGCAATATGTTATCTCTAATGTCTTTCTATCAATTAGCAATGATAATACATTGCACATCAGTGTTAGGCACATGATAAGTAATCTGAGCATGCAAATTCTTAAATCTACCAATGAAATCAGTCACTTTGTCTTTAACACCTTGTTTATAATGCATAAAATAATTCAAAGAAATCTTAGGACCAATATTATTTTGAAACTGTTGAATGAAATTATTAGCAAGTTTTTGAAAGGAATCAATGGAACAGGGAGGAAAATAAAAATACCATTACAAGGATTTATTTTGAAAGGTTCTACTAAATAATTTATCCTTGAACCTATGATCATGAGAGAAATCACTACACAATGTTTTAAAGGTTTTAACATGAGTCAAAGGATCAAATTTACCATTGTAAGTATCTAAATGAGGAATTTCCATTTATCGAGGGATAATGACACAAATGATGTCTAGGGAAAAAGGACTAGTAGGGCCACAAGTAGGAATATTGAATTTGGATTAAGTTATGAATGCAATTTGTTGTTGCAATAATGAAATGGTTTGAACCAAGCTATTGATAGGAGATATGTGTGAAATATTTGGACCATTATGGGAAATGGAAGGAATGGTAGAATATAAAAATGGAACAATATTTTTAAGTGGGCCTGGATGAAGGAAGAGAAATACATGGAATACTTGAAGGAGGAGGAATGGTAGGATTAGGAATGCTTACATGTGCAAGATTGATGTTTTGAATGGAAGTGGTTACGGGAGGTGGAGCATAAGTGGATACACTAGGAATGAAGGTAGGAATATGAATGGAGGTCTCAACACTAGTTGTAGGTTGAATACAACCTAAATCATTGACACAATATGTAATAGGCTTGAAATTATCATCAATAAGATGATAGATAGTATTAAAGACATTAAAACTATGTTCATCATTATAACTTATCTTCCTCAAACACTCTACTTTGGAGATGACCTCAGGATTGGAGTTCTCTTGTCCTAACCATTGCTCTAATTTTTCAAATTCAAGGGAAAGCTTTTGGACTTGTATAGGAGGAACTCTTAAGGTATCATATTCATCATGAGAAGAGTGGGAAGATTTATTCTCCACATTAATAGGAATTTCATTAGTAGGCATGTTGGTCTCATCAAGATTCCTAGGAAACATATAATACTCATGATCAAAGGAACCCATAATTCTATGACTTATCCTAACTAGAATGCTATAGGTAAGACTAAATGCAATAAAACTCATGTACAAGAAAATGAAAGATAGATAGATCTGATGTAAATATGAAATTTGAAAGAGATATTCAAATATTCATCAACTAAGAACAATTGCACATTTAATAAAAATCACATCGAACCATCAAATCAAACATGAAGATATAATGCATAAAGGAAACCTCAAGCCAAAATCAAAATGGAAATGCCATGAGTCAAGTTCACCAAAAAATATATAATAAGTGAACCTAGATATCTAAATTCATACAAAGGATATCTAACCAAAAAAATTATAAGTAGAAATGTCATACGTTGGGTTCACCAAAATGAACAATAGGAAAAGGGAAGCAATGTGAAAGGGTTGATTACACCTTGTCCAATTTGCACAATCAAAAGGAAGATGTCTCAATAGGCTCAAGTAAGGACCCAAGCACTGAATGGGGCAATGATCCTTTGCTAAATATATAATTTTAAAATAGAAAAGAGGAAATATGTAATGTAGATGACAAAATAGAGACAAAACTAGAAATAATAGACTGATAACTAATGACCATAAATTTGAAATGAGATGAATTAGGGTCAAAAATAATATAATGACCTATGATTTCAATTTGAGTTGAAGTTACAGGGTACAAAATGTCTCAAACATTATGTACCTATAATTTTCAGATATTTTCTGATTGTTTCTAATCTTCCTGGAAAAGTTCTAACAACTTTGTAACCTATTGCTGAACATAGAAAAATGGGGAAAGGGTTGGGTAAAAGGGGCCTACCTTGGTCAAACCCCCATATAGGAATCAACCTTGAAAATTTAATGAAATTGCATAAAGGAAAGTATGTAAAAAGGTAAATGTTTGATTCACCTTACATAAACCCTCATGAACAGATGTAGAAATCACTCATGCCCATGAAGATGTTTGAATGTACTTGGAATCCAAATATTTGACCTTGGAATATAAAATCAAATCAATGATTCCCTCACAAGTGCATAGATCTATAAATGCCTCTCTTAGATCTGCAATGCAGATATGCTTGATAATCACTTGCAATGAAGGATAGATGAATGCGTATAGAATGAAGGATCTTCTTGCTTGATTAAGAAATCCTCTACTTGTCCATAATGGGAGAGAAAGCTTACTTCAATGGAGAAGATTTCCTTGGAATTTTCTTGAATGAATTGAAAAAACTAGATCTTGGATGCTTTCCTTCAAATCTTGAATCCAATCACTTGAATACTTGATATTTTAAATGCACTTGATAATGATTGCTTCAAAATAGTAATGGATCATGAATATATATCAAAATAAGGAGAGATGTGGTATTTATATACTCCAATAATTTTGGGATTAAAAAATAAGCTAGGTCAACCATGGGATATAATTTCCCACTAAAACCATGACATAGAACTACAGGCCAAATTTGGGCCAAAAAGTGTGTGAACAAAATGTTTCAAACATTCTATGTTTGGGTACAAAACATTTCAAATGTTTTGTACCTATGAGAAGTAACCCAAATTTTAATTGGGTATTGAGATGGTTGAAAAGATATGGGAAAAGAGGAATTAGGTTGCTAAGATCAAGCATAACGGACATTACATCTTGAAATTGCCAAAATGGGGCCTAATAGAGCATCCAATTATAGGTGCTAACTTTTTAGGATGATATAATAGCAATTTTATTTACATCTAAATGTAAAGGTTTAGAGTGCACATAGAAACTGACAAAATTTTGTTACATTCCCAAAATACCTTTATTTGCAATGAGCTCTCTTGTATTAGTAGAAGAGAGGTCATGAGAAAAAAGTGGGAGGACCCTAACTAATTGTTAACTTATTCAAAATTAAATTCCTATTCTAATTTAACATGTAATGTGATCACATACAATTACATTTTAAAACTTTGCATGTAATGTGATTACATTTAATTATATTTTATAATTCTACATGTCATGTGATCACATGTAATTACAATTTCTAACTTTACATGTAATTTGTCAAAACTAAATTACATACACGTAATTGAAATTAAACTAAGTGTTTGACAAGACACAACTCTTATGAACATCATCCTTTGTCTTGAAGGTCTTCCTATCACAATATGATTTTCCTATTGCAAGATTGTGAGTTCTTAGAATCTTTAAATTTATATGTGGGTGAGAGAATCTTTGGAAAATGACACTTTGAAATTTGCATTTAATGGCATTAACAAATAATTGATCTTTACTCTAACCAATGACTGGAAAACTATCCATGATCCTACTTGTCTCTTTCCTTTGTATATGAAATCCCATCTCATCTTCTTGTATGAGGTAGTACTAGTTCTTCATGGGAAATTCTTTCTATGAAGTTGAGGTGAGAGTCCCAGATTGTGAAAGAGAGCATCTAAAATGAATCCATAATGGTGGACTTGGAAGGTTTCCAAGGTTGGATGACAACTTGACATAAAAAATGAGATGACGGAGAAAAACACAAAAAGTCAAAAAAAGGAGAAAAATGACTACAAATAAAGCAATGTGCAATTTTGGGGTTTTAAAGTTGCATTGTAGATAAGGGAAGGGATTTACATTTAAATGTGTAATTGGGACTAAAAGTCACGATTACATTAGTATATAAAGGAAGGAAAACCATTAGGAACTTGGAACTAAAATTTCTGACTACACTAGACAATGTAGAACATCTAGTTGTAATTAGGACTAAAATTATTGATTCCAGTTAGGGAAAAACATTTTGACTAGATATGTAGTCGGGAAAAAAAATTGACTACATGTAGTGGGGGAAATAGTTTCAGGAACATGCAATTAGGAAAAAAAATAATTTTGACTGCATGTGCTTACATGCTCACACTGCAAGTGCAATTTAGAACTTTAGGCCTACATTGCAAGTATGATTTGACACTTTAGGCCCAAATTGCAAACAAAAATGCAAACTTACTTTCAATGGAGGGTATAAATCCTAAAATTATAAGAAACCTTTAAAAAATAACTTCAAAAATTTATTAAAATGAAAATCAAGCACTTATACCTTTCACATCAAGTAACTTGATGATCAAAAAACTTGAGAATACATAGATTGCATTTTAAAAAACACACCTTAGAGAACATAGGCTACTAATTGGAAAAAAATTTATAGGGGTTATCCTAATCTTTTGCCAAAGATGAAATTAAGAACAACACTAATATTTCATGGAGAGCTAAAATTCTTGTTTCCCAGCTTAGAACTAACTCTCATCAACTATGTTGTGAGATTAGGTGTTGGAAAATGCCAAAAGGGGCTTGGGAAGAGAGAGTATGCACCTTTTGAAATTATAAGAAAGTGGAAACTAAAAACCATATTATTATAGAATGTGATGCCTACAAGGACAATAGAGACACATTTGTTACTATCTTAACTACTAGTTTATGGTATAATTTATTCAGCGAGCAGTACATCAAGAATTTGGGGGTGCAAATCCTCAACTTTCATGGGAAGAGAATGAATTTATTATAGTCGGTGTTATTTTATAATAATAGATAGACAGTTGGGCATAACACCTCAACTTAGAGACATGTTTTCTTTACTAGGTAGTTATCAAATTTCACCATTAAAACTCATTTACTTATAACCCAAGGACATTTAACTTGAAATAGGACAACACAACATGTGCACTAAGATATTTCCATAGCCATACTATTATAACTTTAAACAATTGAAATATTGAACTAGATATCCCAAGGGAAATATAATAAATGACTTAAAACTTATCTTCTATGAATGAAATCAGCTAAAACTCATGTTGAAATAGTAATTTATCAACTAGAAAAGTTAGCAAATATGTTTTGTCTTGGTTGTATGAAAAGTCACATAGTTATATTTCTACAACTATAGGGAAAATCAACTTCTAAACTACCAAAAATAGAGTACACACATCTAAGATTATTCTACAAAAAGAAAATATGTAGAATCCTCACCAAGTGGGCCCCCTTGGATGAGTCTTCTTAACAACTACCTAGAATCTTAGAGACTAAACATCCAAAATGGAATTATCCACTGATGTTGATAACATAAAATAACTAAAATTGATCTATATTCAGAAAATACTTTAATAGTAAAGTGCAAAAGAACCGTACTATCTTGAGTAACCAACTTCTAAGGAAAGTTGAGAGAATTTATAGAAAATAAACACTACAACAAACTAACTACTTCAACCACTCAATTTATTATAACAAGGAAGAGGGATTTTATTAAAAAAATGAAATCAGAAACAAGAAATCAAAATAGAGTGAGACTATGTTCCAATCATTACTTTGCATCATGACTTTCCCTATATTTGCTCCACCATTAAACATGGTAAGTAAATATAAAATAAATATTCTTTTAACTGATCAAAGGAATCTTATGTAGATGAAACAACTAGAATTCCCCCCATACTACTCCTCATAATAGTTTTAAATCCTTCCTCCATTGTTTTCCTTCACCTTTTCAAAACAACTACCATATCTTGGCGATAATATTGCTCCTTCTCAACTTCCCTTGGACTTTTTCAAATAGCTCCATGGTGCAAGGGCACCATATTAGTCCATTTTTTTGTAAATTAAGCTCTTATGTGGATTTTTATGGTGTTTGAGTCTTATTTGGTCCAATAAGCTCCTAATAGACCATTTAGAATGTAACTAGAGTCATTTGGCTTCAAAAATTGCAAATATTGCAAAATCCTCTAAAAGTTGCTATTTGAAAAGTTGCAAAAAATGAAAAAATGTAGAAGATCAATAGTCATAGGGTTCAAATTTTGGTTGTAAATATTGAAATAATATTTAAAATTCTTTATTAATACCTTTTATGGTTGAACCAAAGGTTGGTTGTGGGTTTTGAAGATTGAAATAACAATAAAATTATGTTTTTCCTTGCAATTTACTAGTAATTTTCTATTGTAGACCTTTGCACGGGTCTTTATTATGCACAACTGATATTTAATTAGATAGATGCCTGAGATAGATTCATTTTGGTTGAATTCCATAGATATTTAAGGTTTTTACAAGCATTTTTTTTGTAGGCGGGTCTGAATACCTTGTTTGAGGGTGTGAAGGTGAACAAAATGAATTAATCACCCAGTCCACTAGTAGAACTACTTTTAAATTTGTGGAATGGGTGGATTAAGGTCTATTTAGAGTTTAGAATAGGTTTCATGAGAAATGATGAGGGATTTGAAGAAATTGTTGCTCCCCTAGTTGTATTTCATGAGTTTTTTGCTTGAATTTGATGGCTAGAGATTAGTGTTCAGTGAAAATACTTGGATAGAGGATGGGAGATGGTTTTTTTAGCATACGAAGAGCTTATTAGGTATTTTTAAATAATTTTCAAGGTTTCTGGAGACTTGGAGTATTGAATTCCAATAAACCCTCTTGAAAATGGCTTGAATGAGGGTTTTGTGGTTGGGTGGCCTTGAAGGCATTTCTATCAATAAAAGTTGTTGATTCTGAGTATGTGTAACCTACTTAAGGTCCTAAAATGGATATTGAAGGTTGTAAAAGATTTTTGTTGGGTGTTTCTTTGTAAAAGTAGCGTAGCACACCGCCTATGCCTAATTAGGCCTAGGCGGTGTGCTAGAGGGTCAGGTGTTCCAAAGAAACCTTATCATCATTTTTTATATGTATTTTAACTACCAAAAGGGTATCTAAAACTATTTTAATATTGTGGAAATACAGTTTGGGTCAAGAGTTATGATCATATTTGTCAATTAGGAGGGCTGCAAGAGATTAGGCCTATTTGTGTAGAAAGCATAGTAGTTGGAGTAACCATAATCATTAATAATTATTGAGGATCTATATATGCTATGTTTACTTGATCTAAGGTGTCCCAAATGATGTATTGAACATTTTGAAGTACTGAACCATTGTTGGTGTTTGTAGCCTTATAGGAGCATTAATCCATTGTAAGAGAACCTTGCATTTGTAAAGGTTGAGCATGGAGTTTTGGTTGGATGCCCAAACTGAAATGATACCCTATTTGTTAAATCTAAGAAAAGTCAAATGTATCTTCTTGTGATGAAGTCTCCCTAATTTGTGATTGCTCAAGTCTTGAAGAAACAATGAACTCCATTGTTGTGAAATATGGTATCAATAGTATGGCTGTCATGCCCTTCTCTACATCACTGCATCAACAAGGTTAACACATAGCTCATAACACATTCATCATTATTTAAAGTACAACACTAATCCTAATTTATCCATGAAAATATTCTTATATTGCATTTATTTAGTGTTCATGATTTTTGTCAAAAAGGACACAAGATATAGCAAAAAAGTTCAACAACATGACTTAAAACGTGTATTAAATGACAAAGTTCATGAACTTGAAAAGGTAAAATAAAGTATAGGACAACATAAAAGTCTAAAATAAAAAGACATAAATGGGGCTCATCATCTCCCACCAAATTAAGCTCCCGATGGTCCTCTAGGAGGAGGATTTTGATTCTCATTCCATGCTTGCAGTCTAGAGTTATCTATTGTGGTTTTCCCCTTAGTCTTTGCAATTAGACTCCACTAAAACCCTTGATATTTATTTAAATTTTCCGTTTAGTGTTTCTCATGGTTAACATCATAAAAAGTGTTGTCTTGCCAATGTGGCATAAGCCACCATAATAGTGGTGGCTGGAAAATTAATGTGGTCTTTTTTCCTATTGATTTCTACCCAATTGTATATATATTTCCATTCTACAAAGGGTTGCATGGTATTTTTTCAAAGAGTGGGGTTCAACCTTCTTCAAATTACCTAGAAACCAATTATATATATGAGATAGGTGTTATAATAATCTTCCTATAACAACCCAAGATCTAGAGGCCAATGAATAACACAAAGACAAGAGAGACAAAATAAACAAGAACAAATTGTATTCTCATCAAGATGCAATAACTAATTTTATACAAGATATATTGGATTACAATGTATATGTGTCTTCTTATACAAGAAAGACAATAAGAGACTATGGAAAGCATGATATAATTTATCACCCACACAAGGTGGAATAACATGTCCATGAAAGGTGTATCATCCTACATTGTGCAATAAAGTATGTGACAAGGCGATGCGTGAACTAAAAGTGGAGACAACACATAAAGTGGAATGTGATAACTTCTATCACTACCTAAAGTGGATTTTTTCCTACACCATATGAAACTAATTGTGAAAATGCCTAAATGTCTCAAATGCAAACTACTACATATGTACTATCCTAAGTAAGCTTAAGTAAAGTGTAATTGGGTAAATAATTAATTACAAAACACCCCCCTTAAGTGAAACTTAGGGGAATGCAAACTTAAGCTCACAATACAAGATAGGTCTCACCTACTAGGTCATTTTAGGTATCCATGTACAATATGCAACTCAATCTCTCATAAAAGAGAAGAAAGGGAGAAAACTCAACAGGACAAAAATTACCCCCAAAAGAGAGATGAATACATAAAATAAATCTCAAAGAAGAATGATAATGATGAGAAGGACAAAACCCCATGTGAGGAAAAAGTCTCCCCCATAAGAAAGAAGAGAGATAAAGTAGCCCTCCTTAATGTAGAATGTTCTCCAGCAATAGATTCTCCAATATCGATGTAGAAGCTTGTTCATGAATGTTAAATAATATTCCTCCCCTTGGGAAGAAACAAAAACAAAGGTGCATGTATGAAGTCTCCCCAATCCTAAAAGGAATATATAGGAAAAAATCTCAAGATTTATGAAGTCTCCCCATGTCAATACTGAAAGTTTCCTCCTCCAAATTAGGTGCATTAGGCCACATTTCTGAAAAAGATAAGTCGGGATCTAATGAGGATGAATGTAGAACATGATCCAAAGAATCAACTATCTCCTCTAAAGATAAAGAGACCTCCAAATGTTGGTCCAAAGAATCCACAATCATGTCAAATTGTGAAGGATGATCATGTAGAGAATGAAGAAGAGGGTCTAAGTGTTCACTCAAAACAAATGAAGAAGGACCATCTCCATCAAAGAGAAGATTAATATCATCAATAATTTCTTCCAAATATATAATTTAGGACTTCACAAACAAACCTGCAATGTCTATCAAGTAGTCATCCCAAGGAACTATGTCTGTAAGACAATGTATATCTTGGTGCACCAAATCACAAGAAGCCAAAACTATAGCAATAAAAGAATCATTAGGAGAAATAGTATATGTGATATAAAAGGGAGGAAGTGTGTTCATAATTTTAAGAATCACTATCATCAATAGGAAAAAAATCTTCAAAGGAGTATAACTAAGATGCATGATCCACCACCCCAATAGCAATGATAGCTCCACTCTCCAAGTCTCTAATAATAACTAAATTAGGTGTGAACTCCACAATCTTCCTTGTTGCACAATGAGTGAATTTATTTATGGAAAGAAGATTATTGGTTAAATGAGGTACACACAACACATCATTGAAAGTTCCCTCCCTAATACCAATGGATCCTTTGCCAATCACATTCATCTATGTATTATTTCCCATCAAAATTGATGAAATGTGGTAAGGCTCAAATGGAGAGAAGATAGATTATGGAGATTCCATATGATGATCCTTGAAGCCCCTGAATCTAGAATCAATCTCCCTAAATCATGACTTTTAGTATCACAAAGAGCTTATCCTTTCTTTGTCCCAAAAGTGTGACTCCTCTTGTAAAATTCTATTTGTTATGAAGGAGATGAAGTAGACATTCTTGAAGGCAAATTGATTTGATTCTTATTAAGAAGATTATTTAATTGATCAATTTATTTGACATAACATTTGTGCTTTCCATGTTCATTATTATTGAAATATGCACAAGTAAGAAACTCCTTCTTAAATGATTTTACCTTAGGAGAGGATGAATAGTATTGTGCTCTATCCTTTTATGGATTTGGGTTGAATAACTGATAGTTCTTGTCTTTCCCTTTATTCCTTTGATTTCCTTGAGTAGCCACCAAATCACATGACTTAGATGACTTGACGGTGCCCATAGTGATCAATTTCTTTTGTTCAAGTATCAACATTTCTGTGAGTGCCTCAAAAGATGGTGTAGTGTATGAACTATTAGTGAACCATTGGGTTTGGAAACTAGAGACACAGGCATCATATTTTGATGGAAGCTTGTCCAAAAAATTAAAAATGAATAATGCATCCTTCTTGTCAATGGCATAATTCTTTAGTTGTGCTCTAAGCTCATTTTATTTGATTACATAGTATTAGATAGTGTCAAAGTTCTTTGGATCTAATTTTGTGAGATCATTGTCTAATTTATATCCCCTAACCTCATCAACCTTGCCATAAAAATTAGTAAGTTTTTCCCAATCCTCTTTATATTGTACTGCACTTATCAATGTAAAAAATGAGATAAATTAAAATATACTTTCTCAATGTTCCAAGAGCCATTATATTTTTAGTTATCCATTCAAATTGAGCATTTGTATTAGCTTTAGGATCATATGGTGCTACAAAAGTACCATCAATATAATGAGTGAGTCCTTTTTCCATAATTTTACTCCAAGCATGTATTCTCCATGATGTATAACTATATGGAGTTAAAGGAGGAAACTTAGGAGAACCCATAATGCAAATACAAGAGCACAAATAGAGGCACACTCACACAATACACCCCCCTCCCCCCCCCCCCCCATGATGATTTTGGTACTTTATATTTAGTGCATATACAATTGCCACTTGCAAAACAAGGCAAAGTGGACTTTTGATTTCAGTGTTTACAACTGCCTTAATTAGGCTACAACAAACTCAAAGGAATAATATATAAAATCCCTCAAAGACCCAAGAAAATACAAGTGCCAAAAGAGGACAAAATAGACCAAATGTCAAAAGTTATATGTCCACTCACAATGTCTATAATATGATGGAAAAATATTAAAGTAGACAAAAAATTATACACTTTAAAAAAATGGCACTTGAAAATGTGTCTCTATGAGCTTGAACAGAGCCCTAAAAGTTGTAGAATCAAGGATTGGATAGGTACAACCACTAAAAACTACTAATTTTGGAAAACTTGTCAACCAAAATTAGAAAAAATTCACCTCTATGAAGTAGACAAAAAAAAAATCCCATTTTGAAAAAGATTGCAGTGAAAAAGGAGCTCGTATGACCATCTAAAAAATGCCTTTAGAATGGAAAATGCAATATGTGAGGGTGTCAATTTTTTTCAAATAAGTGTTGATGCATCCTAATTTTGACACATCATGAGATCAAATGTGAGAGTCTTGTGCCTGTTAAAACAAAAATTACTTGTTTGTGTGGTTGCACAATTTGATGATGTGGCAACCTGAGGCTATTTGTGCGTACAAACATGATGATGTGTCACATATGTCATGTGTCAATCTGAGATGGGGATTTTTTTGTGTTGATGTGGCTTTTATTTGTACCATCACTGCATGTGTTCTACTAGATCTTAGAGATGTTTATCCCACATTGCTGAGGGAACAATTTTTTTCTCTTTAAATAGAAAACTACACCCCTATCAATGTGAATTGTATGTGGCACAGGAAAATCCACTAAGTGTGTGTAGATGCGGTCAACTATGGTGGATTCAAATGAAGATAGTCTTTTATTGACTAGTGACCAAGATGGACCTGCTGACCAATGAGGGAGATGTCAGGTGAACAAGGCCAAAGGGAGGAAACATAGTGTTGACTGCCAGAGGGATGTGGTCCATGAGATTGATGTTGAAGTAGGAGATTCGTCTGAAGTAAAAAAGTGGACCAATACTAGAGCCTGATGAAAGGCTAGCCCGAATGAGGTATGACAACTGTTGTCTATGTTATGAAGCCTGGTGAGATAAACATATTGGGAATTAGTGTTCACATTGGACACATAAAATAATTATTTGTATGGTTTGTTATATTTTGTTAAAGAGGCTAGTATAATAGAGGTATGAATGTGTTAAGTTGTTAAAACAACTCAATATATTTTGGTAATTTGTTATGGGAGTTCTGTATAATGTAGGAGACTAAACTCCTATATAATTTCTATGTATTTGAATCAAAAGACTGAATCATGTATTATTATGAATTGAATCATTTTAATCTTCTATTATTCTACCTAAAATATTTCATGGTATTAGAGCGATTGTAGATTTTGTGCCTATTATTTTGTGATGTGGAGATATTATTGGCACAAAATAGGAGGAAAGAATTTACCGTTCAAAAATAATTTATTGGCACGATCACTATGTTTTGGCTCTGCAAATCATTCATTCTAGTAGATGAAAGACTTTACCAATGTTTTGAGATAGTGTTGTGGATTTTATGGTTCGTGGTTGTAGTCAGTGTCATTCGACATGATTACAAGCTCTAAGCTTGTTGTTTTCTTGTCTTCGTGCTACTGCTTTATTGACTTGATCTTCTCTTGATTAAGGAAAAGTTTGTGCAAAGCGACCCAATTATGGATTATGATGAAGATAGATCCAACTTATTTACCACTAGAAGTGTGGTGGGAAACTATCTTATGTGATTCATTATGGTTAATGGCATGATAATTAGAAGTGAAAATGTGGATCTTGGGTGTTGTTCATGTGCATACATATTACCCTAGCTGTGGAACAATAGATTAAAAGTGTTTTTTCCTACAAATTATGAATATAA
This sequence comes from Chamaecyparis obtusa, assembly GCA_027943335.1. Classification (NCBI taxonomy): domain Eukaryota; kingdom Viridiplantae; phylum Streptophyta; class Pinopsida; order Cupressales; family Cupressaceae; genus Chamaecyparis; species Chamaecyparis obtusa. The sequence continues at coordinate 1,928,014 of BSBK01002199.1, read as the reverse complement.
TTTCCTTGATGACCTACACAAGGAGACATGTATCCATTTATCTATTCAAGTCTCTTGTAAATGGGTACTGTATGTTGTGTATCATATGATATAACTGGATTGATCACATTGAAAATTCTCATTATTATGGATCGACTAAATTGTTTCTGCAAGTGCTCATTATTGTAGGGGATTTTCATATTTCCAGTCTATGTATTTGGCTATGGCTATCCTTCTATGATTGAGCGAGCATAGTTTGTGGGTGTTGATTGACATGATCTAATGGTTTACATTTTAATATTTTATTTAGCATCTTTCGATCTCTAGGAATTTTCTCTATTAGATCTTGTGTGTTTTCTATTAGATATATAATTTTTTTATTTATTAATAAAGCTAATTCTAATTAGAGTTGAAGAGAGCACAAAATATTGTAAAGAAATAGTAGGGAGTATATGAGCCAATTGATCAGTTAGGTTATAGCTTTAAATTTAAGATTTAATTGTTTTATAGTGATTATTATTTAATGTGTCAAAATTAGTATAGAAATATATTATGTGCTAGTTTAAAAGTCAAGTTGTATTATTTTGTTTAAAATAGGGTCTAGTTTTACAAAGTCTAAATTGTTATGTCAAAATGTCTTATTGGAGTGCATGGTTAGTGGTGTATACACCTAAAAATGGTCACCTAGACTATTAGCCCCTTTTGCTAAATCATAAATTGCTTATTCTTGATCAAATCCTAGCACTATCATTTATTCAATTATTTTCTATGGGCTAACCATTTTATCCTAAGTTTTTATTTATTTAAAAAGAATTCCCTCCCCTTTTGATAAATAAAAAGCCCCCACTTTTCCTCTTATCCTAAGTTGCACAAATAAAGCATTATTCTTATTTTATAAAAAGGGAAAAAGCACTTTTGTCTCATATGGACACAAAAGTCAACTCTTATTTTCCTATTGGAGGATACTTGTGCACATGGATTGCTCCTCTTTTATGCTCCACCGTTGATTAAATCTTTTGCCTCTTAATCTCCATGGCCCATTCCTTTTTCATTCCCTATAAAAGGAGAGCTCTCTTCCTCATTTGCACACACAATTTTTATGCTATTGTTATGCTACAGGTTTTCTAGGTCATCTTGGAGCTTTTGGAGACATTCTTGCATCTAGGGTTTGAAGATTTGGAGCATTGTTGGCATTCATCTTGGATCTTCATCAACACTCTATCTTCTTGTCTTCATTCTTGCATCATCATGGCTTTCTTGCTTCATAGTTAGATTTCATTTCTTGCATCTTTCATTTTCATAGCTTAGCTTGCATTGTACTTTCATTTCCATAGCTTAGCTTGCATCTTCATTCTTAGCTAGCTTGCATTGCATTGCATTTCATTTGATTCTTGGGGATATTGGCATTCTTGCCCTTGTCTTCATTCAATCTCCCATTGCATGGTTTACTAGCAAGGTTATTGGCTTAATAGCTCTAGCTGAGAGCATTCTCAAAAACCCTTGCACTCCATGCCTAGGGAGCTATGGACCGATTTGTGAGGGCTCATTCTTGAGTTTTCTTGCATGTAATGATCCATAGAAGTGTGACACATTTATAGCACACAAGTGGTACTTAACACTCCTACAAAAAGTTCTTATTGATGGGGGTCATTCCAAGATTGAACCTCAATGCCAAATTATCTAAGTAGAAAACTTATTGGAGGATGGAGGCATATGAGGTTGGAGTATATTCAATGTCCTTTTGTCAGTCACCAATGATGGGGCTGCTCATCAGCTTTGGTGACATTTTATTTTCTATTATGCAATGTGATATGATTTATTTTTCAATGTTCCTGCTTGTGTGAATAAATAGAAATTTCACATTGTGGGGGTGGAATAATAACCAATTTCCCATCCCCATTTTATGCCAACATGAGTAAATTCAAGGGAATCTTCCAATGGTAGTGGAGTTTTCCATGTTGTTTGAGATTGAGTGATCTTAGTGACTACAATTAAGAACATTGTGTTCTTATGGATTGTAATGTGAAACCTTTTCTAATATGGGTTTTTCAGATTTGTGATATCTATTTTGATTTTATATAACTTACTTAATGTACAAGTATAATGGTGAACAAAAGGACCATAGTAAGTTAGTTCACATTCATGGGTCTTGAAAAGGGTTTGTGGGAGGATCTAGAAAACCACACTAGGTGGACAATTGAGGGTGTCTTGTTCACATCAAGGTTTGTGGTAAGCTTATTTAAAACCATGGAAGGAGAGAGGATTTTGTTTGAATCAGGATCATGAGCCACAAGATTTTTTTTACTATGGTTGGAAGTGAAAAGTTGGAGAATGTGGACATCATCGATATTGTAAATAGTTGTATAGGAGAGAAGCTGGCTACAAAGATCCTCTAACTGTCAGACTTCTTGGAAGTATGGTTAGTTGGTGGTAATTTCATTAGATTTAAAAGTGGAATAAGTTCTCATATGAAGATCATGATCCACAAGAGCTTTTTTTATTACGGTTGGAAGTGATAAGGTGGAGAATGTGGACATCATCGATATTGTAAATAGTTGTATAGAAGAGAAGTTGGCTACAAAGATCCTCTAACTGTCAAACTTCTTTGAAGTATGGTTAGTTGGTGGTAATTTCATTGGAAGTGAAAGTGGGATAAGTTCTCATATGTAGGTGATCATGTGCAAGATCCAAATAGTAGTATGTAGATCTAAATGTATGCATAAGCAATCAATTTTTTGTCCAAGTTGTGTGATGATCTCTCTCCATGTTCACACAAAGAGGGGGAATGTTGGGAATTAGTATTCACATTAGACACATAAAATAATTATTTGTATGATTTTTTATATTTTTTTAAAGGGGTTAGTATAATAGAGGTATGAATGTGTTGAGTTGTTAAAACAACTTAATATATTCAAGTAAGTTGTTATGCGAGTTTCCAATAATATAGGAGACTAGACTCCTATATAATTGTTATGTATTTGAATGAAAAGAATGAATCACGTATTATTATGAATTAAATAATTTTCAACTTCTATAACACTACCTAAAATCTTTCAAAATGTAGTTCTGCACAATTGACAGGTGAGACAAGGGGGTTCTACGAACCCCCAAAAAAGATATATATATATATATATATATATATATATACATATTATTTGAAAAATAAAAATTTAAAATAATATAACTTCTGCAAAAATATTTTTTAAAAATGTAGAGAAATGATTTTTAAAATAAAAATCTTACTGCTTGCACAAATAGGGTTGAGAGCCCATTCGTGCAAAAATAATTTGCCCTAGAAATAAATTTTTTCCAATATGGGAAAATTTATAGTTAAAATTCATTGGAATTGCCTCCCAAAAGTGATGATAAGGTCAAATATGGCCTAGGACACTCAGACACAAGACATTGGTCCCCAAATATGAGAATATTCTCCTCTTCAAAAACACAAAGATATCTCCAAGAAGACTCTATAATAGCACTCCAAAGGCTTTGATACTATGTAATAATTTGCCTATATTAACAACCCAAGATATAGAGGCCAATGAATAACACAAAGATAAGAGAGAAAAAATATACAAGAACAAATTGTATTCTCATTAATATGCAATAAATAAATTAACTAAATTCATACAAGATATATTGGATTACAATGTAGATGCACTTGCTTATATAGGAAAGGAAACAAGAGAGCATGATAAGCGGGAGATAACTTATTATCCACACAAGGTGGAATCACATCTCCACCAAAGGTGAATCATCCTCCATTGTGCAATGAAATATGTGAAATATGTGGAGGAAAATAAGGTGATAAGTTCACTGAAAATGGAGACAACACATAATGTGAAATTTGACAACCATTATCACCACCTAAAGTGAAATTTCTCCTACACTATGTGCAACTAAATGTGAAAACTCTTAAGTTTATCAATTGTAAATTACTATGTATGCATCATGCTAAGTAAGATTAAGTAAAGTGTAATTAGGTGAATAATTTATTACACCAACAGGTACCCAAAAATTGCTTTAATTGAAGTACCCATTTCTTCAATTTCTTTAAAAGCCTCTTCCATTAATGCCATGACTTTATCCTTCTGAACAAGGATATAAATTAACTTATTCTATTCATAGAAAATATGGTGAAGTTCATCAACTTTATCCTAAAGGGGTAGGGGGACAAACTATTTCATACCCTCATACTCTCTATGTTCTTCACCTCTTCTATTCTCATTTTGAACATATGACATAAAGGCTCTCACATGGATATCCCTAATGAATAGAAATGGATTTAATTTTGAATCAAAAGGAACAACATAGTTGTGCTGATAAAATTCACAAAGTAAATTCTTGTGTTAAGGGGTGGCTATTTGATAGGAAAACAAAAAATCTTCAAGGGTAACAACATGTACAATTATAATAAAGGTACAATTATTTTAACTATAATATATATACCCTAGGTGGTGATCCACTTTTTATAAGTTGTGGTACCAGGGCACTTACAACTTCTATTCTTTCTTTCAAGTTTTCAATTTCTTCATCCTTTTCTCTTATCTCTTATTGTAACTAATCTTTTTTTTTCTTCCATTGCCTCTCTCTTTTTTCCATTAATTGCCATAATTAAAATGCAAAAGAAGCTTGTAAGGATTAGGATGGTGTGAGTATACTCACTCTAACCAAATTTTTTTGTTGTTGTTGATCCTCTCTTCCTTATTTATTTTCCACTACCTTCTTTGTTTCTACTACAAGGTTTTCTAATCCATTTTTAGTTTTTTATTCATCCAATGGTTTCTCTTCACTCAAACCTTTATGCTCTTCTTCATTTTTAGAATTAGATCCCAAATTAAGTTCAACTTGTATATTACCAAAGTAAAATGAAACTTCTTCAATATCCTTTGATGGACTAACTTCCTCAACTTGGTTAGGGTCTACACATCTCTTTGATGTTGAAGGAATTTTCAATATTGGAGAGGGTCTACTTATCCTCTATTCTTCTTTTTGTTCCTCCCCTTCATCAGATAAAGTATCCTTTGTTTCAATTGATATTGGAATGTAGGTGGCCTTGGTTTCCTTTATCCTCATTGGTTTTATAGGTTTTCCTATAATCCTATGACTCCTCTTAATAATTTTCACAAAAGTCTTTTTAACTACTTTTGTGACCTTTTTTATTGGTTGTATAGTTATTTTGGCCTTTTTAGTGGCTATATGATGCTTTATCTCTGTAGCCTTCCTCTTTTGAATTCTAGGCCTTTTAGGTTTAGGATTCTTAGCCTTGCCATTCTTCTTAGTGCTCTATGTTTCCTTTTCATCTGATTTTATTTTTGATGCACTTCTAGTCCTACTAGATGTTCTTGATATTGAGGTCTCTCCTAGGGTAGAGCTAGAATTATGACTGATTTCTTTATAAAACCTAGCTAAAAGAGTTCCTCTCTTAGTAGTATTTTCACTAGAGGATTGTGTAGGGAATGGTTTTGAAGATGAATCCCCCTATATCAATCTAATTCTACCACCTTGTGATTCTTTGGGATAAAGGCTTCCTAATGGGTCCTTACATCTACTATCCAACCCTTTTAAGTTTTAAGAAATCATTACAGCTCATGTTGGGTTACATTTCTTCTTGGGTTTTTTGAACTAACAATTGAATCAAATAGTGGTGAGAGATAGATTGAACACTATCTTTCTACACTTTGTATGCCATTTTCTTGAGCATATTGTAGAGGAAATTAGGCACATTCATCAGTCAACCATGTCTAAGGTGGCTCAATAGTTTGAAATGAACACTATGGAGCTGAAGATGTTAGTCCTCGCATGCCAGGTACAACATAATGTAGATTTATCTATGATCCCATTTTGGTGGCAAAGATAATATTCATGTCCCTTGATTGCTAAATCCAACAGATGGTCACCTAGTAGTGTGAATTCAACCCTAAGTGATCTTTCACCCCCACCTTCTGGAAATGTCTCCCTTGTTGTTGGAAGTCATGTTATCTCTATAATTTTTTCTCTATGACAATTTTTTTCAAGTCCTTGACCAATACTTGGTCATTTCTTAGAGTCCTAGAACAATCCAAAGCCATTTGGTCATTGAAATCATGCAACTTCATAAAATAATCAATCCATCCACATCTTCTATATATAGGCTCATAGTCCAAGTCTTTTAAAATGATACCATGGACCCCTAGTTCATGGAAAATTGGAGGGTCTCTAATTTCTATGGGTTTTTACTTTGCAAATTCCTTTTTCTCTACACATAATTCTCTATAAATGTCAACTGACAAATCTTTCAAAAACTCTTCTTCTCTCTGCACTTCACAACTCCTTTTTCTTCACAATTTTTTTTCTTATTTTTTAACCCCAAACCCTTCTCATGCAACCATTACCCTCACAAATTCTCATGAAATAAAATATGATATAAGTTTGCATGACTTTGAAAGGTTATCACAAAATATTATGGTTGTAGGTGTATGATTAAAGTATAGAAATAAAGAGGCACAATAAGGTGAAATAAATGACTTGACATCATAAATTTTGGGATATATGAACTTTTAGTGGAATAGACTATAAACATGTGTTTAATTTTTTTTTTAAAAAACCATAAAATTAAGACGTGACAAATATGTTCCCCCAACTTAAATTGATGCTAGTGTCCACACATGTAAAATGATAGAGAGTACTAAATGCAACACACATATATAATCATAAATATAATTAAAGGTTTAATTTAAATATTGATGAACTAGAGATCTGGTACTTACCTCTCAATTATAACCAAGGCGGTGAGATGTGATGAGTTATTATATGTGTGAACTAAAGAATTGGAAAATTGAATTCTCATAAAATAATAGCAAGGTGGATGTGATAGACAAGAAAATGGAATGAGGTGGAAGTGACGTGGAATGAAAATATAAATAATATTTCCACGTGGGAATGGAAAGTTTATTATGGAAAATATTGCATGTTAATCAAACACGTGGTGAGCCTTGAGGATCACCATAATCAATTGCAAGAAGAGTATCATTGTTGGACTCTACAAACTACTTCATAAACTCTTCTTTTCTAGTTGGTTTAAGATAAAGGTGTAAATAGTAGCCATTGAATATCAATTTTAATTTGTCATCATATATGCTAATTATCTTGACATCTCCATTAGAATAGACTTGCTCAATTTCATAAGGACCCAACCATCTAGTTTGAAGTTTCCTCATATTGTCCTTATACCTTGAGTCATACAAGAGAGCCCAATCTACAAGACTAAATAATGTTCTCTTAACATATTTATCATGCCACTTATTTATCTGTTGTTGTATTAATTTTGTGTGTTACAGAGTTATTTGTCTCATCTCATCTTATTCATTTAATTTTAACACTCTCTCTGTTTGTGCTTGTGATAAATGCATGTCCAATTCTTATGCAAATTGAAGTGTCATGTTTTCAAAATCAACTGACATTACTATTGTTTTACCATACACCAATTCAAAATGTGTAAACCCTATTGTAGTCTTTCATGTAATTCTAAAAGTACATATACTAATTTTGGTAAGCACTTTTCCCAATATGTTTTTTAATGCTACTATTTTGGTTTAAATGGCCTCAATTTCTCTATTAGTTATCTCATATTATCCATTTGGTTGAGGATGGCATGAGTTTGATTTCTTATGCCTTATGTTATATTCTTCTACCAATGCTTCCACAAGGTTAGATGCAAATTGTGCTCCTTGATCTATCAAAATTTCTCTAGGCACCCCATACCTATTAAAGATCTCTTCATATAAGAATTATACAACCTTGTTATCCCTAGCATGCTTCATAGATTTGAATTCAACCCATTTTTTTATATAGTCAATGCAAATAAAGATATAGGAATTACTACTTGAAGGTGGATCAATGGATCCTATGAAGTCCATACCCCACTTATTAAAATGAGTAACAACCAATTATGGATGCAATGACATTTTATCAAATCTTGTTGGCCTTCCCATCCTTTGTCATTTTTCACATTTTCTAGTATATCTCATAACATTCTTATGTAAAGTGGGACAATGGTGCCTAGTGTTGATATTATTCATGATTTTCTTTTTAGAAACAAAATTCCCACCACATGGATCATCATGGTATACATTTCATCCCCCCTGATGCACCTTCTAATTATAATATCCAGCCCTATGGAGAATAAGCATCCTGAGATCCATGTAAATGGAAAACTCTTTACTATCAACATCCTCCTTTCCTTAGGTGAAAAACATGGAGGGACCTTTCCTTCTACCAAATAGTATGCAATTTCAACATACTATAGTGTTTTAATTTTGATAGTAAATAGGTGTTCATCTAGATATGAATCATCAATTGCGGGTTCCTCTATATTGCGCACCAATCTAGATAAAAAGTTTGATACAACATTTTCTTTCCTTAGCTTGTCTATGATGGTGATATCAAATTATTGCATCAAGAGTAACAACCTAGAAATCCTACTAGACACAATAGGTTTATTCATCAAGTATTAAACTAAAACATGGTTAGTATGAACAAATACTTGATATCCTATGATATAATGTCTAAATTTGGTTAGGGAATCTATGATAGCTAACATCTAATTTACTGTGATAGTGTAGTTTAATTATGCTCCTTAAATATTTATGTTGATGTAGTAGACAACATTTTCAACAACTCATTTTTGTCCATGGACTACTCCTACTAAATGATCTAAAGCATTTATGTGAATTTTGAATAGAAGAGTCCATTGAGGTCCTTAAAAGATATGAGCTTGAGTCAACACAACCTTAATATTTTGAAATTCTTCATTACAAGCTAGTGTTAATTCAAAGTCTACATCTTTTATCAATAATGCATATAACAGTCCAACTATTTGCCTGAAATTCTTGATAAACCGCCTATAATAGCAAGCATGTCCCCAAAAAAATCCTAAAATATTTTTTTCTTAGTATGTGTTGGAAAACCTTTGATTACTTCAATTTTAGAAAGATCCACTTGAATACCTTTGGCATAAATATAGTGTCCTAGTACTACTCGTTCTTGCATCATAAGGAAGAATTTATCACTATTCAATGAGAGATTGTGAGCTTTTCATATTTGTAACACCTTGTTCATATTAGCCAATGCTTCTTGAAAGGATTCCCCATAGGTGGTAAATTTTTTATTTTAAATTTCCATGCAATTATGAGAGATATCTGAGAAAATACTAATCACTTCCCTTTGAAAGGTTTCTAGTATATTTCACAAGCCATATAGTAGATCAAAGTATGCATGTATTCCCCATAGATATGTGAGAGTTTTCTTCTTCTAACCCTCTGGTGTAATATTAGTTTGATTATACTCACTAAAACCATCAAGAATTGAGAAATAATTCCTTCCTATGAAATATTTGAGGACTTGGTCTATGAAGGGTAGGGAGATACCCATTCACTATTAGAGACTGGGTAGATGAAACTTGAATCCAAAATTTTTTGCAATTATTCTTTAACTATTTCTCTTAGTGTAGGGTTGACTCTCCTTTGGATTTGTCTTATTGGTCTTCCATCTTCCTTGATGTATATCCTATGTGTGCAGAGTTTTAGATCCAACCCCTTCATATCTGTATAGTCCCAAGAAAAAACATCCTTATGTAACTACCAGAGAGAAACTAAGGATTATTTTTTATCAAAGGTGAGATATTTGTTTATGTTCAAGTATCTTCTTGGTGATACTTTTATCTTCTTGGTAAGTTTAACCATAGATGCCTCATTGATGCTTTCCATCTTGAGCTCATGAGGTAAAAATGTGTGCAACAAGTGTGATGTTGTAGGAATGGTTGATAGAGAAGACTTTGGCAATAATATTTTTAGTGGATATGATGGATAGGTTAAACAACTTCCCTTTACCTCATCTATTTCATATTCACTCTACATGACTTGGGAAAATACTTGATCATCACTTTGAATTTGCTTGAAGGGAATTATATCTATCATCATAAGTGTTACCAATTAATTTACTCATTCTTGTTCTTGTCATAGGTTTGGCCAAACAAGCTTATCTAACTCCTCATTTGGTTGAGCCAAAGGATAGAGAATAAGATTCTTATCATTATCCCCATTAGAGATAGTCATATCTCCAAATCTACACCCTATATAGACATTTCTTATGGATAACTACCCTAGAATAATATGATATCCTCCCAAAGTAGGTTTAGGAGACAAGAACATAAAGTAAATAGGGCATTTCTATCAGTCCAAAGTACCTACATGATCTTCTAGTATCCCATATAGTTTCACAGTGGAACTATGAACCAACTGAAGGATAGTAGGGGTTAGCCTTAAATTTGTAAGGTTAAGTTGTTTCATGATATCCTTGGTCATAATAGTGATAAAAATGTCCAAATTAATGAGGGAATTTTTAACTATAATTCCATTGATGGTGACTCCTAATACTAGACTACCAAGATCAAAATATCTGGGTACAACTACCTTCCCTAACATTATATCTATTAGCTAGCACATCACATGGACTGTTTATGGATCTTTTTTATTTCTCCTTGGAATTTTTAAAAAATCATCCCTTTTTTCTTTATTGTAAATAGGTACATCTTTGATTTCTTGGACTAAGGGTTATTTAACACACAAATGCTTAAGTTGATCTATAAAATCAAAGGTAAGCTCTACTTTAGACTATGTGATTTCCAACCTCTGTGAGTAAGATGCATAATAGTTGGTTGAGAAAGATGTGTTGGAGGCTTCAAGTAACCAATTGGTTAATTTGGCCATTGTTGAACTCCTTTCCATTGGGGTAATTGTTGGCCAATTCCCTTGAGGTGGCTACCAATTCCCTTAAGGTGGTTTTCAATTCCACTGAGCTAGATGATCATGATTTTGATAACTTGGCCAAGCCTTTTGTAGATTTATCTATGATTATTGTCCATAATTTTCAAAGTTTAGGGGATATGAAGATTTTCATTGATTACTAGGTGATTAAGAATTTTCATAAGGACCAAGAAAGATAGTGAATCTAGAGGTATAGCTTATCTCAGAGCCCATGGTCCCCTTTGTGCAATGTAAAATATTTGGCCTCATCATATTCAATTGGTCTAAACTCTAGTTTCACTTACTTGCTGTCTATACTCGCTACTATTTTTCATCTACATACTCTTTTATTCTATCTATCATGAGGATATAACTCTGCTAGAACAACCTCTACTTCTTTATGTTTCTTGTTTTCCTAGAGTGTATCTAGCTATGTAACCATATTTTTAATGATGTCTTGCTTAAAACCCTTAAGAAAATTTGTGATCTCCATTATTGTAACTCCATTCATTGTCTTGTTCATGCTAGGTTGGTAGCATGTTCCTTTCTTCATGGAAACTTTAGAATAGTTTTGACAAATATTTCTTATTTCCTCTTAGGTAGATTGAGTAATATCTTCTCCTCCCATAAGGTCCAATGCATCCATGTAGTCTTGATTAATCCCTCTAAGAAATATTAACTTATGAGATTCCTCATTAAGTGCATTATTCTGAGATTTTCTAAAGTTGAATAAGAATCTTTCAACATAGTCTTCTAAGCTCTCATCCTCCTCTTTTGTCATCCCAAGAATCTCATGTCCAAGCATATCAATGTCTCTACAATAATCCTTTTTTATTTTTCAAGGAGCCTCTCCTTCATCTCATTCCAACTATCAATAGTGTTCTACCTAACTCATAAACCATCTCAAAGAAGATTCTTTCAATTTGGTAGGAAACAACTTAAACCTATGAGCATTAGTGGTATAGTCATAACTCTTACATATGGTATCAAACTCAAACAAAAAGGTGTTTGGGTTTTCCATTACCAACCCATATAATTTATAAAGGACTAAGGCATGTATATTCTTAAGGTTATCAACTTCATTTTGGTTAGTGATGGGAAATGGAAAAATTGGATGATTAGGTGGATTTTGGCCAACCATTCTTGCTTGGTAAACTATGAGAGAAAAATAATTTTTAGTGAATAGTTGAATAAGAGGATCTTTAGAGGATGTTTTAGAACTGCTCAAATGGGAAAATGCATTAGTAAAAGGGTCTAATTCTTCTTCACTTGCAGTTAAAATATGTGGCTCAATTAGATGGTTATTAGGATCATGGTCATTAGGAAGGAATCTCCTATAAGAATCCCTTCTCCTATCTCTATGCATGTGACTTTAACTCAATCCTAGTATACCTACACAAGATTTGGCAATGTAATGGTGATTCATAACTAATTGAAACTAATGTTTTTCTAAAAACACAAATTATCTATGCTACTAAATAATGGAAAAATTATAACTCCCAAGAACTCTTAATTTGACACCATCCTCGGAAACACTTCCAAAAATGTTGGTTTCTAAAAATGAAAGATAACTATGTATAACACCTCAACTCAGAGACATGTTTTCTTTACTGGGTAGCTATCAAATTCCACCATTAAAAATCATTTACTTAGTAACCTAGAGATGTTCAACTTAAAATATGACAACATAGTATGTGCACTAAGAGCTTTCTAGATCCATACTATTCCAACTTTAAACAATTGAAATATTGAACTAGATATCATAAAGGATATACACTAAATGACTTAACCATTATCTACTATGAATTAACTCAATTAAAAATCATGCTGAAATAATAATTTCTCAACTAGAAAATTTAGCTACCCAATTTTGTCTTGGTTGTAGGAACAATTACATACTTACAATTTTGTGGTTGCAAGGATAGTCAACTACTAAACTACTAGAAATAGAGTACACACATCTAATATTATTATAAAAAAATAAAATAAGTAGAATCATCACCAAGTAGGCCCCCTTGGACGAGTCTACTTAACTAACTAGAATCTCAAAGGCTATAGATCCAAAATGTCATTATCCATTCATGCTAATAACATAAAATAACTGAACTTGATCTTTAATCAGAAAATGCTTTAACAGTAAAGTGTAAAAGTAGTATAGTACTATCTCAACCAACTAGCTTCTAAGGAAAGAGGAGAATTTATAGAAAATATACACTATAAACAACTAAATACTCCAACTTCTCAATTCCTTACAATGAGCAAGAGGACTTTTATTAAAAACATGAAATAAGGAACAAGAAAGCAAAATAGAGTGGGACTCTATTCCAATCATTACTTTACATCATATATTTTCCTATATGTTAGAGTAAAGTATTAATTATGTTAATTAATATTTACTCCCTTTTTAAGATGTCAACTCTTTTACTTTAGTTGTTTATATTTAAACACACATGCACGAGTTGTTTTAAACTCATGCACTAGTTGTATTAAATATAAACTTGCATGCATTAGTCATGTAATAGTTAAACTAATTATTACATGCACCTCTGCTTTTTAGGTTTTCCTTTCAAGGCTTTCGATCTCCTTTATATGGATGATCCATTGTACATTCAATTCATTCATTATTTAAGGATATTTTCTTCTTCATATTTTTGAGTCAAACCTTTGCCCTCTTCTTGTCTCTACTTCCTTGTAACAGGTTTTTGTATGCAAGTGATCTTTGGGTTTTATGGATTTGTATTGCTCAAATCCTACATGGTATCAGAGCCTAATATGCTACAGCTTGTTCGTGTTTGAAGGATTTAGATTAAGGCTTTTTTGGTTATTTTTTTATTGAAATTAGGGGGTTGCTAAATTTTGGTGCACTTTGAGCTCAAAAGGACCTCACCGTTGAGCTCGCAGCACCCAAAAACCCCTATTTTGATATAAGGCGCGTCCAATTTGGATAACTTTGCATTTTGGAGCATTTTTTTGGTACCAGATAGTGTAGCACGCTTCCCAAGGTAGAATTGTATAGACTGGCACACTTCTCGATGCAAAATTTTCAAGTTTTAGCATGCAAATCAAGTTAAAAATTTTGTTGTCTATCACATAAATTAAGATAAAAAAAATTGGCACGTAAATCGAGGCAAAAATTTGAAAAGGGCTGGCATGGGTCCCGAGGCGCGCATGCGATTTTGCAAAAATAAAAATAAAAATTTCCCATTTTGGGTGACGATGGCCATTTGGCCATCAAATTTAAGCCCGTCATTTGATGACATCAGCATGCATCATCATCATCATCATCATTTTCACCATTTTTGGGCCTTGTCGCACACCAATTGGTATTTTGCTCATATCTTGAGCATACGGTGTTGAAATTGGGCAAACGAGATATCCTCAGAAAGCTGGTTTCAAGCTCTATCTAGATCTAGAGGTTTGAATTTCTGGTTTTGCTTTTTTTTATAGTGTTTTTTTAATTGTGAAAGCCAGATGTTCAATTTTGCACTCCAGATGCTCTATATTGCGCATCCAGACTCCGTTTTGGGAAAGCGAGATATCGTTGGAAAGGTTGTTCTGAGAGCTTTCTTTTTCTATGAGTCTTTTTTCTAGATTCTATTCTAGATATATTTTATTTAGTTTTTTGCATTTCTGCACTCTGGTGGATATCTTGGATGTTACAGGTCCTGGGATCTCTTCCCTTTAAGGGATGACTCTTCTTAGGTTGTTCTTTTGTTTCAGTAGCCTTCTCTCTTAATATGAGCAGTGTATACTTCACTTTTTTAGCATTTTTTTATGCACATGCACTGAGATAAAGTGTCATTTTCTTGCTTGCTTGGAATCTTGAACATGTTTGTGCTATTTGTACTCGTACTCCATTATAAAGTGCCATGGGGGGGTTTGATGTTTGCCTTTGTTTTCCATCTACCTTTGTCAAGTGAGTGTTCCTTCCACGAAATTAGCCTTAAAGGGTATCTTTATTTGTGCTTGTGCTTTCTATGCACCTTCGATGTTCCTGGTTCTTCACAATGTAGTTCTTATTGGCACTCTTTTCAGTGTACCTGTCACCTCTCTCTTGTCAGCATTATGGAGGGTTTCTATTGATCATTCTTCTACTTCCTTGGTTCGATAGTGTGAGCTATGTATTTAGTATTTGTTCCTATGTACTAGGCAGATGCAGTGGCTGGGTACCTATGCATTTTGGTGAGATGGATCATTTACCATATAGACACTCTTTCTTTCCTATTTTTAGATGCACTCTTCCAGCTTTGATTGATCAGCTCTTCAGGATTTTGGTGTTTATGTCATCTATATCTTTGAGTTGAGGTGTTTGCCTTTGTTTACCTCCTGATTCGAGTAGTGTCATTTGAGGGAACTCATGCAGATTACAGTCTTCTCTACCTGGTCATATTTCTATGGAGGATCTTCAGATCAACAGTTACCTTTTGAAAGAGTTTGCATCCTTTTGCTTCGATGATGTTCTACATGTTCATTCTTGTTCTTATTTTTTGGAACATTCCTAGTTTTGGAGGCTTCTTTAGTCCTTCAAATTAGTCTTTGTCTCTTTTTAGAGTAAAGTTTTTCCCATGTGGTTTTCTCTATTTCTCTACTTTATAGAGACTCTCCTTTGTACATGGGTACCTCATTAGGCCATGTTACCAGGACCCATTTTTATGCTTTCAGCACTGTAGTTTCCTTTGATTTCTTCTTGCATTGTTTGTAGTTGCATTGTTTCTCATCTTAAGGGGGGTGTTAGATTAAAGTATTAATTATGTTAATTAATATTTACTCCCTTCTTAAGATGTCAACTCTTTTACTTTAGTTGTTTATATTTAAACACACATGCACGAGTTGTTTTAAACTCATGCACTAGTTGTTTTAAATATAAACTTGCATGCATTAGTCATGTAATAGTTAAATTAGTTATTACATGCACTTTTTCTTTTTAGGTTTGCCTTTCAAGGATTTCAATCTCCTTTATATGGATGATCCATTGTACATTCAATTCATTCATTATTTGAGGATATTTTCTTCTTCATATTTTTGAGTCAAACCTTTGCCCTCTTCTTGTCTCTACTTCCTTGTAACAGGTTTTTGTATGCAAGTGATCTTCGGGTTTCGTGGATTTGTATTGCTCAAATCCTACACTATATTTGCTCTACCATTAGACCTGGTAAGTAAATAAGAAGATAAATGTTCTTCTAAATGATTGAATGAATCTTATGTAGATGCAAAAACTTGATTGTCACCTATAATAGTGTTAACTCCTTCCTCCATTAGTGTCCTTGGCCATTTCAAAACAACTGCCATATCTTGGCAATGACATTACTCCTTCTCAACTTCTCTTAGAATTTTTCAAATAGACGCATCAACAAGGTTAGCCCACATAGATCCTAACACATTCATCATTATTTAAAATACAAGACTAATCATAATTTATCCATGAAAATAAACTTATATTGCATTCATTTAGTGGTTATGTTTTTTATGAAGAAGGACACAAGATATAACAAGATAGTTTAGCAACATGACATAAAAAAGTATCAAACCATGAAGTTCATGAAATTGAAAAGGTAAAACAAATTCTAGGACAACATAAAATTATGCAGTAAAAATACATAAATGGGGCTCATTAGTTGGCTTGATTGGGTAGTTTGTCCTATAGGCTATGTTTAGCCTTATGGGAATTTGTCTTCTTCTTCATGAATACCTACCCTATACTCATTTAATTTTTAGAAGTGTTGTAAATACATGTTTTAATATTCTTGTGTGAGACCTCACCCCGACCCATCATAGCATCTTTTCTTATTCGCATTTTGATACACTTGTGGATTATTCTGACAGAGACTCGAGACATTATGTTTGAGATGATTATTATATTATGTGGATTAGAATCTAGAGTATGTCATGATTTTGATTATGCATGTTCAGTAATGTGAATTAATGAGAATATTGGATCATGTTTAGATTTGATCACTTCACAGATGATATGTCATGATGATTATGTAATTATGATGTTTAAACATTATTGAATGAAAAATTTGCAATTAGGACTGAATTCTGCATATAGATTACGTTGTTAAATCATGAATTAAATATGTATATTTTATGTGATTTTTCTACCTTGAACTATTGATGCTCGATGTTTAGTGTGCAGGTATGAGAACCATGAAATTATTCGGAGAACCAAGGTTAAACATATGTGAACTGAGTAAGCCAAGGTTTAATCCGATATGGGATTAAAAGCCTCGTTGTAATGTGAACTTGTTGTAAATGTGAATTTGCATGTGTGTTATTAGTTAACTTCATGTTGTCGTTCAGGACATGGCATTTTGTATGTAATGTGCAATTGTTAGTGTCACTTGACACTTGTTATGTGCTTATTTAAATTCATTTTGTTTCTAGTCACTTCTAGAGGCCAATAAGAGGTTCTAAGGGTCATTTTTGGCATTATTAAAGTACCTAAGTGATAGGGGTATGGGTTAGGAAGGTTTTGAGCATGTCCATAATTCCCTAGTGACCTTGGTAACCCATTTTATGACCCATTTACCCTTAGCTACGAAAATTGGATAAGTCTTGATCTTTACCCAACTCCACCCTTTCCTTTCAATCATGCATTTATCATGGGGGACAAGGAAAAAATAATAGGACCATAGGGTCAAGTCTGCATTTATTGATGGTGGGTGGGTAGAAATTGGAGACCTTTTTAGAGGCCCTTGGTAGAGTTAGTGGGTGTTCACCCACTCTCTAATTTTAGAGACATTAGGGTTTGGATTGAGGAAGGATAAGTGGATTAGCTCTTCTCAAACTTCTTTTGCCATAACACTTGTGAAGGTTGGTTACTCACTTCCATGGAAGCTTTCTTACTTGTTCAATAGATTAGCATGGATTCTTACTCTCTCATGCATATGAATTGTATTCTTGTTGTGATATTGTGTTGTAAGGGATGGGATTTGGGTTTGGATTCATGTAACCTTCTTGTTTTATTTTCCTTGAATGAGGGAGTTCTTGTTCATGGGAGTGAGGCATTACTCACCCTTTGGGAAGGGAAGAAGTGGCCTTTGGGTGAAGGGGTTAGTTGGGCTCTCCATTTGGTGAGAGTCTCTTCTCTTGGAGAAGATGGACAAATTCATGGTGTATGGGCACCTTGAAGCCATTGGTATCCTTGCATCTTGAGGATGTAGATGAGAAAAGTATGTGTATGGAGGTTTTGTTTATGTAGCCTTGAAGAGGCAATGAAATACTAATGTTCAAAAATGTTGAATACCATGGCATTCTCCCCTTGGAAAATCCCACCTTCACCCTCTTTCAATGAGCTTGTAAGACTCATTTGTGTAGCCTTGGGAGGGAGTAAATTGTTGTATATGCATATGTGTATTTTGTGAGCATTTTGTTTGTTGAAGCATACCCGTTTAGCTTTGGTTCTCCAAGCTCGGAGGTGGTTTCATGGAGACCTAGGTTGGGAGGTGAGCATCCCATGGTTCTCCCAATTTTTATTGCAGGTATTGATGTCTTGATTCATGTAGAAGAAGCTTGATGGAGTTCATTCTTTGGATGTGTTTGTATGGAGACACCACATGTCTTTATTTTGGTAGATCTTGGAAGTAAGATCCTCATTTTGATGCATTTTGTAATGAAGAAACCTCTCCTTGTAGTAGGAGCATACTTGTGGATTTGGATAGTGTTATCCTTCTCTTTATTGGAGCACCATGAAATTGTATATTGTAAGGGAATTGAGAAAATCATGTTCTTTTGATACTATCATTCATGTATGGTTACCAAATGTTATTTCATTGGTTGAAATGTAAATAAGGATTCCTTGCTATCATGTTGATGCATTCTACTTAATTGAAATGGAGGTGTAAATCTCTCATGTTAAATGTTTATCCAAGTTGATAAAGAAGAAATAATGTATTGTTTAAGGAAGAAATTTCATTGAAATGAATATTGGGAATCTCTTAATGTATTGATTGAATTTGTTTATGTTCATTATATTCTATCCTACCTTAGACAATCTTCAAACTCAATAGAAACTACTTGAGATGAGAACAACATTACCACCTCTAAATCTCTTCAAATTGTAGTATATATCAACGAACAAGTGAAATATTGGATTACTATGTGGAATTTCTATTACAACTAATATATTCAACCTACAAATCTCCTTAGTTTAGTCACTAGTAATCTATGCATTTAAATGGATAAAAAAAAATAATAAGCAAGAAAAGAAAGGAAGGAGAAACCATATTTTCTTACAATGACATTTTCCAGATTTCTAGAGCAAATTACTCTCTGGAATTTGTATGGGAATAACATTATTCCCATACTACAGAGAATATTCTGCTTCATTACATTATGTTCCTGATTAGTATTAACTTAAGTCTAAACTCCTAGCCTAACCTAACTATTAGACACTAATTCCTATTAATATAAAGTTTGCTAAACAATGTCATAAAGTATGCTTTACCCTATGCATCTAGTGGGACCCCCCTCCAAATTACCCATACCTTTAATACTTATTTAAATCAAAACTTATAAAAACATCTTTCTCCTAGTTTCCTGTGCAAGCCATTGGCAAGTGGATGCAACATTTAAATAAAAAAAAACTCTTCTTGCAACATGTGTTAATGTGTTTATATGACCCCCCCCCCCCTTTTCCTGCGCCACTTTTCAAGGCCCTCGTGTACCATGGGGAGAAGTACCTACCTTGATGGCAAGTGAACATTCTTTAACTCTGCCATGCATACCTGAACATCCTTGGAGGCTGTGAAAATCCCCTCCTTGTGTTGTATGAATAAATTGGTGGGCCCTAGTTCTTGTCACTTTATTGAGTGCAGATCCCTATGATGGATTTCAAAATTCTCATGGGAAAAAAGAAAAGTTTTCTTCCTTGGTATACTCACGCAGGCTTAGCAATTAAAACATTTGTTATCATTGCTAAGATTATAGATTTTGGTCATGTCAACCCCCACTTGGCAAGTGGCCTTGGGGAATAGGGGAGACTTGATGGGTGGTAGGTGTAGGAGTCATAGGTTAGTAAGTGTTAGTATAGGATAGGTTATCTATAAGTTGTAATTAGTATTTATTTTGTATTTGTTTAGTCTTACTACTTCACATTTATTAATCCCTAGTAATACTATTATCCCTCATTAGCAATAAGATAAGTTAGAATTAGTCACATATTGATTAGATGTTATTTCAAATATTAGTTAAAGGAAATTATGGATCATGGTCCCAAGTCTAATATTATTAGATTATATTGCTAGTTAATAATCTAGTAATATTAGAAATTAGTTAGAAGATCTTTTATTGGTATTTTTTTTTATAGGATAACCTTTAGTGATGGAATTACTCTTTGGGTTAATAATTTATTTAGTCGGTTAGTTATGTTTTGTTCGGAAATTAATGTATTAATCCAAATTAACACTATAACTCAATTTATTCAACGATTAGCACTAGGGCACCTATAGAACTTAGTTGGCCTTGGATTAAATAGTCAATGTTAACTAGAGGTTAATTAGCTAAGAGGATCTCAAATATTATTTAGACAAAAACCTTATAAGATAGAATTGTTCAAAAAGAAAAGATCAACTGAACGTATAGCTCACTATTTTTGAATTAAGTTTGCTACCACTAGAATGTCATTACTAATTGGGTGACTAAGACAAGTTGTTAATTTGTCACCTTGGAATATCGTATCGAGGAACCCTAAGAAGCCCTTTCCCTAGAAGGTGTTTTTATAGTCGTTAATATAACTTTCAAAGTTTAGATAACATGGGATTCTAGTTAACATCATTAGGATCATTATTGGATCTTAATTGATAGTACAACCTTATTCAGTAGTTGTGATCCAGGTATGCATACACCTCTTAAGTAATTGATTAAACGGTATGGAATTGAATAGGTGACTAATGCCCTAGATACCTCAAATGCATCATGAGCATAAGTTTTTATTGGAAACTGTATACCCTAGGGTCTTGCCCTTTGAACTCTGACTCTTACAACATTAGTTATAAACTTGCACCTAGATTGCTCCCGGCATAACTGATGTCAACTTACACTTAACTCATTGAACGACACTCCTTGACATATCGTTTCATCTTTAAAAAAAAAATTTGGTTGCATTTTTGGTTGATTATTTTGGGCATGACATCTTGATTTGATCTATTAAAGATAAAGGGAATTTAGTTTAATAGAAAGATCTAGATGGTGTTGACTTCAAATATTTTACAACAGGGAACAAAAATTGATCTATTAAAGATAAAGGGAATTTAGTTTAATAGAAAGATCTAGATGGTGTTGACTTCAATTTTTACAATAGGGAACAAAAATTGATCTATTACAGATAAAGGGCATTTAGTCATAAAAATCTCATTGAATTATTTTTTAAGATTTTAATGGTATAGTACTCATTTTTTATAATATTCTTTTATCCAAATAATTTTGTGAATGTAGTTTTGTTCGAGGAATAGATTATGTTATGTCTACATTTACACTTCTATAAAATGAATGTTATCTTATCATTTAAGCTTAGCAAGTAAGGGGTCTCACTTAATCTCTTTTTCACATTGAATTCAAATAAATTTCTTATTATTTAATTAGAATCTAAAATTATCATTAACTATTTATTTTCTTTTTACATGAAAATGGAATATTGCTTTATACTATTTTTTTTCCTCGGTATTATTATTTTATACTAATATTACATATTTTCCTTCTAACATCTAACTATAAAATAAAAGAAATAAGAAAAAGAGAATTCAAATATATATATTTGTAGGAGGGCATGGATATGTTAGAATATGAGTTGTCATTAGTGTCACACATATAGTCGGTAAAGGAAGCAAACCAGCTAGTTGGTCAACACACTAAGTATGGTAACCGAGCATAGCACAAGGCATAGTAACATGGCTACCTAGCACAATCTTGACCAAGCACATACATCGAGCCAAATGATGACCAAACACTGAGTACAGTTATAACTGAGCATTCAGATTTACCGAGAAACAATATATTACTGAGTCATGAATGCAGTATACACCGAGTAATACAAGAAATACATAGAAGTATGTAATGGTATAGAATACAAGGTAAAGTGTTTACACTGAGCTAGAAAATGGTTTACATAAATCGAGGTGAAGATTAAATGCAGATGTAATCATTAAATGATTGATGATCCCTATACAATGATGTTTTAGGTTATTCATTTGGATTGTAGATCTTAGGTTTTCTAGATGTCACCATAACCCTAATTAGGTCAAAATCTTTTGATATAAGAATTGTTAAGATGTCATTTGCACAAGTACCACACATGAAGTAGCCACCTATACAGACATATAAAGATTAGACATGGTTGTGAAGTTAAGGTTTTGACAAAGCATTGAAGGATTATATTTAGAAGCACATCAGAAGGCTATCGAGCAGTATTCAAAGAAGAAATCTATCACAGTAAGGTGATAATAGTTAAGTACTAATCAGATCTGAAATTAGGAAAAGTAAGTTGCTACATACAGGTCAAATCTACTATTAATTTCTAACAATTATGGCAGACTTAAATCTCTTAACATAGTAGACCTAACAAGTCTTTTTATAAATCTCTTAATCGAGTGCACACTTGACATTGTTGCTTAAATCCTCTAACTAGGTAGATCCTTAAAGGTCTTTATTGTTACTCGTAACAGGGTAAGATCACCAGAAGTGATCAACATTATATCCTTAACTGAAAAAATTTATTAATGTAGTTAGTGAAGCTTTTTGGGTGTCATCCCCATTGTAGTTTTTACCTTCTTAAGGGTTTCTACAATACCAAAATACTTGTGTATTGTGTATGAAGTTTCATGGATGTTTACATGTTAGATTAGAAATCATTTCTTATTTTCTGTAATGTTATGAATGGATGAAAAGATAACATGTCAATTGGTTAATGAAATACACTGTCTTAAGGATTTAGTTCCAAAAGTTTTTAGGATTACTGATTCACCCCTCCCTTCTTAGTTACTCACCTTTCCATAATCCCAACAATTGGTATCAGAGATAATTTTCTTGTTGAAGAAGTTTAATAACTGAAGAGGAAAGATCTTAGTAATGGAAAGGTATAAGCTTGATAAGACAATTGAAAATTAGAAGTTGGAGATGTAGATTCTGATGGAACAATGTAAGGACATCAAAGAAAAATTGAGAGAGTCATTGATCAAAAGAAAGGAATTTGCATTTTGGTATAATTAGACTCAATATCAAGAATAAGAGATAGATGAATTATCTAAAGGATCCAGAAGCATATTTGATGCATCTGAAGGAACTATCTTAGATATGTCTGAAAAGAATCAACACCTTATCGAACAAGTGAAAGCAATGAAAAGTGGACAAGAGACTCAAATGGTAAGAATAATTGAAGTCATGAAAAATAGAAGACAAGATGAACAAGAAAGGAATATGGCTATTGAAGATAGAAGACAAATCACTAAAAAGTTGGAAGAGAAAGAATCTGAAATACTAAGGTTGACCGAGCATCACTTTGAAATTTCCAATCAGATGGTTGTCATAAATCAAGAAGTCAACTGGGTAAACAATGAGCTTGCAAGAAAATTGGAAGATATTGGTGAATTAAGGGAAGAGAATGAAAGACTAAAAAATGAAGTGAAAATGCAACAACAACACAATGAGATGATAAATAAAATTGAGGAAAGTACCAAAAGGATGGATGAATTCCTAAATAGTTAGAGAAGACTAGACAACACCATTGGTTTAGGTTATATCGAGCAGGGAGAGTCATCAAAACAAGCTAAAAAAAGAATACCTATGAAAATCGAAGGCCAAAGAATCTCTCATGCTATCACTATAGAAAACTAGGTCACACATCAAATGTTTGCAGAAGTAAAGCTAAAGGTATTCCTAACTCTACTCCTAAATTTGATGGTTATTGTTATAATTGCAACAAGTATGGACATAAAGCATATGAGTGTATATTATAGATGAACAAGTCGCCTAAGAGGCATTATATAGAAAAGCATTGTCACACTTGCAATAAGCATGGATATATATCATAAGAATACAAGAAAAAGATGAAACAAGTTTGGAAACTGAAAAGATAAAACATCTATCAACCAAGAAGGCAAGGTAATTCTTATACTTGGGATTACAACACTTGGGTTAACTGTACAGCTTGTGGTAGGTATGGTCATATTGTAGAAAATTATATGAGATTACACTGGAGAGGAAAATCTAGAAACTAGAAAAACTATGGAATGGCATGTCTGCATTGTCACAAGGTCGGTCACTTAAGTAAAGATAGCAGAGACCGAGCACCAGAACTGAATGTTGATATAAATGAGAATACCATTGATGGAATCAAAAGATAAATGAGTCAAATGTGGAGAAGATAGACTGAATAGAATGCATGAACAAACACATCAATTGGTGACACCTCATCCTTTGGATTAGGAGATTTCACCATCTCCACCTAAGAAAATCAAGTATGGGAATTGAATTTCAATTAGTTATATCTTACAACAGTTCCTTATATCTATTGCATGAATACCAAATTAATATGAATTAAGTTGCATTGGGTTGTTATATGTTTTGAACTAGAAATGATCATAGTCTGTAAAGCATGACTGAGTGAAAGTTTGTTAGTCAATGAAAGTGTTAAGATTAATCGAGTTGCGTAGTCAATCGAGCTATAGTACCCTACCCATAGTTCACTTTTAGGTTTCTTTATGTTCCAGTGATTGATTGAATTCTTTTAGGTCACTTTTGATGTGATCAATTATTATGATTAATAAATGATGATTAAGGATTTATGTTCATGGATTGTGTATCAGGTTATTGCATAGATTAGATGTTGATATCATTTGATGTTATGTTTACGTTTTATATCGATTTATGGTACTGATCCCATACTAGCATGTGTATGGTTATCTTGTGTTTGCATCTGTTTGACATGTTTGTTTGGTAGAGGACGAAGGCATAGTTACTCACATAGTCGAGATCCACACGACCGACTGTACCCTATCATTGTTTGATATATATTATTGTATGTACATGCTTCATCTTGTGGTGACAGGTTCGTAGGTACAGGGCATCATCTTCCCTGAATTGGTAGGAGTGAGCGTGCCCACAAACATTCATCTCAATGGTAAAGAGGGGAGATAATACACAGACCCAAAACCCTAAACCTAAGCCTTATTGTCCTAGGATTGGACAAGTGTCAGTCTTACTACCCTACCCGAATTCACCTGGTTGGCATGAATTCGTGGATCCCTTCTCCTATGCTTGTTTGATTTATTGTGTTTGATTTTTACTCTGCATGATTCAGTTGATTTATGATTATGTGGGTGATTATTAATTTATTGATTATAGTTGAATTATGTTAATTTAGATTATTTTATGTGAATATCAATGTCAGGTGCATAGTTGAATTTAATGTTTAACTATGCTTCTAGGATTTAATTGAGGGAATTTAATTAAAGTTAATTATTTTAGTATTGGAAATTAATATTGATTATGTTCTAAGTTTATTATGATGAAATTTAATTAAAAATCAAATAATTGATTATTTGGATTTAATTTAGTATTTTATTGAGAATTGGATTTTATTATGTTTGTGAGTATTATTAAATGATTAAATAATTAATTGCATGTTTTAGGGTGCATTAAGTATTTAATTTATTTAATAATAGATTTTATTATTAACATGTGCTTTATTGAGTTGTGCATAATTATATTTATTTTTAATTATTAATTAGTAATTTCTCTCAACAAAAGTGGGAGAGTTGGATTAGGAGTTCTTTGTGTGAGTCATCTAGGGTTTTGCATGTTTAGTGGAGTTGAATCCCTAATAGGGGGATTTAGCATTCATTTGCATGGAATCAATTTGTTGGAGCATTTTTGGAGAGAGAGAGTTTTTTGAGTTTTGTGTGCTTTCTTGTGTTCTTGAGCTTTTCAAGATTGTGCATGAATTCTGGGTGAAGGTTGCTTGCACTTGGATTTGGGATTGTATGCATTGTGCTTCAGATCTGCATTTGGAGCTTTTCTGTTGTCAAATCTAAGGGTTTCAACATTCTACATGCCATCTTATTCAGTATTTAGCATTGGAATTGAGGTAGGGATTTGTGAAGTTTTTCTATGAATTCATCAGTAGTTTTTTCTACAATTTCTCTATGTTTGTTTCAGTTTATAGATTAAAATCTATTTTCTATTTATGCTTTAAATTTGAGGGTTAGAAAACTCATTAGAATGCTATTTCATATTTTTATATTAACTTGGCATAGTAGGGTTATGCTGTCCAAATTTGGAGAGAAAATTCATCCTAGAACACATAGAAAATGAAAAATCAATTTCTATATAGTTAGTTCTATAGTTTGAATAAATTAATTTAGTGGGTTGTTGTTAAAAATTCAATTTGAGTAAAAATTCCTTAATCTGGAAAAAAAATTCTATTCTCTATAAAAATAACACAGTAAAAAAAAAACCTAGATAAGACAAAAAATTGGTCTCACAAACCCAATTTGTATTATAATGTGATTCATTATTGTAGTGGAAAAAGACAGATTAGAAGAAGGACAAATTTGGGCTTGTATTTGTTAAAAAGCCATATATTTCCATTTCTAGTAAATTTCTTGTAGCTCTGTCATTTCCATTTTTGGAAATATCATTCTTTTTAAAAAATATATTCTTAAAAGTTTGTTAGTTATATTTTTATTGTTAGTAAAATAGATATGGCAATAAAAATATATATAGCAAATTATTTAAAAGTTGATGTTTTGGATTTCGAAGTAAACAACGTTTTTTTAAAAAAAATTATATAAAAAATTGTGGGAAGGCACGGGTTTCGACCCCGTACCCCCCTTGTCCGCGCTGCAGACATGCATAGCACGGCACTGCAGTGCAATGCAGTGCAGACCGTGCATGGCACAACACTGCAGTGCAGGGCACTGCAGACCATGTCACACGGCGCTGCAGCGCCGCCGTGAGCGTACGCCATGACAGTGGGGGTACGCCCACCCCCTACTATGTTAATTTAATTATTTTTATTTTGTTTTGATATGTAATTTTAATTTGTTATGATAAGTTTTTATTTAATATGTTAGTTAATGTTTTTTTTTTATATATGTTATTTTTAATTTATTAATCAATGGTATTATATGTTATTTTTAAAATATTAATAAATTATTATATAATTTATGTAGTTTGTTAATAAATGAATTTAGGGTGTTTATAATTCATTAGTAATTTAATTTTATTAATATCATTTATTTAATATCAATATAATTTTATTATTATGTTTTACTTAACATTGGTAATGGAATTTCATTTAACATTGTTAATTTTCTTTTGTTAATGAATTTATTATTTATTATATGTAAAATATTATTGGAGAAATTTGATCGATGATCTTTGATGAATAGTTCTCATAATTTTGTTTAATCAATCGTTCATAAGAATGTCAATTATAGGGTATTTAGACTTTAATCTTGCTACTCAATTATTGTCATTCATAGAATAATATGTTGTTATTTTCTATCGAAACTGGGTATTTTCGTTATGATGGATTTTATGGTACTTCTTAGGTAATTTGATTTACTTATGATATTATTGGACACGATTATTGTGAGAATTCTCTAGTAGACCCTTTTCTCGAATTCATTTATGAGGATTATGGAACATATTGGACTATGGTTTATTTCAGTTTCAAAATGATGTGGTTGTGTATTCTTTGTGTCTTCTTTTACATTATGGGAT
Organism: Chamaecyparis obtusa; assembly: GCA_027943335.1. Taxonomy (NCBI): domain Eukaryota; kingdom Viridiplantae; phylum Streptophyta; class Pinopsida; order Cupressales; family Cupressaceae; genus Chamaecyparis; species Chamaecyparis obtusa. Next base: position 1,900,532 of record BSBK01002199.1, on the reverse strand, counting down.
GTTAGGATCTAGATGACCTAGGAGAATACATAGGCTGGGGTTTGAGTAAGATGTTCATAATATCAGTTATGTTTGGTGTGTGTGTACTCTATTTGATTATCACTCTTGTTGACCATTGGGCTCATGTTATACTGTATTCTGTTTGTGGTATCTCTGTAACCATATCTAGTTCTTTTGTGTGAAAATGGATATGAGGTTACGTAGTTGTATACTTGATTAGATCTAGGAGAGATCTGTGAGCCTAGGGTAGTTTACCTTGACATGTTATAGGAGGTGGCTTGCAATAAGCACCGGGGCCCACAAGTGGCTGCAAGGATCACTTATTGTAAAGTTTTAGTAATCAAGTGATAACCTAATATAATTAAGGGGTATTTAATTGAACCTAATAAGATATGAGTCCTCACCCAGGTGTTAGTGCTAGTACAGACTAAGATGGGTTGAGAAGATGACTAGCCCCCTTTTAAGGGATGAGTTGGCATAGTTGATGACTTCATCAGTATGAGAGGTCATTGATATCGTGTAAGGTCACTTGGGTGCCAAGATCCAGAGAGATTACCAGGAGAAAACTCAAGGGTTAGACGTACATGATGACACTTTCCTATGCATAGTTTGGTTATTCTACATGTGTCAGATGCCTCTGGTTTAGTGAGTTGTACCTTTATCTTTGTTATGTTTATCTTGAGTTAGAATTCTTTCAGGATCCTTCTGCTTAGGGTTTTATCCTTGTTTTGTATTGGTTATCCGATTGGGGTTTGTGATTATCTCCTCAACATGATGGGGTAGGCCTTTGTGGTTCTACATGAACGGGTGGTAGTGATTCTTTACCATTTGAGATTCGACGTCCTAGTGCCGGTGCTTGATGGTGATCCTTCAGCTGGTTTCCTTGGATGCCTCTTCATTAATGTTTCTTTCTTATATTCATTATTTGTAATCCTGTATTAGAGTATCGCATGTGATACCTAATCTAGTCATTGTACTTTTATAGTTAGATTTATTACTACATACCCTGCGACATGTACAGTGGATGTTAGTTTATTTGGATATCATGGAAGTCCATGAGAATTGTATTTATTGTTATCATGTAATTGCAATTTAATAGTTATGGAATCTTTTATTGATGTTAGTTCTAGTTGTGTTTTATTCTTACGTAATTCTACATCATGGAACCCTTGAGTCTTGTAATTTGTATTGGATTTTGTTTCAATGTAAGTAAATGGTAATTGCTTCTACACTGTTGTTTATCTTGTTTGTTAACTTTAAAAAAAAATTGTTCACCAAACTTAGTAGCATGTTTAGGGTTAAATTCTCTTGGGTTCCCTGGCGGGGCGTTACACGAGCGATTGTTAGTGTTCGTCAAGCTGAAGTTTCTAATGGAGATAACCTAATATTTTATCTTTAATCGAGTTGTGGTTGGTGAAGCATTTAATGCAAAACTTTTAAGTGGGAAATATGTTTGGGTATAAATACACGTTGAGACAAATCACTTTTCACATTGTAAAACTAGAGCAAAACCAAAGCGAGAAAATAGAATATTTGTGCAAAGAGATTCCAAGCTATCTACTATGATTTGAGCATTTCATAGACTATTTGGAAGTGATTCAAGTAAGTTTGAAGCAAACTGAGATATTCAAATATAGTTTTCATGAAGCACTAAATTATTATGAGTGATGACATCATCATCGAAGAACATTCAATCAAAGGCTAACAATGAAAAGATTACACTAATCAAGAGGGAAACTTATGAAGAACCTAACTATAAACTACACCCTAAGGTTTCATCACAGGTTGATGAGAAAGGTTCCTTCTTAAGCATTCTTCCTAGGGTTTTGTTGGTAAAGGACATCTGGTCCTACATTCATTGCAAGATCAGTAAAATTGGTAATTTTGAGTTGCAATCCACTTACCAGGAGTTATACAATGATAAGAAATTGAAGGATGAGCATACACATCTAAAAATTAAAGGTTTAACCAATGCCCTTCACTTCCCAAAGGTATTTAAGACCGAGTGGATTAGGATAGTACTCAGCTGAGTATAGGAGAGAAAAATATGGTTGGATGAACCGATAAGGATTACCAAGGATGTCATTCATATGGTCACCGGTTATCCTTTGTGAGACAAAGATAAAGCCCTAAGGCACCCACCAAAGAGTGAGATTTATAAATTGACTGGAGTCGAGTGGGATGGATGAGGTATGCAGAGTAACACGATTAAATATCCCAAGACTAGATTTGGAGCATATATGATTTCTTATAAGGTATTCCAATCTAGTAGACCGAATAGTGTTCCTTGAGGTGTTGTTGACATAACATACAAGATTGTAAAGAAAGGACCACAACTAGACCTCACTAAGCTGATGTTGAAGAAACTTGAAGAAAATATGAGGGCAATCTGAGTTTCTCAGTCCAACACTTGCATGTTTAGATCACTACTAGTATGTATCTTTTTCTAATTGCAAAATTCATTCCCCTCAGTCGGCGATGTGCAATGGGATGTCAACAAACTGGTTATCATGCAAATCGGTGATTACATGAAGAGTTTAGGTCAGAATTTTGAACTTGTCATGGATGATTATTTCATAAAATCAAAGGAAAGAATGCCAAGGATCTCATACCCACTCCTGAGCTATCAATAGTAGATCACATATTTGACATGAATGCACAAGCTGGTTTGGAGTAGATTGCATTAGAAAGTTTGAAAGAGGAATGAGAAAACCTCTTAGCCAACTTGAAGAAAACCCATTAGCACATTTTTTATAAGATGTAAGTATATATAGTTTTAGGATTATTACCAAAAAAGGGGAAAAATACATGTATACTTACAAAGGGGTAAATATGTATATAGTATACTTACCAAGGCATATAGACAGGGGGAGTCTACAATTTTGAAAATTTTGATGATGGTATACATATGTATTTTTTTCACTAATGCCAAAGGGGGAGAATGTTAGAATATGAGTTGTCATTAGTGTCACACATACAGTCTTGACCGAGCACATACACTGAGCTAGTTGATTACCGAGCACTGAGTACAGTTACAACCAAGCATTCAAATTTACTGAGAAATAGTATATTACTGAGTCATGAATGCACTATACACTGAGTACTATAGGAAAGACATATAAGTATGTAATGGCATAAAATACAAGGTAAACGGTTTGCACTGACCTAGAAAATGATTTACATAAATCAAGGTGAAGATTAAATTCAGATGTAATCATTAAATGATTGATGATCCCTATGCAATGAAATTTTAGATTATTCATTTGGATCGTAGATCTTAGGTTTTCTAGATGTCACAATAACCCTAATTAGGCCAAAATATTTTGATAGAAGAATTTTCAAGATGTCATTTGCATAGGTACCACACATGAAGTAGTTGCCTATACATACATGAAGATAAAAAATGGTTATGAAGTTAAGGTTTTGACAGGGCATTCAAGGATTTTATTCAAAAGCACATCAAAAGGCTACTGAGCATTATTCAGAGAAGAAATGTATCACAGTAAGGTGATATTAGTTAAGTACTTATCATATCTAAAATCAGGAAAAGTAAGTTGCTACATACAGGTCAAATCTAGTATTACTTTCTAACAATTGTGGCAGACTTAAATCTCTTAACAGAGTAGACCTAACAAATCTTTTTGTAAATCTCTTAACTGAGTGCACACTTAACAATGTTGCTCAAATCCTCTAACTAGGTAGATCCTTACAGGTCTTTATTGTTACTCCTAACAAGGTAAGATCATCAGAAGTGATCAACATTATAGCCTTAACCAAAAAAAATTATTACTGTAGTTAGTGAAGCTTTGTGGGTGTTATCCCCACTGCAGTTTTTATCTTCTTACAAGGGTTTTTGTGATACCAAAATACTTGTGTATTGTGTATGAATTTTCATGGATGTTTACATGTTATATTAGAAAGCATTTCTTATTTTCAGTAATGTTATGAATGAATGAAAAGATAACATGTTAGTTGGTTAATGAAATACATTATCTTAAGGATTCAGTTCAAAAAGTTTTTAGGGTTGCTGATTCACCCCTCCCCTCTCAGTAAATCACCTTTCCATAATCCCAACAAGATAAGGATGGGGCAAGAGAGACTTAAATTTTAAAAAAAAACCAAAAATTTCAAGTTCTCATATTTTATTGTGAGGACTCATATTTAATTGGATGTTACCATTTAAATCAATCATGATAGTTTAATTGTGATTGTGTTATATGTTTCTTGATTGTAGATACTTGATTAATGACCTGTAGATATTAAATTATATTATATAAATTAAAAATATTAATGACTTTTTATTAGAAAATAATCAAAATAATAGCTCAAACTACATTGAAAAATGATTTATTCAAATTAAATGTAGAATTAATAAATTTAAATTAATGTGTTTATATAATATTTATTTGAAGTAACATAGTTTTTGAATAATGATTCCAAATATTTTATTTTTTTTACAAAAATGGCAGTATCACTAAATTATATTAATAAAAAAATTGAAAACTACATACATCATTAGGAACTGAATTCCATACAACAAATAACCAATTCTCTAAAGACTATTTTTCCTACAAAATGCCATGTCATCAAAATAGCTAAAATATCGCAAAGTTGAAATACAAGTTCTAGTCTTTCCATTGCCAAGACTAGTCAAAGATCGATTTCCCATTAAATTTGAAAGTTAAAATACAAGATTCGACCAAACCGTCGAAATAAATATAATATACCAATTTAAGCTTACAATTTAAAATGTCAACCAAATTGTCAAAAAGTACATACAATAGGATTAAACTTACAAATTTCAATTACAAAAGGATGTCGACCAACTGTCGATCATCAACACTTCACATAATCACATTAATACATCAAATACATGACTATCATAGTCTAAAAATGATGGTACCACACTATCTTTAAACAATTGTCCAATTGTATCCCTATCTCCTAAGCCTCTAGACTATGCAACCACTTGAAAATCTTGAGACAAGAGTGTGGCCTAGGCACTTTTTCTGCCAACCACGAAGTGGTTAGCTCCCTTGAGGCTCTTCCTGATATGAAAAGCACACTGACCCTGTCCGAGAAGCCTCGCAACTCAACATTGATGGATTAGAAGAATATGTTGTAACTGTGAATCTATCTACTTAACATTTTTAGTCTAAGAGAAATCCTAAACACAGGGTGGCCGAGAGATAATGAAACAACTAACCAAACATACTAATGAAACATATGCAAAGATGCTTTGGCCAAAGCATCTTTTTAAACACCAGATTTACGAGCAGGTAAATAAACAACTAATTTTACCCTTCTTTATCCATTCCACATTACATACCAATTCTAAAGAAAAATAAAAGAAATTAATCCCCCTCTAGTTTTTTCAAAATTAACTATTTCCTTCTTTTGCACCAAAAAAGTTTTTAAAAAAATATAGAGCACTCAACATAAATCACTAGCAAATGATAATTTAAAAAATATAAAATAAAACTATAACATAAGTCATTGTCAATTTGGATATTCATATTGTTTGGGTAAAATAATAAATATCAACTTATATCCTTAAAGGGCCACAAAATCATTCGTAATCAAGGATTCTGTGATATATATATATATATATATATATATATATATACATATATATATACATATATATATATACATATATATATACATATATATATACATATATATATACATATATATATATATATATATGTATATATATATATATATGTATATATATATATATGTATATATATATATATATATATATATATGTATATATATATATATATATATATATATGTATATATATATGTATATATATATATATATATATATATATATATATATATATATATATATATATATAGAGAGAGAGAGAGAGAGATATACATATATATATATATATATATATAGAGATATATACATATATATATATATATATATATATATATATATATATATATATATATATATATATATATATATATACATATATATATATATGTATATATATATATATATGTATATATATATATAGGAGCAGAGCAGAGGTGCGACTTCCTTTGGTGACGACTTGGAGTAGATTCGTTGCATACTTGTGTTGTAGCCTGGGGTTGCATTTTATTATTGTAACAAGCATTGAGCTAAGTCTGTTTGGCTCAAATGCATTTCTTATAGAGGTGATCTGTGTTTTTCAACATGGGCTCCTTCTTGTCTTTGTAATTGGGATCAATTGATGAAGAATTTTGGAGGCATTGCCTCGCCATAAATCTGGACTAGTGTACTTGCATTACATTGTTTCTTGCATTGGATTACTTAGTGGATTTCATTGTACACTTGGGACGATCAGATCTGGGCTTTCGTGTTGCGTACTGTGTTAAGGCGTAGTCTGGATTCGGTCAAGTCTGGCTTCATTGCATTAGACTTGGACAATTTTTGCCAGTGCCGCACGAGTTCCTCCCAAGTATATATGCCAATTACTTATTACTGATAATTAAAAGAATTGACTACATTCAGCTTAGTCTTAATGGATAAATGCAAGGATAGAAAAGAAAACTAAGTTTAGATTATAAGGTCAGAGTCGTGCACTGTTACCATTAATATCGAAGATACAATGTTAACTAATGGCACTGAATTTTAGATTTTAAAATCAAATAGTAAAAGATATTAAATAAAGCACATCATTTTTAAAATTTTGATCAAATGAGTTTGGGAGAATGATTTTCTATAGAAATAAAACTTATAATATTATTATAAGTAATTAAAGATTTATAATCATAGCCCCTATATTTTCCCTAGTTTCACTTTTTCAAGATAATACACAGTATGACTACAATTTCAAATAAACAAGGTAACAAATAGTGGCTTTGACAGATTTGTGACAGTAAACTAGTGATAAAAACTAAAATATTCCTATTTTAAATTAATTACATAAAAGCAACAAAATTCAACAACTAAGACATGTTGATCATGTATATATCAATAGGAGTGAGTATTAACAACCACTGACGACTCATGTATCAGGTAAAGGTGGATATTATTGGAGTTGATTTAAAAATAACCCGCAGCTCCCAAGAACATATGTATGCAAACACTTGTCCCAGAAAGAAAGAAGAAAAAACTATGGAGGCTTGAACACAAGGATCCATGAAAGAGGAGAGATTCTTGATATGCAAAACAAAAGTTGCAATTCAATAATAAAATAATGTTTTTTTACAAGAGAGATCAATCCTTATAAAAGGAGATAAAAAACCTAAAAAGGAAACCTAGGTTACATAATAATAATTAATAAAAGAATTAATCATTATATGCCTAAAGTTTAACTTAAGTAAAGAAAGAGGTAGTAAGTGACTTAATAATTAAATCAATATGGTTTAATTAATAACCAAAACAACTTATTACTCTAACACCCCCCCTTAAGATAAACTTAGGGAGTAGCTAAAAACTTAGAACTACTAGTGAAAGCAAATGGGTCCCGACAACAAAGGCCTGATCAAGTACCCAAATACAAAAGAGAGTCTCTATAAAGTAGAGAAATAGAAAAAACCACATGGGAAAAAACTCTACTCCAAAAAGAGATGAAGACTAGATCTAGGATTGAAGAAGCCTCCAAAACTAGGGAATGGTCCAAAAAATAGGAACAAAGAATGAACATGCAAAACATCACTGAAGCAAGAAGCTACAAACTTTGTAAATAAGTAACTGTTGATCTGAAGAACCTCCACTAAAATAGAACATGACCAGGTAGAGAAGACTGTAATCTGTATGAGTTCCCTCAAATGACACTACTCGAATCAGGAGGCAAACAAAGGCAAACAAAGGCAAACAACTAAACTCAAAGATACAGATGGTATAAAACACAAAAGCTTGAAGAGATGATCAATCAAAGATGGAAGAGTGCCTCCAAAAGATAGGAATGAAAGGGTGTCCATATGGTAAATGATCCATCTCAGCAGAATGCATAGGAACCGAGCCACTGTATCCACCTAGTAAATAGGAACAAATACTGAATATATAGCTCACTCCATCAAACCAAGGAAGAATAAGAATTAACAGTAGAAACCCCCCCCATAATACTGACAAGGGAGAGGTGACAAGTAGATTTAAAAGATTGGCCAATAAGAACTGCATCATGAAGCACCGAGAACATTAAAGGTGCAAAGAAAGTACGAACATATATAAAGACATCTTGAGGCTAATGTCATGGAAGGAACACTCATGTGACAAAGGTAGATGGAAAACAAAGGCAAATATCAAACCCCACATGACATTTTATAATGCAATATGAGTACAAAATGCACAAACATGTGCAAGATCCCAAGCATGCAATAGAAGGGCACTTTATCTCAGTGTGTTTGCATAAAATAATTCTTACAAAAGATGTATATAATGATCGAAGATTATAGAAGGCTGTAGAAACATGAAAAACAACTTGAAATGAGCCATTCCATACAGGGAAGAGATCTCAGGACCTGAAACATCGAAGATATTCACTAGAGTGCAGAAAATTAAAAAACTAAATAAAATATACCTGGAGAATAATCTAGAAAAATGACTCATAGCACTGGAAAGATCACAGAACAAGCCTTCCAACGATATCTTGTTTTCCAAAAATGGAGTCTGGATGCGCAAAATAGGGCTCCTAGAGTGCGAAAATGAACTTCTAGCTTTGACAGAAAAAACCCATAAAAAAAGAAAAATGATAAATTGAATCCTCCAGATCTGAATAGAACTCATTAATAGATTTCCAATGATATCTTGTTTGCCCAATTTTGACACTGTATTCTCAAGTTATGAACAAAATACCACATGGTACTCCAAAAGGGCCCAGAAGGTGCATGAAAAGTGATGATGTGTGCTGAAATCAGTGAAAAACAGGGCTAAATTTGATGTCAAAATGACCATCATTGTAAAAAATCACTTGGGACTAGCAATTGTGGCCCCTGGTCACGTGGGTGACTGCTCGCGGGGGCTGCATGACTGGCAGTCACCGCAACAATAAATGATGGCGGTAACCACGACAGTGTCATCGTGCAATGACCACGGGCCACCAAGCACTAATGATGGGCCACTAATGGTGGCCATCGGGTGACACCTGGTAATATATATATATATATATATTTTGCTTATAGTTTGAGAAGCGTGCCAGGGCTGTACAACCCCAATACAAAATGTTTTTGCCTCAAATTACAAGTTTGTCTAAATTGGACAAATTTAATATGGAAATAGGGGTTCTTGGGCACTCTAAGCTCAGTGGTGAGGTTTGTTTGAGCTCAAAGTGACTAGAAATAGAGGTTCCCCCAAGTCCACCACAAAACCTCTAAAATTTGTAGATCTAACGAACAAAGCCAAATCTCTCAAGAAGAGAACAAGGGCATAAAGATCTGAAGCTCTGATACCATATTGGAGTTGATGAGAAAATAACCCATAGCTCCCAAGAACACCTGCATGCAAACACTTGTCACAGAAAGACAGAAGCAAAAGCTATGGAGGCCTAAACACAAGGATCCATGAAAGAGGAGACATTCTTGATGTGCAAAAATAAAAGTTGCAATTCAATAATAAAATAATATTTGAGATCAATCCTTATAAAAGGAGATCAAAAAGCTAAAAGGAAACCTATGTTGCATAATAATAATTAATAAAAGAATTAATCATTATATGCCTAAAGTTTAGCTTAATTAAAGAAAGAGGTAATAAGTTACTTAATAATTAAATCAATATGATTTAATTAATAAGAAAAACAAATATTTAAGATTGTGAAAAGGATGAGGCAACGGGAAGCAAATCAATGCAGATATATAAGCATTTCGGTTCAGATTTACCATCTTATTCAAATGAAAAATATTTAAGCTTGTGACAAAGATGAGGCAACAAGAAGCAGATCAATGTAGACATATAAGCATTTCGGTTTAGATTTATCATCTTATTCAAATGACAGTTATAGGTTTGGTAATATTCGGTTATTTAGTTTTAGTAATGAAGATAGAGTGACAACAAAATAGATCTTTTGGGTTTTGTACCATTAAAATTTGAATGGTTAAGTTCATAAACCAATTGCAAACTAACTTGTTTAAACTAGTGACAGGACAATGATTCAATAGACAACAACAATTACTCTGACATCATGCCTAGCAATTGAAGGATAAAAACAAACATACACCCAAAACAAAGTCCAAGGTTGAGATAAGAATAATGAATAATGCTACCATGGTGTAAGGTATCATGTCCAAGTAATGACAAAAAACATCACCAATAAGAAAGGATTTGATTTTTTCTACCACAGTAAGGACAAGGATATTAAGTCCTCCAAAGATTAACTCCTATATTTAATGATAAACTAAAAGGTAAGGAAACAACTTGACAGTTACCTTCCTATTTCTATTTTTAAACAAATAACTCCATAACTATAAAAGAGGGCCATCATCTATGCAAGATCGCAGCTGAGCTTAGAAAAACAAATAACATAAACAATGCCTAGCTTAAAACACACGCTAAAAAAATAGTTTTCAATATATAGAGAAAAGTAATGATATTTTTGTCAAACCCAACAGTTGGCTCAATGCATTTACCATCAGTGAGGAATAAAGACAATTTCATTTCTCGGACAACCATGATAACTGCTAAACAATGAGACCAAAGACATGAAGAAATCTCCAAGAAAAATAATAGGATGAAAAATGCTCATCAACAACGTACTATTTAAAAAAATAAATAACAAAGGCTGGAGGAAAATGGGCGTTTTAGCTAGACAAAAAGGAGTGACATGCACTACACAAACTAGGAGCAAGAAGAACACATCTTTCCTTAAATTTACTTATCTCTTAGGTTTCAAACTTATGACCAGAAGAAATAAAATTTCCTTCTGATAAATCAAATGTTGTTAAACGCCAGATCTTATACAGTCTTTGAATTATTCTAGTCCCCTAAATAAAAGAAATTTTCTTTTTATTACCAGAAGGATAATAACGTAAGAATAAAAATAACCTAGTAATTTAACTGTTGCCCAAAATTTCCCTGTCATTCATTTTTGGCCACGGTTCCTATTTTCCAAAAGAAATGCTCAAGTGTCAAAACTCTCTATGTTTTCTACCTTTTAATGTCGAGAGTCCAGTGTGTTTTCTGCTCAAGTGTCGAAAACCCAGTGTGTTTTCAACCTCCTCTCTGCAGGCTCGGGATGTTTCTGCCTTTTGGTTTGAAAGTTTGGTGTGTTTTCGACCTCTCCACTCTCAAAGTTCGGTGTGTTTTCGACCTCTCCGCTCTTAAAATTCAGTGTGTTTTCAGCCTTTGCTCAAAAAACACTCTGTGTTTTCAGCATCCTCTATGTTTTGACCCTAAGTGCGCAATCGATCAGGCGGGTCCCGGTGCTTAAGGCCATTCCAATGTAGTCAAGATCTAACGGCTGTCACATGATCGCATGGGATCTTTTGATCCCATGAGATCACGCGACAATCATTGATGCGGTATCTCTGATCGGTGGTCAATCTTTGGTGGTGGTTGGTGACTAACATCATGCGGTTTGTCGCATGATCACATGGGATCTTCCGATCCCATGTGACCATGCGATAAACTGTCAGCGGTTTTGGTAGTGGTGGTTTGCAGTTCTAGCAGTCAGCATCACACGGTCGGTCGCATGATCGCATGTGACCTATTAACTGTATGAGATCATGCGACAGACAGTAAGTAGGGCCGGAGGTTTCTACATGACTGCAAGTGCGAGGAGATCCGACAGTGGTCATATGATCTCATGGGATCTTCCGATCCCATGCGATCATGCGACAACCATTAGATGGGAATTTGGAGGTTGCGGTGGGTCCTATGCTGGGGTGCTGAGGTGTTTGCTGATGTGGCAGTCAAACCAAATGGGGGAGTGACACATGGCGGTTCTAGGCTCAGGGTTGGCAAGCTTTGCGCGATTGCACAATTGGAGGTGGGCCTGGTTCTAGGTTCGGTCGGGTAATCTCACAATGAAAAGGAGAATATTCTTTCTATTTGGTGATTACGAGACTTCCCTTAGTCGGGTAATCTCCTAACGGAGGGGAATATGCCAAAAAAAATTTGAGACCCAGCGACTGCCGTCGGATGAAGCAAGGATCAACAATTTTTTGCATGGTTGCTGGATGTGGCCTGGGGTTAAGAAGGAAACAAGCAGTTCAGTGACAAGGGGAATTTGGAACCCAAGGTGTAGCCAGGGTTAAGTTTGCAGTGCGGTCTTGTGGGGCCGAGTTATCTTGCGTGGAAGAGCGACAGTTTTCAAAGGGTTGTCGCATGATCGCATGAAGCCTTTTGGGCTCATGCGATCATGCGACCACTAACTTTTTCAAGGCAGTGTGGTCGTGGGTCCAGCCGTGTGTTCGGCTCCTATTGGGCCACGTGGCAAAATTTGACAAATGTGACATCTTGCGAATCCAATGACATTTGTAGCAAAGCAGTGGCAATTTCTAAGGAGCTTGTCGCATGATCGCATGAGGCTTTTTTAGCTCATGCGACCAGTGACATTTTTAATATAGTGCGACTTGTTTTTCATGAGCTTTCTTCTAAGGGAAATGTTTGCAAGTGCAGGTAGCTGAAATTTATGATTTCTGGAGGCGGTTGCTGGGAGATTTTGTAGATTTTTTAGGCAGTCATTTGTGGTCCTTTCCAAGATCTGGGATCGGATTTTGTGCATTCATGATAGTATGGGCTTGCAGGAGGGATGTTGGATCCAGGCTTTTTTGTTGGCAGGCATGATCAAGTGCAAAATGGACACGCAAAGGGAGAAATATCTAATCTGTTGAGATATTTTCAAAGAGGCATTTATGATCAATTTTTGACTGCCAGGGTTTATTATTAAACTATAAATCTAGTAACCCCGGTTAGTTTTTGAGACTCCTACCTACGTGCAGTTGAGTGATGTATATATTGTTTTTTTGGAGCTTTTGAGCTCAGAATTGACATTTTGTAAAAAGGGAAAGTCTTTCCTTGGAGAACTATCTGTAGCATTTTTGCTCTCTAGTTTCCCACATCTTGTAAGTTTTCATTGATGAATTCAAATATTGCAAAGCATTCTGTGACATTTTCGTTGTCCTCATGCCTTCATGTCTGGATTATCTCTTATTGAATCAAAGTTTATGAATGATTTCAATGATATCTCAGGTTTCCTGATTCCTCTTACTTTCTGCAATTTTGTGTGTTTCTTGTGTCTGATCTGATTTAGGTGTTTTGTGGGTATACTACAGCCCCTAGTAGCCTTGTCTCATTCCTACACCTAGTTACAGAAAAGGATGTTTGTTTGCAGGTCATAGGTTGAGTCCCCTGTTCACACCCTCCTATGAAATACTTATGCAAGCCTATTCAGTAAGTTGTAATCTCTTGGACCTAATTCCTTCATTGGTTTCATCCCTCTGTACTGAGATCCAAACCTAAGTTCGGTGCATCACCTAGTAGGTAGATTTGCTTTCAATCATTTCCTTTCATGTACTCCTTCTATCCCTTTCCCTCAAAAGTTTACATTTCATGTTAAGAGAAAATCTAGGTGACTATCCAAGAGGAACCAGCCTAGAACCTAGAGGTCTCATCTCGGTTAGCAAAAGGTCCCACAACCTTGAGATGATTCCCTTGTTATACTACGAGAGCTTGAACTAAGGGTGCAAATTCAGTGTATAACATTAATAACGAGCCTTGAAGGATTGGTTGGCCTTTCCCACTTCCTCCAGTGCGTGTGTTCCCTATGTGTGAATCCTTTCTTTCATGTTCAATTCCCTTTACTCAATTCTTCCCTCCCCTCTTTTAGCATGCAACTCCAAGTTTCACATTAAATGACTACCAAATGATTAAATGTCCACTCTCCCATTTTTAATGACCAGGTAAATTTGTGCAACTCATTTTGAGTTTGTCAAGTTTTATTCAATTTGAAATTCATCACTTAACAGGTGGATAATTATGACATTTTTTTATTACTTAAAAAAAAGATTTTATATACATATAAATAAAAGTATATAGTTGTATAAAAAAGAAAAAAGAAAAAAATTATTTTCCTTCAATTTAAAATCTTGGCATTATTCAATAAGAAAACAAAAAAATGAATTTGTCTATAATTAAACCAAGAATAATTTACTCTAACATAAAATCATATTATGTAAAATTATTTTTAATAATTTCTATTTTTCTTTCTAATTTAGATAACTTTTTTTACACAATCACACACACATCTGCAATGTAATAAAAATCATATCATTAAATTTATATTACAAAGAAAATAAAAACTAAGTGGTGTGTGAAGTTTAACCATCTTTTTTTGATCACATCCTTACTAAGGAGCTAACCTCCTCTACCTCGACCACACCCCCGTCGTCGATCCTGATTTCCATTCAAAACTCAATTTGAAATCAGTAGGTTAGTACAAAAATCCAAATCGAATTGAAATAGCTATATTTCATAACATAAATATTCACCTTTTTAATATTCAACTTCTTTCAATAACCTTTGAAATTTAAATATCAACAATATTAATCCCCTTCTAACATGAGAAATAATCAAATCCAATATACATTTCATACATCGAATTAAATAATACCTATATGATACACCAAAATGTCAAATATAAACTAATAAATCAACATGTCTAAAATGGCTAAGTGAAACGACTTGGTTGAAAACACGCGACCAAGTCCATAAAAGTCAAATAAAATCACTAAATATACTGGAAAATAGGAATCTGCAAAATTGGGTTATGAAAAATTCCCAATTGCAATTACCTAAACCAAGACCCCACTATACGATATATATGAGTTGATACAACTATCTTGAAACAAAGCCTACTAAAAAAGACCCATCTTAAAGAAGAATTCGAGTCAAGCCCAAGCAAAAAATAATAGATAGTATGGTGGAGAAGATGACTAGAACATGGAAAAACAAAATGACCCATCACAGAACAACATTAGGGTCCAACATACCTCATGAGGGAAAACCTATAAACTTACAAATAACCAAATATATAGAAGTATGTTGTAGAAGAGACAATCTAGTAGAAAGAGGAAATTTAGAACTCCCAAGAGCTAGGTCCTTCCTCTGGGGGAACCTAGTTGCAAGGGTCCCACCTCCATGGGCTCATCATCTAAATGCACCAGGTGACCAAAAATCTCATGCAACTTGATAAATCTGTTAATGGAAGAGTTAAGAGTAGTTGGCTCCATGGTGTGAATGAAATCATAGAACTTTCTCAAACTATCATCATGTTCATTGCATATAATACCCACCCTCATAAAAAATAAAAGCTTGCCATAAAAACCATCGGTAGCCAAATTTGAGAAATCCATAAAACCACCAATAGGAAAATCTCCATAGGATAGAGAATAAAACTCTAATTCTTTGTAAAAAATAGGGAAAGGGGACATATAAGGATACATTTAGGCATTGGAAACAACTATAACCATGTCTTTTTCTAGTAAAAGATCCATGCACATTGTTAGAAAGTGAGACATCACCTTCGATGCTAATACATTGGAATTTTAATTGAGTCATTGCTTACCAATAATCAAATGAAAAGAAAAGATATACCCCAATTTTGTAGAGACATAAGGGATCCGGTCCCTTCTATCCCAGAATTGCACAGGAAGATCATCTTTGTAATCCATGAATACAACACCATAAAAATACTGAAGGATTGACCATTCACAGTGATTTTCAATAAGACACAGTCTGAATTTAAAGAATACATTTGAAAGGTAACTCTTCCAAGTATTGATAGAATCATATTTATTATCTACATGTCCATTAAAGTTGGCACATGCTTAAGCATAATGAACCAAATGACTCTATTTATCAATTATTTTAAATTATTGTTTGTGTAGATTAATGTTTATTCAAACTCATGATTTAAAGTTTAACATGAAATTAGAATAAAATCTCAAAAAAATCTTTTTAAATTATTGATCGAGCAAACTAAATATCTCAAACTATTTACTCACATAATGACTCTCATTTTCTTATAAAACTTATTATCTTAGTTAATTGGTACTAACCAAGAAAAGGCCAAACATGGTAGAAGGTTGGATTCTATTACATTTAGATTTAGTTTGTGTCTAGTAATAGTACATAAGTATATTAATAAATAAGAAAACCTAGGAATTATGTGTCAATCTTTATGATAATGGGAATCAACAAATTGCTTTATGAATATGCATGCAAGTAGAAATTGGTGTTAATGCAACTAGAGAAAATGAACCATATTTTTCAAGAGAATTGCCATAAAAATAGAGGTGTTTGGAGAATGTTGTGTGTAGTGCATGAATCAAACTTATGACTAGTGTATAAAAAGATAAGAAATTTGATAAATATAGAGACATTAAATGAAAGGTGGAAATGTCAACTCAAAAGAAAAGAGAGCATAACAAAAGAAGCCAAACTTTTGAATAGCAAAGAAAGTCCATTGAAATTTATAACTACCATGCCATTACTAAATCTTAGATAGTTATTCTAAAATTGTAGATGTCATTTACATTGGCCAATGAAATTTGAGAAGTGTTTGGAAAATTAGTATGTATACAAAGAAATCATCAAAGGTGAGGCTATTAAAACCATGAATAGATGACTGTGAATTTTTTTGTGAATGACTTAAGGAAGTGAACTATGTATGTAAGGGAGGGAACATTGAAGAGACTCTAATAAGGGATGTCTTGTGAATCAATTATCATAGGTAATAGTTGGTATCATACTCCAATGTCTTTCAAGTTTCATCATAATTCATCCACACTCAGACCAAATATAAATCAACAGTCTGTAAAAATTTCAAATTTCATACAATATATACTATTGTATGTTTTTCAAACAAGAACAAACATTTAGTTGGACTAGCACATTATTTCCTCAATACTAGATGAATATATCAACTTTCAAATTTATCTAGAAGCAAAAAGATAAAACATTAACTTCATCTCCCTTGCTTCATGCTACCTTTTATGCACTTTGAGATAATCATTATACAATATGCACAATTTTAGAATCCTTCTTATCCTTATTTGGTTTTCTTCTCCATATTTTCATAGGCCCCTTATTTTGCTTGCTTAGAGTATCTTCTTTCTTAGGTGATTTTAACAATTTACTTCTACAAAACTTGACTCTATATCCAAAACCATTTCATTTATAAAACATGATTTGATGGTTAATAGAAGAAGCATAAGTGTTTCTTGACAATTCAATATCATTCAAATACTTTCATTTTCCTATCAACCAACAGTCTCTTTTCATATGCCCAATCTTATTGTAGTTATAAAAAACAATATTGTAGTTTTGATTTGACCACCCATAATAACTAAAATTTATATCTCTATCACCATACTTATCACAAACATAGAAATAACCATGAAACTGAGAAAAAATGTACCTCATTCAATGATTTTGCCTAGCAGATAGAGATCTTGTGGGCCAATTATTCCTTCTTCCAATTTTGTTGATACCTTTTTGTTGTATTCTATCAGTAGCATTGTTTTTTGTTTCAGAACCAGTAGTACAATAATCCAAGTCTCTTATTTCTTGGTTCTTGTCTAACATTGAAACTCTATCCATATTTTGTTGCAAATACTATTTTATGTTGAGACTCATCTTTAATTCTAGATATTTGTCCTTTTTCATACCCTAAACCAAAAATGTCTTTGTGGTGCTTTTTCTTATCCATCATCTCATTTATCTTACTAGAAATTTGATCAAACTTATGATTTTTCTATAACTAAGATTTTTCATTTTCAAGATCTTGCCTTAGAGAATCTATTTCACTCTCTAACTTTTGGAACTAACTTGTTTTAATTTCCAAATTTTATTTTATTACTTCTACTATTCTCTTAGTCTCTTCTTCTTTTTCTTGACTTCTTCAAGTTGATTTTTACAATCTGTAATCAATTTTTTAACATTATCAAGGGCTAAAAGAGTTTTAGTCTTAAAATCCATTTATTATTGGAGTTTCTTCTCTAAGATTTTATTTTATTTTCTAAGTTTCTTTAATTCATCAAGGACACAAAACAACTCTCCTTCAAAGTAAACCTCAACCTCATCATCTACGACTTCTTGTTCAAACTCACTCAAACTCTAAAATTCATTTTTAACTATAGGATTGTACTTATCATCACTTATAGAAGCAACTAGCAAGGACTTTTCTTGAGACAATAATTCACTAGACTTGATAGGGACTTTTTGATCCTCTTTGTGTTTGACACTAGTGGTTTTATTTTCACCTCTTATCCATGATGAGTACTCCACTACCAGGAATCCCCTAAGATGGTTATTCAGGGTTTGGCTTTGATGCCACTTGTTGGAATACAATACCACTAAGGGGGGGAGGGTGAATCAATGGTATACCAATTTCAAATGACCTTAAAATATTCTTTCAAAAACATGAAACATAACAACTATGAGGACATATATACTTAGTATCAATAACTTTGATCAACTCAAACCTTTAACATGATCAACCATAATGAAGATGAATAGAGGACACAATTTAAAAAACAATGATACATGATGAATATGTGTTCATGAAAATCAAATAAAATTTAGACAACTTTAAAACTAAATGAGACATGATAGAAAATGAATATGTGGATCAAAAACATCAGTGATAATAATAACTTATAACACAAATAATGTCATGAGTGGAAAACCCTCAAGGAGAATAAAAACCACTTGAAAAATGCCTCAATGGCTTATTTAGAAAATGCCTCACTAGCTACAATGTGTCTCACTAATATTTAAATGTGCCACACTAGAAATGTGCATCGTTGACAATACTATCTCACTAATAGATTTTAAATTCCTCACTAGTTATACATTATCACTTCACAAATATTTTTGAATTCTTATATAGAGTATCATCTATATTTCTCTTCTCAACATCTTTTGATCTCGCATCACTTGAGATACACAAGAAAAGTACAATACTTTGCACATATAAAATACCATTGTATATATTTTGATTATACCTATTGATACATTATACAATGAAACTAACTTTCAATTCTTTGCAAATGCTTTGTAAAATTATCTCAATGAATCAGATATTAAAATTGAATGATCATTCATATGAATCATTAGAAGCCAATAGCTCTCACATAGAGGATAATAAAGAATGATGTCTCTTTCTAATGCAATCACACTCATCTCATTGAATTTCTTCAATACAATGCACATATATAGTGCTCATTATTTCTATTTTTCAAATGAATTGTTACTTCATAACAAATTTGTATACCTTTAACAAATAACTAAAAGAACAATATTGAGTTTTGTTACTTGAACAAAATAAATAGTCATGATTTCCTAATTTTCTTTTAGAAAATAATAATCAGTCTTATGTTTTTTTTTATCAAAAACCAAACCATGGTAAAGTCAAAATAGTAACCCAACCTGGGGTTTTTAACAAATTATTAACACAAGATAAATTAGAGGCCATTTTTTAATAACCAATCTCAATCATATACAAGAATACCCGAACAAGGGTTTAGACTTTCAAAAAAAAATTCTTTCTCACTAGCCCATAATAGAAATAAGACATTAGAAAATTGAGATGTATATTTTACACAAATAAAGACTATTTGTAAAATACACAAAAGAAAAATTATTCAACTGTTTATCTCAAGGCTATCATAGTGACCTCGAAAAGAAAACTAGAGTTTAGAAAAACTTAACTTCAAAACACTATAACTTAAACAAAAAACCCCGACTAGGTTTAAAACCCTTAACAAATTACAACTAGAACAACTTTAGCAGAATGAGTGTGTTTAACAAAGATAAAAAAAACAAAACATCAAATAGACATTGTTAAAACAAACACATTTGAAAAAGAAAACATAAATCCTTTGTTCTTTTTAAAAGAACCATAATTTTAAGGAACAAAGACACATATTCAGGGTTTTTCTTTTCACTGAAGAACAAATTTCCATAAACTACCACCAAATCTTTGTAACCTATCAAACCACTATTCAAAAATAGTTTCAAGATAGTTGGTTTCTTACCACAAATATGTCTCCATAGCTATGAAAAATCCTAACTAATCAATTCATGCCCTATCTCGAGGGCTTACAAAATGGACCAACAAAATGTCTTTCCAAATGACCTTCAAGTTATATTTATTTGTATAAGATTTTGATTTTTGTGACTTTTTCATTACACCTTTCAAAGAACATGCCCCCTAAGATGGGATACAATTATCTCTCTATTATTTAAAATAATCTATCAAATGTCTCCAGCCAAGGCTTTAGACATTATGTTTAATGTTCATGACAACCTTGAATTCATATTTACTTTATAATGAAACAAGCCCTCATTCTTTGCACATATAAATTGAAGTGAACATATAGATAAAGAGTCTTATTATTAAGACCCTAATGTAAGTGTATATCAATAGAATCTTTATCATCTTGAATGGTAATGTAACCTTTTTCAAATCATGTAAATGTATTTTCAAATGATAACAACTTTAGTCTCTTATTACATATGCAAGGTGATAAGACCTTATACAATATGAACTATAATAAACATCTTGTTCTAAATGATCAATTAATTAAATAGTTGAAAAAGCTATTATGATGAAATGCACATGCCTCAAATTGAAATACCAAACTGCAAGATACTATGATGCATATTAAACAAGAATACCAATGGAAGATGTGATCAAGAACATCTTGACATCTTATTGTCCTGACATGAACGCCAACACATGTCAAAGGGGACAATAGATCTATAGATGTGAATTTATCTAGATATCATCATATAACAGCATGTTCCATCATCGTAGAGTCATCATGCATATATTATCTTCACCAAAATCACAAGTATAACCTACTATCCACATTTATAGTGATATCATATGAACAAAGGAATGTAACTGTAATTGAATGCATCATATGGATGCCATTACCAAAATAATAATATACACATAGGACCGTAGGATATAGCATAAACAAATTCCATCTCAAATTAAAATAAAGAAATGGAAGAATGTGAACATAGGAGGCACTACATGAAACCCAAATTTTGAATCTCCCCTAAACATTTTACCTCTATCATTCCTTTTCTCATCCATGTAGTTATTGTTATTAAAAAATATATTTTACTCTGAATTGTGCAAATAGTCATTCCTAGAGAAAGATTCATAATCAACTTTGACAATAAACTCATTATTTTGAGAATCCAAAAATAAATCTAGTTTCTTTCCACACCCAACATCCTTTGAATTTGCATAATCTAAAACACCTTCGGACTCCTTAAAATTCTTTTTATTATCATGGATAATATCAAACTTACAAACATCATATTTAATATCATGATTTACAAGGTGAATATGATCAAATGGTAGATTCATGAAGGATTTAAATAATAAACCTAATTCACACTTTTGTGCATATCTCTGATACCCATCTATAAAAAGTTTGGAAGTTTGTTTAACTCTAAGAGAACATTCTTCTTCATTCTCCTGTTTAAAACACTTTCCTCATCTTGATCATTAGATGAATGAAAATTATCATGCAATTGCATACCCAAAAAAACATCTTTACTTTCTTGTTCATTCTCAACTAATGTAATTGGTAGAAGAATAAAGGAGGTGATGTATGGAAGAATATGTGCTCACCCTTAAAAAGTCACGGTACAATAGGTAAATTTCTAGGAAAAAAATTGAGATGCCAAAGCTCTTTTTCAAATACATGTAATTGGAATGGACCACATTTATTTATGTTTTCTAAGGACCCACCACCCACATATGTGGATGACCTACTAGGAAATTCCAAGAAAAAATTGAGCATCCACCCATTTTAGAACACATATTTGGGAAATTAGAGAAATATAAGCTGTGACTGAAACCCAATAAGTGTGTCTTTGAAGTCAAATTAGGGAAATGATTGGGCTTCATTATTTATATACATGGCATAGAGGTAGACCCCAAAATTTTCAAAGTGATTATGGACATGTTGCCTCCTAAGACACTCAAGCAATTGCATAGCTTTTAGGGTGAGCTTTATTATATTCTTTAGTTTATTTCTTAGCTATCAAATAAGTTCCAAACTTCCACTCATCTTGTTAAAAAGGATACAATATTTAAATGATATATTTTGTGATACAAGGTTTTGATAAGATTAAGGAATACTTGGTTCATTCACTTGTCTTAGTATCACCTATTCTAAGTTGAACCTTTATCTCCTATATTTTTACAACAGTAATAGCACTAGGGAACTACTTTCCCAACATAATGACTAGGTAGAGAACATGCTATATATTACATCACTTGTACTTGTGTTAGATATGAGATGAATTATTCACATATGGAGAAGGCATGCCTATTTGTGATCTTTTACTCCTAGAAATTGTGATATTACATGTTGAATTACACCATCAAGATCATATATAAGATCAATCCTTTGATATACATACTATCCAAAATGATCCTCATAGGTCATATGGTTAAATGAGTTATGTTGCTAAGTGAGTTTTGTTGAAACTACAATTGATTAACTACTTGGAGAATAGAATGGGAGAATGTGATGATGATCACTGAGCTACTAAGGTATATTTGAGACATTAGATCAGTTGTTATATTGTCATTGATGTCAACTAGTTTTGACTTAAATTATCATGATAGTTGGAAACATCTGAAGGAGGTAATATTGGTAAGGGAAAGGAGATATTAGCTTGAAGATGAGATGTATGAGTAAGTTATGATAAGGTATTCATTGGGAAATGTATTGATGAGTCTATGATAGTATGATAGTGATTTGATTGGATTACATGATTTTGCTAAGTATTGAAGATAAAAAAATTTACAAGTTAATTTGGTCGGTATATGAAGAACTTAGTGTACACTAAGTAGGTGTAGTGTACACCGAGTGTGGTATTAACTAAGAAGGAAGAAACTGACCCATCATAGTATTGACCAAGTGGGAGAAATAAGGAGGAACATGTGATTATCAACATGAGATGATGAGATGGAAGAACCTGGAAGATTCTAAGGATAAAGATATAGTTTATTATGAAAATCTATGACTAACAAAATTCAAGGTTGATCGGATGATGAAGGTTGCAAATTTTTTAAGGCACAAGTTCTGAGGAAGGTTGAAGAGGCAAAATCAATGATGGAGATTAAGAGACAAAATCTATGGCTGAAAAGAAAATGATTTATCATGTCTATATAAGGAGACAATAAATTCAAAGAGAGAATCATGTAAAAAGAAGACTGTATACATGTGAATCTGATCAGAAAGGTTGAAGTTTAAGAACCGAGTAATTCTACAGACCTAACTAAGTAACAAAAGGAGATAACTAAGAAGAATAAAGTTAAAGGAAGAAGGAGATTGAAGAAATTATGATGAATAGAGATATATTGACCTTAACATCAATCTGGATATGAGCAAGTGAAGTTGTATTTGAATCAGGTTATATATTGTTTCTTTCTAACCATTTCTACAGACAAAATCTCTTAACCAAGTGAGACGTAATTGTCTTTGTTATTTCTTAATGGCATTAAATGAATGTTGCTTGTTTTCTTGTTGACCCAAGTGAATGTATGTCACAGAGAACTATTAGTGATAAATCCTCTAAAAAGGTCACACCGTACAGTGTGTTTTGTAACCTTTAACAAGGCTGGCTATTAACTGAGCTCACTTCAAAAGAGTGAAAATATTTTAGGTATCGGTCCCAGGTGGTTTTTTCCCTTAACATGGTTTCCATGTTAAAAATCAAGTGTTAAATGTGTATGCATGTGATGTTTTGATATTTTACTTTACACATTACAGTAATTGGTTTAATCAGTATATGTTTACATTATCTGACAGAAAGGCACAATCAAGTGTTTACTGAGTTTTTTATGTTTATTTTTTGAAGTTGGTATTATACATAAGAGAGAGGAATTTGGGACCGTAGGATAAATGGACTTAATTGATTCACCCCCCCTCTCAGTTATCTAACAATTGGTATTAGAGATCAAGTGCTTAAAAGAAATTTTTTGAAGGACTTAATTTAAATATCTAAAGATGTATAAGAGAGAGGTACCAAAGCTAAACAAGGATAATTTCTCAACATGGAAAAGTAGGATAAAGCTATTTTTATCAAGCATTGGGGATTCTACACTATACTATTTGGAAAATAAATTCATAACACCTACTGGTCCTTTGACTATCAACTAGATGAAAGAAAGAAAAGAGATTAATGCAATGATGATTGAGATTTCTTCTTCTTTATCAGATTTTGAATTTGAAGATATTAATAATTGTACAACTATAAAAGAGATGCGGGACAAACTAACACTAGTACATGGTAGAGATCAAAATGTGCTCAAGGAAAAGGCATAAATCTTGAGAGGTAAATTTTATGATATGAAGATGAAAGAAGGTGAAAACATTACTCAGTACAACAACTGAGTCAAGGAAGTGGTCAATGCTATTCGTGGAGCAGGTGGAATTATTGAATAAGAAACTGTGGTAAGTAAAATTCTTAGAAAATGATCGCCTGCCTATGCTATTAGAGTCTTTGCAATACATGAAATGAGAACAATTCCTGGTAATGATATTTCTCGTAATAGTTTGATTGGTAGATTGACTGCATTTGAGATTAACAACTATGATAACAATATTTTATCTAAGGAAGAATTTGCATTTGTGACATCTTTAACTACTGGAAGATCAAGTAGTAGAAATGGAAGTGATACTAAATCTAAAGAAGATGAGCTTGAAGAACTTGAAGCATTAATGACTAGAAGGCTATCAAAAGGCAAAGGAAAGTATAGAGGTAAACTACCCTTGGTATGTTTCAAATGTAAAGAGATTGATCATATTATTGCAAGATGTCCTGACAGGAATAATAATGAGAGAACAAGTGAAAGATCAAATGAAAGAAAGAATGATAGAAGAGATTACTGAGATCATAGAGGCAACTGACAACAAGGAAATAGAGAAAACTAAGACTACAGAGATAAAGGAAAAAATGCATGCTACCTAGTTGAAGACGATGTTAACACCGGGTCTGAAACTGATGAAGATATAGAAGTGGTATTTGTTGCATTGAAGGAAGATTTTGAAGAAGAAGAAAGGTATGTAGAAAAGGAACTTATTTATAAAGTAAGAAAGAATGATACTTGGATTATTGATAGTGGCTTCACACATCATATAACTGGTGATGATAAAAATTTTGAATATCTTGAACATTATAACAGAGGATTCATAAAAATGGGAAATAATACACCTTGTCAAGTAAAAGGTAAATGATCTATATTGCTTAACAACAAGATGAGATGTGAAAATGCTTATTGGGTCAAAGGACTTAACTATAATCTATTGAGTGTATCATAGTTGAATAACACATGTCACTCAGTTGCATTTGAGATATGAAAAGTAAAGATCTATGATGATGCTGGAAGACTGATTGGTACTGGTGAACAATCAAGAGGTAACCTATTTTACTTGGATAATGTTGAAACTTCATGTTTATTGGCTAATAATGATGATGTTTGGTTTTAACAAAAGAGGTTATGTCATGTGAATTTTGACAACATGGTAAAGATCATTAAGAAAAGGAAAGTTACAGGTTTACCGAGTTTGTCTAAGCCTAACCAAGTAATGTGAAAACAATGTCAAATGGGTAAAATGACAAAGTCTAGTTTTAAGAGCAAACAATACTTGTGTGATAAAATGTTTTCACACTTCTATGAGTCTTTATATCCAAGATTTACCAAGAATGAGGTCTCAAATGGTGACTCATAGCTCTCTATTCATGGAGTGCAAGGGTTTATGATGAAGGCCCTCAGATTAGACCTAGTTTGTGTCCATGCAAGTACACCATAAACTGAGAGATTCAAAGAGAAAAAACAAGAATGCTAGTCTCCATGATCATCAAGTATGCATGCGAATGAAAATGAAAGCTATTCTATATGATAAAAATGCATGAAATCAAACTAATCTATGAAAGGAAATGCTTATGCAAGATTATTCTATGAAAGGAAATATGAATCTAATATACCATGCAAGTGCAATATTAATCTAAATGGATTGGCATGGGGCATGAGAGAAGAAGACAAGAAAAGAGAAATTGCAATATCCAAGCTCAAGTGCTCAAGAATCTTCTCCAAAATTGCTCTCCAAACCTACAACATAACAATACAAAAATCTTCTATCATGAAATGAGAAGGAGAGGACTCCTTATAAAGAATCTTGGATGGTCAAGATTAAGAGGCAAAAAGAAATGAGCAATGGTGGAGATTAAATCTTCATTGATCCATGTGCTCAAGATTCTTTAAGAGGCAAAAAGATGAAAAAGGCCCACCACTTAAAAGTATATGCATTCAAAGTGGAGAGAAAAATGGATTTTTATTTATTTTATTTCCTTTTTCAACACAAGAAGAGATTTAAGTGGGGATTTTATTAAAAGAGGAATTTTATTTTAATAAGATGATCTATTTAATTAAAAGGGAAGTTTTCTTTTAATGAAATGAGGCTTAGGATAAAATGATCAAACCTTAGGAAATATTAAAATAATTAAATTAATTGTGATTTGATCAAGGAAATTGATTTGAATTGAAAATATTGCAAAGCATTGATTCAGGAAATTGATAAATTGATGAATGGGGGCCCAAAGTCTAGGTGACCATTTTAGGGTGCATACATTTTCCCCTCTTTGACTAATGTGTGATCTTCATGGGAACACATGTAGTCAAAGAATGAATTTGAAGTGTGAGATTGATTTGGGATCACAAAACAACCCAGACATGTGATCGACGGAAGGGAACACATTAGGACAAAGATAAGTTGATTGAAAAAGACAAGGCCAACACCCTTGTAAATAGGTAATTGTCAAGTCTCAAGAAAGGTTGCCTCAAGTGAAGCAATTGATAGGATTGATAAAGCTGAATCAAGGATTGAAGTTTTATAAGTACTGCCCCCTCGTGATCGAAATCAAAATGAGATAGAGGAGAAACTATAAATTGATAAATTTGATCAAATTGAACTAAAAATAAGGTTCTTGATGTAAGATGAAAGATATAAGGATCACAGAACCAAGGTAGATCGTCAAACATGAAATATTATGCCCCAAGGTTGAATTAGAAGAAAAAAAGTGGGGTGAAAATGAATGGAAGATAGAAGTTTGGAAGAGGTGGAAAAAAATGGAGAGAAGAAAGGGAATTTGCCTCAAGAAAGAGAATGCCTCAAAATCAATCAACTATTTAAGATAGAAAATTTGGATTAAGATCATGAAAGAAGATAAGGAAATGAAGATCAAAACATGACCATAGTTGATTAAAAGTCCAAAAGAAAGATGAAGGAAAACCCTCTCAAACTCCTAATGCAGCCTAAAAATGCAAATTAACATGAAGTCTAACAATGCAAGCTACATGAAAATGCAAAGGTGTACTTGCAATAGAACAACTGTAACATAGGATTTTGTGTTCATCATTCATTAGATAATGTTAAGGAACTTATTTTCATCATTGGGCCATTATTAACAGACATCAGAAAATCACACAATCATCACTAGTCACAAGCGCAACTATGAAGATATGAATGTGATTTATATCGGATTAGAATGTGGAAAGATTCTAACATAAGCATCAAAGACATAAAGGTCAAGATGGCTTTGATGTTAGCTTATCCAATTTAATGTAGCAAAACCATGCTCGCATCAAGGCATAGATGCCAGGATGACCATAAGAATGGTTGTGCAAAAATAGTCAAGGATGATGCCTCAAATCTCCTAAGTATTTCAAGGGAACAACAAGAGACACTCAAGAGCTTCAAGACCACACACACAAGCAGAAAGAAATTAAAAACATGCCTCATGCCCCAAGTCCTCTAGCTATGCATCCTGAAGAGACTTATTAGACAATGACACTCAATGAAAATGAATAATAGTCAACACACAAAGAAAAGATCATGACATAGCTCAAGCATTAAGTGGTGTTTAAAAATTTAAGTGTGTTCACTGATACTGAGTTCCGAGGATAAGGATCGAATGCTTTCAAGTAGGTAAGATCACATGACAAAACTGGGTAAGACCAAATTGATAAGTGTTGAAAAACACTAGACATCAAGGATTGTGTTGAAAAACACAGTCGGGGTGGTGTCCCAAATACTAATGCATCCAAGAGACCAAAGCTAACACACTAATGCCCCCTAGAAAAAAGACAAAGACCAATTCCAAACCAAGGAAACAAGGACAAGGCATGATGGAAAAAGGCTAAGTGTCGAGGATGAGTGCTAAGAAACAGGGGTGCAAAGGCTTCAAGTAGCACCCATTTCCAGGTTTTCACCACTTGGATTTTATTGCAATTTTTTTTGGTATTTTTGGTATTTTTGGAATTTTATTTTTTTTGAGATACATCAAAGAACCTTTTGCTAGGTTTTCACTAAGATGATCATTTTTTCATGACATTTTCAGATTTTTAGAATTTTTTGACAATATATCATTTTTTTGAATTTTTTCAGGATCAATAAGTATGTACAAAGGATGCCCCTGAGCAGAATGGGCATCATGGATAGAACTTCTTTAGGTGCAAGACATTGATAGGATTAGGGAGCTCCTCTCCCTCTTTAGTAGATAATAAATAAGCACCTGTCCCAAAAGTTGTTGTAATGACATAAGGTCCAAGCCAATTAGGTTCAAATTTGACCTTTTCATCTCTATGTGGTTGATTCTTAGGATTTTCACGTAGGACAAGATCTCCCACTTGGAATTCTCCAGGGTGAACCTTTTTGTTGAAGGCTTTGGACATACACTTTTGGTAAACCCTCATATGGTCAAATGATGCTTGATGTTTCTCATCTAGAAGTTCTAACTCTTGAAGTCTCATGGCACGATAGTCTTCTTCTGTAACTAGACCTTTGAGGGAGACTAAGTGAAGGAATCTCAACCTCTAAAGATAACTGCTTCAACACCATATGTAAGGGAAAAAGGAGTAGCCCTAGCAGGAGTACGAATACTCATTCTATAAGCCTATAAAGCCAGATTTATCTGTAAATGCCAATCTCTACCATTCTTACAAACTGTTTTGTGTAGGATTTTAAGAATGGTTTTGTTTGATGCCTTTGCTTAACCATTTCCTTGCGGGAAGTAAATGGAGTACCAATGTTGTTTAATCTTGAATTTATTGCAGAGTTGCTTAAGATCCTTATTTTTGAACTAACCTCCATTCTCAGTGATAATCTCAGAAGGCACTCCATATCGACAGATGATATGGTTCAGAATGAATAGAGAGACTATCTTGCCCGAGGCAACAGAAAGTGGGATAACTTCTACTCATTTAGTGAAGTAATCAGTAGCAGTGATAATAAACTTGTGTCCACCTAATGAGTTGGGATTAATCTTACCAACAAGATCAAAGGCCCAGCACTGAAATAGCTGATATATAGAAGGAATGAGCTCCCTGCCTAGAGCATGTATCAAGTTACAATGTTTTTGACACTTTTCACATGACTTTGCAAAAGCTACTACATCAATCTGCATTGTAGGCCAATAGTACCCCACCCTAAGCAACCTTTGGGCCATGGCAAGACCATTGGAATATCCCCCACAGATGCCCTTGTGAATGTCAACTAACGCTTGGTCAGATTCTTCCTTTTCTAAGCATCTAAGAAGTGTTCCATCTAGACCCCTCCTATACAAATCACCAGAGATAAGGGTATGGTGAGAGGCATTTTGAGTAAGGTCTCTTCGTTCAGATTAGTTAAAGGTTTCTAGGATAATGTCATCATGAAGGTATGAGTAAATGGCACCATAATGGGATGACTCATGACCAACAAGGGTACAAATAACATGGCTTTCTTGGGAGTCATAGATAGGGTGATGTAGCTCTTCCACCAGCAATTAAAATTTGGATTCATGTTTCTCTAACTGAAGGAGTGAAGCAAGTGTAGCCATAACATCAGCTGCTTTGTTTTCTGCTCTAGGGGTTTGTTGAAATGTGTCAAATGTGAAGTATCATTTCAAGGAATCAACCATCTTCTTTTAAGGTACCAGTTTCTCATCTTTTGTTTGATATTGTTCATTGACTTGGTTGATTATCAGCTGTGAATCCCCATAGATGTGTAACTCTGTGATTCTCCATTCTATGGCCATCTTAAGTCCATTTGTTAAAGCTTCATACTCAACAATGTTGTTTGTACATGGGAACAATAACTTGTAAGACTTAGGAATCATGTACCCATGAGGAGAAACAAAAAACACACCAGCTCCTGACCCATTTTGCATAAAAGATCCATCAAAGAACATCTTCTATGTTCTTTCAGTCATATAGATGAGGTGCTCAACTAGGAAGTCAACTTGAATAGGTGAACTATCTTGTATTGGTAAATCAGCCAATTGATCTGCTATGGCTTGTTCTTTGATTTCTTTACATTCAATGTGCTCCATGTCAAACTCTGAAAGGATCATCATCCATTTAGCAAGTCTACCTATGAGGGCAGCCTTACTGAGTAAATACTTGAGTGGATCAATTTTTTCTATGAGGTGTATTGTGTGTGCAAGCATGTAATGTCACAAATTTTGGGAAGAAAACACAACCGCAAGGTAAGCTTTCTCAATGCTGGTGTAGTTAACCTCATATGAAACAAGAGTACAACTAATTTAGTATATTACTCTTTCTTTCCCATGTTCATCAAGTTGAGCTAGTAATGCCCCCAAGGAAGATTATGTCACTGAAACATATAGAATAAGTGGTTTCCCTGGGATAGGAGGCATTAAAATGGGAGAATTTTCCAAGTACTTCTTTATTTGGTCCATGCTCTTTTGACAATTTTCATTCCAAACACATTTGACTCCCTTGTGTAAGTTCTTATTAAAAGGTTGAGCTCTATCTACCAACTATGAAATGAACCTCCTTATGGATTGAAGATGTCCTTGAAGACTCCTCATTTGACTAATGTTTTTAGGAGGTGGCATATCCATGATTGCTTGGAACTTTTTAGGGTCTACCTCTATTCCTTTTGCTGAAATGATGAATCCTAGTAGTTGTCCAAAGGTGACACCAAATGCACACTTCTTAGGATTTAACCTTAATTGAAATTGTTCCATGCGATCTAGAATGACTTCTAAATCATCCAAGTGTGTGTCTCTTTTCTTAGACTTTTCCAAGGTGTCATCCACATAATCTTCCATGTTTTTATGCATCATGTCATGAAAAATGGTTGTCATAGCTTGTTGATAGGTGGCTCCCACATTTTTTAATCCAAAAGGCATAACGTTCCAACAATAGGTACCCCATGCACAAGTGAATGTAGTCTTTTCTTGATCTTCAGGAGCTATCTTAATATGATTGTATCTAGAAAAACCATCCATCAAGGAATAAATATCATAACCCGCAGTCATGTCCACTATTATATCTATGTTGGGAAGTGGAAAATCATCCTTTGGGCATGATCTATTGACATCTCTAAAATCTATGCAAATTCAAATGGATTTATCATGTTTGGAAACTGGTACAATGTTCGATATCCATTCAGCATAGTCAATAGCTCTTATGAATCCTGCACCAAGGAGTTTCTCTAATTCTACTTTGACTAGAAGAGCTATGTGAGGATGCATCTTTCTCAATTTTTGTTTAACTGGTTTTACACCTGGAGCTATGGATAAGTGATGCATGATAAGATTAGTGTCCAACCCTAGCATGTCTGAATAAGTCCATGAAAATTTGATCTTCTTTTTCTGTAAGAACTTAGTGTAAGCTTCTTTTTCTTGTGGTGACAAAGACTAAGCCAAATGTACTATATGTGGAGCCTCATCTGCACCCAAGTTGACTGCTTGTGTTCACTCAACAAGAACTAAAGATCTATCTTGAAAGTAGCTAGGGAGACAATCAAGTACCTCATCCTTAGGCACCTCAGAGAGGTTTTCACACTTGGATACGTCATTTATTTTTACTTTTTTTGGTTCTGACACTGCCACACAGTGGTTTTCACCATCAGAACTCTTTTTCTTTTTTTCTTTTCTTTTTATTTTGTGACTAAGGTACTTGATGTCTAGCTCTGTCATGCTGGTAGCTAGTTCACTGGTGGAAGAGACTACGGGTTCAATGGCATTCAAGTAATAGGTTATCTCATAGTCATTTTGGAATGTTAAGAGCTCAGGTTCTTGATAACGTTGGGACCAATCAATGAGGTTAGGATGAGAAAGAGGTAAGTCAATGATTGGCTCAAGGTTATGAATGCGAATGATATCATCTCTGGTGACTAAAGAGTCTGAGTCTATCAAGTATCCCTCTAAGCTACCCAAATCAGGATTCATCCTAACAAGTGAAGAATCATCCACTAAGGCAACATGTGGGTTCAAATCCTCTAATCCTACACATGACGCATCAGCTACCTCAGGTTGAGAACTATAAGTATGGATGACATCAACATTCATGTCAACTATGGAAGAATCAGAGAGAGTCCCATTCATACTCATGTGAATCTATTTTTGAATCTTGACTAGGATGTTTACACCATGAAGGTTTGGGACATCTTAATGTGGAAGCTCTAATGTTATCAAGGGTAACATCTCTCTCCATCAAATGCACAATATTCTTACATTGGCATTCTCTGATGGGATCTTCTACATCTGATTCATCTTGTTCTAATGTTATAACTATCACATGAGTGACTAGATTATCTAAATCTTCCCAAAGGAAATTGGTGGAAGGGACCTAATCTTCACACATATCTTTTTGTTTTGTCAAATTAGGCATGTATTTTGGTTCATCTTCACTATCTGACTCATCAAGGATAGGAGCAGTGTTCTTGTTATGATTCACAAATCATAGGCCAACCGTCTTCTTAGACCTGCATCCAAAAAGAGCATGATCAAGAGGTTCAGCTCTAGCATCCAATCTATGACTAAGAGGACCATGTCCAGGATAACCCATCAGCTTGGAAAAAGTATACCCTCTTCCATAAGCCTTAGGAGAGGGAGAGAAGTTCTCATTTTGCATGTATTTCTCTTCTCTATAAATCCAATCTTTAATAACCACCTCTTCTTTCTCATCTTGAATAGGCACTGAGGATTCTACAAATGTGCCAAATAAAGTCATAGCTAAAGAGGAAGGTCTCATTTCTTGTGAAGGTTTTCCATAAGACCTAGGTGAAACTGGAAGCTTTGTAAAAGAGTTAAGTTGATACCCCCCTACACCAAGGTCTACCGACTTGAACTTGTCTTTGTATTCTGTTAAGATTGCATTAAAATCTTCTGCTTCTCTATTGAGGGGAACATGAGTACTTGTTGAAATTGAGTTAATAGATAAAGTTCTATCCCCAAGTATATAAATTTCTACTCCATTGTAGGGGAACTTAACACAATGATGGTAGGTAGATGACACCACTTGCATATCATGAACCCGTGGTCTACCAAGTAAGATATTGTATGCCAGAGGGCTAGCATCAACAATTTGAAACAAAATATCCTTCTCAATAGGGCCAATCCTAATAGGAAGGTTGGCCATCCCTTTGGAACTTCTTTTTTCCTCATCATAGGCTTTGATAGTGATCTTCTTTTTGGTATCTATGACTTGTTCAGAATAACCTAATATCTTCAAAAGACTCAAGGAACAAATATTAAGCCCAGCACCCCCATCTATTAACACACACCTAACATAGGTCTTATGGATCATGAATTCAATATGAAGGGCAAGATTGTGTGGGTGGCTCAAATCTTTATCATCATCCTCTGAGAAGGTAAGGTAATGAGGGCTAGCAATATGGTTAACTATGTTCTGGAATCAATCAACATCTAAGTTGTTAGGGATATTCATTTCGCACAAAGCATCCTCAAGGACTTGCTTGTGTCTAGGGGACAACTCTAAGAGCTCAAAGATTGAAATCTGAGCTGGGGTTCTTTGCAATTGATCAACAAGATTATAACTCATTTTAGGATTAACTACTGGTTTTGAGGTGACATTCTTGGATGTCACTTGCTTTGGTTTACTAGGTTGACTTGAACTGGGCCCTCTAATGACAACAGGACCTTGACTTCGTGTGACAACATTAAGAGCTTGGGATGACATTCTAGAGTTAGGAACCCTTAGTACCACAATAGGTTCTTCATCAAAGATAGGAGGAGAGTCCATGTCTAGATCATAACCATAGGGATCTTTATTTCTTATCATATTGACATTTTCTTCTACAACTTCAAGCATGTTGAAAACATTCTCCGCAACTGTGTAAGTGTAATTGATCTTAGCCTTGCCATTCTTAGGTTTAGAGGTTTCCCCCTTCTCATACTTGGGAAAAGGCTCTTTCAATGCCTTATGATCAGTTTTGGTGTTTAATCCATCTATCTTAAGTTTGCCATTCTCAATGAGATCTTGGATGATATGCTTAATTTTCCAACAGTTTTCAATATCATGTCCAACACCATTATGAAATTTGCAGAAGGATTTCTCATCCTACCAGTGTGGCTTAACATTAGGTATATAATGATTTGTGGGATCTTGAGGATGCACAAGATTGTTGGCAATGAGTTTTTTCAAGACATCCTCATATGAATCACCAAGCTTTGAAAATGATCGCCTCTCTTTCTTGGGCTTATCTTGATATCTTGGCTTGTACTCTTGTTGGTTAGATGAGTTGAGCTTCATAGCTTGAACAACACTAGACAAGTGAAGAAAAACTTGATCCTTGGATTGAGAGGAGTCCACAACTCCATCATTGACCATTTGTTTTTTCCTATTCCAATGTGAGTTTTCCCCTTTATCCTTATTAGATTTGTTATTATTTTGACCATTTTTCTTGTTTTTGTTGTTGGCCAAACTTCCTTGTTCTTTCAAAACATCCTCAATCCTACATGTGGTTTCAACCATGGTGTCAAAGGAATCAAAGACCATCTTCCTAACTTCATACTGCATTTTGGGAACCAACTTGCTAACAAGGATGTCAATCTTCTCATCTTCAGGAATAGTCCTAGAGTAGCGAGAGCATTTTCATCTCTACCTTTTCAAGAAAGTGACAAAGGATTCCCCTTGATGTTTCTTTAAGTTTCATAAGTCTGACATGGTGACAGATCTTGAAAGGTTGTAAGAAAAGTGTTGGACAAATCTATGGACTAGCTCTTTGAAAGTCTTGACGGGGGGAGTTATGTTGGTGAACCATTCCATCACTTGACCCTTAAGACTCCTTGGGAACAATCTCATGAGGTATGAGTTATCTTGATGGAAATCAAAACTCATAATATAAAATTGACGCACATGATCATGTGGATCTCCATTACCGTCATACTTGTCATATGGAGGGATCTCAACCTTTCTAGGAAAGTCTTTCATGATCACACTCTTTTCAAAAGGATTAGGACAAATTGAATCAAGTGAGAATGTACTCTTAGGTGCCAACACCTTTTCCATCATACGCTTAAGTTTTCTGATCTCTTCTTCTTGGGATGGACCTTGTTTCTTGATCTTCTTGTCCACATCAAAATTATAGGGGACCCTAGCACCTTTGTTGATTAAACTATCTAGGAACTTTTTTTTTTGTCTCCAAGTATCTCTTTGTATACTATTGGAAGAGTGGTTCTTGTTGTATCTTCATGAAGTCTTGGGAGTTGAGGTCAAAACTTGAGCTACTACCCCCATATTTTGAACCATGTTGAGCATGTTGAGAAGGTTGTTTTAAGTTCCTAGGAGGCCTTTATCTCCTATAATGTTCTTTTTGTGAAGCCCTTCTTCCTCTAGGGCTAGGAAATTGTGAAGGTGATCTTGAATATCTTCTACTTTGTAGATTCTTAGGAGGAGTAGACGGAGAAGAGTTGTTTCCACCATCAACACACATGTTGTTGTATTGATCATTGAGTTGTTGAGCCAAGAGTCTATCTTTCTCTTCTTGTGTGGGTCTCCTTTCTATTTCCAATAAGGCTTGTCTTTTTTACTCCAAGAGTCTAAACTTCTCTTCCATGTAGCTTGTTCATCTAGGAAGGCTTTCTTTTCATGCTCAATCCTCTTGAGTCTTTCACTTGTGTATCTTGAAGTTGTTTGGAGTGGTGAACTCGGTCATGAATATTTAAACAAGTCATTGTTATATGTTGCATTCACATGAGTATCATAAGGTTCATCATCTTGACTACCATGTTGTGACTATTCTTCTTGATAGGACTTCTTCATTTCCCTTTCAGTCCTTTGGTGAGCATCCAAATATCTAGTTGAGATAAGAGGTGAAACTGGTCAATTTTCATTAGAGGAATTGCCGAATAGAATGGTGTCTCTATGACTTTCAAATATGTTGTCAAGAATTTTATCCCTTTCTTCCCTCTCTCTTTGAGTCATTGTGTAACTCACATCCATATTTGAATGAGAAGGTGCTAAGGTTGTGCTCAACTCACTAAGATTACTCTTGGGGTCAAACCAAACTTCTGAGGTATTCCTAGGAGATTGATCAAAGACGGGCTCTTTTCTCTTACATTTTTGGCAAGTTTGAACTAAGGGTAATTGGTCAAAGACTACTTGAGGTCATTTTACTTGATTTACTTGATATATTGTTGTAACCAACATGAAATAAAAGACCCTAGGTGATAAGATGACCCTAAGAAATGTTGGTACTAGACTAGGATAGTGAAAGCATTCAATTGTCCAAAAGAGAGATGATAAGATATAAATTTTGCAAAAGGCATAAACCAACACTACCAAAGAGGTGCCAAATGAATGAATAAGTATCCTAACACATATGGATCAAGAGGATGATTTACCCAAATTATATTTGATTGAGTTTTATTTTGGATGGAAGTGAATTTGGACAAGAGATTACTAAAACTCTCCAAGCGAGTTATCAAAGAATCTAAAGGTTTACTTTCTCAACCAAGATGATTTCTAACCTGACGACTCCAAGCAAGGTCACTTGTGAAATCAAAGAATACTAATACAAGAGGTCAAGACATAGGAACCCAAGGTGTAAATAGGCTTCCAACAGTGAGGTAAGTGACCTACTATAATCCGGATCAACCAATGAAAACTAGAAATGACAGGAATTGGCTCACTGTTTGAAAGATTGCAGGATAGTTTCACGTGAGGGAATTCAGGCCCGCATGAGGAAATGCCAGGGATTGCGCAAGATAATGAAATCTCACATGAGAAAATGCCAGGCTCGTGTGAGAATGTGCACAAAGCCAGGTGACAAAACAGGACCAGATCACTTGACAGCAAGTTTGTAAACTCAGGAACTCAGTTTTTGTTCATTTTTAAAAGATCAACTAGATGCATCAATAATTTTTTATCATTTGATCAAGCACGTAAGACAGCAATCAAGGAGTTCATGAAAATAATTATCTTTAAACAATGAGAAAGGAGCAAAGCAACCTTGCATATGAACAAGAATAGTGACTTAGTATGCTACTCCTTAAAGATTCTACTTGTGTATGTTCTTCAAATGTTTTCCAACCACGCACATAGTCCTAGAAAGACAAATTTGGTTGTACTATGGTTCTTAGTAATGGTATGACTCTGCAACTTTTGCAATTTCAAGAGGGCGAACTCCAATCCAAGTGCACAAGGGTTTTGACACATTCTAAGAATTTAATCAATCAGAGATGCTAAGGAGATTTGACAACCCAACAAGAAACTACACCTGTGGAGATTTCTTCCACAAGGACATTTATATAGTGGTTGTTGCTACCATGGCAAAAATTGCTATTATCGCTTGAGGTTCCGTCGACATGGTTTACCCAATAAAGGGAGTTTCCACTATGGTTAACCCTCTCTAACAAGGTGACTCACAAAAAGGACCACATGGGGACTTGGTTTAGATTCAATGATCTGAGTTTCTGGTACTACCCAAAAAGGGAGTAGAGCATAATCCTCTAGCCTCTTCACTTCACCCAAACATAGCAAGCAAGTTCATTGACACACTAAGATTGAAACCACCTCACCAAGGTTCATGATGTAGACAACAATGTCTACCGAGATCTCTAAGTGGGACCAAGAGAGAACATACTGATCAATGTTGAAGACTAAACCAAGTAAGACCGTGAGATAGTAACAATATCCTCCCTACCTACAAGGGGTTCTATCATCAAGAAGAGTTTCGCAAGAAACCCACTCTCTCAAGAATGCTACAAATAGTGTTCATAGGGCCTAATTACTATGTGAAACACATATGCAAGAAAGTGAATCTATGTTCTTTTTAGAGCTCAAAATTGAAGTGTGATCTATGAAAGTAATAACACTCAAGCCAAACACATGAGAGATTCATTTTATGCCTAAAATTTGAATGTTATAGAGATTATAGCAACTCACCTTAGGCCCAAAGATCTACAATCCAATGATATGCTTCCTCAACAATCAGAATCAGGGAAACAATCACAACAAGCATTAAATGTTAGAAAATAGCAAGCAAAAGTAAATCTACAGATTTTAGGTCTTTGTTCCCAAAATTTCACGTGAGAGAGTACACAGGGCCGCGTGAGAAAAGTACACAAACCACGCAAGAAAACACCTTTGTTGCATGAAAAAGTGCTAATGCCATTAAATCTTTGCATGATACAGTGGGAAACCTCGCATGAGAATCCATACCAGAGACCCACAGAAGTATGGATAGCACATGAAAATCGTCTGAAAAATAAAATAAAATAATGAGGCAAGAAATGCAATTTTCTGCCTCACGTTGGGTGCCAAAAATGTGTGCTAAAATATTTTCACACTTCTATGAGTCATTTTATCCAAGATTGCTCAAGAATAAGGTCTCAAATGATGACTCATATCTCTATATTCATGGAGTGCAAGGGTTTATGATGAAGGCCCTCAGATTAGACCTAGTTTGTGTCCATGCAAGTACACCATAAAATGAGAGATTCAAAGAGGAAAAACAAGAATGTTAGTCTCCATGATCATCAAGTATGCATGCAAATGAAAATGAAAGCTATTCTAAATGATAGCGATGCATGAAAGAAAAATAATCTATAAAAGGAAATGCTTATGCAAGATTATTCTATGAAAGGAAATATGAATCTAATCTACCATGCAAGTGCAATATTAATCTAAATGGATTTCCATGGGGCATGAGAGAAGAAGACAAGAAAAGAGAATTTACAATATCCAAGCTCAAGTGCTCAAGAATCTTCTCCAAAATCACTCTCCAAACCTGCAGCATAACAATACAAAAATCTTCTATCACGAAATAAGGAGAGGACTCCTTCTAAAGAATCTTGGACAGTCAAGATTAAGAGGCAAAAAAAAATGAGCAATGGTGGAGATTAAATCTTCATTGATCCATGTGCACAAGATTCTTTAAGAGGCAAAAAGATGAAAAAGGCCCACCACTTAAAAGTATGTGCATTCAAAGTGGAGAGAAAAATGGATTTTTATTTATTTTATTTCCTTTTTCAACACAAAGAGAGATTTAAGTGGGGATTTTATTCAAAGAGGAATTTTATTTTAATAAGATGATTTATTTAATTAAAAGGGAAGTTTTCTTTTAATTAAATGAGGCTTAGGATAAAATGATCAAACCTTAGGAAATATTGAAATAATTAAATTAATTGTGATTTGATCAAGGAAATTGATTTGAATTGATAATATTGCAAAGCATTGGTTCAGGAAATTGATAAATTGATGAATGGGGGCCCAAAGTCTAGGTGACCATTTTAGGGTGCACACAATACTAATCTAATGCAATTCTGGATTTAGTTCATACTGATTTATGTGGTCGAATGAGAAATCAGAGCTATTATGGAGATAGATATTTTATCTTATTTGTTGATGACTTCTCCAGAATGATGTCTGTCATGTTCTTAAAAGAAAAATCAGAAGCTTTTCAAAATTTTAAGTGGTAAAAAGAAAAAGTAGAGAAAGAAATTGGTAAGAAACTAAAATGCTTGAGATCTGACCAAGGAGGTGAATTCATTTCTGATGAATGTACTAACATTTTTAATGATCATGGAATAAAGAGATAGGTATCTACACTGAGGACACCTCAATAGAATGTAATAGTTGAGAGAAGGAACAGATCAATTGTTGATTGTGCTAGAACATTGCTAATTGAAGAAGATGTTGCACAAATTTACTGGAGAGAAGCTATAAGCACTGCTATTTTTACACTGAACTAAATACAACTAAAGAAAGAGACAAATAAGACACCTTATGAGCTATGGTATGGTTATACACTAATGTGAGTTATTTCAGAATATTTGGAAGTAGATGTTACATTTTGAAATATGATAAAAATGGAAAATTTGATTCTAAAGGTGATGAAGGCATATTTCTGGGTTACTCTACTAGAAGTAAGGCTTATAAATGTTTGAACAAGACTCCAAACAAGATGATTGAAAGTGAAAATGTGAGAGTTGATGAGTTTTCGGAGAAAAATGATGAAGAAAGTGAGAAGGAACCAGAAGATTATACGTTTGTTTACATACAAAATGAAGATCCTGACACTTTACCTGAGCAAAAGCCTGGTGTCATCGAGCTATAGAATATTGCTACCGAGAAACAATCATTATAGACTAAGAAATAAAAAATAGCTACCAAGGAAAATGATGATCATGCACCGAGTGGAGAAAAAATTTGAGAACAAAGTTTTGAGCCTGTACTAGCAAAATATGTGAGAAGACACCATCCATAGGATTAGATAATGAGAGACAGAGGAGCGAGAATGATGACAAGAAGCAAGTTAAGGAACAATACATGTTTAGTTTGTGAATTTCATCCTAAAACTGTTAAACATGCACTAACAAATGATGATTGGATTAGAGCAATGAATGAAGATTCAAACAAATACAGAAAAACAAGATATGGACAATAGTACTGAGGCCTAAAGACAAAAATGTGATTGGCACCAAATGGAATTTCTAAAACAAATTGAATGAGAATGGAGATGTTATAAGGAACAAGGCAAGATTAGTCTGCAAAGGTTATGCACATGAAAAATGAATTGACTATGGAGAAACTTTTGCACCTTTTTCTAGACTAGAAGGAGTGAGAATTCTACTTGCATATGCTGCTTACAAAGGAATTAAGGTATATCAGATGGATGTGAAGTCTGTGTTTTTGAATGGGATACTTGAAGAAGAGGTATACATTGAACAAGCTGAAGGTTTTATAGATCCTACTTAGAAGAACATGGCTTGTAAGCTGCACAAGGCACTTTATGGACTAAAACAAGCACCGAGAGCATGGTATGAAATACTGCATTCTTATCTCATAAGAATTGGATTTGTTAGAACAAGTAATAACAATAATCTATACTTAAAATGTGAAACCTATGATAAGATCCTTATTGCTGAAATTTTTGTTGATGATATAATATTTGGAGGTCATGATACTTTCTGTAAGTCTTTTTCTACTGAAATGAGAAAGGAGTTTGAAATGTCAATGTTTGGAGAGATCAAATTCTTTCTTGGTTTGCAAATATAACAACTGAAGGAAGGCATCTACATCTCACAATCTAATTACATTAAATAAATCTTAAAGATATTCGATATGGAGGACTCAAAGCCAGTTTGTACACCTATGGTAACTAGATGCAAGCTAATTAAGGATGCCAAGTCAACATAGATAAATCAAACCTTATACATATATATGATTGGAAAAATGATGTATGTTTTGCACAGTAGACCAGATATTGCACACGATGTTGGCATTGTAGCTAGATTTTTTGCTAATCCTAAAGAGACACACATGATCATTGTGAAAAGAATTTTGAGATATTTGAAGAACACTAAGAACTATGGATTATGGTATAAGAAAGAAGACAATTTTTAACTTAAGGTCTATACAGATGTTGATTAGGCTATAAATATTGATGATAGAAAAAGCACTATTGGAGGTACATTCTTTTTAGGTGAAAGACTAGTAACATGGATTAGCAAGAAACAAAGTTGCATTTCTCGGTCCACTATTGAAGCTAAATATGTTTTTGCTATTGCTAATTGTTCAAATATTGCATGGATTAAGAAATTTTTGGAAGGTATGAATGAATCAGTCATAGATCCAATGATAATATATTGTGACAACACAAGTGCTATTAACATTTCAAAGAATCTAGTGATGCATGCAAAGGAAAAGCACATATCTATTAAATATCACTACCTGAGGGAGAAAGTTTAGGAGAAACAGGTCACATTAAAATATGTGAAGTCACAAGAGAAACTTATTGATATATTCATAAATCCCTTACCTAAGGATACATTTGAATACTTGAGAAGTAGACTAGGGGTTTTGATGGGGAGATCCAACAATCTTGAGATCTTTGGCTCTTCTCAAGGCTCCTTCCTAGCCTTCTTAGGGTACTTAACTCTACCCTAACCAGAGGAAACTTCTACCAATGCCTCTCCTCCACTAGATTTTACCAATCAACTTCAAAATCACCCCTTCTCCTTCATAGTCTCACTATGCATCCATAGGTCCTACCAATGCAATCTATGTTCCAATCCCTCACAAGCATGGAATTTGTAATATATGTTCCAATCCCTCACAAGCATGGAGTTAGGTGTCTAAAATCTTTCTCCATTCCTTAAAAAAAGGTTTTGGTGCCATTTCAACCAATATTTCATAGGTTTTTCTATCGATCTCTTGATTTCCTATATTTTAGGCCTAGTAGCCTTTTTGCTCCAATTAGGCCTCCTAATTCTAGTAATCTTGGAATTAATCCAAAATTCTCTTCACAAGACTTCCAACCAAATTTGGATTCTTTAATAAATTACCCTAGGCTTTGATATTTCCTAGGTTTAGGCTACCCATGGTGTCCGTATAGTAGATTTCCAAGAAAACCCTATTTTTAAGGGTTTCTAGGGTCTCTGATCCAGTCTGCACTTTAATGGAACACAATGTATTCAAATGAACTCAACTTCACTTCTCTCAACCACAAGGTCTTGAAACATTCCTCTACACTTCCCAACTTGGGATTGGCACAAACCAATCCATCTAATCCTTCTTTATCACTCTGCAACACTACAAGCTCCTAATCGGGTACCTGTAATCTCGCCTAGGGCTCGCTTGGAAAAATAGTAACCATGCTAAAAAAAAACCCAAAACACATATTTATAAATTATTTATAGTGAACTTCTTGATTCTAGGTGGCCATAAAGATTCAATTGGTGGAAATCAAGAAGGAGCCATTTTTATACAACTTGCTCTATACAAGACACTGAACCTGTCAAACCAAAAAGAATTTACAAACTACTAATGAAATGTAAAAAATTAAAAATCTAATGCCACAAAAATGGCCTACATACCAAGCTCTAATAAACATGCAAGAACAGTTAACCATTCAATCCATGAGAGTGTGGATTAAGGCAAACACAAGTGACTATGATACAAAAACTAGACAATGTTCTTCTTCCTTCAACTAAGTCCGTACAATAAGACATCCAAAAAAACCACCATATTAGGGTTCATTTATGATTATATAATCTTTCCACACATTTTTTGACCCTAGGTTCGATTGTACTCCTCTTTTAAGGTCATTTGCAAGTTTTTAAGGAAAGTTGTCATGACAACTTTACAAAGTTGCAAAGTTGTCATGAACAACTTTTACAATTTTTGTAATTGTGATACTTACTTTCTCCTAACTTGTTTAGTTCCACAAAAATGGATCCAAAAGCATGTCCAAACATCATTCAGTAAAATTTCACTTACTTTGGAGTCTTGGTCCATACTTTGACCAACCTTGACCCTCCTAACATCATGATAAAACTGACTGGTTAGGAATTCAAGGACTAGGATAAAACTTAAACAAAAAAAAACCCCTATTTACAAGACTCTCTCACACACCTTGGGACTTTATATTAGTCCTTATTCTTTGTTGGTTGGCTAGAACCACCTACAAGCCAAAACTTTATAGGATCTGCACTAGGACCCTAAGGTGCTCCTGCACCATTCTCCCTTGCAATAAAGAAATTAAGTTACCTAAGGTGTGATGAATTCCAAACTAATGCCATGCTTCTTGAAGTCACTCTCTGCTATCCAACTAGCCCCTGATTTAGGTTTATGCATCCATTTGACTAGATGTTGCATGTAGATCTTGTGCCTAGTCTTCTTTTGTGCTCTAAAATCTAAGATCCTTTTAGCTTTAGGCTTGGTTTGGATAGGTATACTAAATTATTCTACATCCTTTTCCACCTTTGTACTATACTCTTGCTCTTTGACATCAGGCCCTTTGTATTTGGTCAAATATTTAACATTAAAAATAGGAGAGATAGACAACTCCTTGGGTAGATCAAGTTTATAATCATTGGGGCCATACTTAGCTAATACTTTACATGGGCCAACTCTCTTCATCTGAAGCTTTCTTGGAATTCCCTTTTGCATTCTAGCCTTATTGAGATACACCATCACCAAATCCCCTACTTCAAACTGTAGATCTCTTCTTTCCTCATCTACCTTAGCTTTGAGCTTTTGGTTTGCCTCCATTAGAGTCTTCTTCACCTATTCATGGACCTCTCTCATAGATCGGGAAAAATAATCAACATGTCCACTAACCCCTTCATGATCCTTTAACTCTCTAAGCTCATAGATTCCCCTTGGATGAAGACCATATACAATTTCAAATGGGCTCTTACTTGTGGACCTGTTTGTACTATCATTATAGG
This sequence comes from Chamaecyparis obtusa, assembly GCA_027943335.1. Classification (NCBI taxonomy): domain Eukaryota; kingdom Viridiplantae; phylum Streptophyta; class Pinopsida; order Cupressales; family Cupressaceae; genus Chamaecyparis; species Chamaecyparis obtusa. The sequence continues at coordinate 1,856,057 of BSBK01002199.1, read as the reverse complement.
CAAATTTAGCTTGAGGGAGTACTTGATTCCATGCTTGACCATACTCTTTAGTCAAATATCTTGGCAAGTTTCCAAGCACCCTATTTATTACCTTTGTTTGACCATCAGTTTGAGGATGGTATGCAGAACTATGTGCCAAGTTGGTTCCCAACCTCTTCCAAAGTTTTTTCCAAAAATGCCCCATAAATTTAACATCCCTGTATGAGACAATGTTGATTGGTAAGCCATGGATCCTTACTACTTCCCTAAAGAAAAGTTATGAAATGTAGCTAGCATCATGGGTTGTTTTGCAAGATATAAAGTGACTCATCTTACTAAATTTGTCTACCACAACATACACACTATCCAAACTAGTCTTTTTCCTTGGTAACCCCACTATAAAGTTCATACTTATGCATTCCCAAGGCCTATTAGGTGTGGGAAATGGCTGATAAATTCCTACAATTGAAGATGTGCCTTTGGATTTTTGACATACCACACATTGATCTACATATTTCCTTACATCCTTCTGCATTTTGGGCAAGTAGTAGAACCTTTCAACTAGAATTAACGTCCTATTCAACCCAAAGTGATCACTAAGTCTACCATTATGTTTTTCTTGGATAAGGTTTTCCCTCGTGGATCCTCTTGGAACACACAATTGTTTACCCCTAAATAACAAACCATGTTGCAGGGTGTAATCAACAAAATTACTATGAAAATGATTGTTAAAATCAAGGCATACCTTATAGACCTCTAAAAATTCCTCATCTCCTTCATACAAGTCTTTGAATCCTTCAACTCCTATGCTCTACAATTTGATTTCTTGGAAAGTGAGTAACCTCCTACTAAGAGCATCTACAACCTTATTATTTTGTCCCTTCTTATACTTGATAGTGAATGTATATGATTGTAGAAATTCCATCCATTTAATGTGTCTAAGACCGAGTTTTTCTTGAGTGTTGATATAGCTTAGATCTTGGTTATCTGTGTACACAAAAAATTCTTTGGGAAATGGGTAATGCCTCCACTTCTTGTGGGCTTGGACCAATGCATAAATTTCTAAATCATAAGATGATTACCTTGACTTGGATTCATTTAACCTTTCACTATAAAAGGCTACTAGTCTCCCTTCTTGACTAAGCACTACTCCCAAAGCTATGTTTCTAGCATCACACTCCACAATAAACAATCTATCAAAACTTGGTAGCACTAGGATGGGTTGTGTAGCTATTATTGTCTTTAACCTCTCAAAACCTTCATTGGCTTCCTTAGTCCATTGTGATTTAGTTTTGGCTCCACCTTTTATAGTGTCTAATATGGGTGCACAAATCTCACTGAATCTCCTCACAAACTTTCTATAAAATTGTGCCAATTCGTGAAAACTTCTCACTTCAGTCCCCATTTTTGGAGTAGGCCAGCTTAGAATTTGTTCTACTTTACTCTTTTCCATTTTGAGATCACCTTGTGAGACTACAAAGCCTAGATATACAAGTTCATGTTTCATGAACTCTCTTTTCTCAAGGTTAATAGTCAACTTCTCTTCTTGCAACCTCCTTAGCACAATCTCTAGGTGTTTCATATGCTCTTCTTTTGGCTTACTAAAGATGAGCATGTCATCTAAATACACTACTACAAACACACCAATATAATCTTTTATAACTTCATTCATTACTCTCATAAATGTACGGTGCATTTGTGAGACTAAATGGCATTACCAACCACTCATAGATCCCCTATGTGGTTTTGAAAGTAGATTTCCACTCATCCCCCTCTTTCATCCTAATTTGATAGTCCCCACTCTTAAGGTCAATTTTAGAAAAGTATTTAGCACCCCCTAGACAATCCATTAAGTCTTCTATCATAGGAATAGGAAACCTATATCTAATGGTTATCCTATTTATTTCCCTAGAATTAGTACACATCCTCCACTTACCTCCTTTTTTAGGTGCCAAGACCACTAGAACAACACATGGGCTAATACTCTTTTTGATTAAGAATTTGTCCAACAACTCTTGTACTTGCCTTGCAATCTCCTTATTTTGTTCTGGTGTCATTTTGTAAGAAGCTTTATTAGGCAATGATGCCCCTAGCACAAAATCAATCTGATGACTAATAGCTCTCTATGGAGGTAGGGTGGCTAGTATTCCATCACAAATGATGTCTTTGAACTAATCTAATAGTTTTTTGATCTCTGAAGGAATAGGTGTTTTCTTATGTGTCTCTTCTTCCTTGGGTTTCATAATGATTGCATAGCCACTCCCTTCTTTATTCTTCATGTCATGTATGAATTCTTTCCCACTCATGAGGAGGGTGATAGAGTCCATAATCTTCACTATTTCCTTGTCTATTAGGGACTATATTTTATAGGCGACCTCATTCTTCTTGAATGTGTACTTATTCTCCTTACCATGGTAGATTGCTTCCCTATCATACTGCCATGATCTTCCTAGAAATAGGTGGCAGACATCCATAGGTAGCACATCATAGAGTATCTTGTCTTGGTACTTCCCTATGGTAAACTCAACCCACACTTGCTCATTGACTAGTATGTTTTGCCCTTTGTTTAACCAAGTCACCTTGTATGGTATATCATCTTAAAATGGAAAAACTTCCATGTTAAGAGTGTTTATCCCTCCAAGTAAGTGGTTTTCATGAGTCATGTTAAGCACCTTGATCAGGTCTTTGCATGTATTTGGCTTTCTCCCCACTTTCCACTTCTTCCCTGCACTTGATTTCTTCATTCTAGGTGAAATTAGGGTTAGGATCCCGAGGATTCTCCTTAATTTCCCCTCTTCCATGGCTCTATTTTCTAGGTAGGATTTAGAAATAGGTCCTCCTAGCCTTCATCATAGTAATCATAAGATTTTATGTCTATCCTTGCCATTTTGTCCTGTTCTGATATCATTTCTAGGTTTCTGGGCATCCCCGGGACCTCTTGACCTGGTTCTAACTGAATTTGGGCCTAGGGTCAAATTCAAGGTTGATCCTGACTAGGTCAGGATCAAGCTCAAACCTGACTAGGTTAGGATCAAGTTCAAACTTGACTAGCTTAGGTCCAACCTTGATTTTTCCCCCCTTATTCAAATTTCCAATTTCTTTGATTTTTGGGCATCGGGCTTTCGGGATATTTATTTTTCCACCTCTAGGTTGGCCATTTCGGGTTTCGGGATGGTAAATCCTCTAATTGCATTTAATCTAGGTATATTTTCTAAAGGTTAGGACTTGATTGGGATTTAATTCTCCAAGGTGCCCCCTTTAGAGGATTGTGCCCTAGTTCACTATAAAAGGATGCCTTCCTCTCTCATTTTGACCATCAAGTTTTGTGAGAAGATATCCACAATCAAGCAATTAACATCCATTATTCACCTCCATGATTCACATCAAGTTTTCAAGAAAGTCTTCAAGCATTCAAGTGTTCAAGCATCCATCCATCAAGGAGATCCATTGTTAGCTATTGAAGGATTCAATCTCTTTGGATCCCCCTTTGATGATCCATCCTTCTACATTCATTCAAGCCTTCTCATATGCAAAGATCAAGTCAATATTGGTTGAAGATCAAATGACATTGATTGGAGACATCCTACATCCATTGAAGCATTCCTAGTTGTGGATTTGAGGATTCGAATACTCTACAAGGACTTCAACATAAGCGAGGTGATTTGTTTCAATTACTTTGTTTATGCACAATATATTTCAATTTAATTTCAAGGTTAATTCCTAAACTGGGGTTTAACCAAGGCAAACCCCCCATACAACAAAAAACCCCATTTTCTTGTAGGTACAGGTGTGGAATTTTGGATTTGAGGGTGAATTTGGATACCCTTTTCGGCAAACTTTCGAGATCTGCAAAAAGAATCAGAATCAGACTTCAAATGAAGAATGTAGTATTTGACCTTTTATGAGGGTCAAACCTGACCTGAGCTCATCTTGGAGAAAGATTTTTGGGTTTTCTCTATCTCAGCATTTCCAGTCTGAAATTGGTTGTAGAATTACCTGAAAGTATACATAGACATCATAATTTGACATTTTCCAGTTCTGACCTAATTTGAGGTTAGTATTTGTATTTCAATTATTCCATATTTCAAGCATAATTTCCTTCATAGGGAAATATTGGATTTACTCTCTCTCTCTTCCATATTCTTCATAAATTGATTTGATTGTGTATTAACCTCTTGGTTGATCAAATTGGATCTCTTCTTTGGGAATTTGGGTTTGAGAATAGATCTCATATTTCCCCCCTTTCATTTGAATAGATTTGAATCCATTTTACCTCTATTCATATGGATATGCATGTTGTATATTGGTAAGTTTCAATTTGTGCACTACCTCCTTTGAGATTACATTGTCTATTGATCCTGAGTCTATGATGACTCTACACACCTTGCCAAGGATCTTAAATTTTATCCTAAAGGGTTCCCTTCTTTGTTTGTGTTCCTCCTTACCAGTTTCCTTAATCAAGACCCTTCTAAGCATGAGGTTCTTACCTTTCTCTTAATCAAGTGTGAACTTTGATTACTTCACCTGACCTTCCTCTTCTTGTACATAGGCTACCTTCTTCTCACCTTGTGAGGATGATTCTTTGTAAGGAAATCTATAGTCAAGGTAGCCTATCTAACCATAGTTATAACATCTCATACTAGAAAAGTGTGAACCTCTTCTAAAGCTACCATATCTACATCTTCCTCCACTGTTAGAACTCCTACCTCTTCCATAGCTACCCCTATTACTTGGCTCACTTTCTTTTTCAATCAATTTGGAGTCCCCTTGACTTCTATGATCAAAATTTCTACCACTAGAGCCTCCTCTATGTCCACCTCTAAAGTCTCTTCCTCTTCCTCTGCCCCTAGAACTTGAATCTTGTTTCCTTTTATGTTTTTCCTCTACCTTGAGGGCCATTTGGAAACATCAATGGATAGTAGTTAGGGTGAAGAGGCTTAGTTATTCTTAGATAATCCATCTAAGTCCATTGAGGTATCTTTCCACTATGATGCTTTCTATTTCATGTACCTTGGACCTAAGACACAACTTTTGAAACTCCTCTATATAAGCAGCAATATCCATGTCCTTTTGTCTGAGATTTTGTCTCTTTTTGTGCACTTGAATCTCATAGTCTTTTGGTAGATACCTTTCTTTCACTTTAGCCACCATAGCCTTCCAATTCACTATAGGCTTCTTCCCCTCTCTTTCTCTTTCTTCTTGTAGAAACTTCCACCAAGTTAGGGCTTGCCCCCTCAACCCAAATTTATCTATCTTCACCTTTTGGGCTTTTGTGATCCCATCACATTCGAAGTGATTCTCCATACCTTCTATCCACTCCATTACCAATTCTACATCCATTCTACCAGTAAACATAGGGATACCTTCAAGTGCTTTACCACTCAATGCTTTGAGGGCTTTGAGTAAAGGTTCTTCCTGCAATGGGGGTCAGGTTCTAATTCTACATCCTCTTCATTGAATGCCTTGCATTTTCCCTTATCATCCTCCAACTATTCTTTGACCTTATCAGTTGTCTCTCCAACTTCTAATTTTTGCTTCACTGCCTCTAAGGCTTCCTCTAGAAGTTTGTTATTTTCTTGTTATTCTATCAAGTCCCTTCATAACTCTACATTTGTCACCGTGGTACTCTCACCTATTGATTCAATCACCTCTGACATGTACAATACTATTCCCAATCCTTTCTTTGGCTCTGATACCACTTTGATGGGGAGATCCAATAATCTTGAGCTCTTTGGCTCTTCTCAAGGCTCCTTCCTAGCCTTCTTAGGGTACTTAACTCTACCCTAAGTAGAGGACACTTCTACCAATGCCTCTCCTCCACTAGATCTCACCAATCAACTTCAAACTCTCATCTTCTCCTTCATAGTCTCACTATGCATCCATAGGTCCTACCAATACAATCTATGTTCCAATCCCTCACAAGAATGGAATTTGAAATCTATGTTCCAATCCCTCACAAGCATGGAATTAGGTGTCTAAAATATTTCTCCATTCCTTAAAATAAGGTTTTGGTTCCCTTTCAACCAATCTTTCATAGGTTTTTCTATTGATATCTTGATTTCCTATATTTTAGGCCTAGTAGCCTTTTTTCCCCAATTAGGCCTCCTAATTATGGTAATCTTGGAATTACTCCCAATTTATCTTCACAAGCCTTCCAACCAACTTTTTATTGATCAATAAATTACCCTACGCTTTGAGATTTCCTAGGTTTAGGCTACCCATGGTGTCTGTATAGTAGATTTCCAAGAAAACCCTATTTTTAAGGGTTTATAGGGTCTCTGAACCAGCCTGCACTTTAATGAAACACAATGTATTCAAATGAACTCAACTTAACTTCTCCTCTCAACCAAAAGGTCTTGACACATTTCTCTACACTTCCCAACTTGGGATTGGCACAAACCAATCCATCTAATCCTTCTTTATCACTCTGCAACACTGCAAGCTCCTAGCTGACTACCTCTGATCTTGCCTAGGGCTCACTTGGAAAAATAGTACCCATGCTCAAAAAAAACCCAAAAAACATATTTACAAATTATTTATAGTTCCCTTCTTGATTCCAAGTGGCCATAAAGATTCAATTGGTGGAAATCAAGAAGGAGCCATTTTTATACAACTTGCTCTATACAGGATAGTGAACCTGTCAAACCAAAAAGAATTTACAAACTACTAATGAAATGAAAAAAATTCAAAATATAATGCAAAAAAAATGTCCTACATACCAATATCTAATAAACATGCAAGAACAGTTAACCATTCAATCCATTAGAGTGTGGATTAAGGCAAACATAAGTGATTGTGATACAAAAACCAGACATTGTTCTTCCTTCAACTAAGTGTGTACAATAAGACATCCAAAAAAAAACCCCATATTAGTGTTTATTTATGCTTATATAATCCTTCCACATGTGTTTTGACCCTAGGTTTGACCTTACTCCTCTTTTAAGGTCATTTGAAAGTTTTTAAGGAAAGTTGTCATGACAACTTTACAAAGTTGCAAAGTTGTCATGAGCAACTTTTTCAATTTTAGTAATTGTGATACTTCCTTTCTCCTAATTTGTTTAGTTCCACCCAAATGGATCCAAAAGCATGCCTAGACATAATTCAATAAAATTTCACTTACTTTGGAGTCTTGGTCCATACTTTGACCAACCTTGACCCTCCTACCATCATGATAAAATTGACTGGTTAGGACTTCTAGGACTAAGATAAAACTTAAGCAACTAAACACCCCTTTTTACAAGACTCTCTCACACACCTTGGGAATTTATATTAGTCCTTATTCTATGGTGGTTGGCTAGAACCACCTACAATCCAAAACTTTATAGGATGTCCACTAGGACCCTAAGGTGCTCCTGCACCAGGTCCATCCCATGTCTAACAGTCACTAAGGTGATATGGGGTTGCATTAACCTATTCTTTATCAGAAGATCTAATGATGTTGATGCAAGATGTTCACACTTTGGGATTCCTAAGGTTGTGAAGGTGATGGAAGACAAGTTGAAATAGAGAATATATGTACATGAAAGGTACAAGAATCTATAAAGGAACAACAAAGATACTTATTTAGCTATTGAAGAGCTTATTTTTGGCATTTCTATCAAAGGGAGAAAATTATGCATGAAATATCAGTTAGGAAAGAAGCTAACTAAAAGGGAGAGAATATGCATTGAAAAATGAGGAGACATACTACAAGAAAGACAACTGATGTGTAGTGATTAAATATATTAAAAGCATAAGCTAAGGGAGAGCTTATCAAGTCACAACATATAGACCGAGTTGTAGACACTTAAGCTTTGTTTGGTATTCTATGGTATATTTCATATTGTGTTGCCATCAATGCCAAAAGGAGAGATTGTTGAAACTAAAACTCATTAACTACTTGGATAAAAAAATGGGAGAATGTGATGATGATCACTGAGATACTAAGGTATCTGTGAGATATTAGATCAGTTGTTATATTGTCATTGATGTCAACTAGTTTTGACTTTACTTATCATGATAGTTGCAAACATCTGAAGGAGGTAATATTGGTAAATAAAAGGAGATATTAGCATGAAGATAAGATGTATGAGTAAGTTGTGATTAAGGTATTCATTGGGAGACTTATTGATGATTCTATGATAGTATGATAGTGATTTTATTGGCTTACATGAATTTGCTAAGTATTGAAGATAAACAAATGTACAAGTTAATTTGGTCGGTATATGAAGAACTTAGTATACACTGAGAAGATGTAGTAAACACTGAGCATGTGTAGTGTACATTGAGTGCGGTATTAACCAAGCATGAAGAAACTGACACATCATGGTATTGACTGAGTAGGAGAAATAAGGAGGAACATGTGATTTCCAACATGAGATGATAAGTTGGACGAATATGGTAGATTCCAAAGATAAAGATAAAGTTTCTTACGAAGATCTACGACTAACAAAATTCAAGGCTGATCGAATGATGAATATTGAAAACATTTAAGGCACAAGTTCCGAGGAAGGTTGAAGAGGTAAAATCAATGATGGAGATTAAGAGGAAAAATCTATGGCTGAAAATAAAATGGTTTATCATGTCTATATAAGGAGACAAAAAATTCAAAGAGAGAATCCTGTGAAAAGAAGACTGCATACATGCAAAGCTGGATAGACAAGTTGAAGTAAGAACCGAGTAATTTTGCAAACCTAATCGAGTAACAAAATGAGATAACCAAGCAAGACAAAGTTAGAGGAAGAAGGAGATTGAAGAGATTATGATGACCATATATATATTGATCTTAGCATAGATCTAAGTATGAGCAAGTGACGTTGCATTTGAATCATGTCATATATTGTTGCTTTCTAACCATTGTTATAGACAAAATCTCTTAACCGAGTGAGATGTAACTGTCTTTGTTATTTCTTAATGACATCCAATGAATGTTGCATGTTTTCTTGTTGGCCCAAGTGAATGTATGGTCACATAGAACTATTAGTGTTAAATCCTCTAACAAGGTCACACCTTGCAGTGTGTTTTGTAACCTTTAACAGGGTTGGCTCTTAACTGAGCTCACTTCATAAGAGTGAAAATATTTTGGGTACCGGTCTGAGGTGGTTTTATTCCTTAATAGGGTTTCCACATTAAAAATCAAGTGTTAAATGTGTATGTATGTGATGTTTTGATATTTTACTTTACACATTACAGTAACTGGTTTAATCGGTATATGTTTACATTATCTGACAGTTGATTAATTAATCACAAAGGCATAATCAAGTGTTTACTGAGCTGTTTATGTTTATTTGATGAAGTTGATATTATACATAAGAGAGAGGAATTTGGGACTGTAGGATAACTGGACTTAACTGATTCACCCCCCCTCTTAGTTATCTAACAAGTTTTATATCTTGTACATAGAAAAGAAAGTAGTGAAGGGTGAAATTGTAGTAGATCATCTAGTCGATACCCCTTTAGTGGATTCTTATCCACTTGTGATGGAATTTCTTGATGAGCAAGTATGTACACTTAAAAAATAACCCACTTGTAAACTTTACTTTGATGGATTGTATACTTCTAGTGATAAAGTTATGGTTTTCTCTTTGTTACTCAATAAGGTGACCTTGCACCAAAATCCTTAAAAATGACATTCTAGTGTACCAAAAACATTGTTGAGTATGAGAGTCCTATTACTAGCCTTAAGATAGCAATCCAATGGAATATCAAGAATCTTCAAGTATACAGTTATTCCCAACTTATCATATAATAAGTCAATGATGACTACCACACTAACTATGATAAGTTGTTTCCCTATAAGAGGATGGTAGATGACTTCAAGAAAAAACTCTAGTCTGTCATGTTGAGAAGATTCCTAGGATACAAAATCAAGTAGCATATGTTATTGTGACCGTGGGGTGACTTTTTTATATGCATCTAAATAACTCACATTATGAGTTTCTAGTTGAGTATCTTTTCCAACTCACTTTTGAAATAACACACATTAAGATGGTCTATGAAATCATTTCCACCCAATCTCCTTGGTACTAAGGCATATACACTCACCTTAAAGGTGTTACCTTTCCACCTAACCTTACTAAAAATAAAATGCTAGATCCTCATATATTGCTCATTCCATTTCACCATCATAGGATATAATCTACATTTTCATGGTTGTCATTATGTCCTTGATATATTTTCAAATTCTACCAAGGTTAATCTTGTGATGAGAGGGGTGCATGTTGAAACTTGTGGTGCTCATATGAGTGGATATGTCCTGGCCAATAAAATGTTGAGAGTGAGATATTACTAGTTCATTATGAAGCATGACTATTGTGAGTCCATTAAGAAATGTATATCATGTTAGCAACATAGTTATTTAATTTTCATACTTGTATATGATCTTTATCCCATTGCTACATTGTGTCCCTTTTCCATGTGGGGCCTTGACCTCATCAGTGAGATTCATACCCTATCCTCTGACAACCATAAATTCATTATTTTTTTTGTGAAATACTTCACCAAGTGGGTTGAGTTCATTCTAATTACCCTTACTATTGGAGTTCTAGTCTCCAACTTCATCCTTTACCATATTATTTTATGCTACAGAGTTCCATCCACCATCATCACTCACAATTCTACTCTCTTTAAAAACTAACATATGCATGACCTTTGCAAAACATTCCATATTTATCATGTTGGTCTACCCATACTACCTACAAGGGTAACAAAAAAGCTAAGAGAACCAAACAAAAATGTATTGCATATTCTTAAAAAGTTTTTCTTGTCATTCAATGTCAAACTACCATCTTCATAGATATCCCATAAGGACTTAATTTTTTTATGAAGGCTATCATGTAGCAAGACTTGCTTAGTTGGATCTTCTTGGTGAATGATGTCAAAAATCCTACAATCATCTCTATATTTATTAAAATAGGCTTAGGAGGAACTATCAAAAGAAAGTTCACCACTGAGAGTTTGAAGTGGGTGGTTTGGTCCTAAGAGAAAATTAGAGGAATTAGCAAGTTCAAGATGAGAAAGGTAATTTTGAGTCTAACTAGATAGGACCTTTTTTCATCACTTAAAATATGGTTTAGGGGCTTATTAGTTGTCTACTCTTGAAGATGAACCTCTTAATGATCCCCAAAACATATTAAATCTAAAGAGGTTTTATGCCCATTTCCTAGGAGTGTACCCCACATTTCAAAATTAGAAAAATATAATAAACTTCATAAATTTTTTTAAAAATATTAAAAAAATCAAAAAATATTAAAAAGTAATGATCATCATATGGTGAAAACTAACACTAGTAGCACCTTGGATAAGTAAATTTGGTGAAAAATTGGCATTAGGTACCACATATAATAGGCAATTCTATTATCATTCACACCTTGGCTCATTTTCCCATTTGCATCAACTTCATTTACTATCCATTACCATATGCTCTTCTTCTGATTTCCCCTCTACATGTTGGAGATTTCATGCATATATGTTCTGAAATTGATGTTTTGTCATAAATGACAACATATGATGTGAAAAAAGAAATCAATGCACAAAGAAACAATCAACCACAATATATCAACCACTCCCCCTAAGTCTGAAGCTTTTGACAAATTCAAGATCTTTAGAGCTATGGTTGAGGTTTAGACAAGATTCAAGCTAAAATGTTTGATATTGGATAGAGGTGGAGAATTTAATTTAGGAGAATTAATGCATACTACAAATATAATGTAATAAGAAGATATATTTTAGATCCCCAAACCCCACAGTAGAATGGAATTGTAGAGTGAAGGAACAGATCTATTCTTGACACTACAAGAACTATGATGATGGAAGGAAATGTACCTCATATGTACTAGAAAGAAGTCATGAGTATTGTAGCCTACAAACTAAACCAAGTTAAAATAAATCATGGTACTAGAAAGACTTCTTATGAACTTTGGTATGGCCATGTTCCCATAGTGAAGTATTTTAGAATTTTTGTAAGCAAATGCTATATCAAGAGAGATGAAGATTTAGGGAAGTTTGATTCTAGGTGTGATGAAGGCATATTTCTTGTTTATTCTATGAAGAGAAAATATTATAAATGTTTTAACAATTAAATGAGAAAGATAGTTGAAAGTGATAATGTGAAAGTTGATACGAATTATTAGAAATAGGTCAATTCATGCAATTATGAAGTAGATGATGAAGAAGAAAATTAGATTATACAAACACAAAATCAAAATCAAAATCAAAATGAATCGGTAGAACAGGATGAAGAAGTTCTAAATGAGGAATTTGTGGAAACACAAGATTCTACTACAAAATAAAAACCAAACACTCTAAGCTATGTAAGGATGATTCATTCAACAAATTAGATTATTGGTGATAGAGATCAAGGTATCATGACTAGAGGAAAACATGCTAGAATCAAAGATGATTTTTTTTTAATTTCTAAAGGTAAACCTAAAGATGTTGATGAAGCTTGAAAAGATGAATGTTGGCTTAAGGAAATGAAAGAAGAATTAGAACATATTGAAAATAACAAAATATGGATCTTAGTTCCTAGACCGAAGGATAAGAATGTGATTAGAACAAAATGGGTTTTGAGAAACAAACTAAATGAAGATGGTGAAGTACTAAGGATCAAAGCTAGACTGGTTTGCAAAGGATATTCACAGATGGAAGGTATTGATTTTGAGGAGACTTTTTCTCCTTTTTATAGAATTGATTTTTTTATAATCTTTCTTGCATATGCTACTTATAGATATTTCAATGTATATCAGATGGATGTTAAGTCTACATTCCTAAATGGAGAATTGGAAGAAGTCTACATTGAAAATCCTAATGGTTTTCCTTTGAATGATCAAAGTGACATGGTTTTCCAATTGAAGAAAGAATTGTATGGATTAAAAAAGCACCAAGAGCCTAGTATGAAAGGTTAGACAAATATTTGATGAAACTTCATTTTAGTAAAGGATCTACTGATAGCAATTTATATTTCAAAATTGATCATGATAATATCTTGGTTGTTGAAGTATTTGTGGATGATATAATTTTTTGTGTAAATGACAAGTTGAGTAAAGATTTTGTGGATGAGATGTAAAAGGAATTTGTGATGTCAATGATAGGTGAGATGAAATTATTTCTTGGTCTTCAAATTACTCAATCAAAAAAGGGGATTTTCATATCACAATCTAAGTATGTGAAGGAATTGTTAAAGAGATTTGAAATGGGTGATTCTAAATATGTTGGGACCCCTATGGTTACTAGTTGAAAATTGATAAAGAATGATGATTCCCCTCTTTATAATCATAAAAAGTAATTATAAATGATCTGTGGGTTGCTATACTTGACTCATAGTAGACCAAATATAATAAATTTTGTTTACATTGCTGCGAGATTTCAAGAAGAACCAAAGGAATCACATAATGTTGTTGTTAAGAGGATTTTCAAATATTTGAAAGGGATAATAGACTATGGCCTATGGTATCCTAATGATGATGATCTTACATTGTGTGTTTATACTGATGTTGATTTGGAAGGTAATGTGGATGACATGAAAATTACTATAGGTGGAGCATTCTTGTTCATGGGGAGGAAGTTAGTCTCTTGGTCTAGTAGAAACAAACTTATATATCTCAATCTATTGTTGGAGCTGAGTATGTTGCTACTATGAACTGTAATCAAGTAGGATGGATGAAAAAAATGTTGGAAGACATTAGAATAAGTTTTAGTGAGCCTATTGTTATTTATTGTGACAATTCAAGTGCTATCAATATTTCAAAGAACCTTGTGTTGTATTTTAAAACAAAACATATATCTATAAAGTATCATTTCTTGAAGGATAAGGTAAATGAAAAGGAAGGTAGATTGAAATAAGTTTTTACAAAAGAAAAAATTGTAGATATCTTCATGAAGCCCTTCCCAAAGGATACTTTGAGTATCTCTAAGGCAAGCTTGGGGTGATAGCCCCTCTTGACCAAAACTAGAAATGCACAGATTTGCATTGGTCTAGTCCTTATATATGGATTATTTTCATTATGGATTAGTGCTTTTTGGACTAATTCTTAGGGGGAGTAGTTGTTCTTGTGAAGCATGTTGTTCAAATTTTGATTTTTGACTTCTATGACTTAGTGCATATAGGTTCCTCTATCATTGATGTCAAAGGGGGAGAGATAGTTATGTTAAAAACAAGGAAGAAACTACCATGAGAATATCAAGTATCAGACTTAGGGGGAGTGGTTGATATATTATAGTTGATTATTACTTTGTGCATTGATTTTTTTTTTCACATCATATGTTTTCATCAATGTCAAAGGGTGATATTATTGAAGATTTCATGCATATATGTGCTAAAATTGATGTTTTTTCATTGATCTCAATATATTTCTTTATTCCTTGGTTTGTTCAATGAGAATTTATGAATGGTATGAATAGTATATTGAAGATCAGTTGTTGCAAAGCTATAGAAGTATTGTGGACTGTATGTAATTAATATTGTTAAGGTTGTAGAGGTTCACATTGAGAATTGTGTAAGTTATGAGTGATTTATCAGAGGATAGCTTTCTGGTTATGTTGGAGATAATAGTATTGTAGATTTTGGTTCGACAAGGGTCAATTATGCAATATTTTTGGTTGCTAACCTAGTGGTTAGTTAAGGATATGGATGTGTGTTCTCAACTTATATGGTTCATGATTTGGATGCTGACAATCTATTTTTCTTGAGTGACATAGGTTGATGTTTAGTGAACTCGTTGTGAACAGTGCAGAGACAGTTATAAATTCTGACACAGGGATGTTTGTGTTATTGTTGTGTTAATTCATGTTATTTTCTAATGTTTATAAATCATATCCTATTCATGTTTGTAGATCACATTGGGTTACGTGATCAAATTTAGTGATTTTCCTATGGTGTATTTCTATTCTTGGTCGACTTGATAAATATCATATTGCAAATATTTGCGGACTGATCTATGGATCAAAGCATATTCATGGATGAAGGTTTTGTTCCTAGCTATGTCTTTTCTGACATGCTTTGGATCGCATTGAGGATTGTGTATTACTCTTAGTAATATTTTGTAATTAGGTCCCTAATCGGACGTGTTGTAATCTGTTGATGTAATATATTTAAAGATGTAATATTTTCTATTATAGGAGAGAGAGAGAGAGAGAGAGAGAGAGAGAGAGAGAGAGAGAGATTAGTGGATGTGAAAAGAGGTATGAGTGGAATCTAAAATAAAGTCATAATAGAGTTGTACTTGATTAGAGTTATATTAGAATTTCAGAGATGTTATCAGTCAGTTCATAGTGGATTTTTGTCCATAGTTGATTGTAGTCCACCTTGGGTTGTTTCCCTTGTTGTAATCTTAGGGTTGTTTCCCTTAGTTATATTTGAGAAGTGAGCTCTGGGTAGTGAGCTTGAATGCACGTGCATTCCCTATTGAACATTTAAGAAGGTTATATGTGATAGTACATCATCTAGTGGGTTTTATTCCTATTTTGGTTTTTCTCTTAACCGATTTTCTATGTAAAAAATTCTGGTGTTATGTGTTCTTGTGATTGTGGTTAAGTTCTTTAATGTTCACATCAAGGAAGAAATTTAAGTATTAACAAGTTTTGGTTTTTACACAACTATTTTGGACACAACTGACTCACTCTCTGCCCCTCCTATTTGTTGTGTATGATGCCTTATTTCTAACACTACATTCATTTTCATCTCATCCCTACTATTTATATTACTTGACCATCATTATTCTTGCGCTTCCTAGACTTGTATTTTCAAAGTCATATATGTGTGGTAGTCAACTATATATAGCTTGTGTCTTGATATTGGTTTCTTTTATATAGGTTGGTTGTGTCTTGTATCTCTTTTAGTTTTCTTAGTATTTGTCATGTTAGTTTTACATAGATGTTAGTCATGTGTCGTATCAACCATGTCCCTATCTAACTAGTGCTTCAACAATCATTATCTAGTGTCTTTGTCATATTGAGTATCATGATTTCCTTTTGTCACATAGTTTAGTTGGTTTGTGTTGGTTTAATTAAGGTATTTATCTTGAATAATTCTCACCTGGGTCCTAATTACACTTTACCTAATCTTACTTAGGAAATTACATAGAGTAGTTGGAGAATTTCCACTTTATGTGGGCTTATCATGTTATTATTTTATCATATCCACTTATAGTGAATGGAATGTTCCACTTTGGAGGGTGATCCACCTTTAGTGGACATGTGACTCCACCTTTGGTGCTTGATCTTCCTTTTGTGGTGTTATCACGCTATCACCTATCCAACTTTTATGGAGTGATAATTTTTCATGTTGGTTATCATGTAATGAGATAAAGCCACTTATCATTGTCTCATTCACTCCTTTTTACTCACCTTGGTTATATAAGTAAGGGGTCTCCTATGTAATATTAATTCTAGTTGAGTCAATCCAAAGTATTGAGTTGTATTGCATTCTTGACAAGAATACAATTTATTCTTATCATAGTATTTATCTCTTGATATTGTACTTTCCAGCTGGCTTTAAGATCTTGGGTGGCTATATTTACAATAAAATACATGATATTAGATCTTTTTGAGTGTCACTAAATATTCTTTTGGGATATTTGGGTGTATATTTTGGTGGATTTTGGGTACATCCTCTTTATGGATTTCTATTGTGGGATAAAATAGGAACTTGTTGGTTCAAATCAGAGGTTGGCATCACATTGAAGAGGTCCAAAAACCCTAGGATGTACTTTTGTTTCATCCAAATTAGACACCAGAGTCAAAATGTACAACCATTTTAAGTTTGGAGGTGTGGTGGAAATTTAGGCATCATAATTACTCAAACAATTTTCAAACAATAATATATCAATTATTTGGACTCCTTTTTTTAAGCAATTATTTTTATTTGGGGTAGAATTTTGTGCTCTATATAGTGGTGCATGTGGCTTCTGAATTCACTCCCTATTTGTTTTTAGAAAAATCGCATAATTCCATTTTTACAAATTCCAAGGTCACATTTGGGCTCACATGGACTCATGTTAAAGTACAATTTTTTTAAAGTGCATGATTTTTCTATATTTTACAATAGTGCTACTTAGTTTATAATGACTGTGATTAGAAATTGTTCTTTCAACATACGACATATTTTTACAAATATAATGCATAGACTTTATTTTGATATTTTCCGTAGGGATCTAAGTCTCTTATAGCCAAATTGTAATAATTGTAGTCATTGAAATGGAAAGTCCAAGGAAAAAGATTAATAAAGGAAAAAAATAAATTAAATATTTTTCTTTATTATTTACTAAATTTTTTTAGTAAAAAAATGTTTTAAATTTTTTTTCTATAGGTTTTTAAAAATAAATTGTTAGAAGTAGTGGTTGTCGTTGCACCAAAAGATCAACCTGTTAATGCCCGATACAACCACTAGACTTATAGAAGACAAAGGAGGTGGTTAAGCCATGTCATGAATTCCAAGGGGAGCACTGACCATTTTTCCAACAAGCTCCCCCTCAGTACTACCCGAGGGGATTCGAACCTGTGAACAAGCTCTGATACCACTTGTTACAAGCTAGCATGGTTGTCACTGCACCAAAAGACTGACTTGTTAATGCCTGATACAACCACTAGACTTATAGAAGACACATGAGGTGGTTAGGCCATGTCATGAATCCTGAGGAGAGTGGTGACTATTTTTCCAACATAAATATGCAAAATTAGGAATAAAATTTTTTATCCACTTACATCTATGCTTATAGCATCTTCCAATTGGTAGCCAAGGGGGTCTAGTTGTCCTTTATTTTTCCTTGGCATCATTCCAATTGAAGGTATCTTTTGTGGTCTTCTTCAAGTCATTCTTGGTGGCATCATTATTAGTTTCCATATTTTCATCATTATCTCATGTTGTATTCTTTTGCATGGGCTATGTTGTACATGTACTAATATTTAATGTTCCATCCTTCTTTGTACTTTATCATTGATGACATATTTGATGTAATCCTTTTTTACTCAGTAGAATAAGAAGTATCTTGTGATACTTAGTGCATGGCTCTAGTCAAGATAAAAATGTACCAATCTTCTAGTTTCAGGTATCTAGTTGATGCTCATGTAGGTGTCTCCATGCCTAATCTTCATTATATTGCAATGGGTAATTCATCAATCGTTCTTCATCAAAATTTGATGCAGGAGAATCCTAGGGTAGTTGGAAATCTTATATCAACCAAAAGTATGTTTGTATTTGGTTTTGGATTTCTGTTGTATTTCTATTTTGAATTTATGTTTAAGAAATTGCAGAATTTGAAACAAAAGGAAATTACTGTGGAAGATTATACCGAAGAGTTTTATAAGTTAACAATTTGGTCTGTGCATAGAGAACTTTCATGGCAAGGTATGTTAATGGTTTGAAATTCAATATCCAGGATGAGATTGGTATATTGAAGATTGGTTCAATAGAATATGCTTATTAATATGCCCTAAAGTAAGAAGAGAAGCTGAAGAGAAGAAATCATGGTACTTTCTAAGGGATGGAAAAGCAAGAACATTTGGTGAAAGAAAAACTGAAATATGAAGATGGACCAAAACCTGTTGAACTAAGGAGAAGAATGGGCAGAGGTGGATTCAAGGGTACTTGTTATAATTATGGTGAAGAAGGAAATTGATCATTTAAATTTTCCAATGCAGATAAGAAGCTTGGTAATAGCAAGAATATTGTGGTGAATGAGAACATACAAAATGAACCCAAGGTGGAGTCAAAAAACTTGCTAGTTCGAAGAGCTTTTCTCGGTACTAAGGTGGAACCTTGTTAGAGGAGGAATTTTTTCAAAACTTGGTGCAAGTTAGGAGGTAAACTTTGTAATGTGACTATGGACAATGGAAGTATTGATAACCTTGTTGCTGAGTAGATGGTTTAGAAACTTGGTTTTAAGAGGGTGAGACATCCTTATCCTTATAAGATTTGTTGGGTGCAAGATGAATATGTTTTGGAGGTTAGGCAGTAGTGTTTTGTTGATTTTCAGATTGGACAATATGTTGATCAAGTGTTATGTGATATTATTGACATGAGTTATTGTCACATATTACTTGGTGTACCTTGGCAGTATGATTGTAAGGATATACATGATTATGTCAAGAATGTATTTGTTGTTGAGAAGTATGGCAAGAAGTTTTCCCTAATGTTGTTGCAGGATACAATACTCGATATGAGGAACCTAGTTTTTGGTAGGAAGAGTGAATTGAAGGATTCTGAAAAGATTGGTGATCAGAATGGTAGATAGACCTATAGAATATCAAGGAAGGATTTAAAAAGATAAAAGATAGAAGTGGAACCAAGGAAAATGTGTTGTGAACTCGGAGGACATATATATCAAGAACTAGTTTGGGATTTATGTGTTCGATCCTTAAAGATGTTTGTTGAGCTACTGAGAACATATTTTCACACCTGGGGTGTCTAATGCAGGAGCATCCTGTGGTAGTTGGCAATCCTATATCAACCAAAAATATGTTTGTATTTGGTTTTGGATTTCTATTGTATCTTGGTTGGAGACCTGAGATTCTCGGTTTGTTTGTGTTAGTTCTCAGTTGTAAGCTTGTTTGTCTTCACCGACAGAGCTCACTAGTTGGTAGTTAGTTTGTTGGTTTCTCAGTTACCAATGCAGCTCTGTGATATGTTACCAATGGACTTGGTGACTTGGTGTATTTTTTTCTTGGTGGAAGAGTTATGTTCTCGATTATCAACTAGGTCTCAGTGTTATGTTACCAACTAGTACTGGCACTCAGTGTTCTTGTTGACTGACTTGATTGTTTGGATAAATTAGCTTGGCCGACTGGTGCATTTAATTTGAGTCATGCTCCTCATGTTATGGATTGGTCATTGCATGTGTAGGGACCTAAATCTATCGTGTTACATTCTTCTATGTGGATTCGATGACTATTTGAAGGTTGACATGAAGAAATATATTTTGTAAAGGCTATGTTGAGAGCTAACTGATGTTTTGTAATTAATTATTTTTATAAATTCAACTTGTGGCTGATTATTATATAAGGAAGGCATGGGTAGTGTTTAGGGACAAGGAGAAAAATGGTGGTAGCAAAGGATATTATGATCTGAGAGCATAATTTAGGATGTTATTCTAAGTGTAGCGAGCTAGTATTGTTTTGGAAGAAGGAGATTGCTTGGAGGCTTGCAAGCTCAAGTTTAGATCTTCCTTTGTAGTCTAACCAGCCATTGTTTTGGTACAGATATGGACTAGATAGGGAGAGTTGTATCATTGTTGATCTTGTTGTATTTTCTGATGTAATTGGCCATAATCGAGAAGGCCTTACTACCTGACATGTTTCTTGTAAGCTCGGTTATTGTTGAGTAAAAGTTGAATTTTCTATTAGATATTGTTGTGTGTTGGTGTTTTTCATTGTGTGACTTTATTTGATGCATGTTTGAAAATCTCCTATGGGGATTCTCTGACCATGACTCTGTCAATATTGGTGCTTGGTTTTATCACACTTTAACATCCTTGGTGAAACATTTTCTCTATATTATTTATATGGAGTATTGGTTGACATGATTGGCCATATTTACATGGAATTTGACATTAAGTGGGGGTTTCATGTTCTTTCCTCTTCTCTCTTTCAAGGTAATTTTTTCTTCATTTGAGATTTTGTTCTTCCCATACGTCATTAAGAGTTATTTTCTATTTCCATCCATATTTTGGGGAGGAGTTTTGTTCCATTGTTTTTTCTCCTTTTCTCCATTTGTAAGAGATTGCATTGCATTTGTACATGGCTACCTAACATGATCTTGTAGATAGGACCCATATGTTCAAATTAGGAGAGATAGGTACTGAGAGGGGAGGGGTGAATCAGTGCCTTCAAAAACTTTTCTTGTAAACCTTTCTGATATGTAACTGTAAACAGTAATAATCGACCAAAATAACTTGAATCTAACTGCATGTATCAATCATTCATTTAACTTATAAAATTAAACAACATGACATCAATATGATAATCACATGAAAAAAGTATTTTGGTAATGCAGAAACCCTTGTTAGAAGGTTAAAACTGTGGTGGGGATGACACCCACAAATTCTTCACTACTACAGATAGAAAAGGTTTGCCTGTTAGGGCTACAAGTTTTGATCACTTCTAGTGATCTCGCCCTATTAGGAGTGACATGTTAGATCAGCTAGATCTACCTAGTCATAGGATTTTAACAACACTAATGAAGTGTGCACTCGGTTAAGAGATTTACATAAGACTGTTAAGTCTACTCTGTTAAGAGATTTTATCCAAAACTCTATTACATTTTTCAGAAAGCAATAGTCAATTATCTGCTATTTGACAACTCAATTATCTGATACAGATCTATAAACTCTGATAAAATATCACCTTACTTGTGATGAAGCTCTGAACTGCTCAGTAGCCTTTGTTGATTCTTCTCAATCTGAATTCCTATGTACTCGGTTCTGCTTTGTTAACTGATAGACTTGAAGTTAGGCAATTGCTTCAAGTGCTTCGTGATTCATATATCAGCTCACACCAAAAATGATGTGAACACACAAATATATAGTATTCTATTTTTGTCATTTTAACAAAATTAGGTTACACAACATAGTCATAACCCTAAGATCTACGGTGTACAATAATAACCTAGATCAACTATTACAAAAGATATACATTTCATTTAATGAATATCATCACATTAAATGTTCCTTGATCTTGGTAAAATCATTTATGAATCATTGTAACCATTTGCATAGAAGTATGTGCCATTTCAGATTACTATGTCATTTTCTATGATCCTCGGTAAACATTGTATAAACTGCTCAGTGTATACTACGATGCTTGGTGTTTACTGTCTGTCAGTGTCAGTGTCTATTGGTGCTCAGTAAACTATCTGCTATTTAGTATATAAGCTTTAGCAACTGGTATGTTCTGCTTCATGTTACCGATTAGCTCAATGTAAGTGACCGACCGATATCCTTACAAACCTTTGGTACTAATGACAACCTTAAATGTTCAATAGAGATAACACCATATTGCATTATTAGCTTTTGTAAATTCTCCCTAAGTTGTACTTAAGGGTGGGTGTTGGTGTAATTAAGGAATTTTACCTTGGTTACTTATGCTTACTTAATAAATTACATGGGAGTATTTGGAGCATTTCCATTTTATGCATAGACTTGTCATTTTATAATTTTATCATATCCACTTATAGTGAATGGAATTTTCCACTTTGGAGGGTGATCCACCTTAAGTGGAAATGTGACTCTACATTTGGTGGGAAATCCACCTTTTATGGTAATATCAAAATATCATCTATCCACCTTTCCTAGAGTGATAGCTTTTCATGTTGGTTATCATGAATGAGACAACACCACTTGTCATTGTCTTATTCACTCCTTTGTACTCACATTGGATATATAAGAAATGGGTGTCCTAGATTCATTCAAGATGAGTCAATTCATTGCAATGATTTGTATTGCATTCTTGGTGAGAATAAAAATTACTATTATCATATTATTTCTCTATTTCTATTATTCTTTCCATTTGGCCTCTAGATCTTGGGTGGCTATCTTAATAGCCAAAGCTTACAATAAATTTCCATCTCATAATTGGTCTTCGTAGGGTGTATCCTTCCTCACATCAGACCCCATAAGCCTTGTATGTCCATCCTCCTTTCTCAAAAAATATTTATGATGCTCATTATCGATTTGATACTTTTTTATATCTTTTTTTTTTATCTTTTTCGAGCTTTTCAATTTTCTCTCATCATGGTTATCACAATCCTTTATATCATGGTGTGTTGTGAATGATGAAAATAGGGACATAGTCTGATTTTACTTTTTATGGTTGTGTGTAGACATGTCCCTTGTTGTTTCAACATCTAATATGTGAGGCCATATACTACAATGGGGCATGTGTTCTTGATTTTTGGTTTTTCTATCATCATATCCACCATTGGTCTCCTAGGGATTTGTGTGATGCTATTCTAACCTATTTTCTATTTTTTGTGTTAGTCCTATGTGATGAAAATTCACCGTGGTTCCTTATACCTTGGTGAGTACCATCATATTCTAAATCAAATTAAGTGTTGAATATATGGAAACCCATTTTCAATAGCAATCAAGATCATTGTTTTATTTCATCCCCATCATTATTATTTACATTCACACATCATGTTTCCTACCTAGTTATTTTCCCTCATCTATCTTGATTGGGAATGTGCACATATTTCTTCATCTTTCTTCAACCTTGGATATTTTATTATACGAGTGATTCTTGGAGAATTTTCATTTATACTTCACAATAATCATGAATTTATAACATTTGCATTTCTATTGGCATTGTTCTTGCATTATCATTTAAATAGATCTTGCTCGATTTTTCTCTAAGGAAGATTTCTTGCATGCATGTAAAACTATCATTTTCTCATGCACATATACATCCATCTACATTCATCCTACCATTTTACATCATGTACCCATCACATTCATACATACATTTAGGATCAAATTTTTTTTATCGATAATGAAGATACAAAAACACTACAAGAGCTTAGGATGAAGAAGACCAACATAATCGACAGCTAGGATTATTATTGTGCTATCTATGGAAAAAATATTGTATATCCCTACACATACACATCACCTTCAATTTTCATACATCCATTTACCATTGAATTTTCATGTCATTCATTTAGAGGCTCTCTACAAACTTCCAAACATTACTTGTAAATATGTTGATGATATTATATTAATAAACATGCAAAGAGTTATCATTTAAGTGGATTTCACTAGATTTATCTCTATAGATAATAATTTTATCCATTTAGATGTCAAAATTAAGTATTGTGTGTCATTGTAGTATGCTTAGTGATTTAATCATCTATCATCACCTAGGTATCTACATCCTGCATGCATGGTCACTAGTATCATCACTATGTCTATACATAATCTATGCATCTACATGTCATACATCTATATATACATATCATCATATAGAAATCATCTCATCCTACATCACCAGATAGGCCAATGCATCTTATATAGACATAATAATACATGACATCTCACACCACATGTTAGTGACATACAATCATTAAAATTACACATATAATCATGTCACATGATCATCCAAGCATTAAATTCTACATCCCAAAATATTTTAGTCTATCATCATTTACATGTGCATCTATACATTATAATCCATACATACATCATAAAACAAAAAAAGTATATGACACATAATCCCCACCAAATTTCTATCATATATCATAAAAATGTCAAAAAAATGTATACAATAAAAAATATATCATGTGTATGGTACATCACAAATCTACATCAAACATATGGTGCATAAAAAATGCACTATACAATTTCTCACTTGAGAACTATTCAAGTCATCTACTGAGATGTACTTTTATCAATCAAGTGATTTCTCTTGAGTGTAGACTCATGTCAAATTGTCCACTCCTTCTATACCCCTTTGACCTACTAGATCCATCGACCCTATCGCTCGATCCACCACTCTATGTGGACCTTATTGGCTCTACCCTCTTGGGAGCTACATATGTCTCTCGTAATATTTTCACCACTACTATCCAATAAGTTTTCCTAACTCCCTTGATATACCTTTGATCTCCTATAATTTTTTTCTCTTCTATAGTCTCCAAGACACCCTCACCCCTCTATTATCCCCCCTTGGAGCCTTATCTTACTCCTTCTGATACTTATAAATCTAATCCTTGCTCCTATGTCATGCATTCTCTAGGGCATCCCAAGATTTTTTATGATCCTATATCTCTCTCTTGAGATACTAACTCCTCTCAATAGGTTTTCTCCATCCATCTTGACCTCATTTATAACCTTGAATCATCCTATCATGTTTCTCCCATAGGCTATCTATCTCCCTCATCAATCCAACCCTCTCTCCCTAAAACACATCACACTTTTCCACTATGTCCTCATATTAAATCTTATTTAATCTCAATGCCTCTTGTAAGAACTTTATTTACCTAATTGGTCCACCCTAACAATGACTCACCTTATAATATAGTAGGTATTGTTAGGTCCTGACAATGTCTAAACAACTAGACATAATACCTCAACTCAAGGACATATTTTCCTAATAGGGTAACTATCGAATTGCATCACCAAGGATCATTTATTTATCAACCAAAGTATGTATACTTGAAACGGGATAGAACAATATATGCACTAAGAATATTTGAAGCCATACTATTCTAACTTTAACCAAACAAATTTTGAAATAAAAACTATGATGGAAATGCATTAACAAAATTATTAATAACTTTTTATAAATGAGTCTAACCTTAAATTATATTGAAGAAATATTTTTTTAGCTAACTAAGATAACTATTATGTTCTATCTTGGCTACAGGAATAATCACAAATTTGTGTTTCTACAACTCCAAGAATAGTTAATTACTAGATTAATAGAAACATAGTACTAAGCATATAAGCTAAAATATAGAAAGTAAGTAAAGGGATTCCTCACTAATTGGCCCTCTTGGATGAGTACTTGGTTAACATCTATATCCTCAAAATATAAACATCCAAAACATTATTATTCAATCATTCTTGATAACAAAGAAGTATATAAATTAATTCTTATTCAAAAAATATAACAAATACAAAAGTTCATTGCATTGTTCAACCAATAGTTTCTAAATAAAATGTGGGAGACTTTATAGAAAGAAAAAACTAAAATGAACTAACTAGATCAACACCTCAATACCTCAAATCTAGGGAGAGTTCTTTTATTGAAAACTTGAAACTAGGAACAATAAAGAGTGGAATAGAGTGGACTTTGTCCAACCATAATTTGAACCAAATATTTCCCTAAATTTTCTATATAATCATTTATACAAGCAATTAGGAAGGTAAATGCTCTTCTAAGTATTTTGAAGAAATCTTCTATAAAAGAAACATCTATATTGTTACTTATAACTTTGTTGATCTCTTCCTTCCTTTATGTGCTCTAACTACTTAAAAAGACTTGCACCTTAATGTCCTTTGACTTATTCAAATAGGTAGATTCAAAAGGTTAGTACCACATATATATTTTCTTATGTATTAATAATGTAAATATAATATTTACCATAATAATTTATCTTAGAACTATTACAACATCCTTCCCCTCTACTAACTAATGCTTGTTGACCTGACTACCTCTCACAGTTGCATCCCTCTATCCAATACTTAGTGATGCTAACCTTACTATCCCTATTGCTCTAGGTACTCTCTATTACCACCATGATACATAAGAACTTGTCACCCCCAAATCTTCTATCCCTCCTCTCAAGTCCCATGTCTCTAATGCCATCATATTCCATGCATCTAGTAATCCTCTCCTAACTAGTTTCGGCTCAAACTCCAATACCCACCCCTTGGTGGTCTACCTAAAACTTTTATTTAACTTGGGGATATCTTTTCTAAACCTAAATTGTTGTCTAGTCCCTTCTAGTCTATATCACTCATTGATATACATTTGGTGACCTATGATATATATAGGTATGATCATGAATGGGATGTGTCTCACATCCTCATCCCAACATGTTATCCTCATGTAAGGGTGTCATGGGATTCTCCTTACATCCACTCTATCTGATTCCTACCTCTAATGATCTACATCATCCACATCCTCATAATGAAGACCACCCCTCCAACTATATATAATTAGCTCCTCAACTCCCATATCTAGTCTACTAGTTGGACATGTAACGATGATATGCTACCACATCCACACCTAATACAAGGCCACATACCCAAATCTCCTCCCCTCTAATAACAAATATGATACGACTCCTAGTAAAACTCTACCATAAATAATATCCCCCATTCCATTAACCTCCTTGCATTTACTACCTAAACTACCATCCAGATCATGCCTGAAACAATCAATCTCCCTCTTTGCCTGCTAGAAGATATTTATTCATGCCATGAGATTTCCACAATACATGATGTTTAGTTGTATGTGTTTCTAGATTAGATTGTGTGAAAGTTTTTGTATTAGAATTTTAGATCACACTCTGTGATCCATCATCAAGATGAAAGAAAGCACAAAGAGCATGAAAGATCAATCCATAAACATGATTATGTTCTTTTATATGAAATCCTACTCCAATAATGTATCTAGAGATAAATATTCATGGGTAATGGTATACCTCTATGACATCCTTTTATGATATATATCAAATAACCACTTATAGTCCTTGTATCGATAGTCTTAAGACCTAAAAAACATCCTTTGTTGTCACTATGATGTCACTTGTTAGAAGGTTAAAGGTTGTGATGTCTAACCTCTATCTCTCTAATAGTACATTAACCATAGGTACGTGATTATTAATGTGTCATCAAGTACCCTAGCCCAATCATGTCTATTTATGCCCACTCTGCATCCCCAAATGGGTCTCCTTCCCTTAGCAAAAGTATTCTCCTCTCTTGCAAGAAAATCACATCTATGCTCCATTGCATCATATTCATAATACATGTTAGTCATGCTTACCTTTTTTTTTTAATTCTTTTATTCTCGTAACTAGCATATATTCTACCGCCTTCCCTTTTCTTCTAGTCTTGAGTTTCTATCAATCCAAACATATTTTGTGGTGATATTGTCATTTTATACTTTGGTAGAATTATCACCACTTATCCCTTAAATCTTTTTGTTTTCATGTGTAATGAACTGTCATCAGTCCTCTCTATAGCCTATCTCATGGGATTGCATTCCAATAGGTTTTTCTATCCTTCCCTATGAGAATGCATTCTTGTTGATCTTTAAACTCCAAGAACACTTTATAACTCTTACCTAAGAATTCATACTCATTTCATAATTAAATATCTCTAACCATCTTATGCCTACACAATCCCACATCTTAGTTTCTTTTTTATGATCAATGGGGTCATGATTCCATGATTTCACAAAATATTCACGTAGATAACAATCTTGTGAGAACATTCCTAACTTCATGTTTCCCATCTAAAAAACCATACAAAACATATGTGTGGTCTTTAGGTTCACACCTCTCTATCCTCTTATCAGTGTCACCTGACCAGGGCTATGATATACACTGAGTGCCTCATTTGTCCAACAACTACCATTTCCTGTATGCACATTTTAAGCTCTAAAAAGTGTAAATTATCCTCTTTTATCTCTTGCACAATAAAAATGACTAGTAAATTTTCCAATTTTCTTATATAGGTTCTAGTAAAACCTTAATTTTCACCATCTTGGCCCCTTTATGACCATTTTCATGTAATTTCCTCATGCCATATCCTTTTCGTGTGTTGTTTTTACATGTAGACTCTATTTTTTGACATCTTTTTTCCTACCTACTCAAGCAATATTTCTTGGAGACATCATTTAGGCCTCATTCTCCTTGTGCACTCTCTTAAGCAGACATTACTAACTTCTCCTTTGTCTTTTGATCACCTCAATTACTATTTTTTCTTCTTTCTAAGGATTCTATCGCTCATTTTTATCATGTCATCTATGTTTTGTTTTTCTTCACACTAATGTTATTCTAATACCATTGCGAAGAGGGAAAAGATGTACAGATCTAAATTTGATTAACTATATTAATTTAATTTAGTCATGTTGCCACTTTAACATTGTTGTATTATTTGATTAAAGAATTATGTATTATTTAAATTAATTAATGTTATTCCTTCTACCTAGTTAAATTAATTTACTTATGTTCTCTATAGTCCATTTCATAAATTATTGGGTCCCCACAATCACTAAATTAATTAATTCCCCTTTACACTATTAAATTAAACAAATAAATCTGTTTAGTTAATTTAATTCACTTTTTCCCTTTTTCTCCCATTTGAATTAAATTAATTAATTTAATTCTAATTGAACACATGGATTCTAACCATAAGTGTCATCCAACCCTCATTCCAATTCAACCCCTATTTAACTAACCCTTATTTTACCTCACCTTATCCACTCAACCTCCCATTTAACTAATGTTATCCACCTAGCCTCTTTTCCAACTAGTTCTACCTAACCTCCCTAAATATGTTCACATTCAAAATTTAATTAAATAGGGAAAAGAATCTTCAAATTTTGGTGGCATATCCCCCAAATGACACTTGGCTATTTCAACCTCTTTTATACATGTCACTCCATCCCTTGACACTTGTCACTCCTTCCCAACACTTGTCATCACACTTTCCCTCAAGGAGGACAAGTGGTGAATTTCCATGAGCCTTCACATTTCCTCCATTTCAATTTAATCCCTCCATTTTCCTTCACAACTCATCCAAAATATTTCATATAAAAGTTATAATTTTATTTTTCATCTAGAGCTTTAGCATCCATAATCTTGCATTCTCATTATCAATCATCTTGCACTTTCACTATCATTATGTATTTACATCTTCATCCTCATTATTTTTCATCCATTTCATTATCCATTTGCATCATATTAGGCATCATTGGATACCTTTGAAGATCAATAAAGTGAGCACACATATGATGAATATAATTGAAGGATAAATTTGCATCAAAAGAGGCTTACTTGCTTTATTGTTACATATTTTAGTCTCTTTTTAACTTCCAATGTTGGTTGTTGTTTCTTATTTGTGTTTGTTTAGGTTGTTATTTTATTTTGATCATTTTATTATACATCACATTCTTTAAACCTAAACAAATCCAAATAAGTAGCAACAATAAAGATTAAACATTAAAAAGAGACTAAAAGATGTAACAAGAAAGAAAATAAGCCTCTTTTGATGTTAATTTGTCCTTCAATTTGATTCTTCATATGTGTGCTCACTTTATTTATCTTTAAAGGTGCTTAATGATGGTCAAGATGATGCAAATGGATAGTGAAATGGATGCAAAATAATTAGGGTGAAGATTCAAATATGGAATGATAATGAAAGTGCAAGATGATTGATAATGAGAATTCAATATTATGGATGTTAAAGATCTAGATGAAAAATATCACTGTAACTTTTCTATGAATGATTGTGGATGAATTGTGAAGGAAAATGGATGGATTGAATTGAAATGGAGGAAATCTAAAGGCTCACAAAAATTCACCACATGTCCTCCTTGAAGTGTGATAGAAAGTGTTGGGGAGGAGTGACAAGTGTTAAGGGATGGAGTGACATATGGAAAAGAGGTTGAAATGGGAAAGTGTTGATTTGGGGGATATGCTACAAAAATTTGAAGGTTCATTTCCCTATTTAATTAAATTGGGAATTACAAATATTTAAGGAGGTTAGGATAGATTTGGTTAGAAAAGAGGTTGGTTGGATAAGATTGGTTAAATGGGAGGTTGACTGGATAATGTGAGGTGAAAGAAGGCTTAGTTAGATATGGGTTTAATTGGGATGGGGGTTAGATGATGGTTATGGTTAGCATCCATGTGCTCAATTAGAATTGGATTAATTAATTAAATAAAATGGATAAAACGGGAAAAAGTAAATTAAATTAAATAAATAAATTTATTTGGTTCATTTAATAGTGGAAGGAGAACTAAGTAATTGAGTATGGGGACTCTTCAATTAATTGAATGGACTATAAAGACCATATAAAAATTAATTTAACTATGTAGAAGGAATAACATTAATTAATTAAATTAATATTAATTTTTTTGTCTCTTATGTGATGCAAAAATGTGAATTACCAAGCAATATCTTTAACGGGAGAGAGGTCCTTATGTGAATTCCTCTGATGGCAATTGTAAATTAGTGATGTAGAAAAGAGCTAAGAGATTTGCAAAGAGAAAAAGCATTTATGTCCCCTAGTACTTTTAGGTAACAGATGCTAATCACATCGCATTGGACATCCAGAAAAATGTTTTCAACACAAAACTAGGGAAAAGATTTTTTCCAGATCTCAGATATAAGAACGCCAATGAAGATTCATGGTAGGAAGGGAAAAATTCACATTCTTCCTCCACCAATAAGCTAGGTCTC
Organism: Chamaecyparis obtusa; assembly: GCA_027943335.1. Lineage (NCBI taxonomy): Eukaryota > Viridiplantae > Streptophyta > Pinopsida > Cupressales > Cupressaceae > Chamaecyparis > Chamaecyparis obtusa. The sequence goes on along the minus strand of BSBK01002199.1, from coordinate 1,825,197 downwards.
AAAGAAATGATGATAGGATGCTAAGGAAATAGCCACCACAGAGGAATTATAGACCAAACTATGATCAAATTATACATACATACTTTCAAGATTGAATTCAGAGATATGGAGCATCTTTGAAGAACACCCAACGGGCAAGAAATGTTGAAATTTTGAAAGTACAAGAAAAGTAGGAAAATTCTAACCCTAATCTAGCAATAGGTGACAATATGGTCTCATTGGGTAGGAAACAAGGCTCTAATATGGAAACCCTCAAGGATTGTAATAAGTGATTTACCAAATTGAGCAATGAAATGGTTATCGGACAAGGGCATCCAATATCCCCTTTTTTGTTTATAATAATGGAAAAAGCCTTAAGAAGAGCAATTCTAAAAACATAAGAACAAACCAAAATTAAAGGAATCAATATCACAAAAGAAATGGATAATGTTACACATCAACAATTTGTGGATGATACACTCTTATTTAGGGAAGGGACTAAGAAAGAAGCCAAAGAACTAAAATATCTACCTAATAATTACATGAAAGAATCTAGGAAGATGCTACATGTCATTAAATCAAAGGTATTTTTTCTAAACACAAATATCCGATTAGAGGAGGAAATTTGTGATATTTTTGGCTTTAAAAAAGGGAAGTTTCCTATTAAATATCTAGGTTTTCCTTTGGTTAAAGGAAACGTGACAAATAAGTTATGGGGTCCAATTCTTAATAGAATGAGCCAAAGAATGGATACTTCAAAAGATACATGGTTATACCAATGCTGGTAGAGAAACAATATTAAGGTCAATAATGACAACACTCGCCTCCTATCAAATGTCATGTATAACTCTAACGCAAGGAGAAAAGAAGAATATGGACAAAACGCTAAGAATATTTTATTTGCAAGAGGTCTCGGAAGAGAGGAAATTAGCACTAATTAGCTAGGATAAGATTTGTAGACCTAGTTCAAAAGGTCAAATTGGCTTTAAAAAACTAGCCTAGAAAAATAAGGCCTTAGGAGAAAAATTAGTTTGGAAAATGTATAGGGAACTTGAAAGGAAAAGGGCTAAAATTCTATATAAAAAGTATTTAAATGAAGCAAATTTGAGCAATATATTTAGAATGACAGATCCTCTGAAGGCATCTAGGGTCTAAAATTTTATTCTAGAATGTAGAAGCTTGATAGCAGATAAGGTATCCTAGGATATTGGAGGTGGATATAAAGCTTTGTTCTAGGAGGATTCATGGGGGGGGTAATCCAACCATTGAAAATATCATTAGAAATCCAAGGATTAAAGAAATTTTAGTAAATTTGTTGGAAAAATTTGTGAAGGACTACATTTTTAATTCCTAACGGAGATCCTACTTTAGCATGGATTTGGAAATATTTGGAAGGTACACCTTTAATGGAGGATGAGAAGATATAAATTCTTGAAACATTGAAAGAAAGAAAGATAAAACTAAGGAAAGGAGATGATAGATTGATTTAGACAGAGTCAAGTATAGGAGAATATAAGGTTAAGGATGGGTGTGCAAGTCTGATTAAATCCCAACAATGGAAAAAAATTGAAATGCCCATACATTTATGGTAGGATAAGATGTGTCAACCCAAAGCAAAAATATTTTTGTGGGTTGTAGTAAAAAGGAGGATTCTTACAACGCACTGGTTTAAAATGATCTGTTTTGAAGGACCTCTAAGGTGTGATCCCCTCTAAGAAAATGATGAATAAATAGTAGACCATCTATTATTAAATTTTCCTTACTCTCATTAATGTTGGAGTTGGCTAAGGAAGAAACTAGATTGGAAGTCAGCCTTGCAAAACAAATTGATGGTTGCATTAAAAGGATAACCTATGATTTGTAAGGAAAGTCTATTCAACATAATATAGAAGATTGCCCCATCCATAATGATATGGGAGATTTGGAAAGAGAGAAACAAAAGAAATTTTTAGGAAAAAAGGATGGAGGTTGATAATCTATGTAATAAAATAGAAACAACTATAACCAAAATGGTAAATAATAGACTTAGAAATGGGAATCGAGTAGAAGGAACATTTTCATATTTGGATAGAAAAATAAGAAAGGTGTGGCCCGACCTTAAGATTCTCCCATAATATGGGAAAGGTGGGAAAGAAAGCAAGCTAAAAAGACAACAATGCACTTGGCAAAAAATAGAATACATATGGCACAAACTAAACTTTGATGGAACACAAATTGGCAATCTAAGGATTGTTGGGATAAGATACATCATTCATCATTGGGATGGATCAATTTGTGCTAGAATTGACAAACCAATTTGGATTGCAACTAATAATATTGCAGAGATGCAGACTTTAATCAAAGTTTTGTTACTAAGTAAAGATCTAGGAATAAAAAATTTGGCTATAGAAGGTGAATCTCAAATTATAATCAATGCCTTAAGAAAAAAAATAACCCTTGAATTGGAAATTAAGTGCAAGGATGGGAAGAGACTTGGATTTAATATATTACTTCAAAGAGACAACTATGAGTCACATTTACAGAGAAGGCGATAAGGAAGCAGACAAATTAGCCAATGAAGGGGAAAATGGTAACATTATAGAAAAATTAGGAGACTAATCAAATGCCTGCAACTCAATATTGGCTACAATTAGAAAGAATGGAACCACACAAGGAGAAGCAATCGATTGTGGTTATTTAGTAGAGATTATTTTTGAGGAGGTAATGTAGATATTAAAATATTTAATTTAAGGTAACATAGGATATGTATATTATTGGAAACTATAATTGAAACAATTGTTATATTGTCATTGATGTCAAACCTTAACTGGTAAGACAGTTGCTATCTAGGAGAGTACCTATCTTTTGATTGATGAAGAGAATTTGAAAAGAGGAGATAATAAGAGAACCTAAGAAAAGGTTAAGTTATGTGATACTTCAATGGGTACTTGATTAGTTGGCACATTGACAAGATTATGTGTTGTTTACCAAGTGAAGGAGAAAGACTAGAAACATAGGCTTGACTGAGAAAAAGTGAAGAAATCTAGTTTAAGCTGAGTAATGTTAGTGTCGATCGAGCGCTAGTATATGTCGACCAAAATCTAATGTTGACCGAAAATCAATAATTTCTGAGTGACAGATAATTTCCAAGAAGGAAATTATTAGCGATGATCGAGATACACAGTAATGACTGAGAAGATGAACACAGTATTGACCGAGTGTCGATAATTTATATTTCGAGAAAGAATTGAGAATCCCAGGCGACATTGTTGAATTCTTGGGATATGTAAAATGTGTTGACATTATTAATGAATGGTATAAATCATTTAATGCATGGTAAATCATTTTCTTATGATTTCAAAGAGAACTTTGGAGATGTATCTAGAAGGAAAGAAGGAGAACATAATGATGGAAGGATTCGATGAATCTGACCTAAACCTAAGATCTACGAAAGAGATTAAGTGGCAAAAGATTAATCTACCTGATCAAGGAGGTATAAGGATAACCTAATTGTGAGGTTAAAATATAGAGAAGAGGTTGGTGTTATTGACTGATAAGTCTAAGAAGAAGGCTAGAGGTGAAGCTATGAAGAGCTTAACATAGTTGTGGTGGTTGCTTGAAGAGAATTCTGAGAAGATTAGAGATGGAGATGGAAATGAAGGTCAGTCAATAAATCAACATATGTGTGAAGTGGATTTGTATTTGCAAAGTGAGTTGTATATTTTCAAATCAGAACCTACTGCTACTTTCTAACCATTGTATCAGTCTAAATCCTTTAATCAAGGTTGACCTAATAGTCATTTTGTATAAATCCTTTAATCAAGGTGACATTCTGATGGAATGTTCTTAAGCCCTCTAACAAGGCCACTCTTAATAGGGTGATTAAATCCTTTAACTAGGTCACACTTAACAGTGTGTATTGTAAACAATTAACCAATTTGGATTCTCACAGAGCTCACTTCAAAAGAGTGAAAATTAGTAGCATGTTACAAGTGGTTTTTCCCAAATTGGGTTTCCAATATAAATCCTAGTGTTATACTTGTGTGAATTTTATCTTGATGTGAATGATGTTGAAAGTTTTATATTTTGCAATTTAATTACTTTAGGACAATGGACTGCAAGTTTTATGTTATTGGTATATGCTATAGAGACCGAGTTGAAAGCTGATTAGATCTGAGATCATTGAAGAGATAAAAAGTTGATTTGGTACATCTGGACCTAAGGATAACTGATTTATCCCCCCTCACAATTATTCTAAAATCATTCTAACAATTGGTGTCAGAGTTGTTGGTGCTTGTAGAGAAAAATTTTAAAGGTACTTGAAGCTAATGATCAAGATGTACATAAAGGAGGTATCAAAGTTGAACAAGGATAACTTCCCTATATGGAAGAGTTTGATGAAATTGCATCTAGCTAGTATTGGTGATTCAGAAAAATACTATGTGGAAAATGAGTATGTAATACTTGTTGCACCTTTGACTACTAAGGAGATGAAAGCAAAACAAGAACACAATCAGGCAATATTGGAGATTGCATATGCCCTAAGCTATCCTAAATTTGAAGACATCAAGGACAATACTAATGCAAAGAAAATATAGGACACTCTAGCAGCTATCTATGGTGGGGACATAAATGTATTAAGATCCAAATCTGAAAGGTTGAGAGGTAAGTTTGATGAAATGAAAATGCAAGATGGTGAAAATATTGCTCAGTATTGTGGTAGAATTAAGGGGGTAGTAAATTCTATTAGGGGACCTAATGGAAACATTGATGATGAGACTGTTATCAGTAAAGTATTGAGAACCTTTCTTCCTATCTATGCCATTAGAGTTTCTACAATACAAGAATCAAGATGTAACCCTGGTAATGTTCTAACTTTGGAAAGTCTTGTTGGTAAGCTTACTGCTTTTGAGTTGTCTAATTATGATAATTTCACTATTCATAATATTTAATCTTCATTCAAGTCTCAAATGGTTCTTCATAAACCTAAGAAAGGAAAAGAAAGATGTGAGAACAGTGACAACAACAACAACAACAATGATAGTGACACTTTTGATGATGATCTAGATGATCTTGAGGCACTTATGGCTAGAAATCTAAAGAGAGGAAAAGGTAAATATAAAGGTAAATGTCCTATTATCTTTTTTTCATGTAACAAAGTTGGCCATATTATAGCAAGATGCCCTGATAGGACTAACATAGATGAGAAAAGGGAAAACAAGTACACAGATAGGAGAAATGATAGATATCACTGAAGGTATAGAGACAACAAACACAAAGGTAAGAAATCTTGCTATATTGCTAAAGAGGAAACTAAAAGTGAAACTTAGTGAATCTGATGAATGTGATATAGAAATTATTTATGTTGCTATGAAAGATGATTCTGATGAAGATGAGAAAATTGCACTTATTTCATATGTTAGTAAAGGTGATAAATGGATTATTGATAGTGGTTGTTCACATCACATGACTAGTGATAAAAGTAAGTTTGAAATCCTTAATCATTAAAAAGGTAGAAGTGTTAAGTTTGGTAATGATGCACCATTTCCTGTGAAAGGAAAATGATCAATAAGATTGATTGATAAGATCATATGTGATAATACTTATTGGGTTGAAGGTCTTAACTATAATTTGTTGAGTGTGACACAATTGAACAGTACTGGTTACCGAGATGAATTTCATAATAGAAAGGCTAAAATATTTGATGTCACTGGTGAACTAATTGGAAGTGGAGAACATACAAGAGGTAACTTGTTCTATCTAGACCTATCTGAAGAAACATGTTTGTTTGCACAATTTGATGATGTATGGTTATGGCATAAGAGGTCTTTTCATGTAAACTTTGACAATTAGGTAAATATCAGTAAGTTGAAGAAAGTTAGAGGTTTACCAATATTGAAGAAACCTAATAATGTGATGTGTAAATAGTGTCAATTGGGAAAAATGACAAAGTCTAGTTTTAAGAGCAAGAGATATACTTCTAACAATATTTTGGAATTGGTTCATACTGACCTTTGTGGACCTATGGGTGTACAAATTTATTGTGGTGATAAGTATTTCATTCTATGTTTTGATGACTATTCTAGAATGATGACTATAATATTTTTAAAAGAGAAATTTGATGCATTTTAGTTGCTTAAGTGGTATTTGGCAAAAGTTGAAAATGAAACTGGTAAAATATTGACATGTTTGAGATTTGACAGAGGAGTAGAGTTTATATCAAATGAGTTCAATATGTTTTGTGATGATAGAGGAATAAAGAGACATATTTTTTCACCTAGGACACTGCCACATAATGGTATAGCAGAAAGAAGAAACAGATTAATTATGGATTTTGCTAGAACACTAATGATTGAGAAGAATGTTGCATAAAAATACTAGAGAGAAGTTGTAAGTACAACTATTTATACCTTGAATTGAGTACAAATCAAGAAAGGTACAAATTCTACACCTTTTGAGTTATGGAATGGGTATGCACCTAATGTGAAATATTTTAGAGTCTTTGGGAGTAAATTCTATATACTGAAAGATAATAGAAATGGAAAACTTGATGCTAGAGGTGATGAAGGCATATTCCTAGGATATTCCACTAAGAGAAAATCTTATAAGTATTTGAATTATAACACTAACAAAGTTGTGGAAAGTGAAAATGTTAGAGTTGATGAATATGCAGAAAAGAATGAATTTGAGTGTAAGAAAGATCTTGAAGATTACAGATCTTTTGTATACATGGAAGAAGGAGAGGCTAGTGGTGCACCTAAACTAGATGTTGAGGAATTGCATGAGTCTGTCAAGCCACATAAAGATATTGTCGAGCATTAGGAAGATGTTGTCAAGCATTAGGAGGATGTTGCCAAGCAATCAAAAGAAGAGGCATAGAATTTACAAGATGAACCTAAAGATCAAGACCAAGGAGAAAGGAAATCTGAACCTACTTTGGCATAGTATGTGAGAAGACATCATAAGCCCAAAAAAATCATTAGAGATAAGGCATTTGTAGTCATGACAAGAAGTAAGTTGAAAGATCATACATGCTTACTGTGTGAGTTTGAGCCTAAAATAGTGAAAGATTCTTTAGAGAATGAAAACTAGATACAAGCCATGAATTAAGAAATAAAGAAGATAGAAAAGAATAAAACTTAGACTCTAGTGTTGAGACTAGAAGACAAGAATGTAATTGGAACAAAATGGGTATTCAAAAATAAGCTCAATGAACATGGGGAAGTCGCTAGAAATAAAGCCAGATTGGTATGTAAGGGGTATGCAAAAGAGGAAGGCATTGAATATGGGGAGACATTTGACCCTATTGCAAGATTGGAAGGAGTGAGGACTCTACTTGCATATGCAGCCTATAAAGGATTCAAAGTATATCGAATGGATGTCAAATCTACATTTCTAAATGGGATATTGGAAGAAGTATACATTGATCAGATAGAAGGATTTTTTGACTCAAGCAAGAAGAATATGGTTTGAAAGCTATACAAGGCATTGTATAGATTGAAACAAACCCCCATAGCATGGTATGAAAGACTACATAACTATCTGATAAAGATTGGATTTGTAAGGACAAATGAGAACAAAAATCTGTATATGAAGACTGAAAAATGAAAAGGGATTTTGTTAGCTGAAATATTTTTTGATGATATCATATTTGCAGGACAATATGCCCTATGTCAAAACTCTTTAAATGAGATACAAACTAAATTTTAAATATCTATGTTTGGTGAGATCAAATTCTTTGTTGGTTTGCAAGTCTATCAGATGAAGAAAGGTATCTATATTACTCAATCTAAATATGTTAAGGAGATACTAAAAACTTTTGGTATGGAAGATTCCAAACTAGTAAGTACACCTATGGCTACTGGGTAAAAGTTATCTAAAAATGATGATACAACTAAAGTGAATCAAACCTTGTATACATCCATGATTAGAATGCTACAATATGTTGTCCATAGTAGACCGGATATTTCCCTAGCAATTAGGATTGTTGCAATATTTTCTACAAATCCTAAAGAGATTCACATGATGGCATTCAAAAGAATATTGAGATATCTTAAAGGAACAAAGGACTATGGACTGTAAAGAAGAATGACAAGTTTGAACTGAAAGTTTACACTGATACAGATTGGGCTAGAAATGTTGATAACAAAAAAAGTACAAGTGGTGGTGCATTCTTTCTAGGAAAGAGATTAGTCCCTTGGACAAACAAGAAACATAACTACATTTCCCAATCTATAGTAGAAGCTAAGTATGTTGCAACAGTAGTGAATTGTTCAAATTCAGTGTGGATCAAGCAATTGTTAAAAGGTATGAAGGAGGAAATCACTGAGCCGGTTGTTATTTTCTATGATAACACAAGTGCTATTAACATATCAAATAATCCTATTATGCACACTAATACTAAGCATATTTCTATCAAGTATCATTAATTGAGAGAGTTAGTTCAAGATAAAGAAGTGAGATTGGAATATGTGAATACAAAGGAACAATTAGTAGATATATTCACAAAAGCATTACCTAAAGATGCTCATGAATACCTTATAGGTAAATTAGAGGTGATTCCCCTAACTGAGGCTACCTAGAAAAATAGGAGCATTGCATCAAATGTGCTAATCAAATTATTTGACAAATTGATGTAGAAGAGATCACACTTTAGGAGTTGCCTAGAGTTGTGAGAAGTATAGCAAAGATGTTAATCAGTCATAAGCAAGATGATAGATCAAGTATACAATATACATAACTGACATGAAGATGTCTACATGGTAAAGATGTAAGTGAAAGATACAAGTTTCTTTGGCATTATTGTCAAAGAGGTAGAGATTAATTGAACCAGATGAAGAAATACAAAAGAGTAAATGTCCCTAAGCAAAGAGGGAGAGATTCAAAGAGAAAGACGCAACATGAGAATAAGAAAGAGATTCAATGAATAGGCAAAGCTAAATTTATCCAAGAGGGAGATGGTACTTGGATGTGCTGGATGAGAATCAGAATGAAGCTAAAGATATTAATAAAGATCTATTGCACATATATTTTGGATTGTATGGTGAAGCATGAGATGTTCATGTGGTTTTTCCATCAATGCCAAAGAGTGAGATTGTTGGAAACTACAATTGAAATAATTGTTAAATTGTCATTGATGTCAAACCTTAACTAGTAAGATAGTTTCTATCTAGGAGAGTACCATATCTTTTGATTGATGAAGAGGATTTGAAAAGAGGAGATAACAAGAGAACCTAAGGAAAGGTTGAGCTATGTGATACTTCAATGGGTACTTGATTAGTTGGCACATTGACAAGATAATGTGTTGTTTACCAAGTGAAGGAGAAAGACTGGAAAGATAGACTTGACCGAGAAAAAGTGAAGAAATCTAGTTTAAGCCAAGTAATGTTAGTGTCGAATGAGCACCAATATATGCCGAGAAAATCTAACATTGACCAAGAATTAGTAATTACCAAGTGACAGATAATTCTTGAGAAGAAAAGTATTAGCGATGACCGAGATACATAGTAATGACTGAGAAGATGAACACAGTATTGACCAAGTGTTAGTAATTTACATTTTGAGAAAGAATTGAGAATCCCAGCTGACATAGTTGAATTCTTGGGATATGTAAAATGTGTTGACATTATTAATAACTAGTATAAAGCATTTAATGCATGGTAAATTGTTTTCTTATGATTTCAAAGAGAAGTTTGGATATGTATCTAGAAGGAAAGAAGGAGAACATAATGATGGAAGGATTCGATGAATCTGACCTAAACCTAAGATCTACAGAATATATTAAGTGACAAAAGATTAATCTACCTAATCAAGGAGGTATAATGATAACCTAATTGTGAGGTTACAGTATAGAGAAGAGGTTGATGTTATTGACTAATAAGTCTAAGAAGAAGGATGAAGGTGAAGCTATGAAGATCTAAACAGAGTTGTGGTGATTGCTTGAAGAGAATTCTGAGCAGATCAAAGATGGAGATGGAAATTAAGGTCAGTCAGTAGATCAACATATGTGAGAAGTGGATCTGTATTTTCAAAGTGAGTTGTATATTTTCAAATCAGAACCTACTGTTACTTTCTAACCATTGTATCAGTCTAAATCCATTAATCAAGGTTGACCTAATAGTCATTTTGTATAAATCCTTTAATCAAGGTGACATTCTGATGAAATGTTCTTAATCCCTCTAATAAGGCCACTCTTAACAAGGTGATTAAATCCTTTAAACAGGTCACACCTAAGAATGTGTATTGTAAACCTTTAACCAGATTGGCTTGTCACGGAGCTCACTTCAGAAGAGTGAAAATTAGTAGCATGTTACAAGTGGTTTTTCCCAAATTGGGTTTCCACTATAAATCCTAGTGTTATACTTGTGTGAATGTTATCTTGATGTGAATGATGTTGAAAGTTTTATATTCTGCAAGTTAATTACTTTAGGATAGTGGACTGCAAGTTTTATGTTATTGGTATATGCTATAGAGACCAAGTTGAAAGATGATTAGATCTGAGATTGTTGAAGAGCTAGAAAGTTGAATTGGTACATCTGGACCTAAGGATAACTGATTCACCCCCCTCTCAGTTATTCTAAAATCATTCTAACATATATCTACTTATTTTGAGTTGGTATATGTAGAACTAAATTTGAAGTATATCTAAAATTGTTAGATTTCAGGATGATTAATAACTATATTAAAGGTCAATCAAATTAAAAAAACTTGTCATAGTTATCGATTTAAGTCATTAGGTGGTATATAATACTACTAGAAGGGTGAGTAGAAGTTAATCTAACGATATTATGTTTTTTGGCATATAAGTGTTGTTTATATTAATATTACAAATCATTTCATAGAATGTTATCATTTGAGGAAATGGTTTGTAATATCATGAAAGTATAAAGATCCTAACCAATATTTACATGTGTTAGTAAAGGGCCAAGTGAAGATAACAAGTTAAGTAATGTAGAAGAAATACATGTTCAAATCATAAATGAACATAGGTATGAATGACTATATAATGATGACTTGGTGACTACAGTTTAGCCAACCTCATGGATGAATAACCTTACCGACTTAAGGAATTTTATAGGCCCTATGACCACTAATAATGCAATATTATTGTTGTGGTTCTACAACACACACCCAATTTAGACTACTTAGCCTAATGGGAACCCCCTTTTTTGGGGTTTTTTGGTCTTTTAGTCATTTTAGGGTCCTCATGGTGTTCTTGACCCTGTATTCAATAAGTTATATTGTGGGCCCCTAGGGTTTCTCTCGATAGTTGGATATCATCTTCAGTTTCTCCCTTTGAGTCCCTATCCATCTATGGTGTCTTTAGTTTTTAGGGTTTATTTGATTTTTTTAAGGTAGGTCCTTAAGATAGTCTTTTTTAGGCCTTTTTTGGATTTTTGCAATTGCAAAGGTATTCACACCTTTGAAACTACGAAAGGTTGATCTTCCAAGGTTTGCATCCTAGTTTGTTGGTCTTTCACAATTTGATAATGCCAAAGTTTTTTTGTTGACCTCATCAACTCTGCGACCTATAAAAGGGTGTTTGCCTTCATTTTAGCATAATTTTGTGATATTTTTTCGAGCTCTAATTAATGTCTAAAACTACATAGATACTCCTTGTGCCCATGATTTTTTGGCATTTTGTGTGTGTTCAAGAGTTTCAACATCTACTTCTACCTATTTAGAGCTAGTCATCACAAAATTTTCTCAGTTTTCCTTTGTGTCTAGGTAGGGTTTTGATGTATTTTTCTCATTTTTTGTTTTTTCTTTATTTGTTTAGTTTATTGGTGTTGTTTTAGGGTAGGGTTCTTTCTAGTTTTAGTGTTTCTCTCTTAGTTTAGGGTTTTTTTGTTTGATGTAGGGTTCTTATTAAATTTTGGGTTTTGGTTAGTTTTAGGTCTTTTTCCAAATTTTTAACAAATAGAAATCTTGGCCTTCTTTGTACTTTAAAACACCAAAAAACCTTGTGTGTAATCCAACATCCACTAGCAAATCAAAATAACTCCAAAGATTCTTTGCACCTTCACACTTTCATACACTGAAACAATTCCAACCTTGCGAAAGTCAGATGCTTCAATTCTCCAAATACTTCAACTTTGCTTCTTCACATATTTCAGTATTTTGCATCTTGAAAATTAAAAGGTTTTCTTCTACTCTAAAACTATTAATTTCTCCATTTCCTAGTTTTCTTTGCATATCTCAATTTCTTTGCTTTTTCACACTTCAACACTGCACAATACCTTATACACCTGCAACCCCGACTTGCCAGGTCATACACAAATCTTCAGTCTGATGAGTTTGTCAGACTATGAAGGTATGAAAGTGTGAAAAATAAACTAAACATGATTTTTGCCCATTTTGTCTAGTTTCAAATATTGTTTAAGGTTTTTTCTAAGGTTTTTCTTAGATGGTAGTTTGTTTTTGTATGATTTCAATAAATGGTTTCTGACAACTAAGTTTGTGTGAAAAATGCTAGAAAAGATAGCAATTCTACCACTCAAGTACCATCTCAAAGGACATCATCCCTCTTCTAGGGCAGGAAACTTACATGCAGAAGTAGCAAATACTAACATTGGGCATATGGAATGGGACTCATTCCTACGAAACTGTACAAATCCAACATGAAAATCATCTGATTTCACTATAATGGTTCTAGTGGGGTTAGTGAATGTAGTTGTGCATCCAATCTCTATTCTTCCTTCAAACTTAATCATGACCCTGGCTAATCACTACATCCCAAATGAAAAGGTGGTAAAGAACAAATGGGAAATATTGTATTGGATCTAAGACTATATTTCATTGAAGATGTCTTCCATTTATAGAAAAGTATTGATAAATTCTATCCAATCACCAAGGAGAGGAGAACAAGGTGGTTTGAGGATAACACTCTATTAGTATAAAAAATTGTCAATAAAGAATATCTCATCCAATAGCCTCCAAAGAATAAAATAGAGAGGATTGATATGAGAAGGGGTTGCTTAAATGATGATATGAAGGCTACAGTGACAATGTTGAACCACATTTATGGTCTACCCCAAGAACATCATTTAGAACCAAGGATGAACCATATTATAGAAATGATCAAAGGGAGAAAGGACAAAATTGACTAGGGAGCAATATTAAGTGAGAACTTGGACCTACAATTGAGACAAGTAAAGCATAACCCCAGGTTTTTTATGAATTCCTATATTGTATATCTGCTCATTGCAAAAATTGATTATCTAGGGCTCACTAAGATAGGGTCATTCAATGATCAAAATGGATGGCCATATACCGTATACCCTTGGCTGGTAAAGAAGGTAAAGTTGAAGGATGATATTTTAGAGTAGAGGATTGTAAATGATGATTTTATATTTGCAATTAATAGGCCCATTAAAGGGTACTATTCCAAGAGGCTTTCAAAAGAAACTATTGCCAATGTTCAAGCCCTAGGGGCTTATTATATAAGGTTTAGAACCTTTACTTATATCTAGGTTACTAGGAGTGCCATTAGTCCCAAGAAGTTTCCATGCTACCCATCAGATAGGATTGTGTTGTTGTAAATGGGAAGACAGTTAGCAGATGCCTATGAGGTAATTAAGACTAAGAAGAAGCATTGGTGGGACTTCCCTATTACTATTGGATCCCATACACTACAAGATATTAAGGTTGACAAATCAAGACCACTAGAATGGGATGAGTGTCCACTATAGGAATTTCATTTGATAAGGCCAAGGTTTGATCCACTTGGAACCTTCAAACACATTGCCATGAACCATATCTAGAAGATCATTGGATGAACTGTGTAGATGATTATGAGATAAGGATCAAAGATCATTGTAGAATGGATTTAGAATTGGCACGGGAGGTAATTAAAGTATAGATTCCTCTAAAGGTTTGGGATAAAGACACATAAAATATCATTGATCCCATTTACAATAAATACAAGGTGTACACTAATATAATTCTTAATGCCAAGGTACATAGAGATGAAAATGATGATATTAAACATTGAGCTAGGCATATAATTGACTTAACAATGAGGTGGATACATAATCCTTTTAGGCTTGACTTGGTGCCAATGAAGCCCCAAATAGACCCACCTTATAAAGTATAAAAAGGGAAGGGAAAGAAAGTGAATATTCCTACTTAAAATAAATAGATCCCATAAGGCTGGAAATAGTTTATGGGCATGCAAGGCTTTCTATCTACGATCTCATAGAATGAAGGATAGACAAAAGTAAAAGAAAATATGACAATGTTCCATGTTTTGATGAACAAGTGACCCAACATGTAGAAAATCCACAACAAACAGATGTGCCATCACAAGCTCCCGAACCACCATCTACTTCTGGCCAAAGGAAAATTCCACCCATAAGAGTTCAAAGCCGGAAAGGTGGAGAGACAAATAAAAGGAAAAGTATACAAAAGGAAGAGAGCCTCAGTGTCTCCTCAACTAAGGACACTCCTAGAAGAAGAGTATGAGGAATATGAAGAAGATGTGCCCTTGGTAAGGGGAACATAGTGATCTACTGCTACAGAAAGAGAGAGGGTGCAAAAGGAAATTGATCCCAAGGATGAACTTGGTCCCAATGAATTTTGGATCTCCTATTTTGAAGCTATTCCTAGTTTTAAATATGTTACCGAAGATCAACCAGCTACAATAGAAGGTACAAGTACAAATACTTCAAAATTTACCCCTCTTCCCACTCAATTTATAAGGGAAGAAATTTGGGATGGGGAATATATTCGAGAGAAATTTCTTGAAGAACAAACTAGAATGGCATTGCCTATTCATCCATCTTTTGACAAAGAACTTGAAACAAGAAAAGATACAAAGATGGGGGAACAAGTAGATATAATAGAAGAGAAAGAAATATGGATCGAGGAAGGATAAATTGGTACATAAGAAACAACCAAGGAACCTAAGTGTGATGACTCGGTATCGGCTATTGAAGAGCTAAAAATTCTAACTCCTCCACCTCCATCTAGTTCATAGGTATAGGCAGAATAGGGGCCAACAAAGATGAAATAAAAATGGATAACATAGTTATGGGTTGAATTATTAGGTAGTTCATCTTCTGAGGTAGAGACACAAAAACAAGTTAAAAAATCACAGGTTCCTTCACCTTATCCCAAAAAGGATAAAACTCTAGAGCTAGAACAACCTACAGAAGAGGAAGTAAGGGATGAAACCCAAGAGAATTCGGAGATAAGGGATGCTTTGGAAATAGGGAGACATGGAGAAGAGGAAGAAGAAGAAGAAAGGGACAATGGATGGATGCCCATCTTAAATATAGACCTATATGAGCTCTTAACAACCTTTATTAAGCCCACTTGGTTGGCAAAATAAATTCAACCTCGAGAAAGAACATATGTTGAAGAAGATGATGTCAACATGTTCTCATTAAGTTATACATTTCATAGGAGATAATCCAACCAAATTTCTCAAAGGATGTCATACATGACACAAGATGACCAAGGAAGGTGGAAGGATCAGGTTGCAGTGCCCCCTCCAAGAACAAGTATGGTGGGTCTAACTCTAGAAGACTATATGATGGAGGAGGTCAACCTAGTTGAATCTACTTGTGAGGGTCGTAAGGCACTAACATCATTAGGTTTGAAGTAGTTGTTCAAATATTTGGATAAGGTTGAAACATAAATTCAGGGTCTCAAAGAGTAGATTATGAATCTGAAGGATTATGTGATAAATATAGTTGGTCTTATTGACCAAGATCATCCATAGATTGCATTACAAGAAACACTTGAAAAGAGAACACAACCATAATCTACAAATCCTTTTGTGAAATCATGTACAGATTGGAGGTCCAAATTTGATGAATTTAGATTTGAGACCTTTCGTATTATGTTGAAGCATTTAGAAAAATCCTTATTGAAGTGACATAGCTCATTGGTCTGATGGAAGGAGCACAAGGGATTGAAAATAATATAGAATAATGGAAGTGAGTGCTCTAAAATTTTTAAGATAATAAGGAAGTAGCACTTTCAAATTTTGGTAAAGATATATGAGGGTGCAAAGATGGATAATTTTGAAGAGTGGGTTAGTGCCATTGGTGTCGCCATTGAGGGCTATCAAAAAACACTGTTAAATATTGAAAAGAGGAGAAGGGATGTTATACTATGGGTAGAGAAGATATATAAATTCTTTGAGGTTATTGATTTAGAGTTGTATGAAGATGAGAATAAACAAGTGTTAAATACTCCACAAAGAACATTGTCCAATAGTTTATCAAAATTGTGGTCGGGATAAACACCAAAGAATATTAGAAACAATTGTTCTATTTCAAAGAGTAAATGAGGAAGATGATGGAGCATATAGAAGAAATTCAAGTGTTCACTTCAAATCTCACATCATTCTAGGAAAAGAAATAAAAGTATTTGGAGTCCATAGAATTGTCAAATTTTGATGAAGTCCGAGAAATCATAGAGAGACTTTGCAAATATTACCCTAACATTCTTCCAGAAAACTAGGTGTCATTTTTTCACTAAGTCATCTTTGAAGACTTCAGTCATTCTTTGATTCTTAGCCAATTTTCAGTCATGCATTTTTCAGAGGTCCACAACCCTAAAAATCTAGGGTTATTAATTTCTCATACTTAGCCATTTTTTGAGGATGCATTTTTTGGAGGTCCCTAACTTTGAAAATTTTGGGCACACATTTTGGAATCACATTTTTCATTTTCAATCAATTTTTGAGTAGATTGCATAAACCTTTGGGGACATTTTCGAAAGTCCAATTGTCTTCTATCAGCTACAAGCAAAAGGAGAAATTTGATCCATGCATTTTGGGAGAACTCATCAAGGGGAAGATCCAATTGTGTGAATAAAAAATAAGGAAATGGTGAACTATAGTTTGATTTACTACATTTTGGAGGTTGATTCCAGTTCGTATTTGCATGTATATGATGTGTAAATGGATGGAAATCCATGAAAATTAGTTAGCAATCAGTTTAAGAGTAGTGTTAATTTTATTACACCATGTTTTGTGTAGATAAAACCCTAGCTACAAGTTTCTTATTTTTCAAGTTGAAGAACTAGATAAAATTAATCCAATGATATAATTAAGGTCAATATTTTTATGCAATAAATCTATATGTTGTTGGTGCTTCATTCATGGAATGATTCTTCTACTATCTATGCGAGATTGATGAATATGTGCATGTTGATTCATTTATTTTAGAGAGCCAACAATGTTTTATTGTGAATGTATCTACGATCAATTAGTTTGGAGTTTATCATTATTGTTTCATCTTGTTGTGATGAATGATTGAAAAGACTTGTTCTATTAGTTTAAAGATAAATTTTTCTCATGTGTGCACATATATGATGACTTCATGATTTGATGAATTTTAGAAATCTTACATCTAGGTAAAGTTTCTTCAAAAGATTGCATCTTCTTAACATCAAATTATGAGTTCATATAATTCATGTTTTGTGGGTTTCAATCTTTTCATCATTTAATTTGCAAGCATGATTAAACAATGGTCTATGTCTCTTAGATTTCATTTCCAATAAATTTGCTTATAATTATTGTTGCTCAATCTTTTGATATTTTTTGGAAATTGGGTAAGATAGGAAATCATCATAAGTTTTAAAATTAAATTTGCATTGTTAGGAAATTGTATACTTTGAAAATCAAGAAAATACACAAAAAGTGTTAAAGTTTGTTTTGTAGCTTTCAAATGATCGAACTAGAAAAGGCCTCCTCATGAAAAATCACATTTATCTTCAGTTGAGTTATTCAGATGATTGGCAAACAACCTTGCATAACCTTAAGAATAACTTTGTTATTCTTTCAAGAGGGGAATCTTGAATTCCTAGTATCTGACTTGTGTAAAAACAACACTCAATAATTACGCTCAAGAGGGTTTCACAATGCTGATAGAATTTGTAGAGTTTTTCATATGCCATGGATATCCCTATCAAGTTGTGAGGGAAAAATAAGAAAATCATATCTGATGGAGAGGTTAAGGTTGAGATATTGAAAACTTATAATTGTGTTTCCCCGTGATCTTATTATTAGGGCTACGAGAAGAATCCTAGGAGATGAGTATATCTTCAATGAGGATAGGTTTAGGGAAAACCCAAATATTCTAGCCATGTTTATTGCTATTTCAATGCATTTCAAAAATGATAGGGAGTTGGTTGAGTCGTTATGTAGAAGTGTTTTCAAGAAAAACATCTTGATTAGCTTAGGTAGAGCCATGGTTAATATTGATGAAGATTTGGTTATTCCCTTTGCCATAAACTCTGATCATTTTGTCATCAAGGATAAACTAGTTCCAAGATACCCCATTGTTATTATAGAATATTGGGAGGCATTTGATGAGAGGAGGCCAGTCATTAACCAAAATTTGAACTTTCTGATGTATTTGATGCATGTGAAAAGACCTAAAGCTAGGAATTTGTTTTACATCTATCTTAAGGATGAATTGCTAGATACTAGAGACGAGGTGCTAGAAGTGGAAAATATTACTCTTGCGGTAGGGGAAACCATGAAGAATGAAAATAGGGGCAAGCACTAAGAGTCTGATCATAAGGAGAAGAAAATTAAGTTGGCAGATTAGGCGGGCACTAGAGTCTCAAAAGAAGTTCAAGTTGGAAAGCCAAATTTTGATCGTTATCCTTTTGATGTATATGTTCTATAATGATATAATGAAAGATGTTTTCAATTTTTGTTGCTTTGTTATGGCTATGGTGTTAATCCATTGATGAAAATATTTTGTTTCAAATTAAATTTATTACCCCTAAATTCAAATAGAATATTTGTTATCTTGATCAAATTTCTTTTCTATACTAAAGGTTTAATGAATTACATGAGATGTTTATTTTCATTTTATACTAGAAATATGACTCTCTAATTCTAGATAATTAATGAAGAAACTCATGCAAAATGAAGGGTTCTAAATGTATGTTATAGATATTAATATATAAATATTCCATTAGTTTGATTTATGGAACATAGTCTATTGTGATGTATTTAAATGCGGCGATCTGGAATATTGTATCTACACTGTCAATTATCATTTATCTTGTCCCCGATTTATCTATCTAGGGAATAAAACCCTACAGTAAAATAAAATTGAATATAATCTAGATTATAAGGAGGAGGCAGTTTCCAAAGTCATATCAAGTTTTGGCAATAATAGGTATCATGATGATATTTTCAATATAAGACATAATAATCTAAGTTTTCCTTTTAATTTGTGCTTAGAGGGAGGTTCTAAGTTAGATGAGATAAGGTAATTTAAGAACAATTTTTTATAGATTCATTTTTTTAATACATATACATAAATGTGTATATGTGTGTGTGTGCATGTCTATGTGTGTGCGTGTTTTGATAGATATATGCATACATATTTACTGTATTTCATGTTTATATCTATATAGGTGTATACATATATATAATCTACTTATAATTTTTTAGAATTACTTAGATTCATCATGGTGCCTACAAAAGCATATAGTTCCAGATTTTATTCCTTTATACATAGATATATTCTTAGATTATTTTTTGTGACTCAAACACCTAGTTCAGTATATACTTATCAATTTATGTATATACATATTGCTCTATATATACACACACACACATATATACATTTATATATTTATTTTTACATTTATATCTTCTTTGGCTCTCCTCTTTGTTTATGTGTGTGTGTGTGTGTGGTTGTATGTATATACACACAAACACATATGTATATTTATATATATAGCTAAATATAAATACTCACTTATAAGTTTGGATATAATATTTTAAACATGAGGTGATTAAGGGGGCTAGTCGTATACGTGTATTTTAGCAGTGTGGATTTATAGAATAGATAAACTATGGCACCCTAAAAGTATCTTTGAGCTTGGGATGCCATAAAGATATCACATACAAGTCTTTAAAATGAAATGAATAATATTAATTTCTTAATAATGAATGTTAGTTTAATAGTGGTAATCATTTAGGATTGGAATGGTAAGTTATCCATTATAGGAAAATAGGAATATTATCCTTTGTTTGTAATGAGATTAATAAGGAAGGGGGTTAAAGGGAAGGTCTACTTTAGATTTACTCCTATTAATATTTTCTCAAATATAAGCTACTCATTCATATAGCATTAACATTCTTGATATCCTAAAGAGGTATCCTTCAAATAGAGTATGCAATTTTATTTTTGATTATCAACTAAGCATATATTTTGACATGCAGAATGTGGATGCACAAGATAGTAACATATACTTAGCTTCATTGTGTTCCTTGTTCTGATTAAGTAAAAATGGGATTTGAAAGTTCCCGAAACCTTTTACAAAAACATCAGAAGATAAACATTACTGATCATCCCAAAGAGAAGAACTAAACATGCATAAAATAGGGGCACATGACCCTACAAAGGAAAGAAGAGAAAAATAGCGCAACAAACCCATACAACAAAATAGCACAGCAGACCCAGACAATAGAAAAGACAAAAAAAAAGGGAGAAGGGCAACACTAATTAATTTCCATTAGCTCTTTAGTCTGAATGAATAAGAGTTCCATGTTGCTCATTGAGACTTTTAGATCTTCTAGATTCACATTTTTTTTCTTGGTATTGGCACGGGTTCTAATACCAGTCCTCGTGCTCTCTTTAGTCTCCTTGATCTCCTCACCCCTGTTAGTTTCAAGCTTCTCCACAAGGATCTTGATGTGGTCTGCAGAAGCTTTCATAATGTGGAAACTTTGTTCACTGATCTTCTTAAGGGTCGTTTCCAGCTTTTACACTTTGTTCTCCAGGGTAGTGATTTTGTCTTCATGCTGACTACTTTCATTGTGTTCCTTGTTGCTTCTACATGCATAGTTGATTGTAGAATTATACATGGTAAGAATAGGTGAGGTTAAGATCCTAACATAATGGCTAAGGGGATGATAATAAAAGGATCATTATGCATTTAATAATATACTAGTGTCATTAGTATTTATAAAGGAATATTATGCATTTTATTTTAGTATTTCATATTGACTACTAACAATTATGTCAAGAATATTGGATGGTGCTTTTAGTAGTGTGCGGGGATAATTTATTTAATTTATGATATCAGATCAGGACCCCATATGGCATTTATGACATAGAAGCCTCCTATAATATAGAAACTTGGTATAGTGGGACAAAGAGCTAAAATGGATTAGTTGAAGACTGGATTTTAGAACAATGTAACAAAGTCTCTCTGGATATTATCAACACTAAAACTATGTATAATTAAACTACACCTGCATGTGTCAAACAACTTGGATTAATGCTTAATTTTTTAATTACGTATAAACTTTATACAAGAAAGACCATATGTTTTCTTCCTAGTTATTTCCTATTGGTTCTCATCTAAACTGAGATTGTAACCTTTTTAAAAATTAATAAAATATATCAGCCATGACCTATTATTAGTAAAAAAACATTAATTGATTAAATAGCATGTAATTATTTAATCAATAATGTGATAAGATTAAATTCATTACTTTAATTAATCAACTTTAGGTGTCTATAGTATGTCATGGAGATCACTATCCAACATTTTTTGGGAAATAGTTTTAGTTTATTCACCTTAAATCTTGCTATAAGATAAGGATATTTCAAACCCTCAGTGATAAAATGCTTATCACAAAGAGAAAAATTTATATTTCCAAAACTAACTTTTAAGACGAATTCTAGTTGATTGTATCTTAAATGAGAGACTGTGTATGAGAGATGATTTATATCTTGTGATGTAATAAACGTGGCATGGTTATTACTTTCTACAGGATTTGCATATATATTGTACATAAATCTTGCTAGTAGTCCTTGGCAAGGGTAGGAGGTAAATGCTTGATCTTTTTTTGTGAGATTGGTTAAAACTATTGAAAGAGAAAAATGATGCACTAAATATTCTTATTTACTTATATATCAATCCAAGATTGAGAATATTGTGTCACCTTCTTATCTATAGTAATCATATTGGTAACTATGAACTTATATTTAATCATATATTAGTAGTTTTCTTTCCATGAAATGATAGTGGTCATCCATATCCTTTACAATTATAAATTTAACTACTATATCATACTATAGGAGGAAGATAATGGAGGATCCATCCCTTTCTTTGTACTCCTCTTGATGGGGTCAAATTCCTTGGTATTGATTAAAATAAGACATTTATGTGTAATTTAGTTTGGCAATCAAGAATCACACAAAGACACAACCATTTTATCTAGTTTTTTCCATCACTAATGGGGCCTATATATCTATAGGAATTGATATCTTCTTCCCTCTATAGTTTGGGTGTTTGGAGGTTTCAATAATATATTATTGTATGTGAACTACCATTATGGGGTTGCACCTTGATATTGAACAAAGAAATTATTACATCTAGTGTCTATATCTACATCGCTAATACTATTGTCTCATATGGAGCCAAAACCTTTCTATGTATGAAATGTTTGACACCAACCTACTACTTCTAACATATACTACTCATATTTCATCATAAAAATTGGGGTAATCTCCTTACATAGAATACTATCATCTCCATATGAAACTACTAATGGAAGTCACAAAAAGAAGGATTGACCCAAATTATAGAAGAACCTTCATCTAGCTTTCTTTCCTTTTGACACCAAGGCTACCATTGGGTAGTTGAAGCCACAACTATGTAGTTTTCTCAAATTTCGTAGGCCACATCTCCTTGGGGAAATATTGAGCCATTTCATCCACCACAAAGTCTTCCACTTTTCTTCACTAACCAATCCTTTTGAAACAAGGTATCGTTGCATCCACTTAGGACCCCTACATTCAATAGGTCCATTGTCTTTGTAAGAAATAACGTATTTCTTTCACAATTAGTCACCTCTAAGTGACCCTAACATCATCCCTATATACTAGGAGAGGGAATTTGAGCACATCCTTACTACACCTATGGATCATATAATAGTCTTGAGGAAGAGGAATCCTACCCTAGTCATCCACATTCTCAATCACATCCTCAAGATCTCCCATGAAACACTTCACCTTATATCATCTTAAAATGGAAGATCCCATGTTAGGACATATTTATCCCTCCTTAATGGATTCTTTGGACTCAATTCAAATTCCTCGTATAGATCCATGGATGTTCATATACTTCTATGCTAGTTTAGACCCTATTATGTCCCTTTCCCCACTTCTTTTTCTCACTTTCTGAGACCCTGAGGCAATTATGGAAGGCCTTTCCCTTTAGCTATAGGCCTAATTTTGGCCCTGACCTTTAGTTCTAGGATGAAATTCAGCCCTGACCTTTAGTTCTAGGCCAAATTTTAGACTTGACCTTCTGGGTCACCCTCTTTGGGACCCCGGACCCTTTCAGAATTTCAAATTTCTTCTCGCCTTCTGGTTAGCCCTTTTTTATTTCAAAGATGAAATGGGTATAAATAGAGGTGTTCCCTCTTCATTTTATACATACAAAAGTTCTTAAATTCAATCACATACACATACAAACCTTCATATTACATTCAATAGCATTCTACAAGCATTCATAAGCATTTTTGGAGCATTCAAGGAGATCCTTTTGTAACACTTCAAGACTTCAAGCATAGGAGATCTCTTGCATTCTAGGAGATTTGAAGGATATTTTAAGGAGTTCATTGGAGGCCTTTTCATCCACCTTTCATGTTATTTCATCCACCTTTTAAGATCTAGCTTCCTTCCTTGATGATAGTGGAGTTGGCAATCAAGGAAGGGCTTCTTCATTCTTCATTCTTGCACACCCAATTTGAGTAAATGAGAAAATCTACATCCATTGATCTATTGACTTGGTGAGGCAGATCTATTTCATTTTATTGACACATCCTTCTCTTCTACAAGATTCAATTACATTTGAGCACTTCTTCATCCTTGTGCAATACAGATCTGAATCCTCCCCAAGGGTCAAAAGTAAGGTGAATTCATAAATTTTCTTTACTTCTAACATACATACTTTCATATTTACATTTAAGGTTTCTTCCTCAACTGAGGCTTAATCGAGGAAAGCCCCTAAAAAACCAAACAAAACCATTTTTCTTGTAGGATTAGGTTTTTAGGAGATTCAAATTCGCTTTTCACGAGTTCTAGAATAGGACATAGTCGCAAATCCAAAGACATAGAGTTTAGTAGAGAATGTCTAGGTCAAAGTTTGGCCTAGTCTTAGGTCTAGGCCAACCCCAAGTCAGCATCGACCTAAAAAATCAGCCTAGTCCTAACGTAGAAGGATTTTTGGTTTTTGTTTGTCTCGCAGTTTTAGGTTTGAGTCAAGTCTCATTCACTGTTCTGAGCAGTTCTAAGTGCATAAATACATATATGAATTGGAATTGGCTTCTAAAGATTACTTTGAAATTTATATTATTTAATTTGTGTATTTACTTTTTATATCTATCATATTTAATTAGATTTAGCCTCTTTCCTTCTTTCCTAGTTAATTTCCAAACCCTAGGCTTAAAGGAAATTGTATCTTCTTTCCTAGCTCTTGGATCTAAAACCTTGGGGGCTTGGATTAGAGAATCTATTCCTTTGTGGACCTTCTTAGGTATAGTTGGCCACATAAAAGTGGGGTGTGTTACACTTCTTATCCTCATCTCACTTTTCTCCTATACATTTTGGTGAACCTGACACTTTCATGCTTTGTATCTTTTGATTGGGTGTTAGATTCCCTTTGTGTGTCTTACCTTCTATATTTCATAGATATATTGCATTGTGTGCTTTGTATATGCATTTTGTCTTCTTTTCATTTCATTTCATAGTTGGATTTAGATCTATAGTTCATACTTTGTTGTGGTTAGATCTCCCCTTGGTGTTTGACAACCCTTTGTGTGATCTCCCTTTAGCTTTGCTTTCCTTTTTGCAGGAGCTTCATTACATTAAGTCCAACCTATAGCATTATGATTAGAAGAAGTCCTAGGTTCATGGGTTACTTTGACCTTGATTCTTTCTTATTCCCTAGGATTATGGATGATAACTTGATCCTAACCCTTCCATGGAGAATAATATTTCTCATTCATCCCATGATGAAGATGAAGCCCTAAGAGTTCCTCTTGTTCAATTCCAAAATCTTACTAGTGACCTTAAAAAGATGGAAAGTAATTGTCTTATTCAAGAGAATCATAACCCATATACTATTGCCACTATTGAAGATATCAAGAAAGTTATTTGTAATGATGAGAATAGAGTTAACCTTTTGCACGGTATCTCTCACCTTGTTACTTATAATGTTAAGCCTTTAGCAGAAGAAGATCAAGAATTAGGATATGTTCCACCTGATATTAGTGTTGTACCTTCATTGGCTATCTTCATTCCTATGTCTAGCATTCCTACATATGCACCTTCTCTTGTGACCATATTTGTGCAAGTTTCAAATATTGTCAATGTGAGTCTTCCTAATGCCTTTGTTCCATCTCTTGCTATGAGTGTTTCACCTATTTCATTTCCTACATCACAACCTTATTATCATAGTGTCCCTTATACCTATTCCAATCCTCTTCCTACCATGGTTCCAAGTGTTCCTCTGGTTACTTCTATTGGCCTTTCCACTTCACACACTTTCCCTAGTGTATCAAATGTGTCTTTGCCTCCTATTTCCTCTGATGATTCCACCATCATTAGTCTTTATCAAATTTTTTATCCTTACAAAGAAAACTTTCTTCCGTGACTCAATCTAAGTTTAATGTGCCTACATGTGACATGAAAATTTCTTTGTCCTTAGACATTATCCACACGGTTGTCCCTCAACAAGTTGATATGTCTCACCTTGAGAATTACAATGGTAAGGGTGACCCTATGACTCATGTTAAGACCTTTCAAATCCTATGTAGTGAATATGCCCATGACCATATGATTATGGATAAGTTGTTCTCTAGGACCTTTTGTGACAAGGATTTACAGTGGTATTGTTCCTTTCCTCCTTATTCTATTTATTCTTTCCAAAATATTTCTAATGCCTTCATACAAAAATTTCAAAACAATATTGGTCCACAAGTATCTTTGACTAATTTGGTGCATTGAAAACAAGGAGTGAAAGAAAAATTTATTGATTTCATTGGTAGATTTAAGCATTTATATGCTTATATTTCTTATCTTGTACCAGATATTGATATACAACAACTGTTTATTGCTAATTTATAAAAATACATTAGAGATAAGATTCTTCTTACTGAATTTACCTCTTTTTCCCAACTTTGTGCAACACTTCATCACTATCATTTACAAGTGAGGCAATTTGAGAGCACCACTCATATGGCTCTTGTACCTATTGAACAAGTAGTCATTGCATCCAAAGGTGTCACTTCTTCTTCCTCTATTTTCCACTTGAATCTTAAGTATACTCCTCTTTCTGAGTCTTTACAAATTATAATGGAAAAGTTGTCAAATGTTAATATTATTAAAATTCCTCCTATTAAACTAGTTCATCCTACTACAATGGCTTCCAATTCCTTTGATTCCAAAGCCTTTTGTCAATACCATTATCATCCCAACCATGATAGCGAGAGGTGTTATTCCTTAAAGAATACTATACAAGACTCGATTGATTCCAATGCTTTATCTATTGATGTTGATGATAGTAGTTGAAACAAATTTGTAGCACCTCCTAACTAAAATCTTCAAATTTATACCAATCCTTTACCTTCACATTCTACGTACCAATACTATTTCCCAACCTTATCCATCTTCTATCCATATTTCCTATGATGAAATGTTGAAAGAAGAAAACATCCTTCTTGTTTTATTCATGTGGAGCATGAACCTCCACCTAAATCTCAACCTCAACATAAACATAAACCTAAACCTAAACATAGTAGAGAACCTATTATTACCTTTGACCATTATGAAATGATTAAGGCTCTTGATGGTCTGCTTTACATTGCCGCTAGGGTTTCTAGGACTCCTTCATATGGTTTTCTTATTGATCATATGTCTATGGTGAATGCTATCACTAAAGAGAATCCCTTCATAAATATGTACAACATGATTTCTATGATACACCATATTCTTGGAATTAGACATGTAATGGCTTCCTTTATAGACCTCATGGTTCCATCTCCTTACCTGTTGAGATTTTTGGTAAAGTGGTGGATAGTACTTTTGTTGTCATCCCTACTTCTCATCAATTTAAAGTGAAGTTTGGTCTCCCTTGGTTGTCTTCCATGCAAGACATTACCTCTCCTATTCACAAATGCATTAAATCTCCTCATGATGGTGAGATTAAGACAATTAACCATAGTTAAGATATCACACTTATAGGCCTAGGGACTATTCTACCCTTGACTTATTTGGCTTACTTACCTACAACACCTTTGACTCATCCTGATTACCTTTTCTGATCTCATCAAGCCCATAAACATAGAAATATCATTGAGTTAAGTATGCCTAAGCTTGATCTTACTCGTGGTATTTTTCCTACACAACCTATACCTCCTTTGTCTGACTCTTTGAATTCCATTGAGAAACCTCCTACTACTATCTCTCAACTTAGTGTGGTTCCTTTTGTTCTCCCCTTCACAAGGAGAAAAGGACTCGATGTTGATTGATCCCACTCTAAAACCTATCTCTAGTAAGACAAAATGTAACTGACATGCTCATGACCATCAAAAGAAATGTCAAGCTAAAGCCAAGGCACATGCACATGCTTCCCAAACTATCTTACCCTCCTTTGACCAGCCCATGCTTGAGTCTATGGAGGAAGTTAATAATGTTAAAATGGATAAACATGATGATTCTATTCGCATTTTGGATTCTATTTCACGATTAATCTTGATGAGGAAGATCCACTTGATGATCCTATTAATACTAAAATTGATTTACATGATAGTGATAATGATGACTATGAAAATATTGATCTTTTCTCTCTAGCATCTTGATGATGGATCATGTAGTATGATCTGAAACATTGATGGTAAAAATTGCTACACAATTGAATCCAGAAATTGATACTTAAACAATAATATGGATTGTGGAAATATAACAGATATAATATTGATCTTGATCATGATTTTCCTAACATGCTTTCAAAAAAGTTGTCAATTACTCCTAGTCTCAAGCACAGTGACCCTCAAAATGGTCCTTGTTTGGAACTAGCTATTGTTCCCACTGTGTTGGATGTTGCTCCTCTTGTGAGTTTTCCACCTTCCCTACATGATATAAAATAAGATAGAGGTGGAAGATGATGTTCTTGATTAGCCTCTCTAGCATAGTAATCTTTGTGTGCTTTCATGTTGTGTTGTGCTTCCCCCATGTTGTGTTTTCTATATATTTGTTTAGATTTCTTTAAATGACCCTTGTTGCTCCATTGACGCAAGGTGATAAAGGAATCACAAATGTTGTATCATTATTTTATTTATATCTTGATGTTTCTATATGTTGTTAGATGTTGTGTTGTACATGCGATATTGTCTTTAAATGTGCCTTTGAGTAGTTCTCTTGGGATTTGTGACATGGGAGCACCAAAACTTTTTGGGTATCTATGATGCTAGCCCAAAAAGACTCTTCTTCATAACTCTTATGTGTTTTTATTCTATTGTGTTTTAGTTCTACTTTGGGGAATGATGTCATTTTATTTGACATAATATTTCATATATTATCTTATGATCATGCTAACCCCAGAGTTAGTAGATCTCTTTTGTGCTTCTCTTTATGTTATGTTCCTATTTCCCTTGATTTGTCTTTGCTTGGGGGAATTTCATGCTAGAAATGTATCTAGTGGACACATGTATGCTCCATTAAATTCATTACTCCTTTTAATATTATTTCAATAGCTTTAACATGATAGCATACGCTCTTCTCACTTTTTACACACACTCAATTTTACAGACAAATTTGCTTTATTGAATCCCTTTATGGATTATGACATGATACTAAAGATTAGATTCTCTTTGTATCTCTTCTTGGATTTCAAACAATCTAGAAGTTTTATCCCTTTGTAGTTTCTCTCTTTGATTCCTTAAGAATGTATGCATCCTTAGGTCTGGATCACCTCTTTTTCAATTTTTCTCTTTTGGAAAATAATTTTCCTGAGGGTGAATCCTTGATGGGTTGACTAGAATGCACACACACTTGCTAGACTGTTAAACACCATCTTTTGTAGTAGATCTATCTCTTGTGTTGTTCACAACAAGATGTATACTTTTTATTGGGTAGGTTAATCACACTTCTTTTCTTTTTTGTTTATGTTAGTGATATCTCTCTTGTTATGATTTCAGAGTTAACAAGGAATCAAGTTTGTTGGGGACTTGATGGATTTTTTGTCTCCTTCTTCCTGATGAGATCATCTTATGCCTTTTTCTTTACTTTACCAAGAGTTTTTGTTGATCCCATACTCTTGCTAAAGTGCGGGCTAAATGTGTTATCTTAAAATGGAAGCACCCATGTTAGGAAATGTTTATCCATCCTTAGCGGATTCTTTGGACTCAATTCAAATACCTTGCATATATCCATGGATGTGCATATGCTTATGTGCCAGCTCGGGCCATGTTTTATCCCTTTCCCTACTTATTCTTCCTACTTTCTGAGACCTTGAGGTAATTTTGGAAGGCCTTTTCCTTTAGGTCTAGGCCAAATTTAGGCCTTGACCTTTAGGTATAGGCCAAAATTTTGCCCTGAACCTCAGGTCTAGGCCAAATTTAGGCCTTGACCTTTAGGTATAGGCCAAAATTTGGCCCTGAACCTCAGGTCTAGGCCAAATTTTGACCTTGACCTTCTGGGTCACCCTCTTCGGGATCCCGAGCCTTTTCAAAATTTCAAATTTCTTCTCACCTTCTAGTCGGCCCTTTTCGATTTCAGAGATAAAATGGGTATAAATAAAGGCCTTCCCTCTTCATTTTATATATACAAAAGCACTTACATTAAATCAAACACACATACAAGCCTTCATATTTCATTCAAGAGCATTCATAAGCATTTTTGGAGCATTCAAGGAGATCCTTTTGCAACACTTCAAGACTTCAAGCATAGGAGATCTCTTGCATTCTAGGATATTTCAAAGAGATTTGGAGTTCATTGGATTCCTTTTCATCCATCTTTCATGTTCTTGCATCCACCTTTCAAGATGTAACTTCCTTCCTTGATGATAGTGGAGTTGGAAATCGAGGAAGGGCTTCTTCATTCTTCATTCTTGCATACCCGATTTGAGTGCATGAGAACATCTACATCTATTGATCTATTGAATCGGTGAGATGGATCTATTGCATTTTATTGAGACATCCTACTCTTCTACAAGATTCAATTATATATGAGCACTTCTTCATCCTTTTGGAATATAGATCTAAATCCTCCTCAAGGGTTTCTATAAAAGTAAGGTGAATTCATACATTTTCTTTACTTTTTACAAACATACTTCCATATTTACATTTAAGGTTGATTCCTCAATCGAGGCTTGACCGAGGCAAGCCCCTCAAAAACTAAACAAAACCATTTTTCTTGTAGGATTAGGTTTTCAAGAGTTTCAGATCCATTTTTCAGGAGTTTTAGAATAGGACACAATCGCAGACCCGGAGACAAAGAGTTTAGAAGAGGTCTAGGTCGACCCCAAGTCGGCATAGACCTAAAAAATCAACCTAGTCTTGGAGTAGAAGGATTTTTAGGTTTTGTTCATCTCACAGTTTCTGGTATGGATCCTATCTTGTCCACTATTCTGAGGAGTTCTAAGTGCAGAAATATAGATTTGAAGTAGACTTAGCTTCTAAAGGTGAGTTTGAAATTTACATTATTTACTTTGTGTATTTACCTTTCAAATCTGTCATATTTAATTAGATTTAGCATCTTTCCTTTTTTCCTAGTGAATTGCCAAACCCTAGGCTTAAAGGAGCATCTTCTTTCCTAGCTCTTGGATTTTTGTTTGCATTGGCACTCTTACATCACTTTGGTAGTGCTAATCTAATTGGATACAAAACCTTAGAGGCTTGGCTTAGAGGATCTATTCCTTTGTGGCCCTTCTGAGGTATAGTTGGCCATAAAAATGTTGAGTGTGTTACACTTCTTATCCTCATCTCACTTTTTCCCCTATATATACCTATTTCCAATAGAGGGCACTCACAATATCCTTCTCCTCCCCCGCATCAAGTAGAAACATGAACATGGTAGCAATTTTCATGTTTACCCAGTATTGATGCTCAAATTTTAGAAAATCTTCACCAAAACTCTTTGAATTGCATACACCACCAAGCTATGCTGAACATGAAATACTTTCATCAACCTTTTTTTTGATCTTTCACCCAAGAAGGACATTTTCCTCTTCATGATTCTTAACCTCACTGGCACATCCATTATTGTAGAGAGTTTATGAATTTCCCTACACCTTTACGAAACAAGCACCTTTGTGAATCCATTTACCATACCATCCCACCTCAAATAATGGAGGAAACCTTAGTTTAATACTTAATATCCCGAAAAAACCAAACTATAAATATCATACAAAATGTCACATAGCCTTAGGTTTGGATCCATAATCATAACAATTATCATATTTTAAGATAACCCATGCATTACACCTAAGGAAAAAATGAAGGAAAATGAGTACTAGGGATCAATATCACATCTTATGTCAAAAACTATATACTTGTATTTGGAAAGGAAAATAAAAATACATATACAAACATAAATTAGCATAGTAGTTGATATAACTAAAATATTCTATCTTTATTGTTGTATGCACGAGGTCCATAATACTCACTACTCTTTATTTTTTTATTTATTTGTATAAAAAAATACAGATAATTTCAAAACCAACAAATGAATATGTTTGTAGAGTTGTTGTTGGTATGACTAAGGTGTTTTACCAAACTATTTCACCTAGTAGATCCTATTCACATGCTAATTTTACTTAAGTCACATGAATCTTTCTAGAGATCTTAGATGGCATGTGATCTTATCTTATATTATTTACTTTTTTTGTCCTAGGTCATTTAATGGTTGTTGTCTCATGTCATAGGATTAAGACACTTGTTATGATCTTGTCTAACCATATGTACCATCTTGGCTATACAATCAAAGTTTTCCCTTTGTAACCTCAATAAATTAAATTTCATGGATCATAATTTAATCAATTGCATATTGATCATAGTTTGATCTAATATTATCCCAGATCCATTATTGCAAAATTATGCTCTTAATTCTCTCTCTTGTAGAAGGAATTTTTGGTTGTAAATGATCATGGGCACTTGATTCCTTGATTGACTATAACATGGTGTCATTGATTCAAATCTACAAATCCTAGTCTCATATTTGAGAGTGATTTATGCTTGATCTATTACAATATTACCTTAGTAGAAATTGGAAATTTGAGTATAATCTTCTCTTGCATTAAATGATGACCCAAAGAATTAAAAACATTGATAGAAATACCATATGCAAGGTTTCTTTTTTGTGTCCATATGTATTACAGGTTCATTTTGGAGCATCTCAGACCAAAACAAGTGCTATTTTTGAGTCCAAAAGACTAAAAAAACCCATTTTTTCCTCATATAATACTTCATACTTTGATTACAATAAATTATAAACATTTTTTATGGAATTATCTAAAATTTGATGGTCAAACGACTATTAATAGGGGCTATCTTAATTTTTTCATCCAAATAATTATCCATGGTGAGTATCTTAAATTTGATAACCAAACCATTCCCCCAAGAATAATATTTTCCTTCAAGCCCTTCAACCAATCAATGCAAGAAGGAGGAAGCTATTTTGGAAATTTATAATAAACTCCACATAAGTGACTATCAATAGTTGGGTCCTCCAATCAGCCCACCCTCTCCATCAATAGATTTATCAAGTGTATTTTATTCAACATCAAGGACACAACATCACTTGGGAGTGATAGGTGTAGCCAAATGACATGTAGTAATATGTCATCTCCTTCATCTAGTTTTTTATTTGATGATAATTGTATTACTACATCTATGTATTCTTGTGATTCATTTTGGACCAAGATAGGACCTATTGAGTCCAAAATCCTCCCATCAATCCCTTTTTTGTATATAACACTTCATATTTTGGTGATATAAAATTATTAACATTTTCATGCAATTATCTTAAATTTTACGATCAAACAAATTTAAGTTGCGACTATATTAAATTTGACAACCAATAACCATCACCAGTTTGGTCCTCCAATTATCCCTCTCCATAAACATATTTATCTAGTATTTTTACTTATGTTAAACATGTTGAATAATTGATTCAACCCCCCCTCTTAGTTATTTAGCATGTTCACCAATTGATATTAGAGCTTGGTCCCTTGCAAATAGAGATTAATTGCTTGAGGGAGATCTAGGATGTTTAAGTAGATGGGAGAAGAGTAATATTCTAATGAAGATTGGTAGATCATGATGAGAAATATTGAGTCCACTAAATCAAAGAATGAGGACCTAAAACAAAACCTAAAGGAAGTGACTACATGTATCTCAAAGAAGAGGGATCTATCTAGAAATTTAAAGCAAGGCACAAGGAAGTAAGTCATGAATTGAAGGAGTAAAAAAAAGTGGAAAATATGGAAAAGAAATCGAGTGATGATAAAAACACTAAGGAATTTATCAAGGAAGAGTTCAAGTAGAAGATGGAAGATTAGAATAAGACCGCTATCAATTATAAAATAGAGGAATGGAATAAAATTGAAGAGAATATCAAAGACATCATCAAGAAGAAGTCAAATAAAAATGAAAAGATGGATAAGGAATTAAGGAAGCTAAGATTTGAAGCAAAGGGTTGTGTTTGAAATACTATTTTGGATCAACTTTTATCTCTATGGAAGAGTCACAAGGATAAAGAAGGATTAGGTTTCACTAGTGAGTGCTTAGATCTGAACAACAAAGGCAAGGAAAAGGAAGTTGAAGTTGAATCAAATTCTAAAGTAGAAAGAAAGGTCAAGAATCTGAATACATCTACAATAAGGCCTTCGACTAGACAACCAAATTCTTCAAGGTACTTATCTTTTAATGGTTACTATTTCACATGTAAGAATTTTGGTCATAAGGCTATTGAATGAAAAATGAGGAAGGAACAAAAGGTTCAATGCTTCAATTTTCATAAGTTTGGTCACAAAGAGAATCAATATAGAAGTCAAGTATCTGATCCTATTAATAAAAATGGAATGAATAATATCTTTCATGGGAATTTATATGTATGCTATAATTATGGTCACAAGGCTAATCAGTGCAGATCTAGAGTTTAGTCAGTAAGATTAGGATAGAGAAATGTCAATTGTTTCAAATATGGTTAGACTGGTCATTATACTAACACATTCAAATCTATTAATGCTTTGGTGAAGTCAATAAATGATAATAATGTTACATAATCAAGTAAATTTTAGAAGACAATCATTGTATGGAAGAAGAAAGATGTTGGTGAAGGAATCCACGTGGTACCAGATCCTGATACTAGCTCTTTTGGTAATTGAGTCGAATGCTTTGGCTCAAGGGGAGAATTAAAATGTGAAATCAGTCACTTCCCCTTCTCTAAAGTGATACTGGTTGTAACATGCTTGTCTCTAGTATGTTGGATGGTAAGCTAATGATTGTATCTATTTTGGTTGATTGATGTGCAATGTATGAATGGGTTGTGTTAGAGACAATTAATTTTTGGCATGAATTGTAATTATGAAGGATCATGGTTATAAAAGTGAATTTTTAAAATCATTGGTCATTGTTGCAAGAAGAAAAATCAATTTTTTTAGCAGAGCTTGTGAGATTTTGAGAAAAATATTCAAGTGCAAAGATGGAATCTGAATTGGTTATTCACAATACCGATGCGACCCTATTGAGGATGTTGAAGAAGACAAAATTGGAAGAGTTTGATCATGAAAAAAGTAGACATATGTAAGTTGGTTTGTTAGTAGATGATTTACAAAGATTTCATAACCTTGGTTTGGATATTTGGGGAGAGTTTCCTTGGTTCGATGAAAAGGAATTTATCCTATTTTTGTTGAGTCAATTTCAAGATGGACACCTAGTGTTGGATAAAATCTATGCAATAACAAAGGAAGTAATTGAGGATATAATTGGATTGTGCAATATTGGTGACCTTCCAGGGATGAAGTCAATTGAGTATAAGGAAGTGTAGGAATTTATTGGCATCTATAGAGATCAATGTGTCCTCTTAACAAACACACTCATTGATCTAATGGTGAGGTATGTTGCCTACAACATAACTTACAAAATTTACATTTTGAATCATGATGGTGCTACATCTGCTATAACAATCTATATTGCATAGAAAATGGTTTAGTGAGGTGTTTAGTTTTATCTTTGCAAACTATTGTTGGATAAATTACTTGAGAATGTCAAGATGTCATTAGCAAATAGTTATGGTTTTCGGTTGGTTCTCTGGCTGTGAGCTTAGTGTTATATTTCTTGAGGTCTCTACCATGTAGAGGAAACATGGAGAAGAGGTCCAACATCCATGTCAAAAAAAAATAATACATATATCTATGTAATGTCCCCATTTTAAATAAAATTATTGTATTTGGGTCCCGATTGATTTAGTTTATCTCGGGCCCATTTTTATTTGTTGGCATAGGTGTAGTTGTCATTGTCAGCTCTTTTGTGCACTCTCGGGAGTTTTCCCGATGGGTATTTATGCTCGGCATGTAGGTTGGATTTTATATGTTGAGATTTATATTTGATTTGTATTTGCGAATTCCTGTTGGGATTCTGTTGTTCACCATTTTGGAGGTGAAATATCCTCCCTATTTGGTTTGTGTGAAGTTTCAGTGGGATTAAACCCTCACCCTATTCTACTTGTTTCTCTAGTTCTGGATTTGGCAATCAATATCTATTATTCATATTTCATCTTGCAACAATTTTAGTTCAATTTGTGTGGTGGCAATTAAAGACTGGAATGGCTCTCATCGCTCGGCGTACTACCAACATCATTTTGTACCACCTCCATCCCTCATCATTCTATACTACCTCCATCCCTCGGTGTACTTCCAACATCCTTCTGTACTGCAACTCACTTCCTTTCATACTCAACACACTTCCTTCTGTACTGCAACTCACTTCCTTCTATACTCAACACACTTCCTTCTGTATTGCAACTCAATTCCTTCCGTACTGCAACACACTTCCTTTTGTACTGCAACTCACTTCCTTCCGTACTCAACACACTTCCTTCCATACTGCAACACACTTCCTTCTATACTGCAACTCACTTCCTTCCATACTCAACACACTTCCTTCCGTACTGCAACACACTTCCTTTCGTACTGCAACTCACTTCTTTTTGTACTGCAACTCACTTCCTTCCACACTGCAACACACTTCCTTATGTACTGCAACCCACTTCCTTCTGTACTGCAACACAGTTCCTTCTGTACTATAACACACTTCCTTCCCTACTGCAACACACTTGCTTCCGTACTACAACTCACTTCCTTCCATACTACAACTCACTTCCTTTCGTACTCAACACACTTCCTTCCGTACTCCAACACACTTCCTTTCGTACTGTAACATACTTCATGTTGTACTGCAACCTCCTCCATCTGTACTACCTCTTTGTACGGCCTACAAACTTACCTTCATACGACCAGGCTACCATACTGTATGACATCCATCTTCCCATCCATATGGGTCTTGACTTCTGTATGACTCTGCCTCACCATACAACCCTCATACTTAGCACACTGTACGGCCTCAACACAACTATACAACCTTCTCCACTGACTTCATACTACCTGCAACATCTTAGTATGGCCTTCTACCGTACGTCTTCTTGACTCCATTCCCTCCTTTGTACGAATTGGTTAAATCATGCCTAGTTGCGTGGTCGGGAACATTACAATCTAGGGTTTCTAGAAAACAAACAAGATGCTTGCAAAACATATTTTTTATCATTGTAGATGAATATTTGTTCAATTATAGTTGTATCTAGTGTTGTTCTTGTGAGTATTGTTGAAGAGGGTTCCTCCTCCAAGCTGATTTTGGATGTTGTTGTTGGTGGTTTCCTTCCAAAACCAAAGAGGAGAAAGATCGGTGATAAATGTAAAGAGATTGTTACCATTTCAAAGGATGAAGAAGAAAAAGTTGAGGATGGGAAGGAATCAGTGGAGAAGGAATACAAAGAAGAGGTTGAAAAAGGTGCACTTTTTCTATTAGAATTTGGCTTTGTAGATTCTGATGTGGTTCAATCTATGTTAGAAGATGGTGAGTTTGATAGACTTGGTGATTTATGGCCCAATTTCTCTTCGAAAAGAAGAGCAGAGATTGAGGGTATGTTGATTGATCACTTGATCATTAAGAAGACCATTATTTCTAATGTGACTGGTATTCTACTAGTTGAATTGGTAAAGGATGTTGAAGGAATATTGTTGCAATATGGTGCAGATTAATGCATAATCAAAGAGTTTATTGAGAAGAAATGTACCGATGGTAAACAAAGATTATCCAAGATGATCAATGAAACAAGAGAGTGTATAAAATAAATTTCAAACATTTATATGTGTTGTCTTCAGTGGCCTACTACTATTGACAATTTTAGAGGTAGAATTGAGGTTGTTGAGGGATGATTGAATGAGTTAGGCAAGAACTATGAAACATTGGTTAGCTTTAGGGTGAAATGTTATAGTTATAGAGACAAAAAGAAGATTCGGTGAAAAAAATTTGGTTGGTGAAGGACTTGGTTGAAGTCTGGTTAGAGTTGTTTCTAGTATCCTTGCTGATATAGAAGATTATGAGTGGTGATTCTGGTCTCAATAATGGACTTCATCATTCAACATGCTAGTGGACCATGATAGTCTGTGCACCTAGATGGGTTTTGGTGTGGTTGAGTGGAAGAGGAAGCTTCCAATCATCAAAGAAAGGTATAAGAAAGCTTTTGTTGATAGGTTTGTTGTCCTTCTTTGATTTTCTAAGTTTTTTTGTTTGGAATTTTTCCATTATAGAAAAAGGGGGAGAGAAATAGGAAAAATAAATATTACAGATATATCTAACTCAGGGGAAGTTTTTGAGTTTTTTGAATTTTTGAAGTTTTTGTTGTTTTTCCATAAATGTCAAAGAGGGAGATTGTTGAACATATTGAGGAGATACTGACATTGTTTTCATTGGTTGGTTGGTTGTCTATTGGTTATCAATTAGATATCAGTGGTTCAATTATATGCAGAACATATTTAGTACATGTAGTTTTTTCATTATGATGTCGGGTGTACTTGTTCCTATTATTGGAATTCATCTCTTTGGTACATATGTATGTCTCAGTAATCACTGAAACATGAAGTTGTGGATGGTATTTGTTGAATGCTGCATTTTAGAGTTCTTTTAGATATCCTTGCTATCTAGACATTCTTGTAGTTCATCAAATTTTTTTGGTACAATAGTTATATTTTGTTTCTAGACAAATTCTATCATGTTTTTTCTATCAATTACTTTAGAAGCTTTGTTGATCAAGTCATCGACTTGGTTGTGGCATTTCATCAGTTCCAAAATTTACCTGTCTTCAGTAACCATGCTATGTAATGTGCATATCTTAAGGGTGGCCTATCTTTAGGTCTTGTGGTAACATGGTATGAAGAATTATTATGTATGAAATATATTTAGGTTCAATAGTAGCGTGCAAAATAAAATTGTAATATCTTTTGGATTGAATTTGACATGTTTTGTGACTTGGTCAACATATGTAGTTACCTTATTTGACACACACACACACACACACACACACACAGATATATATATATATATATATATATATATATATATATATATATATATATATATATATATATATATATAGAGAGAGAGAGAGAGAGAGAGAGAGATCATTTGTATTCGAGGTATGAGTGAGCAAGTGAAAGATGAGGTGATATAGTGTGAGTTTATTTCAGTGAATTTTTGGCCGCAATATGTAAGAAGGGAGTTGTGCAAAGTGTTAAAATGGTATAAAGAGAAGGCTTTACATACTGTGTTGCAAAAAAATGGTGTGTGCTGGAAGAAGATCTATATTGGATCTGTTGTTGATGCCGAGTTATCAAGTGGGACTATTTCATGCATATGCAGAGACAACTTTGTTAGTTCACATTTTGTTTGTAAGACATCTTTCGTAAAAGGGTAGTTAGCCTAACCGACAATGAGACAAACAAAAGTGAGCAAACCGATAGTGAGCCCTTTGTTAAAATCACCTTAACTGGTGTCACCTCAACCAACGTTCATTTCATGAGAACTTCTTTCTCCATGGTTTTTCCCATCTTGGGTTTCCATGTTATATTTGGTGTTACAATATTTATTATTCTTGTTCTTTCATATTTTTATCAGTCTTAATTATTTGAATGGTTTATGTGTATACCAGATTAGTAAATTTTTTAGAAATTATTTTGGAATAACTAATTCACCCCCCCTCTTAGTTATTCTACCTATTCAACAACTTCAACATCCCATTAGGAAACACCATCATTTAGGAATGATAGGTGTAGTTAAATGACATGAACTAAAATCTCATTTGCTTCATCTACTTTTACAATTGAAGAGACTTATGTTGCTAAATCCATAGCTTCTTGTGATTCAATGCAATAAGATATTCATAGTCTTCTAGATATGACAACTTGGGATCATCACTTGATAGACATTGCATATTTGTTTTGCGAGGCTTGTCATGTAGAGTCAAGAGACACTATTGGGGATATTTGTTTCTTTGATGCGACTTTGAATGGAGTTGCATCAACTCCTTTAGATGTTAGAGGGGAGCATTTGAAAACTCTTGTTCATTTTCTACCTCATCATTTTTCATTATTTGGTATTGGTGTGGAGACCTTTGATCAATATTTGTAGGCGCTATCCTTATTTTTGGATTGTGTTTTTCATCCCATTTTTAGAGATTCTTAATTTCCATAGACATTAGTGTGGCCTAAAAGACCTTTTTTGATAGTCAAAACTTTTGGCATCAATATGGATACACTTTACTAAGATTTGGAGACATCATACTTCATCCTTCTTCCATCACCTTCCTTTTAAGAATGAGAAGACATCTTTCATAAAATCTTCGATTTGTTTCTTCCTAAGGGAAGGATGTTGAGATTGATGAAATTAGATCATCTTCAAAACTCAATGTCGAGCATCTCCCATCATTATCTAGAAGACTCTACTTTGAGGGTGGACTACATTTATCTCTTCTTCTCTTAGGAGGGGATTTTTTCATTGCACAAAGTCTTTTCTTCTTATTCTTTATTGAGGACATTTTTTTTCTCTCTTTTGGGGAGGAGTTTTGTCCCATTGTATTATCTCCTTTCTTATGGTTGTCAAAGATTATTTTTGTATTTCGGTACCTAACATGCCCTAGTAGGTATGATCCATCATCATATTTGTATTGTGTACTTCTTCCTATGTTGCATTTAAGAGGGGATGTTGGTTGACTAAGGTGTTTTACCTAACCTTTTTACATAATAAGTCCTATTCACATTTTAAGTTTACTTAAGTCCTAGGAATCATTTTAAAAGTTTTAGTTAGTATGAGATCATATCT
Organism: Chamaecyparis obtusa; assembly: GCA_027943335.1. Lineage (NCBI taxonomy): Eukaryota > Viridiplantae > Streptophyta > Pinopsida > Cupressales > Cupressaceae > Chamaecyparis > Chamaecyparis obtusa. Next base: position 1,784,804 of record BSBK01002199.1, on the reverse strand, counting down.
TATCTTTTGTCACTTAGTTATCATGCCTTAGGTAATTTAGTACTTGCTATCTTATGTTATATGATTTAGACACTTTTTAGTATCTTGTCTAATTCAATGTATTACCTTGGCTATACAACCAATGGCTTCCCTTTGAAATCTTAATTATTTGAAATGTATTAATCACAATTTGATTTATTGCATATAGTTTGATCCAATAGTATCTTCCATACATTATTACAAATTTATGTTCTTATTTTTCTCTCTTTTAGAAGAAATTTTTGGTTTTCAGTGACCCTAGAAGCTTGAGTCATTTTGTGACTCTAACAGTTGCCAATCTCATCAATTGTTAAAGTCAAAATAAAAACTTCAATAGGAATTTCAAAAAGTTTTAGGAGTGACATTGGTGTCAAGCAAGGGTACCCTCTATCACCTACACTTTTCAATTTATAAACTGACAAAATTTGCAAGGTAGGGATGGTGTTTAATCAAGGGAGTTTGTGGTAAGGCTTCTTTCATATGTCGACGACATTTTTTTGATTGCCAAATTGGCTCAAGAGTTGTAAGAGAACTTATATGCCCTTGAACATTTTTGTAGAGACATAAGGACACAAGTAATATAGAACAAAACCAGAGTGATATTTTCTTCAATAGAAGAAACCATAAACAATGTAAGTTCTACTTTGAAGAAAATATCCTCAAAGAAGTAATTGAGTACAAATACCTCAAGATTGACACCACCTACAAGTTTGGTTGGGAGGGATGAGATAATAAGTGATTTTTTGATGAAGGGTGCTCCCCTTAATACCACAAACACATAACAGAAACAGAGGAACAACAACAATATTCAAGAACAAAAAATTGGCTTCTTATTATCTCCACAAATGTGGAATTACAAACTTTCAGAATTACAATATGCAAAGCCACATGGGCATTCCCTTACAATATTTTGTAGGACAAAGCCTTGAATCAATACCCAGATCTACTACCTAGAACTGCCTAAACAACACTACGAGCCTTCTTTATATAGGTAATTTCCATCGCCCGAGAAGGCTCCATAAATTTAGCCCTTAAGGCCGACTATACATATAATTATTTTATTTTCACAATTTTTTACAATAGGGTCGGCTCAAAAGAGATACAAAATATGCTTTTAGGTAGCCCAACTTCCAGAGGCCATAACTTTTTAACCGTAGCTTTATTTTTCTATTGTAACCACTTTTTGGAAACGCCATGATGAGATTTACAGTGCTCGACATGCGCTAGTGCCAATCAGTCGGGGGTCGATCGCAATTCGGAGCCTCTAAGGCCTTCAAAATTGACCTGAAAGGTTTCATACCCAAAAACCTCAATAACTTCACCAATACTGATGATGTGGCAATGAAACTCAACTGGTAGGCTAAAATGACTAGGCTGAACCTCCAACTGTGAAATCAAAACATTCTGAGATCATATGACCAAATTACTAAAAATAGGAAGTTTCCATAAATAGTAGCTCTGCACAAGATAGCCCTTATTGAAAAGCAAACATAAATATTTTTGGGTGATGCAAGATTGCTCTTACACCCAGGATGCTCCTGCATCAGACACCTGGGGTAATTTGAGAAGTGACCCTATCACGACTCAGGTGTGTAGAGGAAAACCAAGATGGTTAATCTCCTCCTTTGCTAGCCATGACAAATCTTCAACAGGTCATCCTTTCCATTTGACTGAATACTCTTCATATGCCATGTTCCTTGTGCTTCTGCCAACACGACTATCCAGTATGTCTTCAATCTCCTTGATATCTAAACTAGTTGCTGGAATACTCCACTGTGCTGCTGTAACCTCATCTTCAACACCTCCTTCATGATACTCTGTCAGATCTGAAACATTAAATACTAGTAAAATATTCAGCTCAGTAGGAAAATCAACCTCATATGCATTTCCTGAATCATGCTTCTTCAGTATCTTACATGGCCCAAACTTCTTCATTTTCAACTTGTTATATGTACCAACTGAAAATCTTTCCTTCCGCAAATGAACCATGACTTCATCTCCAACCTGAAATTCCTTATGCCTCCTTTTCTCATCTGCCTTAGCCTTATACTACGCATTCATCTTGGTAATGTGCTTCCTCACCTGCTCATGGATGTTCTTCAAATGTTCTGCAAAATCCTCAGCTTCAGCACTACTTATTTCTCCTTTATCTATCTTTCTCAACTCAGATGCATTTCTTGGACTACTCTCATATACAATCTGGAATGATGATTTACCAGTGCTCCTGTTGACAGAATTATTGTGAGCAAATTTTGCCTGTGGTAAAATCAAATCCCATCTTGCTGGCTTATCTCCAACCAAACATCTCAGCAAATTTTCCAAACTCCTATTCACCACCTCTGTCTGTCCATCAGTCTGTGGATGATGTGATGAACTGAACTTCAAATCTGTCTTCAACTTCTTCCACAATGTACACCAGAAATATCCAACAAACTTAGTGTCCCTATCTGAAACAATACTCTTTGGCAAACCATGTAGTCTCACCACTTCTCTAAAAAATAATTCTGCTACATGAACATCATCATTAGTCTTCTTGCAGGGAACAAAATGTGCCATCTTTGAAAATATGTCAACTACCACAAAAATTGAATCATGTCCCCACTATGTCCCTAGTAAACCAAGAACAAAGTCCATACTAATATCCTCCCAAGGCTTCTCTGGTACAGGTAATGGTTGATACAACTCCGTATTCTGCTTCACTCCTTTCGCCATTTGACATACTCTGCAACTCTGTACAAATTTCTTGACATCTTGTTGCAACTGTGGCCAATAATAATTCTCACTAACTAAAGCAAGGGTTTTATCATGACCAAAATGTCCAGCCAATCCTCCGCTATGCTTCTCCTTGATGAGATTCTCCCTCATAGAACTTCTTGGAATGCACAACTGACTCCCTCTGAATAGCATATCATCATGAATGATGAAATCCAACCACTTCGTTCTGTCTAGAGTAACAGGTTCTTTACAAGCTTTCCAAGCTTCACCAAAATTAGGATCTTCTGGATACAAATTCTTGAGTTCCTTGAACCCAACCACCTCAATCTGCATCTCTGTCAATAATAGTTGCCTTTTGCTAAGTGCATCTGCAACCCTGTTAGACTTTCCACTTCTGTGTTCAAAACAAATGTATAACTCTGCAAAAACTCAACCCATTTCAAATGCCTTTGATTCAATTTTTCTTGACTATTCAAATATTGCAAAGCTTGATGATTAGTATACAAAATAAACTCCTTAGGAAGAAGATAGTGTCTCCACTTCTTTAATGCCTGAACTATAGCATAAAATTCTTGATCATAAATAAAATATTTTCTCTTGGCATCATTTAACTTCTCACTAAAATAAGCAATAGGTTTACCTTCTTGGCTCATAACAGCTCCTATTGCAATACCACTAGCATCACAATCTACTTGAAACACCTTATTAGAATTAGGAAGTGCTAAAATAGGTTGTTCTGTAACATTTTGTTTCAACAGTTTGAAAATCTTATCTGCCCCATTAGTCCACTTGAACTCTTTTCTATCCCCTCTCATTGTTTCAGTCAAGGGTCCACAAATACTGCTAAATTTTTTGATAAACTTTCTGTAAAAGCTAGCCAAACCATGAAAAGACCTTACCTCAGTAGCACTTCTTGGAGTAGCCCATTCAAGGATAGCTTGTACCTTCTCTGGGTCCATTTTTAGACTTTCTGCTAAAACTACAAATCTCAAATACACTAATTCTTTCTTCACAAAACTGCACTTCTTCAAATTAATCAACATTTTTTCATCTCTTAACAAATTAATCAACATTTTTTCATCTCTTAACTTCTCAAACACCATACGAATATGCACCATATGCTCTTCCAATGTCTTACTAAAGATCAAAATATCATCTAGGTACACAATGACAAACTTACCTAGAAATTTTTTTAGAACCTCGTTCATGAGCCGCATGAAAGTGCTCGGTGCATTGGTTAGCCCAAAAGGCATGACTAACCACTCATACAGTCCTTCTTTTGTCTTGAAGATAGTCTTCCATTCATCTCCTTCTCTGATCCGAATTTGGTGATATCCACTCTTCAGATCTATCTTTGAGAAATACATAGCTCCACTCAAACAATCCATAATATCATCCATTCGTGGCAATGGAAACCTATACTTGATTGTGATCTTGTTTATTGCTCTGGAATTTGTACACATCCTCCATTCTTCATTCTTCTTTGGTGCCAATACTGCTGGTACAAAACATGGACTCAGGCTCTCCCAAATCAATCCCTTTTGTAACAACTTATGTACTTGTCTATTCAACTCTTCACTTTCTGCTGGTGCCATTCTGTGTGTTGCCTTGTTTGGAAAACTAGCTCTTGGAATCAAATTCATCTGATGACTGATCTTCTTTATCGATGATAATCTATTAAGTACATTATCAGATACAATATCTTGAAACTCATTCAACAAATCTGCAACCTCTATAGGTACATCCTCTACTTCCTCTTTACTAGCTTTTGGAATTAAAGCAAAACACACATGCTCATGCCTCATACCATCTAAGAATTTTTTTCCATCAAAAAAAGTTATTCTTGCATTACCACATACCTTTTTTTCGGTCTCCTTCAATGGCTTTAGCTTATGTCGCACTCCATCTTTTGTCAGGGAATAGGTATTCGCACGACCATCGTGTACAACACATCTGTCAAACTACCACGGCCTACCCAACAACATGTGACATGCATCCGTAGGTATGATATCACATTTTACCTCATCATGGTACCCGCCAAACTTAAACTTTACTAGGCACTGTTCACTGACCATGACCTTGTGGTCATCCTACACCCAGGCAATCCGATATGGATGTGGGTGTTTCTGTCTCTTGAGCTTCAATTTTGTCACCATCTCTTCTAACACCAAATTGTCAATACTTCCACTATCAATAATCACATCACAACATTTACCCTCACACTTGCATCTAGTGCGAAATAGGCTCCTCCTTTGTTCAGGTTCATTCTCACCACTCAACAGGACTCTTCTGTTGATCAGCATTTCTCCTCTTTCAGCATCTTCAAAATTTGATGATCTGACATCTTCATCTACATGTGCAACTCTGACCTGGCCTTCATTCCTCCTATTCTTCCTTCCTTGGCATTGAGGACATTCAAATGCCCTATGACCTTCTTCTCCATAGTGAAAACATGTTCCACGGAAGCCTCCTCTCCCTGAACCTTGTCCTCTTCCTCTTCCTCTCTGATCTCTATTGTTTTGATCTTGGAAACGATTGGAATTGTTTCCTCTCTGATTTTGACTACTACTGGCCTCATCCTTCTTTTTTGGATCTTCATTTCGGCCTCCATATGACCGTCCATCGTGACCTCTTCCATTTTGTTTGCTCTCGAACTTCTTGTTCAACTTTGCCTCTACTTTTAGGGCAAACTGGTATGCCTCTTCAATACTATTCATTCGAACCATATTCAGTTCCTCCTGAATGCTTGGCCTCAACCCATTAAGGTAACAAGCAACTTTCTCCTTATCAGCTTCTGCATGGCCTATTCTAATGAGGATTCGATAGAAATCCTCTGTATACTCCTGAACAGATCATCGTGCTTGTTTCAAACTTTGCATTTTCTTCAATAGGTCAAGCTCATAATCAACAAGGATGAACTGTAGCTTCAATTTATCCACCATCCAATCTCATCTTGTGATTTTATCTTTTCCTCTTCTATTTCGCTCCAATTGAATCTCTTGCCACCAGATCTTTGCATGACCTTTTAGTTTGGCCTTCGCGAATTTGACCCTATCAGGATCCTCAATATCTTCATACTTAAAATATTTTTCACATTCATTGATCTAGTCGATCAATTCCTCTAGGTTAAGATTTCCAAAAAATATTGGAACCTTAATCTTAGGTCTTTTCCCGATCTTTGAGATGGCTCGGAAAAGCTTTTCTTCTTCTTGATTCAAAATTTTGCCTTCTTTTTCTTGATCATCATTTCCTTCTTCGGCTTCACCCTCACTTTCATATCTGACATTAAGATTCATTCCTCTGTGAATCTCTTCTTGCAATGCTCACACTTGTCTCTGGAGCACTCTAACGTCAGGTGTTACAACACCAGCTCTTCCACTACATTCCCTTCATGGAGGCATTTTTGCGCTTCTCACTAAAACCCTAACCACAGTCTTGGTGCAAACTGTCTCACAGTCGGTGATTTGTTTACATAGAAACCCTAACCCAGGGTCTTGGTGCAAACTGCCTCACAATCAGTGATCTGTTTACACACTCAGGAACACCTGCTCTGATACCACTTGATGAAGGGTGCTCCCCTTAATACCACAAACACATAACAAAACTAGAGGAACAACAACAATATGCAAGAACAGAGGCTTCTTATTATCTCCACAAATGTGGAATTATAAACTTTCAGAATTACAATATGCAAAGCCACATGGGCATTTCCTTACAATATTCTGTAGGACAAAGCCTCGAATCAATACCTAGATCTACTACCCAGAACTGCCTAGACAACACTACGGGCCTTCTTTATATAGACAATTTCCACCGCCGAGAAGGTTCCAGAAATTTAGCCCTTAAGGTTGACTATACATAGAATTATTTTATTTTCACAATTTTTTTACAATAGGGTCGGCTCAAAAGAAATACAAAATATGCTTTTAGGTAGCCCAACTTCCAGAGGCCATAACTTTTTAACCGTAGCTTTATTTTTCTATTGTAACCACTTTTCGGAAATGCCATGATGAGATCTACAGTGCCTAACATGCGCTAGTGCTAGTCAGCCGAGGGTCGATAGCGATCCAAAGCCTCTAAGGCCTTCAAAATTGACTTGAAAGATTTCGTACCCAAAAAATTCAATAACTTCACCAATACTGATGATGTGGCAATGAAACTCAACTGGTAGATTGAAATGACTAGGATGAATCTCCAATTGTGAAATCAAAACATTTTGAGATCATATGACCAACTTACTAAAAATAGCAAGTTTCCATAAATAGCAGCTCTGCACAAGATAGCCCTTATTGAAAAACAAACATAAATATTTTTGGGTGATGCAAGATTGCTCTTACACCCAGTATGCTCCTGCGTCATTTTTGGAAGAAGGAAAAAAATTATATGCTCTTGAAAATAGATGTAGAGAGGAGTAACTATGGGATTGAATAGTTACCAATATGTGTTGGTGCTTTATGAGTGTGAATTGTAGGCTAACAATACCTTAAACTCAAAGTGAAAACAAATTGAAAAAATCTAAAAGTGTTATTTTAGAAGAAAGTTCAAAATAAAAGTTTTGGTTCCTTATGAAATTATGTTGACTTAAGTAGGGGTCGCTCTCATTGAAGAAATTGCTACAGTACATCTCATAAGGTATTTCAAAATAATTGAACAAATGGAAGTAGGTAGATGACTAAGGTTATTTATATTGAAATCTCAAGAAAGAAAAGAAGGCTTGGATGAAGCGAAATGAGAAATGAAATATCTACTTGAATGTGTACCGCATAAGTAACAAAGAGATAAATGCATTTGTTATGAATAAGTTCACTAGTGTACATGCAGTAAAGTAGAATAGAGAAACAAGAGATATTATATTTAGGGGTTCAACCTCACATGTGATTAGCAACTGCAAGCATACATATGAGCTAGTATTCTATGAAGAGCCAATATTTTTATTGATAAATGAAAAGTTCTTATTGTTAAATGAAACTAACTTTCATCAACTTTGATGTGAAAATGCCTAAAGAAGGATGTGAAGAAAGGGTTTGTATTTTTTGTATTATCAAAGCAATGGAATAAAATATCCCTTTATTATGGAATGTGATGCCTTTAAGGACATTAGGGATAAACATACAATATCTTGACAATTGGTTCTTGGTATAGCTTATTTTGTGAAGTGATTATTGAGAAGTTGAGGGAACTCATCATTACCATGAATAAGAAAATGATTGAAATGTAAAAGTCTTTTATAACAATGTTGTTTGTTCTATAGACTATTTTTAGCCTTGTAGACATTAAAAGTTTTTCTTTCTTTTTAAATTTTTTTTTTTTTTCCATACATTTTCAATGTCACTTACCCTCTACTTTCATAAAACATTATCATATTGATAACCCATACTTAAGAAATAAAAATCAACCAATTTATTTAATGATTATTAGTTTTAAAGATATTTTTTAATTAGAAAATTTATACTATTTTAAAAAAATAAATATTTTTAATCAAGAATCTTTAAGCTTTTCTACATTTTCCAATATAATTGTTAATAACTAATTATGATATCTCCTACTTATCTCACAATTTGATTTGGGTAGAAAATATCTACTACTTTATTAAGCAATAATAATAATAAAACCAGTTTTTTTTTTTTTGGGAAGCAAGATTTTTCTACTTATCAATAGAAACATATGTGGCGACAATGAGCTTTGAAGAATTGAGAAGCCATGGCGAGCGTTGGGAGCGCTTTTCTTGCGTCATCCTGTTCTGCTCACACACATTGCCTTCCCATTTTAAATAGTAAGTGATTATTTACATTCCCCTTCTTGCATGTCTTCAGTTCTTTCAAAACTGAACTGATATTGATTTCATGTCGAGATAACAGTGTGATCCTTACACTCACGGTGCTTGAATTCTGTTACAACGTTTGTCTAAGATTTTTACGAAATTAATTCCAGCCCATTCAGAACTGGAGTTTTGCAAAAGCGGGCTAGTACGCTCTGAGAAGCCTGTAGTGATGAGTTCTGGCATTTTGTCATTTGTAAACTAATTTACTGTCCGCAATTGTAAATGGGGAATTACAGTCCTGCAAAATTTAAGATATAGTCTCATCCTGTGAACGGATTCACCATTGATCTAATGGGCCTTTTCTTTATGAAATATTAGGTTCTTTTTATAAGTTCTGGATCGTCGGGCTCCATGTTGTAACTCTTCAAACATTCGAGACTGCAGAGTCTACGAATGTTCGTAATCAAATTTGTGTAATCCTTCGAATGCAACCAACATGTCTTAAAGTTTGGTCCTTCTTCATGGTTGAGACAGCCATGGGAATTTGTGGTCCTCTGTTTCATTTTAATTTCAAGCCCCAGGAAGTTGATGTCCTAGCTAAACGGAAACACTGCCTCTGATATCATGTTGGAAATTTCAAACCGTCAAGGAGTCGAACCTAAGACCTGCTCGTGGCTGTGAGCCACTTTAGGAGGAGCTACGTGCACTTCTGATTTTGCCACTCCCAAGTTCTCCCTAGATGTATCTAATGAGTTCTTTTCTTAGGAAGAGCCATACGGAAGCAGGGGAGGGGATGGGTTACATTGGGAGCTTGGTATTTGAAACATCATCTAAGGTAGGGTTTATACATTCATGCCTGACAAGTCTTTTCAGTGGAATTTTATAATAAAATGGCTCAATGAAGGGTCCTCTCAGGGAAAATGATTTTATTAGAGGCGTATACATTATTACAAGAAGAACATTCGGAAGTAAGAATAGAATACATTATTACAAGAAGAACATTCGGAAGTAAGAATAGAATGATCAACTTGTAGATTTTGTGAATTTTGTAGAGGTAAGTAGGGAAACAATTTGCAGATTGAACGCAAGAATTCTAATGACCAAGGAACCTTGTCCAAGGCATATCTTTCCTATACAATCTATAAGGGACTCCTAACTTCTCTGCTCTAGGCCCACATAATTACACAGCTATTAAATTGACGGAAGAGCAAGCCTATTGGCTTAAATCTTGGGATATTGTCATGACAGTTGCTCCCAGCTCATCTTTAGATCACGACCCACTGAATGCGGAGTAGGTGAAGTAAGGGAAGAAACATTTCGAGATTTCTTATGGGAAACATATGCATGAAATTATATCCATAAATGTGATTTTATATTAAATATCAGTCAACTTGTAATACCTGTTTATGCACATACATTATTTGCTTAACGAATATGCTGATTTGAATCAATAATTTAGCAAGCCTATAATTCAATTTAATTTCATAAATGGCCAAGAATGACCAGTAGAACTGGCAAAAGTAGTAGTAATAGGAAATTATGCAATGGGAGTGCCTAGTACATCCCCATCAAATTGGAGATTATAGTGGAGAACTTCAAAGAAATAGAGGCATATGTGAACGAGTTAATGCTAAGTAGCCACTCTTTTGACATTTCAGTGCATCTAGACAATGATAACCATCCGATCTCATACCTGTAGGCTGCCGAGATGTAAACAGTTTGACAGATATCTTTGATTTCATTATCAAGCCTATTGTGGCTTGGATCACCAATGCCATGAAGGTAGTAGGTGACAATTTTGGAGCTTGAAGTGCGATGTGCTTCTGAGATAAGTGTTTTATCTAAATAGGGACATCTCATAGATTGTTGACAAAATGTCCGAACCTTGATTTTACCTTATTTGTATTTAATTATAAATTGACAAATTGTAACTATCTTTTACTTCTCGTGAAAGTTACTAAATGGAATTATGACAACTTGTAAGATGTTTTTTAGTTGTCAAAATAGAAAGAGCATAAAAAGGTAAAGTTAAATGAAAGCTTGAATAAGGTAAGGAGAATCTTTTTAAAGGCAGATAAAAAGTTGGAAGGGAAAGTTTCTTATTTTTCTGATTTATGCCTAGTGGTTTTAGAAACCATTTGTGATTTGTGGTTTCTCTTGTACCTATATAATTAGCGCTTGAGTTTAAGGGAAAAACAATTTAATTCACAGGTTGTTGAAAAAATAAGTGTTGCAGTGATGCAGAGAGAGAAGTTGTATTGATGTAACTTATTTGATGGATTAATACAAGTCTTGGATCTCTTTGTTTGTGGAGATTTTTCCGAAAAGGGTTTCTCCCTGTAAATCTTGTGTTGTGAGATGTTCTTCTTGTGTTGCTAATTTATGCTTCTTTGTTGCAGCTATCTTATGGTGAAATCATGTTCATTTACCTGATGTTTTATGTTTATCTAAGATAGGCTTATACAACATGTTAAAGTGGTGGCTTTTGGCATAACAAAGAAGATGACTATCTTCACGGTTTTTTGTATTAAGACAACTTAATTTTCAGGTTTGCCTACAATCACAAATTTCTGCTGGGTATAGTCTAAGCATTGAATCTCATCGATACCTTTATTGGATTACAGATTGAATTAATTTCCAGCAATTTTCCAACAGAAAAAAAGCCAAGGATCTTCATACGCATATTGAATGGAAGTCTTCAATGACTTGTGAGTGTCTCTAAATGGGGCAGTGGTATTTTCCCACAAATAATATGATAGTAGATCAGGGCCCATAGGGCATCTAAAAATGAAATGATCCACAGAATCAGGTTCTAGGAGGCAAAGTCTGCAAGTGTGCTTTTTCTTGCAGAACGTGGTGACATGACTTTATACAAAATTGATGAGAACAAGCGCCAAGTAGAAGAGTGGAATTATATCTCTAAGGATGGATTGCAATCTCCAAGCTATTAGGATTGTGATGCATTAAATGCAGCCATGAAGAATTTGAATATGAATGTTGTATGGTTCATTCATATAATATGAGTGGTGATGCCACTTAAGTGCAGTCCAAGTGGATTTGTGGGATCATTAAGAAGACCAAGTAAGAACTCTGTTGAATAAGGAGACCCTTCATGAATAATCAAGAAACTTCTTAATCATTAGTGATAGTTATAACGTGGTTAGGGTGTATATTTGAAATGTGTCAGCAAATGTATCAGATCTGGACTTGGTTACCATTTTACAGAGTCAATATGGATTCATACTCAGACTTCATTTTTGGCTCAGGGTTGAGTTCAAGTTTAATAGAATAGAGAATGTAAAAATTTAAGCAAAAATTATCAGGTGAAAAAGTACCGATTCCCATGAATAATGGGTTCACAAATGTTGAACAGGCCGAATAACTGAGAGGGGGGTGGGGGTGCAAATCAGTTATATTAAAAGAGTTTCCTTAACTTTTGTTAAAACAGTGAACACTTACAGCAATTAGAAACTTATAACAAATTAGCAATTAGAAACTTATAACAGATATGAACACGAAAAGCACAAAACATCAACACCATGTACACTAGAATTTACGTGGAAACCCAAGATAGGAAAAACGATGGAGAAGCTAATTCTCACGAAATGAACACTGGTTAAGGTGATTTTTACAAAGGGCTCACTGCCGGTTTGCTCACTATTGGTTGGCTCATTTCTGGTTGGGCTAACTACCCAGAAATAAGAAAGGCTTATTGCCGGTACAAATAGGTTCATTGCCAATACAAATTGGCTCATTGCTAGAATATAAGAAATGAAAAATTGAATCCACCACTGAAGTCACTATCACTGATATTCTGCAACACAGAAATGATATAATAGTCTGCTACCGGTTGCACCAACTCGCATGTACATCAACACACAAATCTTCCTTTGTCAGATTCGCATTCACTTCGCATATTACTCGCATACAAGCATACTTCAACAAATAAAATCTTCGGTTTCTTATACCATCTCATGCCAACAACTAGGTTGGTCTAATCCAATTTGAAATAGGTCACACTGAAGCATTCCTGTGGTGTTAAGGAATGAAATGTGGACCACCTTGCTCAACTCAATACGCCTCACACATAATAGCACGCTACACCATCATTGAGATCTTCAGAACCAACAGATAGGATTTATATGTTACAATGCAAATACTTGGGCCGAAGCACAACCACTTTCTAGATAGGATCGGACCCAAACAAATAAACCACAATATGTTGCAAGATAAATGGGATCTGAAGAGAGAACATAAAGGTCATGCATTGAGAATGATTGAACTTATCGAAGCAAGCAGAAAAGCTGAGGATGAGAAAAAGAGTGCTAAAGAAACACTACAGATTGCTTAGAGAGCAAGGAACTTAGTTGAAGATGCTCTAAGAGAGAGCAATGCACTCATACTACAACTACAAACAGACATGCAGGGTATAACTCAAGAAAATGCCATCATGCATGAACACTTGCATGATAAAGAAGAAGCAAGTAGAGAAATGGCTGCTGAAGTTGAAAAACTAAAAATACAATTGAAAACTATTGAGGAGAGAAATGAAAAGCTCAGAAAATACAATGAGAGTTCTGAGAAGCTGGATGAGCAACTGAAAGCTCAGAGAAGGCACAAAGACCCCACAAGACTTGGTTACAACGGCCACGGCACCAAAGAAACCGGTTAGTCCTCAAACCTCAAAGGAATCAAGGAGGACAAGAAGAAACCAATTGGGGAAAAAAGTAAGAGACTCTCCAAACCATCTTGCAAACATTGTGGCAAACCGGGTCATAAGTCTAATGATTGTAGGAATGCACCGGTGAAACCTTTCACCTTCAACAATTACTGCAATAAATGTTACAAGTATGGACATAGGGCCTCTGAATGCAGGTCACGATCCAACAGTGTGTTCAGTGGTAGCAGAGGAAGCTTCAAAGGCTATTTCTATGCATGTAATAAATTTGGACATAAGGCTGAAGCTGAATGTTAGAAGTCCTCAGTCAAATCAGAAAAGGACATCGGGAGAGACAAAGGCATTTTGGGCATAGATACACTGGTCTACTAAAAGCCAGTAAACGAACCAGTTATTGTGAACATCACTGAAGACACTAGTGGTGATCTAACTCCACTAACTATTCTAGCATCTCTAGTAAAAGGTAAGGCAAAAACACTTACTGTTGATGATATAGTTGATGAAATCATAGATTTTGGTAAGGTTAGCAATGTTGCAAAATGGTATAGTGCCTTAGGCGCTGATGATAAGGCTAAATTAGAACTCGCCCCGTTAGAAAGCTTTCTTGAGTTCAACCGAGGACCCAAGGATTATAGGTCCATTTTCCCAGCTGAACTTAATAAAAGGCTCCTAACAAAATGGAGAGGAGTAGCAGAAGATGCGGGAATAATAAGGGAAGTTCTAGATCAAATAGAACCAGGTCTAGATGAGGAAGAAATCAAAATTCTCATTGAAGAAGAGATATTGAACCTAGACTCTTGAGACAGAGTGGCCAAAATCATAAATGGCCAAGAACAAGAAGTTTATGAAGAAACAATGAAATTATGGAAGAATCATGATTTCACCTCTCCAGCAAAGAAGCAAGGAAAATTGACACCACTTTCAATAGGTCCATAGGATGATTATCAAGTTCCACTAACATAGGCAACGGTCCTACTAGAAATATCAATGGACACTGAGGCATCCAAGAGAAAAAGTGATGGGACAAGAAACACAACCGGTGATCAAGACACAACTGGTGAGCAGGCTACACCAATAAGACCGGAAGACCAAGCAACAAGGGGATCATCAACAAAGACGGTTGAAAGAAAAGATATAGATAACGCTCAAAAGGACAAAGTCAACCTACAGGTTGGAGAAGAGATCAACCGAGAAGATTAGAGACTACAAGAAGAAATAGAGGACAAATAGGGAAGAGAAGAAGGAAAGGAAAAAGAAGAGAAGCAACAAGAAGGAAAGGAAGAAGAAGAAAAGAAACAAGAAGAAAAGGTAGAAGAAGAGAAGAAACAAGAAGAGAACAAATCAGGAGAAAAGGGCACTCAACAGGAACAACCAGTAGATATACTAAGCTCTTCTTCACTAAAAGGGAAGCTATCCTTCACAGCAGAAATTGATTCCAAGAAAGGGAAAATGGAAACTCCTCAAATAGGGGAATCATTGATTGACATCAGCAAAATGTCAACTAAGCAACTCAAGTTGCTCACAAAGAGAAAACAAGATATGGTTCTCAATACTGTAAAGACAATTTTGTACAATTTTGTTCCAGATGCAGATATTGATGAAGAAGAACCGATAATAGATTAGCTAGAAATTCTAGCACAGACAATTGGAGAGGACATAACTGATTGCTATTGATCATTATGAAACAAAACGAATCAATATCCTGCATGAACAGATTGTTGCCATTAAAGCAACTGTGTCTTCCATCACCGAGGAATTGAAGAAACTAGTTCAGGATGTTGGAAAAATAATAACAAAAACATCCAATCTGGAAGTTTTTGTCAAAGATGTCATAGAAAGAACCGATCGAACCACAAAAGAGTTGAAAGAGACAACAACTCGCTTCAATCCACTGACCTCTTCAGCAACAGAGTACAACTGTGAGCTCACCAGTTTAGCAATCACATTGAGAAAAGCATCCAAGGAGCATACCAAGAGAATTCAAGATCTCATTGGCTTTCTGTTGTACATAGCTCCCACTTTTGATACAATGCAGAAGGCAACAAAAGACGCTAATACACTTCTAAGTGAGCCAAATTGCAAAACAATTGAGGACATGGAGAACCTCATTATTTCTCTACAAGCAATGAAGTACACCATTGACCAAGTCATATCTGCATGGGAACCTTCCTTGTTTCAGCCAAGAAAATCTACAAGGACATTTTAATCGGCTTCAATTCTAAGTCTTCACACCCTTTGTGCCTTGGAGGCAAAAAGGGGAAGATCATTGTCCTTTGATCAGTGGAGACAAACACAAGGGAAGTAGTGGCAATACATACCAATTGATAGGGTGATACCTGCCAGGGGAAGTATTATGATGAAAGCTTCATGTGTATATACTCTTTTGCAAGTTGTGATATGTTTTGCCACCAATACCAAGGGGGAAGATTGTTGGCATTGCATAGTTGTCATCATTGGCAAACATCAAACACACCGGTCATAATGTTAGAACAATAGTGGTGAACCGGTAATTGTCACAATTGGCAAACATCAAACTTGCTTAGTAACCAGTGTATAAAGGGAACCCGATCATGAAAATACCGGTCTTGTCCAGCCGGTCTAGTAGAAAATTACAAAAGGCAAATGAGTCAACCGACAACACACCGGTTTTTGCGCAATAGTATCAGACCTACCGGTCCATGCTTTTATGATTTGATCTAGTTTTTACGGAGCGTTTTGGGATGAATTGGAGTTTTGTATGCGAGTGTTTTGGGATGAACTGAAGTTTTGTATGCGAGCGTTTTGGCATGAATTGGAGTTTTGCATGCGAGCTTTTTGGAATGCTTTCCAGAACAACATTTTGGAGGATTTATAGCTTGGCGCCACAATTCTCTTTTGTATTGTGAAGATCATTATATATATGGGTCATCGTGCATAAGTGGTGTGTGGTTGGAGAAATCAAGTGCGAAGAGATAAAGCAGAGCAAAAGAGCCAAGTTTTCTGAGAAGGGATTCAGTCACCAAGAGTGAACGATAGAGATTGAACAACCAAGCCGAGCGAGGAATAGAATAGGTATGATTTGAATGATAGATTAAGTGACTACAAAAGATCATTTTTTTTTTGTTTGAAGCTCGTGAAAATCCCTTTATCAGGGTGAACCCTAATAGGTTCCATTGTATAAATCCGTTAACCAGATGACATCTTGATTGATGTTCTTAAGTCCTTTGGCGAGGCGACTCCTAACAGGGTTAAGATCTTAATCGATCTATATTAAATCCCTTCACAGGGTAGCACTCTAACAAGTGTTGTGTAAGCCTTTAACATGACAACTTTATTACTGCAGTAGTGAAGATTGTGGGTTCTGTCCCACCGTGGTTTTCTCCCTCTAACCGAGGGTTTCCATGTATAAATCTTGTGTAAGCTGTTGTATGTGATTTCTATTTAAGTTAGTTAAACATACTTTACATTTTCATTATCACACAGTTTTTGTATTCTGTTTCATAGGATAAGATTTGAACTAAGTTGAGTTGACTGATTCACCCCCCCTCTCAGTCATCGGTTAGGATTAACACTAGCACCAACACGACTAAAGATAAATCTTTATGTCACATCATCCAGAGAACACTTCTACCAAAACACCAAAACATCCAATCCACATCTATGCATAGGATATGTTGACATCAATGACAACTATTAATGACAACAACAATGATAGCATCAACCTTACATTCTAACAACAAATGCCAAATCTGAAACTTGTCCACGAGTTCTCCCATAAGAGCACAACACAAAGCTGATTTGTTGCTTGAATCTCATATTTATGGCAAAAATCTAAACAATAAAAAACTATAATAAGTTGCTAAATTCTTTCACAAAATATGCTTTGAATCACCTAATTAACCTTATCAAATTGCTACTGTCTCTTGTGCACAGTTAACTTGGAAATTCTTGGGAGAAAATCTGGTTAACTCCTATAAAAGATGAAAAACAAAGGTCAGAATGCATCATTGCAACACTTAACATTAAATCTCATAAATTTTTTTTGTTCCATTTCTTTTTATCTAATGCTAGCCTTTGTAAAAGCATACTTTGTCCAGATCTTGTCAGATTTGTGTTTTAGCGAATTTAGTTGCAAGCTCACTGATTCTGGCAGCAAATTTAGTTGCAAGCTCACTGATTCTGGCAGCGAATTTAGTTGCAAGCTCACCGATTCTTTGCCAGATTCAAGTATAACCTGACTCAGACAAGATGTCCACAATGACTATAAAATGGTGCCTATCATGGATTGTCGCAATAGCTTTAGCAGTGACCTCACTCCAGTGCTCATTCTAAGGCTTCAACAACATTACTTATGCATCTATGAGTATTATTAGAATATTATTTTATTACTATTTAATGGTCATCTTTGTATAATATGTAGATAAGATTGTGTCTTCGATCTTCAGTTTCTTATTAGAAACTTTCTACTTTTGTATTCTTGTACATTCTATATAATTATCCTTCCGATCATTTGTTAATACAACAAATTATTTTTACCAATTACTTCTTAGTAATATGGTATTGGAGTAAATACTTTTTTCGAATTTTTTTTAATTTCTCAACTGAAATTATTTGTCTAAATTTTTTTTTGAAATTATTTTCTGGGGTTTGTTCCAACATTTGCATGTGTTCGTTCTGCACAACTCGTCTAGTGTTTTTTGTGTCCTCATTGACGCCATTCCTGCAAATTTATCTAGTTCGTGACCTTCGTGCGTCTTTATCTGGGTGTCATTTTTGTTTGACGGACCCGTAACCGGTGTTTTCCGACCATTTTGTGGTCATTTTGATTATCCACCACCTGCGCGACTTCTTTTGTCTTCGACACGCTCTAGCTACTCATGCAACCATTCTTGGCTCCGTTTTTTTTGCTCTTGCAAACAATGTCCGTTTTGCCTCAGTCCCTGACTAGCACGACCATTACTATGGTCGTTTTTGGTTGCAGATGGGGTTTGAGGTGCCGTTTTTTGAATTTCTTGAAGCAGATGACTGTTTTTTCTAGATTTCTGGCTTGCACAACCTTATCTATGGTTGATTTTTGCTATTGTCGGGGCTTATTTCTTCTGCAGATTTTAAAACTGGGAGGTTAGGGCATGCCTGCATTTTTTTGACAACCTAGGGTTTTTGCATCTTTGACTAGGGTTTTGACCCTTCAATTCAAGTCGAAAAATTATTTTGATTATAAATTCCTTGTGGGTTTTTTGAGAGATTTTTTGGGTCTTCATTGGATATTTTTGGGTTAGTTGGAATTTTTTTCTCGAAATTCATGCTAGTCGTACTTCATTTTTTTGAAGTCTGTACTTGCATCCGCCTCTATTTTCTGCATTGGGATTTGTGTTTCAGATTCTGTGCTATCGCCTCTTCTTTGATTTTTGTTTTCTGTGCATTGGAAAATGTGCAAGATGGCATCATTGACCAACTTAATGTTGGAAGTCAGTCAGAGATTCAACGACAAAAATTATAATACCTAGAAGCAACGCATGCTGACAATCTTCGAATATCGCCACCTTGATGCTCTTATTTTGGGAACAAAGACTTGTCCTACCACAACCGCATCAGACTAGGACAAGTTTGATGACCAAAATCGAGAAGTTATCATGCTTCTCAAGTTCTCTGTCATAGATGACCAGTTGCGTTAGATTCCTTCTGGCAAGTTAGCATCAAAAATCTGGAAGCATCTAAAGGAATTGCATGAGACATTCGGCAAGAGCTGAGTGTTCTTTGTGAAGAACCAGTTGTTCTCTATCATGATGGATGAATGTATGTCATTACATGAGCATCTCACGAAGATTAAGGACATCAAAGATCAACTCAAAGCTATTGTCGGAAAATGGAGGAAGAAGATATAGTAGTCATTACTTCGAAGAGTCTACCTAAATCTTATGAGCACTTTATCGAAACTCTCAACATTACTTCAACTAATGTTGATCTAAAATTTCCAGAGTTGTGCATCAAATTCTTGTTGTAGGATTGTTGGAAACAACAATTTGGTAGCAGTGCCACTTTGTCCTCAGAGCAAGCCTTTGTAGCCAAATCCTTTCACAAGGATAAAGACAAATCTCAGTCATCTTAGCAGAAAGGCTCTAGTCAATCTCAGGATGGTTTAAAGAAGAAGGTTCAGTGTAACTATTGTCATAAATATGGCCGTATGCTCAATGATTGTCACAATAGTTTGGTTTCCAAACAATAGAAGCAGGGAGGGTCTTAGCCTAAGGCCAATGTTGCTGAGCACATAGAGCAGAAAGCATGTGCCTTTTACGCCTTCATGGCTAAAAGACTTGTAGACCATGTGAAATCTTTTGCATGGTATATAGATTTTGGTGCTTCTCGACATTTCACTCACAGACGTGATTGGTTTATAGAATTTTCTGCTTATATTGATTCAGTCATATTTGGAGGAGATGAAGAGTATACCGTTGTTGGAAAGGGCAACGTTCAGATATAGTTTGGTGGGAGGAATCTCATATTCCTCAATGTATACTACGTTCCTGGCATGGAACTAAACCTACTCTCAGTGAGTCAAATCATGCGACATTCTCCTCAGTTTGATGTGGAATTCTGTGCACACAAGTGTTCGATTGTTGATCATGCGACACACACTACTGTAGCTGTTGGCGTTGAGGATCATGGTCTATACAGACTTGTAGATACAGGTGATTTTCTTGAGCATGCCTTTGCAACAAAATCATCTTCTATCAATAGTCTTTGGCATCAATGATATGGTCACCTGAACATTCATGATCCTACTCAATTTGTCCGGGAAGATTTTACTACATGGCCTACTTGAAATTCAAACTCAGAATCAACGAGTTTGTGGAGCTTGTCAGATTGGGAAGAAACACAGGGCACTGTTCAAGGATGGTGACTCATGACGAGCCTCTAAGGTACTACAACTGGTCCACGCTGATGTATGTGGTCGAAAGAATACTTCTCCTGTTATTGGGTGCATGTATTTCTTACTTTTTGTTGATGATTTCAGTCGTAAAATGTGGGTGTACTTTCTTAGACAAAAATTAGATGTGTTTGTTGTATTTCAGAAATTTAAGGCCTTAGTAGAAAAAGAGTCTAGTTGTTCTATTATAACTCTTAGGTCTGATAATGGGGGGGAGTTTTTGTTCTACTACTTTCTCCACTTTCTGTGGTACACATGGCATAAAACGTCAGTTAACCACACCACACACTCATCAACAAAATGACGTTGTAGAACGTTGCAACTGCACCATTACAGAAATGGCCAGGTCAATGATGGAACACATAAATGTTCCTAAGAAATATCGGGTAGAAGCAGTGTTTACTGTGGTCTATCGCCTTAATTGGTCTCCCACACATGCTGTTAAGGGGAAGACTCCTGAGGAAGCCTGGACTGGTCGCAAACCCAGGATCAACCATTTGAAAGTTTTTGGCTCTTTAGCATATATATGGATTCCAGATGCCAAGTGCTCCAAGCTAGATTCCAAGAGTCAGAAGCTTATGTTTATAGGATACAGTGACAACCATAAGGCTTACCGATTGATCGATGTAGACTCTGATTGTCTTATCTTCAGTTGCAATGTTGTCTTTGATGAAGAACAAAGATCAATTCAGCTTTCCTCGTCTGAGCAGAATTTTGAGGATCAGCCTTTGAAGGCTTCTGATTTGGGTGTCTGTCTTCCATTTGGTTCCCCTGATGGGAGGGATGATGCAAATTCTGTATTTGATGATGCACTACCTGAATTTCCTCCAGACGATGCTAATCTTACACCTATTCCAGATCCTCTTCCACCTCCAACTCTAGTTATTACTCCTCCATCTGATGTTGGCACATCTACTGTCCGGGCTAAATGGTGGGCTAAGACCATCAATGATCTTTGTCCTGATGAGCTCATTGAGGGTAGATCTTCTAGAAATAAGAGCAAGCAGCAAAATACAGTTAACTTTGCTCTCATGGTCAACATTCATAGTATTTATGAGCCTTAGACATTTGTAGAGGCAAAAGGGATTCCAAAGTGGGAACATGCAATGGATGCAGAATACTAGAGCCTTTTGAAGAACAACACCTAGGTTCTCTCTGATCGTCTTCCAAGGAAGAACCCTTAGTGTTTGAGTATGTTGAATTGCATGTCAATCATATAAGTACATGTCCTTTGTTCTTCCTATTGCTCTTTGCCATATGTTAATGCAGTTAGCAGGAGTGAGTTTGTACCAAAATTGTGTGCGCATTTTTGCGAGTTACTAGATTATACTTTTAACTCTTATATATTTTTCAGATCAGAGGCAATTTCAGATTTTTACTAACAAGAATCAAATTATTGATCTCTCTTTTAGTTTGTATTCAGCAGAGACAAAGCTAGAATTTTATTTTATTTTGCTTTATTAGCCAATAGGCTTTTTGTGTGGGCTTTTAAGCATGAAAAGTGCTTTTTGCTGGAAATATGTCAGCCTGGTTGTGTCCTTGCTTTCTTCCGACACCTCCAGATGGTATTTATTTCTGTCATGCAGCTGTCGATCGATGTTATGCCCAGCTCCCCTCTCATGTGCACCTGGCAGATAGTGCTCTGTTCACTGGCCATCCGTGCTTACAAACTGTAAACCCTAACCGCCTGGAAATAATCTGTGGATTCTTCTGGTTAGGGTTTCATATTTTTGCTTTTTCAATGCTCACTTATAAAAGCAAAATACTGATGAATTGGCGCATATACACTGAATCAAAACCATCTGCAGATACAAAACTAGTGAATCCCTCATACAAAGATGTGCTTAGTCAAGACAGTGATGAAGGTCTTCTCCTGCCTACAAATTCTCATTTTAGGTGCTCAAAGATGAATCCTCCAAGCTGGAGATTCAGAGAAAGAGAAAGTGTTAAGGCCAATGCTTCTCCAGGGTCCTTCCAGTCTCTCCTAAATTTGATATGCTACAAGGTATTAGGGCTGAAGAAAATAGGCTAAGTAATATTGTTATTTTCTTTCTTTACCTTGTGTCCAATCTGCTTCCTTTGAGAAAGTTTTTTTGATGACTGGATAAAAAATGTTGGGGGAAAAAATTGGGTATTTACGTATCACTTTGCAGAATGCTCCAAAAGGGCTCTGTGGCATGTATTTCTACTCTCATAATATGCGAGGTAGAATATTAAAAAATAAAATTTGAAATTTGGGATAGTCCATGTTCAGGTCAATTGCTTGGTTCCTGTAGGAAAAAAGTGATGATGTGGTTTCCCATTTGTCTCTTCATTGCATATTAAGTTCTGAACTTGGGATTTGCTTGGAACCCCGGCACTTCTATCACTTGAGCTTATCTCATTCACAAACTTGCAAGGGTTTTCGGGTCTAACTATTTTGGTTTTCTATTTGTCTAAAGTCATTCAGACCTTTGCCTTGGGGCAATGCTTGGTAAAAAGGATATTCATTTTTCAATTAACTCATTTCAACAACTCTGAATTTTTTTAAAATTTTCTGGCATTAGATTAATGCTTGTTAGTAATCTATTCAAGAATGTTTTATTTAGTTGGTTTGGCTGCTTGGTTCTGTGTACCTTTTTAGTTCCATGCACTCAGTCAATGTTAGTTGATATTTTCAAGGATTTTCAGTTTTAATTTATTTGGCTCATAAGCCTCATGTGTATTTTCAGTTTTTCTACACAAGACGTAAGCTAGTGGATAAAATTAGTAAGGATTGTTTGGTTTTTCTGGATAGGGATGAACATTTAGCCTTCAACTGGGAGATAATTTTTGTTTTCTTGGGCATTGTGTGGGTGTTTTCTCTCATTTTAAGAATTCCTGAGCTACAACAGTTCGGCATATTACTTTTAACTTATTAGTTTCAGAAAAATAAATGAAGGTTTGACAAGCTTTGAACACCAATCTTATTTCCAACATTTAAAGTGCCATCCAGTACATACAGGCTTATCACATACTGCTGATCCCCAGAAGGTGCATTGGGTCGAATCATTAATACTCTCATTTGTACATGCATACTCACTGTCTTTCCCATAATTTCTGGCAGACCTCAAAAACCCAAATTTGAACAAATAGCATTTCATTAAACATACTGCTTTTTTAATACCATTAAGTAGAGGAAGCTAAACAAATATTAGAATGTACCTGAATACATGAAATACTAGATCATGACAGTAACAAAAATTTAATTAATGGTACTCAATCGAATTTGATAATACAATACAAATTCCCACGCTCGGTTCATAAAATCTTCTATTAAGAAATCATTTTGAAAGTGGATTCATTTACTCACAACATGTAATAGCCGGTTGAATTAAATGCCCATATAAAGTACGGGACTATACCAGCGAGTCCATGTAACAATGGGGTTATTTGGGTCAGGTGCATCAGAGTCCTCCACGATAAGAGCTAAACTGATTGTGCTATCAGGAACTCCATACAACTCAAGTGGTGGTGATATATCCTTTTTTGGTCCCTGAATATTTCCACTATACTTTTTGGTATTCTTCTATCCTCAGAGGACATAATCCTGGGTTGAGCACAAAACATCACATATGTAAGTCTATTATGCAGCAAGAATCAAGGAGCAAATGCTTGTTGGTGTAGCATTTTGATTGACCACGCGTTCATTATTGCAAAAATCACTTGAGTAGTTATTTCATACCTTACATAGATTCTCGTAGCCATTATATTTAGTTGCAATTTTTGCCACATAATTTTTAACAAAATTTAACATCTTTCCTTGTGCTTTCCTGTTTTTTTCCTTGATGATTTTTTATTTATTCCTTTGCATAGGTTTAACTAGCAACTGTATTTGTTTGTATATTTTCTTTTGAATTATACTTCACATTTAATATGATTGACACCTTTTTGTGCCAATTGAGTCAATACAAAACTATGGGTTTAACTACAACAAAGTAAACACATGGTGATCTATGAAACAGTAAACCAAGAAAAAATATTCAATTTGTTGAATTGGACACCTTTGGTTGCGTTCATTCAATTAGGCCAATACATGTCAAAGTAAATAATAGTTAAATATTAAAAAGTTGTCTCTCAGAACAATGATAACCTGTTTCAATTTTGAATTGATTGAACCTATATTCTGAAACTGTATATATATGTTTTGTACATACTGTTCAATAAAAAAAAAACAACAAAATATAATGTTATGGACTCATTCTCAGAATTTTGTTTAAAAAATAACAAAAATGATGTGACAGACCGTCTTTAAATTTCTTGCTAAAATCTGAATCTTGTGGCATGCTGTATGTGACTGATTACACTTTGACATCAAGTCACAGTATATCGTAGGTGGCAAGTCAAATTATTTTAACAAGGTGTGAGCCTGAAGTACCTCTCCGCAAACATGAATTTAAGTAGGAGTAAATCTTTACATGTGCTGTTAATTCCCACATTTGTAAACATCAGATTTTTGAAGATGCATTTTATTGGTTTAATTGATTGTCTTATTTATTTCAGCTTTTATTGCGAATCAGTCAGGTATCTTTAAATCTGGGACATCAATTTGTGATTTGTTTCTTTAGCAACAGAAACTTAGCCAACACCAGCAAGAAGATGCAGCTTAGCCAACACTAGCAGAGAGTTTAAGCTTTTAAGTTTTGTAATTAGATCATTTATATTGCAAAATTTTTATAGGATTTAGTTCCTGATGTTCAAAGAGTCAGAAGATAAAGTGTCATCCTGTTTGATACACAATCTACACCAAATCTTGTAAAGCTGAAATGTAAAGCTTCGTTTTAATAAAATGTTTTATTAAATAGCATTATAGTGTAACAGTAAATTTATAATTTAATTATCATTTTAGTTGAAACTGTGAACCTATTGGCATTCCGTTGCATGAAAAAAGCATGCAACTGCTAGTTATGTAATGATTTACGTAGCAGTATATGATATTCAATATGAACAACTACTGTACTTGTTTTCTTGCATAGGTTTGAACTTGTTAGAGTTTTAGGTGACTCTACAACACCCCCAGGATCAAATGAAAGACCAAGATAACTTCCACAAAAGAATTGCAAGACAATTGCTACAAAATGCAAAAATGATATTATTGCTAATAGATATAACCTGGATTACAATACCATAACTGATGGATTGAATTGATTCAGCTAGAATGAATTACAATGTAGATGTGCCTGCTTATATAGGCAAGGCAAGAAGAGACTATGGTAAGGAGAAGATAAGTTATCACTCATACAAGGTGGAATCACATGTCCACCAAAGGTAGATCATCCTCCATTATGCAATGAAGTATGCACAACATGTGGAGGATGATAATGTGATATGTGCACTAAAGGTGGATCTCACACATAAAGTGGATTGTGATAACAACTATCACCACCTAAAGTAGAGTTTTACCTACACCATGTGCAAATATAAGTGTAAACTCCTAAGTGTCTCAAATGCAATTTACTATGTATGCATTATCTTAAGTAAACTTAATTCAAGTGTAATTATTGAATATTTAATTACACCAACACCTCCTCTTAAGTGCAACTTAGGGGAATGCACTTAAACTCACAATGCAAGATGGGTCCCGGCTACTAAGCCATGTTAGGTACCCATGTACAATGCAAATGCAATGCAATGCAATGAATTCCTCATAAAGCGGAGAATATAGGTGTAAACTCTAAGGTGTCTCAAATGTAAACTACTATATTTGCATTATCCTAAGTAAGCTTAAATAAAGTGTAATTAGTGAATATTTAATTACACCAACAAAACTTAGTTAATCATTATAGTGAAATGCTTCTGTGTATATTTAAAATGATAGGCTTCTTGTTTAGGTGTCCTAGAAGTGACATTGTCAATTGTATATGTGGTCTCCTATATTAAAAATGACAGGCTTCTTGTTTAGTTGTCCCAGCAGTGACATGGTCAATCGTCTATGTGGTCTCCTAAACATACTCCTGCCTTATCCAAGCTTTTCATTTTGCACGTGTTAGTAATGACATATATAGGATATAACACTTTTTGGTTAGTAGATTGGGTATAGTTTTGTGGTTTATCCACCTTACAACAAATCTCTCTATCCCCAACTATGGCAGTTGACACTAACCACTCATTTAGGAGTTTAAATGCTATACTCTAAAATCACCAATAAGTCTCCCTATGGGCAACTATGGCAGCCAACATTAACCACTCATTGGGGAGATTTATAGTGCTGCACTGCTGATCACACAAATATTCCTATGGACAACTACAAAGCCAACTATAACTGCTCAATGGGGAGTTTATAACACTATACTTTATAATCACCTTTTTTTCATCTTGTAGATTTTTACTTGTTGGATATAATGAAGTAATATTCTGATATAATTCTAATTCTCTCACAATTTATTGAAGACAAATATTTCATTAATGGCATGCCCCTTTTTCAGAAAACAGATAAAGAACTATTCTCCCAGGGTGATGTTGGAGCTTAGGGATCCTAGGTGTTGCGTGACACATGCTTGTAGGGTTCAAAGTTCTTGGTTGACACATATGAGAGAGTCATTAGGGGTTGGGCATCAAAGATACTTCTTGACGCATGCCAATAGCCATTGGAGGCCGAGGATTGAACTCAATAGCTACCTCACACTAGGAAATTGTTCGTTGTTGAGAATCAAGAGTAGCTTTTGACACATCCCAAGGATTAGTTTGATGGAAATGATTGAGGTTGTAGCTCGATGAATGCCAAGTTAAGAGGGAAGGAAAAGTTCAGACTCCGATGAGAAAAGCTTGCAAGGCTTGTAAAGCAGATTGGTAATGTGATGTGTAGGATTCAAATTTGAGGCTTGGTGCCATTTTGGGTCTAGGCGACTGTTGGGTGGATATTTTGCAACTGACAGTTTTGGGGAAAAATCCAGTTACAAAATAGGGATACCAGCCACAACATATGAGACAATGTCTCTCCTATCTTAAAGGGAAGGATCCCCCTTCTCACCGTTCCTTGGATCAACTCAAGGTAAGCAAGAAGTTAAGAGATTATCAAAATAGGATGTTACAAATATTCCTTCTTCTTATCTTTCAAGAAGGAATCCACTTACCTGAAGAATGAGTAATGGGCAAAGTTTTAGTCTCTAAACTACACTTCTATATAAAAGCTGGAAACAGTGATACTGATAAAGTAACACCAACTCACAGGCTGATTGAAAAGTGTACCGGCTTGGCTCTAAGACCTATTAATCTATTCTATTAGAAATACCTCTACCATTGGGGCACACAGACTTCCAGAAGTAGACTTTCTAACTATTCTAACAAAGTGCATGAAAATAAGATGGTAATATAACCTACAGTCACAACTTCTAGTTTTATATTACCACAATCACTCCTAGTCACAACTTCGACTCCGATTGTTTTTGATATTCACTTTGCTCTTAACAAAACACAAAAATCACATAAATAAAAAGACAGTAAAACGAAATTGTAGTCACAGCTTCCAATTTGATTCACCACAATTGCACTTAGTCACAACTTCAACTCCAATTGTTTCTTTCTATTTATTTTACTCCAAAATAGTACTACACAATCACAGTTATGCTTGAACAAGTTTGGCAGAGCTTTCTTGCATAAAATAAAGATGATTTTTACAATGAGGACCATTCCTTTTATAGGAAAAAAAATGAGAAAAATGAGGAAAAAGTGGGAGCAACTCAACCACTTTGACCTGGTCAAACTAGGTGAGAAGAATTATTGGATTACATGTCATAAGGACATGTAATCGAATTTACATGTAATTGCATTGCATGCAATTCATCTTCTCCAATCTACAAAGCATAAAACTAAAACAAAAAGATGAAGAATAGTGAATCAATCCTTGAAATTATCAAGGAAGGCCTTATATTTGGCAATAGAATCATGAATAAGAGGAAGATCTGAAATCTTCATTGTTTTTGAAATGGCTCCAACTCTGATTGCATTCGTATGTGCTGATTTCACAATTTTGTAATCATCTTTGGTAACAACCTCACATCCTAATTGCTTGAGATTGCTGGCGATGTCCACTTCTATTGCTTGACAGCTCTCCAGATCCCCTTGTAGCTTTGCCAAAAGCTTTTCCATTTTGTGGACTTTGTTGAGCCTTTGCAAGGAATTGGTCATGTCAACATACCCAATCTCTGTATCTGAGATTTGATCAAGAGCTGATGAAACAAGTGAGGCTGTGGTATGAGCCAACTCTTTGTCATATTTTTCCTTTGACTTTTGATGGTGTTGACATATCCTGTGCTGCAACATGGAAGTTTCAAAGAGTAGATTATAATCAATAAAGTTATTACTGGAGTTTCAAATTATTTGTGCAAGTTTATGTAATTGATTCCAGTGTTTGATTTAGTTAGCGAAGTGTGGTTCATGTTGTTCAATGAATGTTGTTTATGTTTCAAATCTACTATTTTGTTAAAAATTCTAGAACACCTTTCTCATCATCCTGTGAGTGTGTGGTGATGTAGTTTCCTTCAAACAAGTGCTAGGGAATTCAAGTACTTGCAAAGAAAAAAGAGAAAAGAGGCAGCTATGGGTGATAAAAATGAAGAGGCCCACTTAGAGAAGTCCTCGGAATAAATGTAGAGAGTTGCCCAGAGAATCTTGAAAGAGATGCATCAACAAATGGCCGTTCAGATATCTACTTCAAATGGGGTGGAAGGAAGTAATTCAACATCTTCAATTAACCTAGCTCCAAAGATATTCACAACCAAATTTATAGAGCGAAATAAGACAAAACTCCCAGAAGGACAACAACAATGTATGTTCCAATAGGAAGAATGGTGAAGCACCATGTTGAATGTAATGCTATGGAATATGCCATCCATGAAGACATGTTTGTTTGCCTTGTAGGGTAAACGATTTTAATGCATACGAGAAAAATATGGAATATAACAGAACATAGTATATTAGAGAAATCATAACAATTTTTGTATTACTTCATCAAATGTTTACAATGTATGACAACAATGCTCAATAACAATACGACAACACCATCAACCATAATCATGCTCCTAATGATATTTCCTGAACCCAAGTACATATTATTTATAGAGCCCGAGGGGGTGCGAGACGAATTGTTGCAACCATTCCAACCACCTATGCCTCGGTTACACTAACTAGCATTAACAACACATTTACTAACATGTTTTATCAACAACATCATCCCCCCCCCAAAAAAGAAAGTTGTCTCCCGATGACACACAACAAAATGGGGATAATGACAAGACTAATTAGGAAGTAGAGGGGGGTTGAGAGGGCCTCCCTGAGGATGGTGGTGTTGGTGATGCCAGCCGAGCTCCCAACTCATGAACCTGCTCAGTCCTATGGCGCAGATCTCTCTCTGCAAGAAACTCCTACTGCTGAGCTCTGTTTACCATAAACACTGCTTCCAAAATCTTTTTGTTCTTCTTATCGACCTCATCCAGAACCGATGCAAGTCTACCTTGCAGCACTGCTATCTGATATCGGTGTTGTGCCTCCAAGGCAGTCTCCTCGGTCCTATGCTGCACCTCAAGAGCCGTCATTTGATCATGCTGGTGTTCTACCTCCATCTCAATCACTTGTAGCCAAGTGACGAGCTCCTCTCGAGATGTTATTGCTGCCACTCGCTTCACCTCAGCCTCAACTCCTTGGTGCTCAGTCCTTCGAAGCTCATAGTACACCTATCTAAAATCCTGCTCTGCTTGCCGAAGTAGAGTATGGATCCGACACTCCCTATCAGGCACATGGACCCTCCATCCTTCAAATATATCCGACATCTCAGAGGTAGGCCATCCCCTACTCACAAAACACCACTCAAACTCCTTGGTACACTTCCCTATAGAAAATGCCATGAGATTCTCTATAGCCCCCTCCACCATACCCATAGCTCACGTCTTTACCGAGGCTGCTATCTATCATACACCATCCTCCATCTCCACCAGAAACTGCTCAGTAACGAACACCTATCTGACCCTAGCTGTCCAGTACCATCTTCCGCAATGGCTGTGTCGGTGGCTGTGGGACTGTGCCCTGGGGCTCCTCACCCAGCACAGTCGCATCCTCTTGAGGGGCCTTCGATTGCCACTTCCTCGCGAGGAAAGCCTAATGTACTACCTATCTCCCTATCCGCCTTCAGATCAACAATCTCTGTGGGCTCTGGCTGCCTTCCCAGTGTGGAAGGTGGAGGTCTAATCGGTCAAAGTGCAGCCATGTCAAACTGAGTAAGCCATGAGCCCACCGTGGGACCCTCGAATGATAGGTCTATCGTCTCAGTGGTCCCCCTTAGTACCTCCAGAATACCCTCTAATCCCTTAATGACCACTACTGCCTCTGTCTTTGTACGCAACTGTACCATCTCTATGGCCGACTTTGTAGGCGCTGCTCTCTCGGACTCAGGCGCTAGTTCTACTAATGCTGGTAGTGTCTCTGTTGGTGGAGGCATAACTACTGCTGTAGTCACACATGTCATGGTGACTGGGGCCGTCAATTGCCCAAAACTTGGCATTGGGATTGCTCCTATTGTCACACTGAATGATGTAGGTGGAGTCAACTGGGCAACTCTAGACAAAACTGGTTGGGAAAACAAGACTCTCTGAGTGTCGCTATTTGAGGGTGTTGCTCCCCCTTCCACCTGTATCGGAGAGTCTACTACTTCCTCTTCCACTGCATGACTCACTCAGTCTACTGTCCAAAGGCTATCTCAACTG
Organism: Chamaecyparis obtusa; assembly: GCA_027943335.1. NCBI lineage: Eukaryota > Viridiplantae > Streptophyta > Pinopsida > Cupressales > Cupressaceae > Chamaecyparis > Chamaecyparis obtusa. The sequence continues at coordinate 1,754,010 of BSBK01002199.1, read as the reverse complement.
GCTTTCGAAGTGTTGCTAGAGTCCGCCCGACTATTGTCGTCATCATCCTCGAACTCGGATGCCACCTGTCCTTTCCTCTTCTGTCTCGTCAGCACACCACCTGTATCCAAATGTTGCTAGTAAAAAATAAATGTCTCTCCAGGTGCTAGGTTGCCTTGCGACTTTACCTCCAACCTGTCATGTGGTATCTATACACGAGTGGCATTCAGAAAAACTCTAATGGCGTAGTGAGGCATGTAAAAAGTTTTGTGCTGAAGGGTCATGAACTCGTACATCCTCTCTGCTAGTAGGGATGACCAATCATACACAATACCATTCTTGATATTGTTCATGAGAAGAATCTGCGGAAGGGCAATATCAAAGGCTCTACTAGAACCCGCAAGCCTGCTCTTGACAACATCCATGAGACACCACCACTCACCAGGTGCAATAAACGACTTCTTTATCCTATGGCTCTTGGAGGAAGCACTGTTAACAATATAAGTTGTCATTACTAAATATAGTTGCAAACACCATTCCAACCAGTAAAGACTCACCGGTAGATCACTTATCTTAGAGTTTATGCACCGGTAGACTAGAAACAGAGTATATGCACCGGTAGACTAGAAACAGAGTATATGCATCCGGTAGATTAAATAGAGGTAATACACCGGTAGACCGAACAAAGTACATTGTACCAGTCTTCTATTACATACAGGGATGAATCGGGTATAAGAGTATACCGGTCAAAACTGCATAAAGATCCGCACCGGATTCTACGGAGCAGTTTGAGTTAAAACTGGAATATGCAGAGCATTCACCGATCATAACTGATGTTAGCTTTTTAACAGGAGTTAGCTTTATTTCTGCACGGATGTTTTCAAGGTAAACTCTAGATCAAAATGCAAAGCTTTACTGTTAGTTGCATGATTTAATGTTGAGTTTATAGCCTAGCGGTTCTATGAGTTAAGGGTTTCATTGAGATGAACTCTTGTATAAATACAGGTCATAGGACGCAAGAAAGAATGTTATTGAGAGTTGTTAAATAGAGAGCAGAGAAGTGATATCTGCACAAGGATTGCAGTCACCAGAGGTGAAAGGCAAAGAGGCAGAAAAGATTCAACAGCCAAGCAAACTGGGGAAAAGATCAACAGGTATGATCTAATCAAACAATCAGTGTCATATAAGATCATTGCTTTTATAAGGTGTGAAAGCATATTGAAATCCCTTTATTAGGGTGAACCCTAATCGGTTCTTTGTAAAAATCCTTTAACAAGGTAACATCTTTGTTGATGTTGAAAGTCCTCTATCCAGGCAACTCCTAACAAAGTTAAGATCTTAACCGATCTTCTATCAAATCCCTTAACTGGGTAGCACCTTCACAAGTGCTTTGTAAGCTCCTAACAGGGCATCTTTATTTCTGTAGAAGTGAAGTTGTGAGCTTTGTCTCACTGTGGTTTTTTCCTTCTAACCGAGGGTTTCCACGTATACATCATGTGTTGATCTGTGTATTTCTATTTATGCTTGTGAATGATTGTTTATATTCTACTTATCTTGGAAGAATAATTAAACAAGTGTTAAATTGTAATAGAATTAGTATTTACTGATTCACCCCCCCCTCTCAGTAACCGGTTAGGAATTACAATTGGTATCAGAGCTTAGTTCTGTAATATATAAAGCTTAACCGCTTGAGAAAAAGATCATGGAGGGTTACATATATCAGAAACAGCTTGAGGAAGCCAACGACATCATTGCCTCTCTGGAAAATAGGTTGAGAAGATCTCTTGCTAAAAGGAAGGAGCTGGCTCTGCAGTTGAGTGAGAGCAATGAAACTATTGATGAACTCTTTGGGCAGAGTGGATCCGATGAAGTTGAGGAGGCAGTCTCTGAGCTCATGGAGAGGAACCAGATCCTAACTGATAAGATCTCCAACCTTAAGAGGGAGCAAGAAGATAATGCCCTAAGGATGACTGAACTGATTGAGAAAAAGAAGAAAGCTGAAGATGAAAGAAACACAACAATCAAGTCATTAATAGCCTCTGAGAGAGCAAGGAACTTGGCAGAGGAGGCTGTAGGGGCAAATGATCTTGTCATTCTGCAACTTCAAGAAGACATGCAAATTGTCACTCAAGAAAATGCCAACATGCAAAAGGGTTGGCATGATAGAGATGAAGCATGCAAAACGCTGGCACTAGAGTTGTATCAACTGAAAGAACATATGAAAGAACTTGAAGAAAGAAACGAAACCCTAAGAAGATACAATGAGAGCTCGGTCAAGCTTGATGAGCAACCCAAAGCTCAAAGAAAGCACAAAGATCCCACCGGTCTTGGATTCACCGGTAAAGACACCAAAGAGACTGGTGAGTCTTCTGGAGCTAAGACAAGCAAGAAGGATAAGAAGAAGCCGCTGGCACAAAAAGGTAAGAAGATTTTTAACACCTCTTGCAATCATTGTGGGAAACCGGGTCATAGAACAAATGATTGCAGGAATGCACCGGTAAAACCAAACAACAGTTACTGCAAAAACTATTGCATGTATGGCCACAAGACCAATGAATGTTGGTCAAGCCCCACAACTATGTCCAGTGGAAGCAGGGAAAGCTTCAAGGGTTATTGCTACACATGCAACAAGTTTGGACACAAAGCTGATGAATGCAGATCAAAGACAATGGCATTCAGATCCCCAAGACCGGTATTCACCAAGAGAAACAAGAACCGGAGCACAACCAACTATGCAAACTGTGGGATGCATAGTCACAATGACTCCTGGTGCAAATCACCCCACAATAGAAGGGTGAATCCATGGAAGGCAACCGGGATAGTTTGTTACTCCTGCAACAAGGTAGGACAGCTAGCGAAAAACTGCAGGAACCGGTCAGTGAACAAAAGGAAAGAATCGTCAAACCGGTGGAGAAGACCTCATCCTCAAATGAGAAGATCAATAAGGAAGAGAAGACTGAGAAAACAGTAAGGCAGATTTGGTTCAAAAAGGAATCAAAGAGCTCCGCTGAGGAGAAGACAGAGGAAAGATCATCATCGGCCGATGGTGATATCTCTTCAGCTAACTAAGCCTACAGGGCTTGGGAGAACCAGTAGCTCATCTACCGTTCCCGGTAGGACTGGTGAGAGTCAGACTCACTTAGTCTACATAGATAACCGGTCAGGTAAGCATTGATCAACCGGAAATGCACAACCGAAAAAGCTGGAATACCAGTTGGCGCAAACGGAAAGAAAGGTTAGGTAAGGCAATTAATGTTGTAGCTGTTTAACAATAGTTGCCGTTTGGTAATTACCGTTATGCCCTAACTCTATAAAAGAAAGGAGAATTACTCATTTAGTTTTACTTTGCGATCTTTGTGATTAACGAATTTTTATGCTAAGTAATATTCTCACACTTTGATCATCGGGAGCTATAGTCTGTTAGACTGATCAAGCTTCTTTCTGTTAACCGATTGTTAGCAAGGGCATCATCATCCTCTACTGCCAAGCTAATCAAGGGAAATCAAGCGGACCGACCTGCATATGATATTATGGCGGTTCAGAACAGAGAAATTGACATGGGTGTTGCGCTCTCGCCTGTACCAAATGGAGTCCTCATGACCGAAGACGTCACGACGTTCATTCACACTAAACAGGAAGAATTGGGCGAAACTTATATTTAGAGCGAGTACCTAGAGCTGTGTGAAGAAGGGAGACTTCCTGATAAGTATGCGAAGCTGGTGTCATCTGGACTTATCAACGGAGTTTGTTACCCGATTGTCTTCCGGGAAGACTGCATTCGACTGGTTCTAAGTCATCTTCATGAACCGGGTTTCTGGCTCACTAAAGGTGTATGCAATCCAATCACTAAAGAAAATTTGCATAGAGTGACCGAGGGGATGCACTAACCCTAAGGACTATCTCCAATGCCGTCGTCACTAAACTAACAAAGTCAAGATCTGATAGTCGACTTATGACCGTGAACGACATTGAGGATGATGGAGTTTGTTTTGCATCTGTTGTGATTGGCTACAAGGTTTACCAATCAAGCAATCTAAACAGCATACCGGGTGGAGCAATTCACGCTGCACACTGGATAATGCACAATAATGGTCAATACGACATCTGTTCGATGCTTCGAGGGAAAATCTTTGAAAACATGAAGAAGCTCGGAGTTGTCAAGAAGAAATCCATGAAGTATGGAACCCTGCTGGTATGTCTGTACTTCTATTTAAATTTATTCCCGGGAATCGGAAAAGTAACTTGGGGAACCGATAGACTGGTCATGCATCAAATAAGTGAGATGGCCAACCAATTGGGAAACCAGTTAGGTAGAGTAATGATTGAGCACTTTGAAGCATTCCAACTGCGAATGCATGCAAGGGAGAGGATACCGTCAACCATTGTTGAAACATACAAAGATGAGGTATGCTTTCTGGTTACCACTGATAATTGCGTAATTCAAGCCGTGGAATTGAGAACTGTGTACGCTCCTGAATTGGGTTATGAGATCACCACCAAGAATGCTGATGCCCTAACTGAAGCTAATCTAGATCTCTTTGCCCACCGGTTCGGCACATTCGAAGAGATTCAGGAGAATCTGAAGAAGAGGGCATCGATTAAAAATGTCTACACCAAAAGGGCCCCCACGCCAAAGATGAAACCGGTGACAGAGCAACCCAAGGCTTAAAGGAATAGAGCACAACCGGTAGCTAGCACTCAAGAGGAAGATCCAGAGGAAACAGAGACTGAAGACATTGTTCCTCTAATCAGAAAGAGGAAATTAGGTAAACCGGTAAAGGAGGATCCACCGAGAAGAGGCAAGCCCACAAGTGATGAATTTGTGGCAGGAATGAAAGAAACTGGTGGAATGGGATCAATTAGCAGAAGATATCAATTAGCAAACGATGAAGACGAGAAAGATTGAAGAAGCGGTAGTATACTGCATTCATAAGTATAATCTGCATCCTACCGAACTTCACAGGATTGTACCTGATGATCTCCTACAAATTCTTGAAGGTAGATGGAGAGCTTCAATGGACAGAGAAAAGGAGCTGAGGATACGAGCTCTGCTAGAGGTTCAGAACCACCTCACTCTGGAAGAAGCCACTGAACAAGCTGGACTGCATCAGTAAGATTTCCTGACAAAGAGGAGGATCAGTCGGATGCTTATAGGTGAAGCCGACAAGGTTCATGAGGAAGGAGTAGCTATGTGGACCAAACTTCTTCAGACTCAGCGACAAGCAGAGGAAGCACGCCAAAGGACCACAGTTCCACCGGTCCTTGACACCAGTAAAGGAAAAGGAGTGCTTGGAGCTGATGCATTGGTAAAAGAAAGGAATCCTACAGAACTAGTAATTGTAGACATCACTAATGACAAAGGTAGTGATCCAGCTCGTCCAACTGATTTAATTTCTATAGAAAAAGGTATTACTCGCACCATGTCTGTCAATGATATTGTTGATGAAGTGATGGATTTTGGAGTAGTAGAAAATGTTGCTAAATGGTACAATCTGTTAGATGAGGATGATAAATAGGCTATAATAGTAGCTATAGTAGAAACTTTTATGGACTACAACAGAACTCCAAGGGACTATAGGGCCAAGTTTCCCCCTGAGTTAAATTCTAGGCTTCAGACCAAATGGAGAACCGGTCTAGGCACCAACACTAGAATAAATAAGGAGACATTGTCTAAGGTTAGATCTGGTCTCAGTGAAGAAAGAATCAAGCTTCTACTAGAAGAAGCAGCAATGAACTTGGATACCAAGTATCGAGTTGCCAAGATTCTCAATGGATATGAAAACGAAGTCTATAAAGAGACTTTAGATTTCTGGCAGCAGTACAATTTCAGTGCACTAGATAGAACAGGTCCACAGGATCAACCTGATTTTGTACAAGCACCACCTGTTCAATTCACTACTCGTGAAGAACATGCAGCTCGTAAGGTAAATGTTCAAACAGAGGAGTTCACATCTGGTGAACAGGTAAATGTTGAACAAGAAATCCCCCCAGTAGAACAAGAGCTGGGAAATGATATACCCATGGGAGAATTACATACAACTGAAGAGCAGCACAAGGAATAAGTTCCACCAGAAGAATAACTCCCACAAGAAGAGGATGCACAACTAGAAACTGATGTGCAACCAGAGGTGGAAGCACAAAATAAGGAAGAAGTGCTAGTAGAAGAAGTCCATCCAGAAGAGAAGGAACAACCGAAAAATGAGGCATTACCGGAGGAGTTAGCCCAACTGGGAAATGATGAAAACAAGGAAGAACAACAGAAAGCACAGGAGCAAGAGTTACCTGTACACACTGAGCAAGGACTACCGGTATTGGAGCCTACACACAAGGAACAAGAAGATGTCCCAAGCTCCTCATCTAAAAGAAAGTTATCATTTGCTGAGGACATAGAAGCCAAAAGGAGCAAGGCCACCGATACTATAGTTGACATCAGCAAAATGTCAACAAAGCAGCTAAAGGAGCTGACCAAGAGGAAACAGGACATGGTCCTGACTACTGTCAAGAATATTTTGTGCAACTTCGTACCTGATGCTGACATAGATGAAGATGAACCTGTTATAGATCAGCTGGAAGTATTGGCACAAGCAATCAGTGATGACCTAACAGATCTAGAAACTATAGCAATGGATCACTATGAAAAGAAGAGAATAGAGATTCTCCACAAACAAGTTGAAGATATAAAGGTAAATGTGTCAACCAACTTAGGAGTTCTTCAACAATAGATCCAAGTGGCAGGAGGTTTGATGACAAGAACTTCAAATTTTGACATATTCTTGCAAGATCTGACAGAGAAGTCAGCAAAGACTTCAGAAGATATAAGAGCCTTGTCTTCTCAGTTTGACATCAAGAATAAATCTGCAACAAACTTCAGCAAAGAAATGACAAGTCTTGCTCTTATTCTAAGAAAGACTGCTGAAGAGAAGACTAAGAGAATCCAAGACATCATTGGATTTAAATTATTTCTAGCCCCCACATTTGATGCAATGCAACAAACTGCACCATTAGCTGAGAATCTGCTCGGTGAACTTGCTTACAAAACTGTGGAGGACAAGGAGAACATTATTGTCTCTCTAAAAGCAACACAAAAGAACATTGAACATTTAACCGGTCAATGGGCACCGTTTCTTCATTCTGCAAAGAACATATACAAGGATATCTTCACAAAACTCCAAATGTAAAATATTAAGTGAAGCACAAACCTTTGTCCTATGGAGGCAAAAGGGGAAGAAGAATAAGCAGAACAAGAAGAATTGAAGAGATCAGAACAAAGGAAGCATCTGAACAGGGGAAGCAGTAGTCAAGAAGCAACAGTCGAGGGAAAGTCTGCAAACAGAAGAGAGAAGAGCTAAAGTGTACAGTACACAAGGTAGCAGTCTACAAATCAAGGAATTGACTATGATAAGTGAATAATGGTTTTGCCACCAATGACAAAGGGGAAGATTGTTAGCAATATAAGTTGTCATTAGTGAAGATAGTTGCAAACACCATTCCCACCGGTAAAGACTCACCGGTAGATCACTTATCTTAGAGTTTATGCATTGGTAGATTAGAAACAGAGTATATGCACCGGTAGATTAAACAAAGGTAATACACCGGTAGACCGAACAAAGTAAATTGTACCGGTCTTGTATTACATACAGGGATGAACCGGGTATAAGAGTATACCGGTCAAAACTGCATAAAGATCCGCACCGGATTCTGCGGAGCAGTTTGAGTTAAAACCGAAATATACGGAGCATCCACCGATCAGAACTGATGTTAGCTTTTTAACAGGAGTTAGCTGTATTTCTACACGGATGTTTTCAAGGTAAACTCCAGATCAGAACGCAAAGCTTTACTGCTAGTTGCATGATTTAATGTTGAGTTTATAGCCTGGCGGTTCTATGAGTTAAGGGTTTCATTGAGATGAATTCTTGTATAAATACAGGTCATAGGACGCAAGAAAGAATGTTGTTGAGAGTTGTTGAATAGAGAGAGCAGAGAGGAGATATTTGCATAGGGATTACAGTCACCAGAGGTGAAAGGCAAAGAGGCAGAAAAGATTCAACAGCCAGGCAAACCGGGGAAGAGATCAACATGTATGATCTAATCAGACAATCAGTGTCATATAAGATCATTGCTTTTATAAGGTGTGAAAGCATATTGAAATCCCTTTATCATGGTGAACCCTAATCGGTTCTTTGTAAAAATCCTTTAATAGGGTAACATCTTTGTTGATGTTGAAAGTCCTCTAACCAGGCAACTCCTAACAAAGTTAAGATCTTAACCGATCTTCTATCAAATCCCTTAACCGGTTAGCACCTTCACAAGTGCTTTGTAAGCTCCTAACAGGGCGTCTTTATTTTTTCAGAAGTGAAGTTGTGAGCTCTGTCTCACCATGGTTTTTTCCTTCTAACCAAGAGTTTCCACGTATACATCATGTGTTGATCTGTGTATGTCTTTTTATGCTTGTGAATGATTGTTTGTATTTTGCTTATCTTGGAAGAATAATTAAACAAGTGTTGAATTGTAATAGAAATAGTATTTATTGATTCAACCCCCCCCTCTCAATAACCAGTTAGGAATAACAAGTACTGGCTATGGAGTCCATCTTCACAGGTTTCAAGTTTCTCGAAATCATTTTTATGATTTTTTCTTTTGTTCTCAAGATATTTTCTTGGCCTTGGTGTCAATCTTCTTCCCTTTCCTGCTGGGAATGCCGAAAACCCTTGTGAAATCAGCTGCTGCGAAAGTGATGGTGAGGTCTTGGCCGAGATACTGGAAACTCCTCCTGCAACTAAACTTGTCAAATTTGTCAAGCATCATCCTCAGTGCTCCCTCATAATCCCGGATGCAAAAAATAGGCATTTGTATCACCCAATGTACCTCGGCCCATTGGATTTGCCCCTTTATAAAATCATTATCTATGGTCAAAACCGAGGATTAACTAAACAGGTAAATGCATGAGAACCGGTTGTCGTAAGAAAGATTAGGTAAGGTAATTAATGCTGTAGCAGTTAACAATTGTTACCATTTGATAATTACCATTATGACCTAAGTCTCTTTAAGGGAAGGATGATTACTCATTTCACTTTACATTGTGAATTGTGATTTTTGATTTCTTAGGCTTGAGTAATCTTTTCTTGTTGTGATTTACGGTCTTTGCTACGTGAACTCTGTAAATCCTATCAAGAACTCTCTGTGTAAACCGGTCAAATACGATGGCATCATCATCTTCTGTTGTTAACCTAATTGGAGGTAACCAATTTGATAGACCAGTTTACGACATAATGACAGTACAGAATCGAGAGAACGATATGACGGGTGCTCTATTGTCGGTGCCTGAAGGAGTTTTGTTGACAGAAGACATAACGACGTTCATCCACTCCAAGCAAGAAGAATTGGGTGAAACTTTCATCCAAAGTGAATATCTTTCACTTTGCAAGGATGGAAAGCTTTAAGCCAAGTATGCGAAATTTGAAACTTCAGGTTTGATTAATGGAGTAAGGTATCCAACTGTGTTTCGATCGGATTGGATAAGACTGGTTCTAAGTAGGGTTCACGAGCCAGGAATGTGGCTTGCGAAGGGCGCAGTCACAACAATAACCAAAGAAGATTTGCGAAGGGTTACCATATATAGTGATAAAGGGGAAGCTCTTACCCTTAGAACAATTGTCAATGCAGAAGTCACAAGGTTAACAATGTCAAGGTCTGATAGTCTGTTGATGTTTGTAAACGACATCAAAGACGAAGACGTTCGGTTTGCATCAGCGGTTATCGACTATAAAATCTATCAGTCGAGCAACCTTAACAGTGTACCGAGAGGAGCTATTCATGCCGCGCACAAGATCATGCATGATAATGCATAGTACGATTTATGCGCTATGCTGAGAGGTTAAATCTTTGAAAACCTGAAGAAGCTTGGTCCGGTGAAGAAGTTTCTCAAATATGGAACTCTGCTGGTATGTTTGGTTTTCTACTATCAGAATTTCTTTCCAGGCATATGAAAGGTTACATGGCAAGTAGACAAACCGGTTATGGTTCAAATAGGTGAACTGGCAAGTAACCTAGGAAATCGGTTCAATAAAGTTATGACCAATTATTTTGAAGCCGTCCCTCAGCCATTGTTGATCAATACAAGGACGAGGTGTGTTTTTTGGTTAGCACCGATCACTGTATAATTCAGACTGTGGAGCTTACAACAGAGTATGCACCGGAGCTTGGGTATGAGATCTCTACCAAGGTAGCAAAGGCATATGCAGATGCACTGCAAGATAGTGACCTAGATCTCTCTGCATACTGGTTTGACACATGAAAAAATTCAGGAAAACTTGAAGAAAAAGACATCAGTCAAGTAACTGAAAAAGGTGTATGTAAAAAGGTCTCCTACACCTAGGAAGAAGAAAATGGTAGCAGAAGAACCCAAGGTTCAAAGGAAAAGGACACAAAAGGCATCCAGTGCACAAGGGGAAGAATCGGAAGAAACTGAAACTGAAGAAACAACCACTCTGCAAAGAAAGAGAAAGACCGGGAAACCGGTGAAAGAGGATGCACCGAGAGCAAGGAAACAAACCATTGAAGAAGTGGTTGAAGGAATAGAGGATACAGGTATACTGGGAGCAGCTAGAAGAAGATATGAAGTGAGCAATGAAGAAGATAAGAGAAAAATTGAAAAAGCAGTAGTTCACCGTCCTACAAGTTCAATTATACTCCCATTGAACTTCATAAAGTAATTCCTGATGACCTGCAGGAAATAATAGAAGGAAGATGGAAGTCTTTGAATGATAAGGAAAGAGAGCTGAGAATTAGGGCTCTACTTGAAGTGCAAAATCATCTTACTTTGGAAGAGGCAACTCGAGAAGCTGACCTGCATAAACAGAGTTTCAAGATAAGAAAGCGAATTAGTCAGGTATTGATTGGAGAAGTGGACAAAGTGCATGATGAAGGAGTTTCTATATGGACAAATATTCTGCAGCAACAACATCAGGCAGAGGAAGAATCCCAGAAGACCACATAGCCACTGGTGATTGACACTGGGAAAGGAAAAGGCATACTGGGAGCTGAGACTCCGGTCAAGGCAAAGATATCAACAAAACCGGTCATTGTTGATATCACCGAAGACAAAGCTGGTGATCTAACTCCACCAACCCTACTTGCTTCCCCAGTTAAAGGTAAAGCTAGAACTTTAATTGTAGATAACATAGTTGATGAAGTTATGGATTATGGTGAAGTGTCAAATGCAACTAAATGGTTCAGTGTTTTAGTAGAAGAGGATAAGGAGAAAATAGAGATTGCTCTGTTGGAAACCTTCTTGGATTTCAACAAAAGTTTTAGAGACTATAGGGCTCAATTTCCTCCTGAATTGCATCAAAGAATAATGGCTAAATGGAGAACCGGTTTAGCAGTGAACAATAAGGTTGTAAGGGAAACATTGACACAAGTAAGACCAGGTCTCAGTGAGGAGACAACAAAACTTCTGATGGAAGCAGTGTGACTAAATTTGGACACAAAGAAGAGGGTTGCAAAGATTATTAACGGATATGAACAAGACGTATATAGAGATACACTAGAGTTCTGGTAGTAATACGACTTCAGTACCCTAAAGACAACAGGTCCACAGGAAATCTTTGAAGATGAACCTAAGAGAGTATTGGTACCACCGGTACAATTCACAGCTTGTGAACAATCTTCAACCAGTGAGAAAGAAATTCCAACTGAACCGTTCACATCCAGTGAACAAGTAAATCTGGGTGAACAAGTTCAACTTGAAGATCTAGTACAGGGAGAGTCATTAGAAAAGATGACTACTGAAAAAGGAACAGATAAAGAGGAAATTGCTATGAATGAACAACAGGTTGTTGAGGAGAAACAAACAGAGCAACCACCGGAAGATGAAGTCCATCCGGAGGAGGAAGTCCATCCAGAGGAAGAAGTACAACCAGGAGGGGAAGTACATCAAGAACAAGAGGTACGACAAGAGGAGATACCTCAACAACAGGAGTTACCTGTTAATATAGAACAGGAGAAGCCTGCAGAAGAACAACCTGCACAAGAGAATAAACAGGAGGAACCGACAGATGTTCCTAGCTGATCTTCATTGAAGAGAAAACTAACTTTTGCAACAAATTTTGAAGCAAAGAAAAGTAAAGTTAGTGAAACAGTGGTTGACATAAGCAAGATGTCAACAAGACAACTAAAAGAGCTCACTAAGAGGAAACAAGACATGGTCCTCTCTAGTGTAAGAAACATCTTGTACAACTTTGTACTGGATATAGATATTGATGAGGATGAACCTGTTATAGATCAATTGGAGATTCTCGCACAAACAATTAGGGAAGATGTCACCGACCCAGAGACATTAGCAATTGATCACTATGAGAAGAAGCAAGTAGAAATTCTTCACAAACATGTTGAAGAACTAAAGATCACTGTATCTACAAGAATCGGGGAGCTAATGCAACAGATAAAGGATGCAGGAAAATTGATAACAAGGACTTCACACTTTGAAGACTTTGTTCAAGACATAACTGAGAGAACATCCAAGACTTCATAAGAGATAAAGGTTCTTTCATCCAAGTTTGATGCAAAGAACTCTTCTGCAACTGAATACAACAGGGAAATGACAAATCTTGCTCTCATCCTTGGAAAGGCATCTAAAGAGAAAACAAAGCGAATTCAAGATCTTATTGGATTCCAATTGTTTCTTGCCCCAACATTTGATCTCATGCAGACAACTGCAACTGATGCAGATAGCCTGATCAAGGAACCTGATTACAAAACAGTGGAAGACATGGAAAGCATAATTGTCTCACTACAAGCAGCAAAGAAGAACTTGGATCATGTAATAGGTCTATGGAAGCCATACCTTGATTTTGCAAAGAAAATATACAAGGATATTTTCAATAAGTTACAGTTATGAAATGCAAACAGTTAAGAAGTAACAACCCTTTGACCTATGGAGGCAAAAAGGGGAAGAAGATCAGATACATAGATGTTGGAAAAGAAGATCTCAGATACAAGGAAGATTAGTATAAGATGGAAGATCAATATAAGATGGCAGATCATCGCAGATGAAAGAGTTAAAAAAAAAAAAAAGAGAAAGAGATAATAGACAATGTGTGTTACAGGTAGACAAGGAGATCTACAGGGGAAGTCTACAAGACAGGTGATGTATTGATATGTTTTGCCACCGATGCCAAAGGGGAAGATTGTTGACATAACTTAGTTGTCATTGGCAAACATCAATTCCACTGGAACACCGGTACATCACACCGGTACTCATATATATGCACCGGTAGACTAAACAAGTAAGCTGTGTACTTTGCCAGTCATGCTTATACTGGTCTAGGTTATTCCAACCGGTCATGGGAAACAGACAGGGAAGAGATGACTAACCGGGTACAAGTTCTTTACTGGTTAAATGCATGATAATCCGAACTGGATTATGCGGAGTGTTCACAGTTAAAACTGGAGTTACATTTGTTTTATCTACGAGCGTTTCAAGGTAAACTCAAGATCAGTTTGTAAGCTTTTTTGCATGCATGATTTATGGGTGAGTTTACAGCTTGGCGGTACTATGAGATGTGTTTTTTATAAGATTGATCTCTTATAAATACAGGTCATAGGACATGAAAGAAGTGTTGTTGAATATCAAGAGCAGGAGAGCGATATCTTTTGAGAGGAGCTACAGTCACGAGAGGTGAAAGATAGAGAAAGGTTCAACAACCAAGCAGAGAAAAGGGGAACAAGTATGATTTGATTAGACAGAAAGTGTCATCATAAGATCATTGCTTTAGTATGTGAAGCATATTCAAATCCCTTTATCAGGGTGAACCCTAATAGGTTCTTTGTATAAATCCCTTTGCCGGGTAACATCTTTATTGGTGTTGAAAGTCCTCTTACAAGGCAACTCCTAACAGGGTCAAGATCCTAATATGTCTTCTACCAATCCCTTAACCGGGTAGCACTCTTACCAGTGCTTTGTAAGCCTCTAATAGGGCATCTTTATTATTGCAGTAGTAAAGTTGTGGGTTCTATCCCATCGTGGTTTTCTCCTTCTTACCGAGGGTTTCCATGTATATATGCTGTGTTGACCTGTGCATTTCAATTTCTGTTTATGAGTGTTGTTATATTCTTTTAATTCTGCAAGAATATATATAAGGATAAATTGAAGTAGAAATTGTTTTTACTGATTCACCCCCCCCTCTCAGTAACCGGTTAGGATTAACATTAACATGGTTGTTATAAACTATTATTAGCATTGTCGACCGGTGTATTTACATAGGGTCATGACCATACGTGGCATAAGCCACGTATGGTCATGCCCTTACGTAAGCACACCCTTCATCATAATATCAATATATATGAGATATTGATGCTTGGTGGGAGAATCAATCAATAACAGTGGAAATTGTATTATCACAACAAGCATACGATACTAGTAATTCTGCATTATTAATATATATCAATCTCAGCAATATTATATTCAGTCTGAGATAAATTCTGGAAACTATAAGATTGAAGACTATTGATTTTCTCTATTATAGATCCATATTCCTTAACATTATAGAGAAGGCTTACAAGATCAACAATGGAGATTAACTTAACACTAAGGGCTCATTTGTCTTCTAGAAATATCAAATTATTTAAATATAATATCTTCTACCTACTCCCACTAGAAGATGAAATAGCTGTAGCTAACCCCACTATAGGACAAAAATGACACGCTTCCAAAGGTGTCATGAGAGAATAAGACAAGAGTAGGCACAAAAAATTATAATTCTGAGTTTTTAATATCACAACTGATTTGACTTTGAAGTATTACTGAGTTCCTTAAATGCTGAGGCTGATGCCAAGAATGCTGGTGTAATAAAAAACTTGATTCCTTAACTTACTTGTTGAGCTCTACTGTGAAATCTGAGTGACTCCACCATTACCAAGATGTTGGAGCTATGTCCAACTTCTCATTTTTTCCTCAAGGGGTCTCGTCCTCAAGAAAATAACCAGTCACGTGAGTAACCTAATTTGTTTATCCTTTTCTTTTATAAAATTCATGGTGTTGATCCCAAGGTGTACTTTTTGCTTTCATAACCTCGATGAGAGGGAAAGCACAAAAAACTTAGCAATGTGGGATAAAGTATGCTCACATAAAGTCACATAAAGTCACTTAGGTTACTTTTTAATATAAGCGACTTAAGTCATAAAGTAACTATTATAATCTCACTTTATAAAATAAAGTGACTTGACTATAGAAAAGGGATCCCAAATAATAAAAAATCGCCCATTGAAGCCTGTGACTTGCTGGCATCCTTTGAAAGAAGCCATTAGTCTATCCAAATGGGGAGATAGGCTAATTGAGTGCCATAATGGCCTAAAATGGAGAAGGGGACATTACAACTTCATTGAGTTGTTTACAGAGTATAACCTAGTTATCTTTGAGGGTGCAAGCACAATCTAGAAAGTAACTGTTATCGCACAACATACAAGTGAACCAGATCCAACAATTGTACGTGAGTCTCTTCAGAAGTTCGAGAATTTCATTGGCACTCTTTAAAGGCACTTCTCAAGTGTCTTGGACACTTCTTCTTTCTTCATGCTTTGATAGGATAGATGTAGTTTTTATGGCAGATTGCATGTAGAGCATGAGCACTTTGTAAATATAGGAAAACATGTACCTATATACCCGCTTCATGCAATCAGGTTGCAAGTGCTTTAGGCATTGCAATATTGAATAAGTTAGAGTTAGTTTTTGAATAAGTCAAGGTGGTTAAGGGTTTCCCCTTTCCTCTACACCTTTCTCTCTCCTCTTTTCCTATATAAAGGAGGGAGCTCATTGTAAACAATCATCTTTTGTTTATGCAAGGAGACTATGCTAGGATTCTTGTAGATTGAAAACTTTGTGTTTCAAATACAAAAAATTCAAAAGTGAATAGAAGCAAGTTATCTCAAACTTTGTGTTATGGTGCTTGGGATTGTTTTAACTTTTATGTATTCTTAATTTGCATTAATCAATCTATCTTTGAATCACTTATTGGTTTTCCCTTCATAAATTGTTGAGCGTTCAATTTAGGTTCTTAAAGACTTTGAGCTTCAAGAAAGGAGATTGCTATAGTTAATAGTGGCTGCAAGTACTTGGGACTGAAAGACTTTGAGCTTCAGTTACAAGTATCTTTATAAGTTTGTGGATTTTCAGTAGGAGACTTTGCGCCTTACTGTTGATTCAGATAATCAAATCTAATTTCGGGCTAATCACAGGAAACTTTGGGTTCCTATTGTCATTCCACCAGAGTATTATTAACTGCTGTCTTAGGAGTTGTATTTACGTCAACCAGTGAGCCACCTGTATTATCGTAGCAATAGGTGATTTTTGTATAGTTTAAAGTTGTAATCGTTTGTGAATCATTACCGAAAAAAGAGGAATTGATTTAGAGCATCATCCCTTTGTAATTTCTGTTAAGATCCTATTGAAGCCATCTACGGTAAGAAGGGAGCCTCCCCTATTGCTGAGAGGAGACAAAAATCACATGACACGTTGCCTAAAGTCATAGTTTTGCAAGTTGTAGTTTTAGTGACTTACAAAACTTTTAGCCAACAAGTAGCAGATGGGTTTAGGGGATCCCCAGGGATGTTTCCAAGGTGCTCCTGTGTCCTTGGAATGTCCTCAATACTGGTACATTGAAAAAGTCCCTGGCAAGTTTTCCTTGAGGAACATAGGTGATATGTGTTTTAATTTTCCTTGGAAGAATTTTATGAGCTATATCATGAAATATACCTATCTTATGAGTCTGTATAGGACTAAGGTCTTTAATCATTTTTTATGCAACAGTAATAAAATTTTAATGTAAACTATGGCTAGATTGATTATATCAGCCAATACTTGCTAGGACTAGTATAAATGACTATTATTTTTTCAGGAATACTTGTGTCTTTGTATGCGTCATGCATTTATATGGGTGATTTTTTAAAACAATATTTTGTCAATTTTCCATGGTTGTTTTTGTTATGTGTCTCATGATTGCTTTTATCCTGTTGATACTCTATTTGCAGTTTCCTGACTGGTCCTTCTGACAAAGATTCAGAATTTCAATGTTAAGAGCAGTACTTTTTTATGAAAATAATTGTCTTGTTTAATTGAGTACTTCATTCAACTCCTTAGTTGAGATATTATTTCTCTCTCAGCGAATTGTTTTTTGTATGATCAATGAGAATTTTTATATGAATCCCACAACCTTCAGACATAAACAGGAATGTAGTCCCAGGGTGTGGATTTATATGGTCTGCTCATGTGCTTTGGGACTTGCATTACATGAGCTGTGTGTGTGTTTGTGCCCAGCAGTTGCCACAGTGATTTGAAACTAGGTCTTCATTGTAGGAAAACTCAACCTTTACCAGTCACACCTACAGGTCTCTTTGTTATAAAAAATGTTATATTCTATAAATGAAAATTATAGTGTTACTCTCTACTTGATTAATTGAATAATTTTTTTTTCTGGTATAGGTGCAAGGGAGAAATCCTGTAACAAAGGCACAATTTCACAAGCAATTTGCTGCTCCTTTTACAGCCATCAAAGCATTGGCATAAGAGGAATTTCATTAAGTCCAAAACGACGAGTTCTTGGAAAACGAGTCTTGGTGGAGGCAGTGGTTAGTTCACATTTTCATAGTGTTCATATTGTGCCCAAAATTTAAGATTTTCGTTAATTTAAGGTCAGGATGCCATCCTTGCTAATCTACAAGGCAAAATTCCAAACCTTTTTTCTTTACATAGCTCTACATTCTTTTCTTCAATAAAATATGTTTTCTGTATATCATATTTTCTTCCCATTTTTTCTCAGTTATAGGTTTGTAAATGCAAGTCCTATTTAAACCTGAGAGCCAACATCTTTTTCTAGGTCCAAACAACTTGATGTTTTGAACACGATTTATGGTAGTTCAATTGTCAGAATTCGAATTTATGAAGAGCCATGCTTGTGTTTTGAGCTACATTCTCATGTATTTGTTATCCCTGTTTATGTAAGTTCTTTCCAACACTTCCAAATATATGATATTGCGGACTTTTATACAACCTTCTTCATCAAAGATGCATTAATTTCTTGTTTTCATTAGATTAAGTTCTTCACTATTCTATTTATATTTACTCACCTTTTTGGTGTAAGTGTGAAAGTTGCATAGTTTGTGTGTATCACCTGTTTTCCTTTCTTAGGAACAAAACTATATTTTGAAAATTCCTTGGGTTGTGTGTTGTTAGCCCTGCCAGTGTTTATATTTGATATTTTCTCCATGGTTGGTGTCTTTGAACATATTTTGCGATGGCTCTTCTAGTCTTCTACTCTTTCGAAGTTTCACTTTATTACATCATTTTATGCCTTTTTAAATGCATCAGATGGTCATGTTGTCTACTTTGACAATTGCACCTTTTTCCTATTGTTTGCATTTGACCCATCTTCCCCACTTGTGGATTTCAAATTTAAAAATGATTTATAACCACTCTTTCAAATTATAATTGATTTGATTTGTTCAAACTTTTGACAAATTATATGTGCTTTAAAAAAAGTTCAATTTCTTCTCATGAATGTTGTATTGTATTGCTAATATAAAGAACATAAATGTAGTGAAGCATAATTTATGCTTGTGTTCTTTTAGATTTAAGAACATGATATCCTTTTTATTGGCTGAAACTAAAAGAAACATAAAATTAATCTGGAATTTTTTGAGAACGATTCCCTCATTTTTATTAACTTTAATTTAAAAGAGGTTTCTTTGTGAAAGGATCAAGAGGATCATATATTCGAAATGAGATAGTGATAAAATAACATCGAAGTACCACTTTGGCAGCCTTATAACAGGTCGTAGAGAAAAGTCTAATTTTTCAAGAAATCCCATGTAGCCCATAGCAGGAAAGGTACTTGGCTTGGAGTTATGATTATGTTTGAAATAAGTAAACGTTTCAAAACTAAAAATTAAACTATCAAAACTAAATTATTGTAAAGAGTCCCAGTGTTCCATAACTCGCGGTGAGTCAAGCGAGTTCAGGCGGGTCGCAAGCCGTGCAGTTGCTAGTGGGTTTTCATGACCCGTTGCCATGACTCGGCGGGTCATGGGCCATGATTCTCATGACTCGGCCGAGTCATGTGGGTCATGCTATGACTCGTCGGGTCCGACAGTCATGACCTGTGCATATTGCAGAAAGAGGTTTCTTTATCTTAAAGCTACAATAGTTTATAGTATTATACTTACTCTGATATGCTAGAGGAAGAATCTGCAATGCTCGTTTGTGAGCCTTAACTTCAACGGTATATGATTAATGCAGTAAATTTGCATCAATCACTAAGCTATGGCTAGTGCAAGATGCAAGGCATAGCCCAGAAAACAGTGCATTACAAGTTCAATCAACTACAATACAGTAGAGATTGTCTTAGTGTCTTGTCTGGCAGCCTCTCGGGCACTTCCTGATGCACTGCCACTTCCTACCGTGGACCATCTCCTTCCGCCATCTCCTCTCCTATTCGTACGACTCCCATCCATACTGCCTCCTTCCGCATGGCTTCTGTCTGTACTACAAGCTCCTTTCGTACGGTCTCCTCCTATGCGACACTCTCATGTACAGTCTTGTGTGGCACTTCAGTATAGTCTCTTGTGGGACTATCCCTAGTAGGGGTCCTTCCTATATTGGTACAAACTCAACTTCCTCGGATGTCTCCCCCACTTCAGTCCCTTGTGCCGCCCCTTGTGCCTTATTTGCCTCTGCCTTCCGTGTCCTAGTGCGGGAAGGTTCCATGCGGAACCCCTCGTCCTTCGAATTGTCACTCTGAGATGATGAAAGTATTTGTTGTGTTGTCTCCTCCTCCAAGCTGCCATCCTCATCTTCTCCATTCTCAATGCTCCAGGTAACCTCTGGACTAACCCTTTTCCTCATTCGAAGTTGCCTGCGGTGAAGGTATCTAGATGAAGCCAGTAATTCATGGCGGGCTTGTATGGCTCAACCCGATTGGATCGAACATAAATATGCTGGTGCCCTGGTGCTACTTGAGTGCGTAGTGCCTCCATAATTAGGGCAATGATGTGGTGCGACATGTAAAATGTCTTGTAGTTGAGCTGCAGGAAGTCCTTAATACAGTCAGACAAGAATTGTCCCTAGTTATAAACCTTTCCATTATTCAGACTGTTCATTAATCTTAGCATCCATATGGCAATATCAGATGCTCTACTTTCTCCTGTGAGGTTGCCTTTCGACAAGTCTATTATGTTCCGTCACTATGGAGAAGTTATGATGGACTTCTTCAATCCTCTATTGTTACTACCACTCTATAAGTTGTTCCGCTATTTCTCTGTGAGGTGTTTCTTGCATATACGTTTCAACAACATTTTCTTGTCCTCTGTAGACATCTTGGAAGATGGCTTGGTTGCCGAATGTCCTTTATTTGGCATGCCAAATATCCTGTTAAACTCCTTGGCTGAATAAGACACCACTACTGTCTGATCAAAGTATCTAGTCTAATCAAAGTATCTAATGATGGATTTGCGTGTACTTCTATCATAACCGTGAACCATAGTGCGCAGGACTGACTCAAAATCTTTGAGGCTGAAAATAGGCATAAAAACAATATTTTCTACCTCGGCTTTTCGCAATGACTCCTTTAGGGGTGATTTTATGGAGTGCTCTCCTACTAGGCCCTGCATTCGCTCCCTATAACACTTTCAAACATCAGATTCTCTGCTGTAATCTGGTCATCTTTGTCTTTCTGCACCTTTCCCTTCTTGCTTGAAGTTGCGATCTCTGCTTGTAATGGTTTTTTCGTTATGGTTGTAGCTTTATGCCCAATATTGTAACTACCCTTTTTAGGGTTTCCAAAGCTTCCTTTCACCATCTTCCTTATTTTTACCCTTCTCGGTACACTTCTTTGTCGTGGTTGAGAAATCAACAAAATGATGGACAACCCCCTTTGCGGCGTACATGCCAAGTATCCCTCAAGTTTGTACGGCTGTATCGATGGCAAAACCTCCCCCACTAGCGTACGGATGATGCACTACCTTTTTTGTATGCTAGGCCTGTACAACGTACAACTCTGTATGGTCTAAATGATCTTTGTGCCGGATTCGTACAACGTGCGGCTCTGTACGGTCTTAGTGCTATTTGTGCTAGACCCATACGAATCCATGCTCCCAATTGCTCGTGCCTCTCTTGTTTGATGCCATACGGCTTGTATGACTTCTGTGTACAATTTTGACTGAGCCTTGCAATGTGGTACAAGCATAGTTGTGGCTGGCCTTGATAATGGCGTACGACTTCTATGGTGCTTCTTTGGTTGGATTGGAGCGCAATTTCCCTACCACTTATACGGTTATTGATTGGACTTGGTGAACTCTGCAATCCACCCTTGTCCGTACGACCTGTACTCTCTTGTCCCTTGTCCGTATGACCCGTACTCTACAATCTCTTGTCCGTACATCATACAGTTGTTTCATTCCAGCACTTTGGATTCATCTTCACTACTTGCAACCTGATACTTGGTCCTGCATAATGAATCCTACTTATTCCTGTTCTTTTATTTCCTCCTTTTAGGTTTAGGGTTTTAATAAAACACTTTATTTTTATTTGGGGGGCCATTGTTTTTCTCTTTTTTATTTTTTCCATCTATTTTCTGTTTTCTTATTTCCCTTATAACTTCTAAGATAAGTCTTTTAATCATTGCTTTATCTTTTCTTATTTTTCCCACTCTTTTCCCTTTCTCTCCCATACTTCTAACCTTAATTCTTTTAATCTTGCTCAAATAATTTTTAAAAAAAATTGGCATACCTTTTAATTTCCTTTGCTTTTGTGATCCTTGGCATCCTTGTTTCATCTTGGCATATTTTCCTTTAAATTTTCTAAGGTGTTTTTTATTATTTTCGTCACCATCTTTTCTGGTGTTCCCCTTTTCAACTTCTTTGTGGGTCCCTCTAGTTCTTCATTTTGCCTCGTCTTTACGCAATTTTCTTCACCGCATCAGACCTTCACCTCTGAGACATATTGCCACATGTAGGTGTCTTATAGCATTTATTTTCACAATACATCCCTAGGTATTTCAATTCGAATATTTTGGCGACTAGGGGGGCGGACCTCACCCCTTTGTAGATTCCATCCACATATTTGCCCCCGTACTTCTGGTACCATATTGCTTCTTCTCCATTTACTGTTGGGGGTCCTACTGGGTTTGGTATCACTCGCCATAATGCATTTGGCTTGGGTTTGTATGGTGCTTCTTGCCCCTCCTTGACGCACTTCTCAACCAATTGGTCTATATACCCATCTCCTTCGAAAATGAACAAGTCATCTATTTTTACTGCGATTTTTAGGCAAGGTCACAAAGTGGCACTATACTCCTCTAGATCAATTTCTTCCCCCACGTCTTCTTCCCTGACCTCACTCTTGGCCGCTTGCTCCTTCTGTTTCTCTTCAACTTCCTCATCAATGTTGTAAGAAATAAACCCTTCTCTTCTACCTTCGTAGGGTGCCTTCCATCTCCAATACCCATTTATTCTCACACAAAGAGCCAGAGGTCCGAATTGTGCATTTGTAAGATGCTTGTGCACTTTGGGAATTGCAACATCCTCCATGTGCTTCCTCGCCAGTCGTTCCTCAAGATCCATCATCAACTTTGCCCAATCCAGGTCTCGCCTATATGGCTCTTCCTTGATTATCGAATCCTTGGCAATCTCCTATCTGCCAATGGTCTAGTCTCCTTTGGTTGCAAACCCCAACATGTTGATTTCTACAGTGTGAACTTTCCTCTCTTGTTAGGTTTTTAACTTGGACCCGTTTATTGGTTTCTTGATTGGTCTTTCGTCTAAGGTGGTAAGTTTTACAACACCATTGTTCCCCACCTCTCGTACTTTATAGCGCCCAACCTAGCGAACTTTGAACTTGTCGAGTTTAATCTCGTTACGATCGTTATACTTCAAAACTAACTACCCTAGCTGGAAATTTATTCGTTGGAGGTGCTTGTCGTGCCAAAATTTTCTCCATCGTTGAGTCACCTTGGTAGCCCATTGTGCTGTCATCTGCCGTTCATCCAACTTCAACAAGTTAAATAGTTGTTCTTTTAAACTCTCTGTGTCTCCTAGTTGGTTTTCTATTGCCACTCTCAGACTTGGTACAGTGTATTCTGCTGCTACTACAACCTCCTATCCGTACATGAGGTGGAAGGGTGTGTGCCCAGGTGTCACCTTGTAGGTAGTGCAATACGCCCAGAGTATGACTAAGAGTCTTTCTTCCCAATCTCCTTGTTCCACTTCACAGGTCTTATACAAGATCGACACCAACAGTTTATTTGTGGATTCAACCTGTGTGTTGGCTCGAGGGTTGTATGGCCTTGACAAGTTATATGGAATATCTGAAATTTTGTTGTCATGCTCTGAATGACCTGGTTTACAAAATGCACTCCTCGGTCACTGGTGATGGATATGGGTATGCCAAACCTTGCCACAATTTGCTCGTAAAGAAATTGAGTTGTGCTAAGTGCCGTGTTATCCGAAAGTGCTCTGGCCTTTGCCCACTTTGTCAGATATTCAATGGCTACCACTATGTACCTGCACCAGTGTGCAATGCTTACCTTCAAAGGTTCGACAAAGTCCAGACACCACCTTTCGAACAAATCTTGAGGTTGTGAAGGAAATAATGGCATGAAGTCTCTTTTTAATGGCTTACCTGCCCTCTGGCAGGTGTCACATCCAAGCACCCACTCTCGGGTGTCAGTGTGCAAGGTTGGCAACCACAACCCTATTAGCAATACCTTTCGTGCGGTGGCATCTGACCCCATGTGCCCTCTTGGTAGCCCTTTGTGAGACTCCCTCAACACACTTGGAATTTCCTCCTCCATGACACACTTGCGCAACATGTGGTTAGAGCCCATCTTGTACATCAACCCACTGACGAGTTGGAATGTTTTACTCTTCAGTGCCGACTTCCTCCTTTCATTTGGTGGCATCTCCCGAGGAAACGTGGAAGTGGATAGGTATTGGCCAATGCGCTCATACCAGGAAGGTAGGAATGCTATCTAGAACAAATGGGCATCCAGAAAGTCCTCGTTCACCCCGTCGGCAGGCTCTCTTGATTTTATCCTGAACAATTGATCAGCAATCACATGGCTCTTCTTGGTATGTACGATGATTATGAACGTGAATTCCTGGAGTAGGAGTAGCCACCGACTGACCCTTACTTGTATGATGGATTTTTTCACCAAGTACATTAAGGCTTGGTGGTCCATGTAAAACGTGAAGAGTGTGGCAAGAAGGTAGTGTCAGAATTTTTGGACGACATATACCATGCCCGAGGCCTCCCTTTTTGTCATACTGTAATTCCTCTCCGCCTTTGACGGTAGTCTGCTTGCCAAATAGATTGGGTGGTCTACCCCTCTTGTGCCGGCTTGTGCCAAGGTGGCACTGATTGCATAGTTTGAGGCATCCATGTGTACGTGGAATTCCTTGTGCCAGTCTGGATATGCCAGAATAGGTGCATTCACCAGTTTGGACTTAAGTTTCTTGAATGTCTCTTCTTGCTCAGTCCTCGAGGTAAATGGTTCATCCTTGTTAGCTTGTCTAATGGAAATGAAATTTCTGCAAATCCCTTGATAAACCACCTGTAGTAGCCAACATGCCCTAAGGATTTCACTCTTGTCACGTCCTTAGGGCTCTCCATCTCAATGATCACCTTCGCTTTGTTGGGATTATTTTTCAACCCTTCCTTGCAAACTATATGACCCAGTAGCTTACCCTGGGGTACCATGACTCGACATTTCTTTGGGTTAAGTGCCAATTGTGTCCTTTGGCAACATTCCATACACTCACGCAGAGCCGTTAGATGGGTTTTCTTCCCGCTGTATATAGACTAATTGTCCAAGAAGGCTTTGAAATTTTCCACCGACATCTTGTCAAAGATGTGGAGTATGATCCTTTGGAAGGTTGTAGGGGCATTGCACAAGCTGAATGGCATCTTGTTGTATGCATACACTCCGTCCTCCATGACAAATGTAGTCTTTAGTTTATCCTCCTTGACAATACTGTTCTGGTTGTAGCTAGAAAACCCGTCCATGTACAAGTAGATCTCATGTCTTGCCACTTCTAATATGCTATCGGTGAAAGGAATGGGAAAGGGATCCTTGATTGTAACGACATTAAGACTTTTGAAGTCTACACAATTCGGATTTGGTTGGCTTCCTTCTTTAGAGAAATTACAATGGGCGACACCCAGTTGCTTGTATGGATTTTGAAAATGATCCCTGCGTCAAGCATCTTCTCAATTTCCTCCTGTATCTTTGCCGAATAGTTTTTGTTCATGTGGTACAGTCTTTTCTGTACGGGGTGTGCTCCCGACATCAATGGGATTCGATGAACGCACAGCTCCAATGGTACGCCCTTCAGTTCTTTGTACGTTCATGCAAATACATCCTTATACTCAAGGAATATCTTGAATGCTGTCGTCTTTAGGACAGGGTCCCAGTCATCCTCGACAAGGATCACCTTCGGGTCATCCTCCTTTCCCAAGTTCACTTTTTCTATGCTTAGTTCTTCATACTTAACTGCCTTATCCCTTTCGAATCGTTGCGCTGGGTGTTATCCACCCTTGCCACTCCCTCGTATTGGCTGTACTCTGGAGGGTACGTGTCCTCTTCCGCTTCAACTTCCAAGATCTCTAGCATGTTACAGCCACGATGAAAAAGTTCATAATCCTCCATTTTCCAGTGGAATAGTCCATTGAGGGAACTAGTTTCGTCCTCCAAGTAGTTCCCCATTCTCAGTATCCCTTTGTCATCGGGTTCCATCCCTCCTTCCATGTTGAACTCTTCCCCTTCAGACTCCGAGTTTGATGCTAGTTCTTGGTTTACTGCTTGGTTCCGTAGGTCGATGACATTTTTTCCGGTCACTCTTAATGGAGTGTGTTCTTTTTCCGATTGTGATTCGCCTTCACTGTAATGAGCCAACCTTTGCCGAGGAGGGCATCGTATCCCTTCTTTTCCAATGAGATGACCACAAAGTCAAGGAAGAACTGTTGTGTCCTAATAGTCACCTTTTGGGCCATTAATGTTCCAATTGGTTTAATGCCATGTTGGTCAACACCTACCAAATGGAAGGTTGGTGGCCAAAGTGTTGGCTTGCCGAGGGCCTCCCACGTCTCCTCTAGCAACACATTTATGCTGGATCCACCATCTACAAGTGTTGGTCAACATGCGCCCCATGATTTCCATCTCGAGCACTGCGAGAGTCCTCCCAACCCCAATTGCCAACAACATTGGGTCCGTGGTGCCTTCCGTGGAAGTACCCCTTGCGGAGTCTTCTTTCTCAGTCTCTTCTGTACGACCATTGTTAGTGGTCTTGCCCTTCTCTTGACCGCCATCAGTACCACCTACATTGGTGATCGCCACTTTTAGTTGTGGTAATGTCTCCAGAAGGTCTGCCACTTGTATTGGTACAATTGCGTACAACATCTGTTGTATGATGTTGGCTTTAGATGCTGATCGTACAGGGGTACTGACAGTGCTGTGTGATAGCCTCCGTTCTTCCTCCATTGCCCGTTTCGTTTCCATTCTGGCTTCCTTTAGTCTTTCAGTCTCTATACACAGATCAAGGTATGTGGCTTTTTTTCGCCTGCAATCTTGTAATTGCCAAGACTTCTTCCTTCGGACATGTGACGTCTATCAGGTTCACTTCCTTCCCCTTCGGACAGTTAGCATCCTCGTGGTTACCAGGACCACACCATTTGCACAGCATGCTTCTGCCTCCTTGCCCGCTTTGACAATCCCGCGTGAAGTGGCCCCGCTCATTCCATCTACGACATTGTATCATGGGCTGCCCCTTTGCATCGTATTGGATGCGGCTTCTTGGTGTGTTGTTGCTGCCTCCTCGTCGATTGTTACAGTATCCACTAGGCGGGGCATTAGAATTTGTCTATCGTGGCGATGTGGTAGGCGGAGTTGCCTCCTCTCCTTGGGTAAAGAGCACTTGAGTGCTCCTTAATTTTAGGTTGTACGGGCACTCCTTAATGGAGTGTCCTAGTACTTGGCAGATGTCGCATAATAGTTTCTTGGGACAGTTGGCCTTGGTGTACCCCTCATTCTTACACTCTGTACACCATAGTTCCTTGCCGTCCTTTGCGGTTTCTTTTTCTTTTCGCATCTCTTTCATCATCCTCATCATATCCTTTCGAAGTGCATGTATGGTCCGAGACTCCCCTTCACCATTGCCCTCCGTACTATCATCATTACTCATTTTCTTCTTTCCTCTAGATGTCTTATTCTCGCTCTCAATATCCATCGCACGGTTGCAAGCCTTCATGCAAGAGGATGTAGGTACCACCTTCATTTTTTTTATGAATGGACAGAGTTAGTCCCTCAATGAACCATCTTTTCTTCAAGCCATCCAATGAGTTCTTTCTGCCTACTATGGTAGGCCCGTACTATCTCATTTTTTCCTTGACGGGTATTGTAAATTTCTTCTACCACTTCATCATCATCATGAAGGAATTTGAATTCCACGTGGAATGCTTGTTTCAAATTATTCTAGGTTGCTTTAGGGCCTTGTGGCAAGTCTGTGTACTAATCAATTTCTACTCCTCGCAAGGTAGTCGGGAAGGCCTTTAACCAATAGTCTTGGTCATCCTGACCGTTGGCTTCCCATATGGTTACACATGTTTTATAGTGGCGGGCTGGGTCCTCTGATCCATCCTCACTCAATTTGGGAAGTTTTTGCTTCTCCGAGGGGTTTGCCATTTTTCCTCTACGATCGGTACCATGCACATTATTATACTCAGGTGGGTCAGTTCCTCTTCCGTGTCCTCGTGCGTCTCTCGCACTGTTGGTTACACGCGAGTCCTCTCCTCCTCCACCTCTGTCATTCACGCCTTGGTTACCTCCCTCGTAGGAGTACCAATACTCTCTTCTCCTCAGAGTTTTTGGTTTTGTTCTCCCTATTTTTGACTCCTCTGAGATAACCAAATTTCCAATGCCCTGCAAGGTTCTTTCAAATAAATCTGCTACCTCCCCTTCAAGGATACCTTCCTTGCTATTATCTTCCTCATAGTGTACAAATGGTTTAGTTGGCACAGAGTCACCTTCCTAACTATCTGCGTCAGACCCCTCTTGCACCCAGGAAATGTTCGGGAGTAGTAATTCCCTTGCAATCTCCTTCTACTCTTGCCTCAACGGTTGTGTTCTCCCTTTGCTGTTTGTAGGGGTGCTATTCTTGTTACGCCACGGTGGGCTAATAGCTTTTTCCACTAGTTGTTGTAGCCGCTGACACCTCTTTGCTTGTTCTTGGATTTGCAAAGACCTCCTCACGGCAGTTTCTGCTTCCTTTTTTGCTTCTATCTCTACCCTCGTGCATCACCTTCTATCCTTGTTTGGAAGGTTGGGTATTAATTATTGGAGTTGTCAAAGGTGCGATGCCTACTTGTGTTGCGTAGTTCCTCCTCTCTCTGGTTCCTTCCTTCGTACTGTTGTAATATTTGTTGCCTGTAGTGCTCCCTCTCTCCTGCCTCATGTTGCTCCTGAATTTCCAGCAATGCTCGAGCCAACAATTGTGGAAGGCTACCCAGAAGGATGTACACAGGAGCACTCACGATGAGTTTGACACATACCGTACCAGCCGAAACCGCTCTCTCCTGAGCCTCCCGTTGCACGTACTCGTCAATCGACACATCCCATGCTTGAACCAAATCTTGTGTCAACTGGTCCTCTTGGGTCACTTCGTTATTGTCCTCAATGTCACTGTCAGTTACCACTACCTGCTGGTCAAAGGTACGACCCATTTGTTAATGTTTTAGCTATTTCGGGATCTAAATATTTAAATTATATCTTTAATTTAATTTAAATAAATCGCTGGGTGTATTGGAAAATACATTTAGTGGCGCCAAATCAAATTATTAGATGAGTCGGCCCTCATAGGAAATCGCCCTTAGTTTTTGCGCAAGTTACCTTCTCTTCATAAGTCGGCCAGGATAAAGTTCAAGGGTCGGCTTGCTCAAATTAATTCTCCTAACTAGTATATAAGGAGAATTTGCCTCAAGATCTAAACACAATTTTCATAAGTGCGAAAATCATAAGGTGATTACGAACTGCTCCAAGGTGATTGCGAACTGCTCTAAGAAGATTGCGAACTGTTCTGCTTAAAGGTGATTGGGATCTCTCTTGCTAACCTACTGTCATATGCATTGGCGGAAGATCATCTACCTCTGGCGTCTTTTGTACACCTACTGCTGCAGCATCCATTGTAGAAGACTGATCATTTCCACCATCAATTGTATCCAAAGTTGATCCACATCTGCTCCATTGTTGACCAGTTAATTACTACATTCAGAGCTGGATATATTCGAATCACAGTGAATCCTATCTGATCTACACTCACAGATCTGAACCTAGATCTCCAGGTTGGATTGAGGCTGTAATCTGTAAGTTGGATCCAAGCTTAAATATACATCTATTTGCTGGGTTTTCACCTCCACAAGGGAGGTTTCCCAGGGTACATTCTGTGTTGTATCTTGTGTTATATTTATCTGTTATTGTTTTAGTTATATCTTATCTGTTAAATTACTAGATCTGAAAATAAACAACACCATTAAGCTGCCATCCCGCCTATCCTTACTTCCTTCGACCTCGAGGTTCGAACTTAGGCAACATTGCCAAAATGTTAGATGCCTAACTCAAGATGGATTGTACAGTATAACTCAGAACTAACCATTCAACAATATTGCACAACATAGACAATAATTGAAATAACATCAATAACCAGAGTTACCACATAAACATATGAACCGGTAAATAGAAAAATGATATATCTTTTATAGCATAATAATCTCCAACATTAACAACATGAATTGTCCTGACCTTCATACAAGTAGTGCTTCGACAGTTGGTTAAGATTGCCAATTGTTGGCAATTGACACCGTTTTGGGACAAGTATTTTATTATATTTCCCTTAACTAACAAAAGTATTATTGTTGACATAATTGTCGCCTACAGGAAGAACCAGAACTCATCAACCTTCTTCTCTTGCAGTCTCAATTCTTATTTACCTCAAAGGATGATAGATACAATTTGTCTCTCTCTATTTTCTCTCTATGCACAAAAGAAACATCCACTTTTCAAATTTGCTACCAAGAAATAGAACTAGTCAACATGAGGAAAGACGGAGAGATAATATTGCAAAGGAAAATTAGAGAAAAAACTATCCATGAAACACTTTCTTGGTTCACATGTTTCAATTGAAAGCTTCTCCCTAAACAAAAAGATAGGAAATCCATGATGGAAAGGTGATGTACATTAGTGGGAGGAAAAATGTGGGAGAAATGATGAGACAGATAATGAGAGGCATTTTAATCCCAAAAAGAAAAGGGGAAGAACTTTCATAGCATCCATTACCTGATCATTATAGAAATGATCCCAGGGTATCTAATATATCAACTTATTTTATTATTCATAGTAGCCAAAAAGCTTGTTGCAACCCAAATGCATGAGAGGTCCTTCATTTTTCCATACCATTCCTATCCCTAGTTGAGGGTTGTAGTCTTAGACAATATTTCCTCAACCTTATTGGCTTCTAAAAGTGTAGAATATATGATACTTGTTAACTTTTCAAGTACTTGATGAATGCCATGAGCACTTGCTTCCCAATTCTTTGAGTTATTACTAGAAACTATAAGGTTTTGCTAGGATATGATAATCTGTTTAAATGATCAAATTTGAGGGTCAATGAGAACAGTGCGAGACTACATAGCATGTACCTCATTGGTAGTGAAGCCAAGTTCCCAACAAAAGCACAAAATTGAGCCTCCTTAAGAATTCCAACATAATCGTCTAGCACCCACAACAATAGGGTTTTCTTTGGAGGCCCCACAAGAATTTGATTTTACACGAGTTTTTGAGGGACCATGACACATTTCTAACTTCTATTTCAAAATCCTCTTGATTTGGGAAGGGAGAACAATGGAGACCTAGCTTATTCAAAATTATTTGTCTAAATTAGAAACACCACAAATCAAAGTGGAACCAAGCCAATGTCTATTTGTCAATACATTTAACCTCCCCACTAATTTTTCAAAGTTGCACAATCTTACCTTCAAAGTTCTAGTAGTTTCTTTCAAGCCATAGTTGCCACATTGAGGACCAAGTGCCCAAGTTCAAGGTTAGTCTAAGTCTAGTAGATTGAATGAATGAATGAAGGAATTATAATAACGTCCGGGACACCAACAATCTAAGGGACTAAGAATCATATCCTAAGCCATCTTCATGTTCTTCTCAATGTCAGCTCTTTGGGTATGGATCTTTATCAGGAACTGGCAGTTTTGTGAAGCCTTGCTTCCTTAAAAAGTTGGTTTAGACAGCCCTCCTTTAGGTTATTCTCATATTGACCAAAGATATCTTGGTAAGCAATGCATTCAAATATAAAGTTCCATTCAGTTTCAACTACTCCTTTGATGTAGAAAGTACACATTCTTTCTTCTCCAAACTTCTTTGGGAACCGCCCATCTACACGTTTCACACCTTAGATGATATCTTGTTCTTAGTTGCACCACTATTCAATCTAGCCTTACTCTTAATTGCTAACCGCAAGTAATCTTTTTCATCATTATCCCAAATGGGATTTAACTCTTTCACATAATGGGCTTTTTTTGCCTCATTTGTTTTGTCCATAGGGCAACCCTGAATTTTTCTAACACAAATCTTTTTATCTCTTATTAGTGTTGGGACATTTTTGCATGTCAATGTCCCATTTGCTCAACCACTTTTTGTTTTGTTTCATCCACGTCTTCTTTCCATGGACTAGCTTCTCCTCAATAACCAGCTTGGGCCAGCTGTGTTTATACTGCTGATGCCTCCGTCGGAAACATACCTACTTCAACCAAGAGAATCAAATACGAGAATGTTGATTTGTCTTTGAGGCTACTAGTGATAAGATGTTTTTGTATTCTTTCTATTTGTTTCCATTTGTAATTTGAAAGGCTGCTACCCTGGTCATGTCCCCTGTTTGAAATCATAATGGTGATATTCTCATCCTTTTCACTTCAATTTTGTGAAGTTTTTGGAAGAGACAAAATTACAATAATATATTTTTATAGATTGTGCGAGTATGGAAGAAGGAAACACAATTCATTACATAAGCAATGAATTATAAAAGAAAATTGACAATAATAATAATCAATGCTCCAAAAGAAGTCAACATAATAATTAGCCAATCTAATTTCCGCTGAAACTATGAGCACATCAATTGGTGTTATCTTCTGTTGCCGCCAACTCTTCACATATATCAACAATCATGATTACAAGGGAGATTGAGCATCAGTAAGAATTCGATTGCATATCTAGGAAGACGCAAAGGGTAGACACTCAAGAAGAGCCGATTCACAACATCATCGTCAGGAGGAATAATATTATCCAAGGCAGTTTTAGTTATGAATTTCAACACAAGGAAAGAATATGATATGTTGAGTCAATGAAGTAATAAGATCTGGTCAAAGAGTGTGATTCATTAGTTGCTTAAAGAATAATTATCTTCCATAAGATACTAATGGTTTATGACATCGATTCATGAAGTATCAATTTATCTTGAAAAAGGCATGGCCAATGCCATGAATATTAGCGACTAACAATAATTAATAAACAACAATCCATTACTCTATTTCGAGATGAGAATGTTTAGCAATAATAATTAAAGGATGTGATTATAGGGATGAAGTGCGATTAGACATATTATGAAATGATGCGACTGGGAAGAGATAAGTTATGACCTTTATACGTGATTCCTCATCTCCCAGATAAGTTATAAGATGGCAATCTTAATCACTCATTGAAGGGGAGGAATCAGAGATTGAGGAATATATTGGGTATTGATCAAATGGAAAAGGATTAGAAAGGAATGATGAGAATTATTATTTATAATTGGTGTTCATCAAAGGAGAGGAATCGTATTATATTGCTGGTAAGCATCTATGAGTTAAATATTAATTTACAGAATATTATGTCTGAATTCTATTTGGGATAAGGAATCCT
Source organism: Chamaecyparis obtusa (assembly GCA_027943335.1). Lineage (NCBI taxonomy): Eukaryota > Viridiplantae > Streptophyta > Pinopsida > Cupressales > Cupressaceae > Chamaecyparis > Chamaecyparis obtusa. The sequence continues at coordinate 1,721,035 of BSBK01002199.1, read as the reverse complement.
CATGTAGTCTTATATATATGTTAATAAAAGTAAAATCAGAATTATGTATCAGTTATGTTGTATATATAAATATCCTATTCCTTAATCACTTGCGATAGCCCCTTAAGAGGATAGGTTGGTTTTGTCAAGGTATATATTTGCAATACATGAGACATTAATATATATATATATATCCTATTCCTTAATCACCTACTATACTTCCTTAAGAGGGTAGGTTGGTTTTGTCAAGGAGAGGTAGAGTAATTACCCACAAGGTAGGTGAGTCCCAAGATGGGTAAGGACATGTATTCTCAATGCCTTGAGAGAAAAGTCCTGAGATGAGTATAAACATGCATTCCCAATACCTTGAGGGAGCCTGTTTGTAGATTGGTTTCTAAGTGCCCTAAGGACAGGTAATTCCCCATCCTTCTTAGGGTTGATGTTTAGGAGAGGAGTAAGGAGTTGAGGCTTAAGTATGTTAACTGTCAAATGTATTATAAATCCTTAGTTGTTTCTTAGTCCGATTTAAATGCATAGTGATATATGTTAATCATTGGAAATTGATAGCCTCCTAGTAGGGAACATTACAAAGACTAAGTAAATTACCATTCCAAGCATAACCCATACCCTAGCTGGGAATTTTAGGGTAAATCAAGTCCTTGTAGGGGACATTACAACCCCAAACCTCACAACCATAGAGCACAACCGGTATCACAAATAGGCCAAAAAGAGTTTTCTTGGTTTTTCAACCCCATAAGTTTGCTTGTCTACACTTGTTTTGTAGCAAGAAAGAAGCTCTCCAACTTGCTTGTACTCGTTTAGTTCTACATGTCTCATTGCTAATCTTGTTGTGAAACTTAGTTCCCAAGTATTTGTATTCCTCCACAATCTCTAACAAACTTCCTTAAAAGATGAAATCTAAGTCACAAGGTTCGAGTTTGTGTTCGTGTTCGGCAACCATAAAATTCAGATGAAGTTCGGCAAGGGCAAAAAGTTTGAAAAAAAATTCGTGATTAAATTCGATTTATATAAATTTGATTTTTTCAAAAATATATGTATATCATTGAAAAATAAATAATTCATTTTTATTTTCCACAAATAGGTACCAAGGGTACCAATTCATATATATATATATATATAAAACAATATATTATATATAAATAATATTTATAATATATAAAAACATAATACAAAGAAATAGTATTAAAATTATTAAATAATATATTTTAACAGTATAAATATGTAATTTTATTTAAATGTATATTTTTATTAATAAATTATATCTACTATATATAAATTTTAAAAATAATATTAACATATAAAATAATATTATCAAAACATAAAACACAATATAAATACATAATACCTACTTATAACATTAAATATTTAAAAACAAATATACACGACACTACCAATGTTTTTGTCGAATGGAAAAAGCTTAGTTTGAAACATGATGCTCTGCATTCCTCCATTTTCTCTTGCAGCCACGACATTCTGCAAATCCTAGCCACGATATTCTGCAAATCCTTGATGGACGGAATTGCACTCACAAATTTGTCGCCTACACATCCGTGGTTAGTTTCCCCCACCCGTCTAAGAGGATAAAACGCAAATAGCGACCAAAAATAATGCAGAAAAAACCTCTTGGTGCCGGAAACAAAATGAAAACACAAAAAACCCTAAAAATGTATATTTAAAGCTAATGCTATATTTTTTGACGAATTTTAGGCAAATTTTAACGAATTTTTTATGATGTTTTGAAGTTCGCCGAATTTCGAACCTCGTGGCCAAAATTCGGTGAGCCCTGTGACTAAGGATGAAATTAACTTGCTGTTCTTCCTCTTTAAAGAGAAAATCATGATCTTAGTTTTGTTTGTGTTCACCTACATCCCAACCTCCTGACAAAAGCTCTCTAAAGCTTTCAAGTGTTCTCTCAAATCATGGGTAGTTTGTGCAATTAGAATGAGATTGTCTACATAAAGAAGCAACTTCACCACATAACCAGCAAATTGGACATTGTTGATGTGAGTTGTGCGACCACTCCAACTTGCAATTTGTCTATCCTCTCTTGAACAAGGAAACTCCAAATGCTAAACAATATGGCAACCGTGTGTCATGTCCCTCCGTTCAAGAACCCTAATTATGATGTCTTTTTTCTGAAATAAAGATTTAATAATAATAATAAAATATAAAAATAAATAAAGGATCATAATATAAATAAATAATATTATTATACATAAATAATAATATTATAATACATCATAAATAAATAAATAAAATAATATAATCCATCTTTAATATAATAATATATGGTTAAAATATTAATATAAAATATAATTATAAATATAATAATATATTGTAAATGCAGATTGTACTCCTTTCAGATTTGATAGTTGATAGATTGCAATTAATATTTCTGAATATATGTGATTTATGATTCTAATGGAGACTGTTTTGCAGGTCCAAACAAGGCTGAGAATGTTCAATTTCAATTTCTCAATATTGCCTTATTCCGTCTGCATATATACTTGTATCGTGGGGCATGTCTTGTGTGGACATGTCTCCACAAAGTGGAGGCATGTCCTCTCAAGACGTGCCTCCTCATCGATGGCACTTAAACAGTATAATGAATACCGTTTTATGAACGGTCACTTACCATTAGTTAAGTGGTCACTAACATATGTTTAATATGTCGATAAGAAAGGTATTCAATGCATATGCAATGTAAGCAATGTTGATCGATTATTACTCGATCGATAATGAAACCGATATGATATTAATTCATGCAGATCACAAGCATTCTTTATTTGATCATGATAATTAATAGTGAGGTGGTAAACTGATATATGTCATTGTTGATTCTTTATCTGACGATGCTATAATTTCAACACTCCCTCTTAGCTAGGGAAGATAAAGAGTATGAATATTATAACCATACTAATAGCTATCACATAACTCATGATAGGAAACATCACATAACTCGTGATGAGATCTCTATATCACCTAACTCATGATAAGAGTTATCACCTAATCTTGTGATAAGGTATATCACCTAATCTCGTGATATGAAGTATCACCTATCTCGTGATATTAAAGGATATAATATACTCAAGAACATTATGTTCTCCTCATAGATCCTAGTTTTGGTATGTGCATTGACATTAAGTCACATAATGTCTACCATAACAAATCATGACAAATCCATGAATAATGATATCAAGTCACATGATATCAATCATATCAATCTACTGAACATTATAAGATCGTCATCTTATAGTGTCAAATACAAGTGTTCATTATCTAAAAGATCGTCACGTTTCAAAAATGTACACAGGGGGTGGGGCCCATAAAGTCAGAGTCACACATATGACAAAAGAAGTTTACACATTAAACATCTTATATATTAGTACAGATACATATAACACTTACATTTCAATCATACCAAGACTTTTTCTGAAGTGTTCAACTTTCACTCTAGAGAGAGGTTTGGTAAGTATGTCTGTTGTCTGATCTCCTATACTGATATACTCCAATTGGATTACATTCCTTTCTACCATGTCTCTCACATAGTGATAAGGAATTTCGATATGCTTAGATTTATCATGAAATACTGGATTCACTGAAAGCTTAATACAACTCTGATTATCACAGTGGATAATAGTAGGTTTCAGAGGCTCACTAAATAATCCCACAAGCAATTTTATATGCCATACTGCTTCTCTTGCATCCATAGAAGTTTCAATGTATTCGGCTTCTGGAGAACTCTGAGCCACTCAAGATTTTTTTCTGCTTATCCACGATATCATAACCGATCCTAAACTGAAGCAACATCCGGAGGTGCTTTTCCGATCGGTCATGCTTCCAACCCAATCTGAATCTGTGAATCCATGAAGATCTAAATCAACCTTTCCATATTTGAGACCATAATTAAGAGTACTTTGAAGGTACCCCATTATATGCTTCACAACAACAAGATGTATCTCCTTGGGCTCACACAAACTGACTCAAAGCATTCACTACACAATAGATATCTGGTCTGGTATTGACCAAGTACATCAAAGATCCAATCATCTGTAAAGGGCCTGGCTGGCTCTTAACTACAAACTGATTTTTGTATTTGTTTTGCAATTTTTGGATTTTTGAACATATATAATTTTTGGCAATTTTCAATACATAAAACAAGATCAACAGCAATAAAAACCTCTTCTTTTCCAAAATGCTCACTAATTTATTCAATCTTAAATACTTGCAAATATTCATGAAGCAATTCATACATTTGTAATTGGGAATTAAGAACCTCTAGGAAAACATGGCTTCCTGGCCACATTAGACGCAGCCCTTGGAAGAAGACGCCAGCAATTTAAACTATAATCCAACTCCCTTATTTGGAAGTGCCTCACGCAGCCAATGACGCCAATGAAGGATGGCAGCCTTCTCAATGCAAAAACACAACTTGAAATTCACCTTTGTACTCTACTAAATGAAATGCAATCTCTTGTATTAAGACGCAGCAACTTGGAAATAAAATGGAGCAACCTTGAATTAAAATGCATCTTTCTGGATTTCCGTACGGACTCCCTAATTCATCATGTATGGAATGAAATCACTACACAATTCATTGGCAATTGGATTCCAATTCAGAGTGTGTGAAATCCTGAAGAAGATTCTCGTTTCTTCAAAACCAAGAACAAACCCTCAAACCCTTCTCCCAAACTTCTCCACAAAATGAAAACAATAGATATCATTGAATGAATTGCTTTTGCCCATAGCATTGCGTTTATAATAAAAGATATTTTCTGTCACACACTTTTCACTTACAAAAGATTTTGCTTTATGTGCATGTTTGAAATATAATAAACTATTATATTTCTTTCCACTTTAATGATGAAAAAAAGACCCTTTCATTAAAATAGCCATATTCTAACACATAGGGTCCCTGTTTTATGAGCTTAGGATTTAAAACTTCTCAACCCGGTTCCAATGAGCTATAACACTAAGATGCCCATAATACATTCCCAATAAAAGTGGCAACCTTAGCCGATTTAATTAAATAACAATCATAATTCACCCATTTTGCGAAAACAACTGAGGAAGCATCAGAATCAAAATCTGACAACACGAGTGATTCTGATGATGAAAGATGATGAACGAACCTAAAGGGGTGACTTATTAAAAATAGACGCTCCCTTCAAGAATCTTGGAGTCCAAACCGGAAGCCGGAAATAAAATCTGAGAGCATCATATAACTCCTCAATCATCCAAGCTTAGTAGAACCATATGTTGACTTACTATAAATAGTAAGTCTTTCAAAACAGGGCCAAAACCCACAACAAGGTCCCCTAATCACTAGTATTAGCCTACAAGGACCCAATGATAATCTAAATCCACTAACTTCAAATGCTCGCTCAAAATGGGGACATTACATCATCTGCCTGTAGAGAATTTGATCTACTAAATGAGAATCTGCTGCTGCTAACTTCAATTTATGAAGATTTGTTTCCATGGGAGATGACATAGATCTACAATTCATCATTACAAATCTCTTCAATATATCAAGGGTGTACTTCCCTTGATTCGGAATAATGCCATTTGATTTCTGTCAGACTTCTAATCCAAGGAAGTAGATAAGTCCTTTATGTCAAACTCTGAGGCTAGATCCTTCTTACATTGATCAATAAGGTGATCCTCTCCTGTAATCAACAAATCATCAACATATAATATCAATATTAACACATCGCCTTTGATTTTCTTGAAGTAGAGATTTGGGTCTGCATCATTTTTTGAGAAACTTAATCCCATGAGGTAACTGCCAATTCTTTCATACCAGGCTCTGGGAGCCTGCTTAAGTCCATACAGGGATTTCTTCAATTTACACACATGTGATTCTGCATTGTGGATCTTGAATCCTTCAGGTTGCTCTAAGTAGACCTCTTCTTCAATAGTCCCATTTAAGAATGCAGTTTTTAGTATTTACATTCATTTGATGGACTTTCCATCCTTTGGTTGCTGCAATGGCTAGGATTGCTCTGATTGAGGTATATCAAGCAATTGGTGCAAAAGTTTCTTCATAATCAATTCCCTCCTTTTGTGAAAAACCTCTGGCTACACATCTTGCTTTGTGTTTTTCTATACTACCATTTGCAACATGCTTGATTTAGAATAGCCACTTGGAAGAAACAACAAATTTCTCTTTTGGTCTAGGTACTATCTCCCATACATCATTTTTCAAGATGGATTGATACTCCTCTATCATGTCATCCTTCCATACTTGGTGCTGGAGAGCTTCTATAACATTAGCAGGTTCTGATTTGATGAATTCACTCATCAAATCTACATAACTAGAGAAGCTCTTAGGTCTTTTACTCTCTCTAAAAGTCCTTGACAGAGCTGCATAAGTCTTTGCTTCCTTTATTATCTTAGTAGCCCCGAGTGGTCTCTTCTTAGGATTTTCCAATGATGTGATTTGTTTTTCATTTCTATCTTCCTTAGGGTACTCCCTCTAAATCTTAGGGGCAGGATCCTCTTCTAGGTCTATGGGGGAAGTTTGAATTTCTAACTCAATAGAATTTCTAGCTCTTTTAAAAGCTATGTCTTCCTCAAAAATCACATCTCTTCTTAGTTCAATCTGTCTCTGACCAGACACATATATTCTATAAGCTTTTGAGGTTTCACTATAGCCTACACAAGTACCTTTTCTCCCATAAGGTCCTAGCTTATTTCATTTCTCTTTGGGAACATGAATGTAGATAGGACAACCAAATATCCTCAAGTGACTGATGTCTGGTTTTACACTAGTGAAGGCTTCTTCAAGAGTTTTGTCATCAATATGGGAGTGAGGACATCTGTTCTGTATGTAGACAACAGTACTAGAGACTTCTGTCCAAAGTGATGTTTCTATGTTTTGATCAAGTAACATTGCCCTAGCAACTTCTACAATGGTTCTATTTTTCCTTTTAGCAACCCCGTTTTGTTGAGGGTTGTGGGTACAATGAACTCTCTCTTAATCCCAACTTTTTTACAAAATTCTTTAAAATTATCTAATGTGTATTCTCTCCCATTATCTGTCCTTAATGTTTTAACTTTCCTCCCATAAGAGTTTTCTATAAGGGATTTGAATTTTTTTAAACCTTCTAAGGATCTCCTCAGATTCTTTACATTTGAGGAAATAGATCTAGGTCTTTCTAGAGATGTTATCAACAAAAATTACATAATGTAGGAAACCCCCTAGAGAAGGTACAGACATGGGTCCACATAAATCTGAGTGGACTAATTCTAATACATCATTTATTTTACTAGAAGTACTTTGGAAAGACCCTTTTGTGTTTTTCCCTAAGGCACACCCCTTGCATGCCCTTGAATGATATTGTTTGAGTTTGGGTAAGCCTGTGACTAGTTTTTCCATATAAGATAGGGCATGGAAATGGAGGTGTCCTAATCTCCTAGGCCATATTTCATTAGAGTCTGCAATTTCATGAATTAGGGCAAGATTTGGCTTAGTACATAATTTATATAGATATCCTTGTCTATAACCTATGGTTTGAGCCTTCTTAATAGTAGAGTTCTTTGGCCATGCCAACACTTTACTATCCATGAAGGTAACCCTATATCTATTGTCTTCAAGTACAGATATGGAAACCAAGTTCCTCTTGATACCTGGCACAAACAATACTCTAGTGAGTTGAATAGAGATACCAGACTTCAATTTGATGGTACATGTTCCAACACCTCTGACTGGATGTGTAGAGTCATCTCGAATTGTCACTTCCTCATCAGTTTCTTCTACCATGGAGTCTAAGAGTTCCCTGAACCTAGTGATGTGTCTTGATGAGCTACTATCTATAACCCAAGTGTTAGATTTATTTGATACTTGGTTTGAAAGTGCAGAGTAGAATACATATTTCTTGGATTCATGCTTTGTCTTAGACTTTCCTACTTTGACAAATGATGCTTGTTGCTTTGTTCTATCAGGACATCTGACTGCATAGTGCCCATACTAATCGCATCTGAAACATTGGATTTGTGAAACATCATTCTTGGATGAACCCTTCCCATGGTAGCTTTTCCTCTTCTTGAAGTGCTTCTTCTTTCCTTTCTTGTGAGAATTTGCATTCAAGACATGGAGATTGTCATCTACGTTCTTTTGATTGAATCCTTTCTTTGTCTGTCTCGATTCCTCTTGAAGGTAGTCTGATCTTAGTCGGTCAAACTTTGGAAATTCAGACCTTGCACTAATGCCTTGAAAAAATGTCTCCCAGGAATTTGGTAGACCATCTAAGGCAATAAGTGTTAGCTCCTTACTTTCAATCTGGTATCCAAGTGTTGATAGCTGATCCCTTAGTGCAGATATTCTCATAAAGTATGGGTCGATAGATTCTCCTTTTTTCATACTTATATGATTGATTTCTCTCTTTAGAGCCAAGGTCCTACTGGAATTAGACATGCCTCCTCATCGATGGCACTTAAATAGTATTACGAATACCGTTTTATGAACGGTCACTTACCATTAGTTAAGTGGTCACTAACATATGTTTAATATGCCGATAAGAAAGGTATTCAATGTATATGCAATGTAAGCAATGTTGATCGATCATTACTTTGTCGATAATGAAACCAATATGATTAATTCACGCAGATCGAAAGTCTTCTTTATTCGATCTTGATAATTAATAGTGAGGCGGTAAATTGATATATCTCATTGTTGGTTCTTTATCTGACAATGCTATAATTTCAACATATATTATTGAAATAGTGATAGAATTGATATTATAATATAATATATATTTAGTATAATAATTATGAATTATTGTTGATGTATGTAGCATCGGTCAGATAAATAAAACTGATTATATAATTATTATGAGAATTGATTTATTATATATACATATATATATTAATATATTTAATAATTGATATTATATATATATATATATATATATATATATATATATATATATATATATATATATATGAAGTTAATCTTTTGTTTATTCTTATAATGATTATATAATCAAATTAATAAATTAGATTAATGAATAGACATGTCCCATGAAGGGACATGTCTCTTCATGTCTTTACCATGTATATATATACAAGAGATCGATGCATTTGGAAAGTACATATTTTAACAGCAGTGCTATTACATTTGCAGCAATCTAGGAATTTAACATGGTATCAAAGCCAGACTGCAAATGTGAAAGAATAGAAATGGTATGGAGGGCATTGAAGAGAAGGGAATATGAAAGGGACTTCACCGAATGGCAATAGATAAATTATTGAGCCATTTTTCTCCAGCAGAGATTATGCAAACAATAATTTCTCAACAGGCTATCAGCATCTTTCAAAGCTTGATATTCTCCCAAGCCTGATTGAAGTATTAATGGGAGCATCGTGATAACCAGTTCAAATGTGATCTATCCCACCTGTGGCGTAAGTCTTTTGATTGGATTTCCATATCCAAAGATCCCCGATTCAAGAGAAGTAGTTCGATGAAGAAGAAACTCATCACTGACACAATGCTTGTGTATACCACTAAATGGAAAAGGGAATGAAGTTGGGCATTCAAGGGCTGGCTGTCATAGATCTTACCGGCTTTGGCAAAAGCTTGAAGATTTATGGAAGTCTACTGACTCCAAGAGAATGCATTTGCGCTCTTAGTAACAATTGAAGAGGACATTTTGAAATCCGACATCACAAAGGGATGTTTGTATTGTAAGAAGAAACACTGTTTAAGGAATATGCCTCTCGCGGCCGCTTGCAGATTACTCATCTCGGCCTTCAACCAATGATGAGCTGCATGAGAAGTCCAATCAAAACTAATTGGCATTGCAATCGATTCTTGTATCTGTACATTCTTTGTCAACCTAAACCATGAGTGAAACTCTAGTTTCTAATTTCATGGAATACTTGCTCACGACGTGAGCAGACTCTATGAAGCATTGAAGAACGTTATTGCCAGCATAGAAAGTATACTAAACACCATTCTTTCATATCATAGTAGAAATGAGTGTATTTAACCATTGAAGGGAATAGTAATCAGATAATTGTGATCCCAACAATATCCACATTAAGAGAGCATCCAGAGTGGGAATATTGGCGCTGCAGACATTGACCAGTTTAGCACAGAAAATCAGACTTGTCCTATGTTCATAATTGTTGAAAGAACGTGTGTGTAATGATCCAGAATCGTGAGGTGGCTCATTGTGTCTTCGGTTCTTGCAATAATGATAATGGTTATATTGATAACGGCTGTCTCCTCCTATTCCACCATGGATACATTTCAATGTTTGTGTAGCTCGCGATATGAGCCCCGTGGAAGAAAATAAAATTATTATTGATTGGCATATCTTGTCTCAGCATGTCTGCAAGAGATTATAATGAAATCCAGTGGAACATTTTCCTATTGCATATTCACAAAATTGGATATCGAAAGGGAGTTTGTCTGATAATGGCATGTATGAAATATCTCTAGGCATATGGGAAATGGTATTCTAAAGATAATCGTTACTACTGCTATGCCTTGAGTATCGAGTTGTTTGAATTTGTAATTGGATTGGCTGTGTAACCATTTTGATTGGTTGGCAATAGTTACAACTTCCTCATAACAACCCCAAAATTGTTGAATATAATGGAGATGTTATTTAAAGAGAAGGCAACGATGAAAGTTGTATGTGTTTTTGAGCCGTATGTGATATTGCTGAATCGAGGATAACGAGTTCATCATTCACAAACCACCTTATTTGAAGATCAAAAGGAGTATTGATAGTATCTTATTGGACGCAAAAGGTTTTTTTTGTTCTTATTAAGGGGTGTCAAACAAGTGGGAAAATATTTCTATTGATTGGAACTTTGGTATATGGCAGAAGCGATATAGTTTGGAGCATTTATATTGCAACAGATTGTCAGTAGAGTATATATTGCATGCTGACTTCAAATGTGAAGATATCGAACGCATAGAGGTGTGGTGGAAATGTCTTCGTGGGCCAATATGTAGATGTGATGCTGTGAATACTCAATATGTACGAAATATTGTTGTGAATCACTCGGAATAATATGAGCATAAGCGACAGTCATAGTAATGGATGCAAATAAGTCCAAACACTGTTACCTCATTCCTCTATGTCATGATGATATTGCCTCAGATCAGTTTGCCAGCAATATATCAATTGATGGGCACAAAGGAGAGACTTGCGAATGATTTCCCTTATGTGCAAACCTATAAAGTATTTAGTGAGAAATTAATGAGCAAGTTGGACATAGAACAAAGATTATTGTCCTGCCACCTTCTGACAAATTCAAGTGGAAGATTCCACTTTATCATCAATCTAGACGAAGGTTAACAGCTAGATCGAACATCTTTATTTGGCCATTTATGAGAAGGCAGCCACAAAATGTGATGGTTGACTCCCACGCTGACGAAGATGATTATGTGGCAACATTATATTTCAACTGACAAGCTGAGCATGGAGAGTGGGCCTGAATTCAAAGCAAAGTGCTTGCTCTTGCCAAAGACTTTGTGTTTCTCATGACTCAAGAGTTATAGAACTTATAAGCACACTATATGCTATAATGTTCAAAGTATACAAAAATGAAGGTTATTGTTTGAAGGGTGTGTATCTATGTTAGTAAGAGAAGTGAAGAATAGTCTTTAACTACATGAGATTAGTATTTTTAGTTCAATTTCTAAGTAAATTGTATTTCTAATCTCTCTTATTCTCTTATTCAATACGTACTATAAGAGTTATTTGCCTTGATATTTCTTTGAGGATGCTCTTGCAGGAAAAGAAGGATTGCTATCAGATTCAGAGGGAGTTTGACACTTTATCTATTAGAAGAAACCTTGGATGAGAAGTTCAGAAGGTTGATATCACATTCAGAAGAAGTCTGATGAACCATCAAAAGAAACCTTGGACGAGAAGGTCAGAAGGTTGATATCACATTCAGAAGAAGTCTGATGAACCATCAGAGGAAACCTTGGACGAGAAGGTCAAAAGGTTGATATCACATTCAAAAGAAGTCTGATGAACCATCAGAGGAAACCTTGGACGAGAAGGTTAAATGTTGATGTTACTACTCAAAGATTCAAAGGGAGTCAGTACAACATCTAGAGGATATGCCTTATTTTTTTTTCCAAGGATCTTGGTCATATTGATTCAGAGGGAGTAAACCATATCGAGATGGTTTCCCTAGTGACTAGGAAGCTATAAAAGGAAAAAGAATTACGATTAAAATGATGAAATTCCATGTATGTGAAGTAGAAGGCTTTTATGTAGATATTTAGGTCATGATATTTCTAGATAGATGGTTGGGAATTCAAGAAAAGAGCTTAATGCAAACTAAAGAACAAAGACACGACTTGCTCGCAAAAGGTTGATATTAGATTCAGAGGGAGTATGATAGTTCATCTAAAATAACCTTGGACAAGGAGGTTGTTACAAGACCTTAAAGGAAGCATCCAGAGGACTATGATCATGAGATTGAGTCTCATGTGTGCTGGCTGAAATGCCTTTATGCTATCTCCTACACTTGGGGTTCACCTAGAGTGATGCAAACTATATAAGAGATATAGTGCATAAGTATGCTATTCAAGGTACATTATCCCTACAGAACATATGGCTGATATTCTCACCAAGTTTCTTGCTAGAGGTAAGGTTGTGTACCTTAAAGATAAACTTGGCATGTTGGAGAATGAAGCCTTAGTTGAAAAGGAGTTTCAATATTTGTGATCTATTATCTTGTATGTTATTGCATTCTTCTCCTTGAGAGAGAAGTCTAAGGTGAAAGCCCTTGTTTCACCCTTTGGGATGAGCCATGATGGATCCACCCTCTGATATGAGTCAAGGTGGATTTCATGTGTGTGACTCAAGGACTTATGGGCCCTCCTGTGAACATTGGAGAAAGGTGACGACTTTTCGACAATGAACACTTGTATTTGATGTTACAAGGTGACGATCTTGTAACGAAGATTCGTTATGGTAGACAGTTATATGTCTATGCACAAACCATAATAGGGTTATATGTAAATGGAATGTAATGTTCCTATTTACTATATCCTTGTATCACGATCTGAGGTTATATGAAAATCAGGTATCACGATCAAAGGTGATTCCTCATATCAAGGTGGTATGAAAACTAGGTATCACGATCAAAAGTGATTCCTCATATCAAGGTGTTATGAAAACTAGGTATCACGATCAAAAGTGATTCCTCATATCAAGGTGGTATGAAAAACTAGGTATCTCGATCAAAGGTGATTCCTCATATCAAGGTGGTATGAAAATTAGGTGTCACAATCTAATGTGATTCCTCATATCAAGGTGATATGAAAATTAGGCATCAAAATTTAAAATGATTCCTCACATCACAAGGTAAAGTGATGTATATAAAATCATCATTTACATATTGATTTTATAGTTTCACAAATGTGGTGATCTAAGGAAAATTATCTTCCCTAGCTAAGAGGGAGTGTTGATGTATGTAGCATCGGTCAGATAAATAAAACTGATTATATAATTATTATGAGAATTGATTTATTATATATACATATATATATTAATATATTTAATAATTGATATTATTTGTGTATATATATATATATATATATGAAGTTAATCTTTTGTTTATTCTTATAATGATTATATAATCAAATTAATAAATTAGATTAATGAATAGACATGTGACATGAAGGGACATGTTTCTTTATGTCTTTACCATGTATATATATACAAGAGATTGATGCATTTGGAAAGTACATATTTTAACAGCAGTGCTATTACATTTGCAGCGATCTAGGAATTTAACAATTATAAATAAATAACTAGTCGACTTAATAGACGACAAATTGAGTACCCGATGCAAATAATGGACTGCGATCCCCTTCCTCAATACTGTTGCCATGAACATCGATCAAAGTCTTAACAGCGACGAACTATGGATCATGCTAAAATCAATTTATCATAGACGAAGTATCGTGCATAGTTTCGAGGGCTAACAATGGTATTGGCAAAACCTACAACACAATAGGTATATACTTCCTTAATTGATCACAATGATATATCCAGCATTACATGTAGTCAACGTAACCAAATACAATTTCCTAAGCGCTTAACTCCTACTGAAAATCAGAAACTATTGAGAGGACAAGTGATGATTCACATTGAAATATTATGCAGCGATTATATTAAGGAATTGATCTCTTTGATATTTAGTGATTACATTGTCGCCATGAACATCAATCAAAGTCTTAACAGTGACGAAATATGGATCATGCTAAAATCAATTTATCATAGACGAAGTATCGTGCATAGTTTCGAGGGCTAACAATGGTATTGGCAAAACCTACAACGCAACAGGTATATACTTCCTTAATCGACCACAATGATATATCCGGTATTCCATGTAGTCAACGTAACCAAATACAATTTCCTAAGCGCTTTAACTCCTATGGAAAATCATAAACTATTGAGAGGACAAGTGATGATTCACACTGAAATATTATGCAGCGATTATATTAAGGAATCAATCTCTTTGATATTTAGTGATTACATTAGTTTTAGTGCTCATCATTATCAGTGGACATGGAAGAGGATGTAATTACAGTTCGATAAGGAGCATTGAGAAACATAGAGTATGGTGCGATTACTAACAATGGCACCGATTAAGAATAATGATAAGCATGATAGTTAATACCAGCAATTCAGTAAGGCTATAAAGCAAGTAGAACAATAACAATTAGCAGCGATTAATATACATGTAGAAGAAATAAAAAATCAATTATGGATAGGTGTGATGAGAATAATAAGCCTGTTTGCATAAATTATGAAAAGAAGTGATTTAAGGAAAAGATGTGTCTTTCAAGTTAGAAGACGTAACTATTTGGGTTTCAAGATATAAAATGAGAATTGATTTCAAATACATAATTGGAACCCTTTATCACTTATCCATAGTCGGGTCTTCTCTTTATATATTCTTATTTGGCTATTAGCAGTGACAAGCACATCAAGTCAAGATCAAGGGCAGCACCATTGGTTGCATCAGAAACATCATACTAGTTACAAGATCATGACTCTATACTTGAAATAGCAACTATATCACTATAACCAATATTATCATATTAGACATTGCATGAATCAAGGGATGCTATAAGTGATATTGGCATATGTTTTGTTGTGTACAATAAAATATAATATCAGCATAGCAATTTGCTATAAGAAACTATACTACGTGATCATCTCACATATTCAAGTTGCCATATCAGATACAACAAAGATCAAGTTGCACTAAGTGCAGATACATTGTAAAGTCAATTCACCTAAGCATCCATCTACTTGTGTGAATAAGAGATAGTCGTGGTATTGATATTAATCATCATTCGTGAAATAACATATCATTTTCTTCACATTATCAATTACATAAGGTAATAGTGGTATCGCATGTTGTAATTCATAGTTCAAGCTTAATTGTCCCAAAATCTCAAAAAAAAATTCTAAAAGGGGACATTACATTGTGTGATCAAGTGAAGCAACCCCAAGGTTTACAATGAGAACATGTGACTCTATGTTGGACACAACTCAGTTTTATGATGTGATATGCTAGTAATCACCCGGGGCTTAACGCTATTCATTCATGGAAATCTATCAACTTCTCAAATGACGAATGATTTTGCACTATGAGTGCTTCAACTAATCCTAACAATGACTTTGAAATAAAATGCAAAAGGAGATTGGGTTTAGAAATCTAAGCTTACTCTACCAATGCAAGAGACTATTAATGATTTGATGAAAACCAAACCAATCCTTGTG
This sequence comes from Chamaecyparis obtusa, assembly GCA_027943335.1. NCBI lineage: Eukaryota > Viridiplantae > Streptophyta > Pinopsida > Cupressales > Cupressaceae > Chamaecyparis > Chamaecyparis obtusa. Next base: position 1,705,259 of record BSBK01002199.1, on the reverse strand, counting down.
TCACCAACTTAAACAACTATGCAAAGGAAGGTGTTATCTTCTGAGAGTGCGTGGATGATTTTCAATTGCTTATACACATCAAAACCATAAAACATACAAATCAATGAGCATGGAGCAATTGAAGTTAAGTGCTTTGCAATGAGTTTAGGCTAACCTTGCACTGTGACTTGCAAAACAAGTAGCAAAAGGTAAGAACATAAGGTTTTATCATAAATCAACAACAATTTCTTTCAATCAACTACTCAACATAAACAAATTCTAACTAAGTGAGAAATATGAAACGCTAACACTTAAAATAACATAAGTCTTCACCAAGCTTCAATGAGTTTCCAACTATTTTGGCAACAATTTCACAAAAAGTCTTTTCTTTACAAATGAAATGAGCAAGCCTTATATAGAGGCCTCAAGTACAACCAACAACCTAGATTGATCCAAAGATCAACGACCAAGATAATTCAAAGCAACCCTAAATAGGGTTAGGTATAACTACTGTCTACAAATATCAAATGCTAGCCAATGAGAAAATTACATTGCTTTGAAATACATATCTTTTTGAGGATGAACCAATGAGAAAATTCATTGTGGTAATTCAGTAAATACTTTCCACATGTCTATTAGTGGAAGAATTTGATTAGATGAACTTGGACATGTCAAGTTGGAATCACTTGATTGGTTGAAGATGATTGAGCACCACCTCAACATTCTTATCTTGTAAACTTCATTATTTTACACAATGAAGAGATATCTCTTGATACTTAACATCTTCAAGCCTTTGACTGATTATGATGGCTTGTATTCCCAAATTGCTTCATCTTCGTAAACTTTCTTTATCCTCTTTGTTTTGGAAATCTTCTCCTTGAATTGTTCTTGAAATTGTTTTTGATATCTTGTGTAATGTCCCGACCTTGGCGAACTTCCTTGCTCTAGAAATGTACTGTGTAATATTCAATGTGCAGCAATGTCGTGTCCATACAGTAATTGTTCCCAGAGTGGCAAGCAGAGGTGGTGTACGGTAGCAAGATTTGACCGTACGGTGGGGAAGAACATAGGCCGCACGTAGGAAGTTGTACGGTGGATTGATGATTGAGGCCGTATGGTTTAGTGGACCGTACAGTGTTGCAGCCCGAGGTTGTACGGTGGATTGATGACTGAGGCTGTACGGTTTAGTGGACCGTATGGTGTTGCAGCCTGAGGCCGTACGACTTGGAAGGCCATACGGTGTTGCAGCTTGAGGTCGTACAACTGGGAGGAGGCTGTACAATGTTGCCTCAAGCTGTACGGCTGGGGGGAGGCCGTACGGTTTGTGCCTGGGGCCATACGGCTGGGAGGAGGCCGTACGATATGTGTTTGTCCAGTCCTCGAAGCACACAATTCAAATTGTTTTGTCCTTCGGGGTGGTTTAATGAAATTATACCAATGTTGCACGAGATACACTAGATCGATGAATGCCAGTTACCAATGATATTATTGTAGGATTCAATAATGATAGCACAAGAACAAATGCTAGGTAGATGGTCGCCAAAACACTAGCAATGCCAGAAGTAATTCAAATTTAATAATAATAGTGCTATAGACACCAAAACAATGAATGACAAGTATCCACAATACCACAAGTTGTATTAATGCCAAAGATGTATACAAAGATGGTGTTTCAGATTTGCCAAATCCGAAACAAACAAACAAAACAGATTTGGCGCACAGTGAAATATCAGAGTGATATTCCCGACGACAGACTAGGGTGGCTATGAACCACCGAAACTGCAATAAACCAAATAGGGAGGAGGAACTTTCACCTCCGAAATGGCAGCCAGCAGAATCCCAACAAGAATTTGCAAATACAAATAAAATATCAAATCTCAACATGAAAAATACATCCTACACGCCGGTCATAAATACCCCTTCGGAGAAACTCCTGAGGGTTTACAAAAGAATGCTTGCCATGCCCAGAGTCACCAGGATCCCAATGAAACCAAAAATCAAACTCATCGATGCTCAAATCCCAAGCCAAGTGCGGACATTGGTAGTAATATCCGTTGAAAACTCTGTGCTTCTTTTGGACCATGTGCACATAGTTGGATTTAGTTGGGATGAGTAAATCGTCATCAAGCTTTTACTGCGTCACTCTAATATAAATATTGCCATGCCCTTCACCAGGTTCCCAACAACGCCAACCCATGAAATCTTTCACACCCTCATGTTCAACAATCTCTTCTAGTATGGGCACAGACACGGACGCTGACGCCGACAACATTGTAATGTTTTGAAGGTGATCTCTGCCCGGAGGTAATTTTGTTAGACGTTCGGAAGGCAATCTCGGTCCGAAGGGAATCTCGATCTAAAGGCAATCTCGACTCGAACGGGATCTCGACCCGACGACAATCTCGGTCTGAAGGGGATATCGACCTGAAGGGGATCTCGAACCGAAGGCAATCTCGGTCCGAAGGGGATCTTGATCCGAAGGCAATATCAGCCTGAAGGGGATCTCGACCCGAAGACAATCTCGGCTTGAAGGGAATCTCAATCCGAAGGCAATCTCTATCTAAAGGGGATCTCGACCCGAAGGCAATCCCGACCCAAAGGGAATCTCGATCCGAAGGCAATCTCTGCTCGAAGGAGATCTCGACCCGAAGGCAATCTCGGCCCGAAGGGAATCTCGATCCAAAGGCAAGGGGATCTCGGTCCAAAGGGGATCTCAATCTGAAAGAAATCTCGGCGGCGAACAAAGCCTTGGCGATAGACAGGGCCTTGACGACGAACAGTGTCTCGGTGACAAACACAACCTCGGCGGTGGATAGAGTCTTTGTGGTGATGACAACGGAGAGAACCTCGACGATGGATAGAGCCTTGACGACGAACACAGCCACGGCAACTGACACAGCCTCGACGGCGGATAGAGTCTCGATACCGACCACAACGGAGAGAAACTTGGTAGCGGACAAAACCTTGGCGAAAGACAGGCCCTGGTCGGCGGATAGAGCCTCGGCGACAGACACAACCTTGGCGGCGGATAGAGTCTTGACGGTGACGGCGAGGGACAAGGCCTCAGTGACAGACAGGGTTTTGGCGACAGATAGAGCCTTGGTGACAGACACAGCCTCGGCGACGGACACAGCCTCGGCGATGGACACACTCTCGGCGATGGATAGAGCCTCGGCGGTAGACAGAGCCTCGATGACGGACATAGCCTCAACAACGGACACAACCTCAATGACAAAAACAACCTCGATGACGGACACAGCCCCGGCAACGGACACAATCTCGGTGGCGGATAGAGCCTCGGTGATGGACAAAGCCTTGACAACGGACACAACCTCAGCGACGGAATAGCCTCGGCGACAGACAAGGCTTCGGCAACGGACAAAGCCTTGGCAACAAACACAGTCTCGGCGGCAAACATAGGCTTGACGGAAGATAGAGTCTCGACAGTAGATAGAGCCGTGGTGACAGACACAGCCTCGACGACGGACATAGCCTTGGCGATGGACACAGTCTTGATGATAGACAAGGCCTCGACAGCGGACAGAGTCTTAGCGACGACGTGTCGTAGAGAACATTGGCGGCGGACATAGCCTCAGTGGCAGACAGGGCCTCGTGTAAAGCATCACCTTTATCGCCGTCATCTACTTTCTCCCACTTGTGCAAATGAGATATTAGTTTTTCTTCACAATGCTTGATTACATTATTGACCAATCTACACGTTGCCATAGACGGGACACATTCTAGATTACGAACAACCCACAACATAGATATTATAGTTGGGATATTTCATCCATCTCTTCAATGCATGAAATCATAAGGCTCTCCATAGCAACCGAAACCTTACTATCATGACATTCCTTGATTGTGACCAAGAAGTGATGAAACATATCATGGATCAAGTCTTGCAACTCTAGATCTAAGAGGAGGTTACTTACTTTGACATTTGCACAATTCTCCAATACTGTAGATCTCCTGCCAAAAGGGTCACCACTGAAGTCATCAAGACTTTGAAAGCTGTCAACATATGGTTCTCTAGGAGCCCAGATTCTCAAAATCTCACTAAGACATGCTGCAGCTGCCAACTTTATTTCCTTGTCATGGTGTCTCAAAAGCCTGGGTTGACTTAAGGCATCCTTAATTGGAGAAAGGATCCTCTGTATAAATCTTGAAGGTAATTGGTCCACCTTACACAAACATACTTCCAATATATCTAATGGAAGATCAATACCCTCGCTGAGCTCTTTGCCAATCCTTTCTAGTGCCTTCAACCACCACTGTCCATCACTGTTGGGCGCCATAGTGTGATCCAAATCCCAAAATCTCTCAATCATCCCAACAGGCTGGCAAGATCACCAGCTCTGATACCACTGTAATGTCCCGACCCTGGCGAACTTCCTTGCTCTAGAAATGTACCGTGTAATATTCAATATGCAGCAATGTCATGTCTGTACGGTAATTGTTCCTGGAGTGGCAAGCAGAGGTGGCGTACGGTAGCAATATTTGACTGTATGGTGGGGAAGAACACAGGCCGCACATAGGAAGCTGTACAGTGGATTGTTGACTGAGGCTGTACGGTTTAGTGGACCGTACGGTGTTGTAGCCCGAGGCCATACGACTTGGAAGGCCGTACGGTGTTGCAGCCTGAGGCCGTACGGGTGGGAGGAGGCCGTACGGTGTTGTTGCCTGAGGCCATACGGCTGGGGGGAGGCTGTATGGTGTTGTTGCCTAAGGTTGTACGACTGGGAGGAGGCCGTACGGTATGTGTTTGTCCAGTCCTCGAAGCATACAGTTCTAATTGTTTTGTCCTTCGGGGTGGTTTAACGAAGTTATACCAATGTTGCGCAAGATACACTAGATCGATGAATGCCAGTTACCAATGATATTATTGTAGTATTCAATAATGATAGCACAAGAACAAATGCCAGGTAGATGGTTGCCAAAACACCAGTGACGCCAGAAGTAATTCAGATTTAATAATAATAGTGCTATAGACACTAGAACAATGAATGGCAAGTATCCACAATACCACAAGTTGTATTAATACCGAAGATGTATACAAAGATGGTGTTTCAGATTTGCCAAATCCGAAACAAACAAACACAACAGATTTGGCGCAGAGTGAAATATCAGAGTGATATTCCCGATGGTAGACTAGGGTGGCTGTGAACCACCGAAACTGCAATAAACCAAATAGGGAGGATCTTTCACCTCCGAAATGGCAGCCAGTAGAATCCCAACAAGAATTCGCAAATACAAATAAAATATCAAATCTCAACATGAAAAATACATCCTACACGCCGGTCATAAATACCCCTTCGGAGAAACTCCCGAGGGTTTACAAAAGAATGCCGACACGGCAAACACCTACGGACAATAATAATAAAAATGGGCCCCCTTTTATTAATTAAAGGTCCATTTATAATATTATTTAAATTCTGGGACCAATAATTAATAAAAAATAATTTATTAAAAATGGGGACATTACATCTTGATCTTCTTGAAGTGATTGGATCCTTCATGTTGATGGGTACTTTTTGTTGATGTTGGATTTCCGACGGAAATTCAAGATTATGATAATCTTCTTCATTTGTAGAACTTGTTCATTCTACTTGCTCTTTGAATTCCTCTTGTCCTTGAACTCAAACTTTGTCTGTCCCTCATGACGACTTGATCTTGAAATGGTTCTTCGTTAAAGCTTGATCCTTGAACTCCCCCTTCTTTAATCTTTCCTCTTGTCATGATGTTGAACTCCTTGATCATCATCATGTACTAGTCCCTGCAAAACAAGATAAAGTACTTGTGTTAAGTTTATGAAGTAAATTTGCAAAAACTTGAAACATTTTCATGATGATACATCCTTCCAAAGCACACGATTTTAACTCTCTATCCGTGATTGCAAAATCAAACTTAAGTGATCTTGATTTTATTAATACTTTTCACACCCATATACATGATGTCTTGCAGATTTTTGCACCTTCAGCCAAGGAATTTTGCACATGAATGCTGAGAAATGGTATTTAAATCTGGAAAATTCTCTCCTCTTGAAGGAAATTTTGAAGTTTGCTAGGGTTTGTTGATGAATTTGCCCTTCAGTTCTGGAATAAATTCGCAGCTCTGCCTTTAAGCTGATTTTCATGATAAAATCTCCCTCAAATTTTGAGTTTTATCACCTTTATTACTGGGAATTACCTTTTGATTTTCTGATTTTCGCACTTGAATCTGCCTTCAGTTTGCCTTGATTGCTCAACTTTGATGTCTTGTTTTCTGATTTGGGAATTTGCCTTAATTTCTCTGATTTTCGCACCTCCTTTGCTGGGAATTCAGTGCTTGAAGTCTGCGTCTGTCACCAAATTCACCTTCAAGTGATCAGATCTGGAAGTTATTACTTGGAGAAATGTTCACTTATCTTTTCAAAATTGTCCCTTAATGGATCAAATCGCTGGTGTTGATTGCTCTGCTCTGCAAGTATCGATTTGTGTTTGAGTTGTATTTGAAATTATTCCATTTGATCTTCCTATTTAGCCTCCAAAATGTGTGACTGAAGTGTTGGGTTTATCCCTTAAAGAGGCCGACTTGACTTGCATTTATGTTCAAAATTGCCACACCAAGGTGGCTGATCTGATTTGGTGAATCTGATTTTTGCATTGATCTTCATGTTTTTTCCTTGTATCGATCTTAATGGTGATTTTTCCCCTTATTTTGACCTTCATGATTAGTAATTGTTATTTATTTTTCTCCACCTTGGAGTGGAAATTCGAAAGTGATCATGAAGGCTCGACTTCATGAATAATGAGGTTTCGTGGTTGACTATGAATTCCCAGTCTTTAATCCTATTTTGCTTTACAAATTTTCTCTTGGAGTGGAAAATCGACCCCTACCATGAAGGCTTGACTTCACGAAGGGTGGACCATGAATTTTCATTTTCAAAGGGTAGAATTTTGTGGTTGACCAATGAAATTACGTTCTTCACTTCACACCTTGAAACAAAAATGCATCACTCAACTTCCTAATCATGACAACCTTTTGGCATCCTTTTGCAATTCCCACAATAAAACTTTCACAATTTCGCTCCCAATATCCAATTTTCACAATCACATTATTTCAACTTCATGTTTCCTTCCAACCTTGGCAAGACTTCTGAACAACTTAGGAGACTAAGAGACCAAAACTATTGCCAAGCCAGATTGAACTAACAAACACCTATGATAAACTAAGCTAACACTAAGCCACTAAGTGAAAAAAAGAGGGTATCCCCATTTGCAATGGGGTGTGTGTATTTACAAAACAACAAACATCCTCCCCAATAGTTTTGTTTAACCAATCTTTGAGTTTATCATATACAAGCCAAATAGAGTGAGCAAGAGAGGGCATCCTTGTTTTATCCCAATATCATTACCAAAGCATTTCGACATACCTTCTTTAGTTCTGATTTTAGTACTAACCTGCTCATAAAGTCTATGCATTGCTGCTCTAAGCTCATTTGGAATCTTGAGTTCCTCCATTCTTTTCCAAACTTTGTCTTTGGGCATAGTGTCAAAGGCTTTTTTGAAATCTACAAAACAACAAAAGGCTTCTCTACCTTGGAGGTCCCAAACTTTGTCAATAAGGTGCCTAAGAGTGATATAGTGGTTGATGGTAGAGTGTCTCAGTCTAAAACTAGCCTGCCCTTTTGTTCTTTTTTCTTCGTTTTCTGCCCGATTTCTGATTCTGTGCTCTATCATGCCCCCAAATAGCTTACCAAGAAGTTGATTGACCATAATAATATGGTAGTTAGAAGGGTTATTAAGGTCTCTACTCTTGTGGAGAGGGATAACCACACTATTGGTCCATTCTATCGAAAAACCGCTTTGAGTGACTCTATTGATAATTTTTTGAATGTGAGGAGTGAGCAGCTCCATTCCCCACTTTAAGAATTCAGCCTATAGTCCATCAATGTCTCGTGCTTTATTACTTGCTAAGCTCTTTATACCTTGTTTGGCATCTTCCACCAAGAAGAGTTTGGTTGGAGTGTTAATTTATGGAGGACTACTTTTATCTTGTATCTGCTCATAGAGGAGCTTTGCATAGTCTAAATTCTAACCATTGAACATCCGTGACATTGTTTTCTCCTTTGCTAAAGTTATCTCCAAAATTGTTTGGAATTGTGTTTACCAAAGAAATTAGTTCTTTTCTTCTTGAGATGACATAGCTTTCCTTTTAGATTTTATTAACTTCTCATAGATTCTATTGTTTTCTTTGTCTGATTTATTCTCTTTGACTGTTCTTTTTGCAGCCTTCCAATCTTCATCATACCACCGGTTAGATGGAAAAGTGTTGTTAACTCCCTTCTTAGGCTGAGACCTTTTGCACATTTTAAGAGCTTTGTGAATTAAAGGAACTAGCAGGCTGCTGCAGACGTAGTGGTTAGTTTCCTAGCTTCCTTGCATGAGATGTAATCTTTTGCTATTTGAAGGTGATGATCCAAAGAAGCAACAAGTAACTCTTGATTTTCCTGATTCACAATGATTTTTCCTTATGGATGCTCTTTCTTAAGCAAGAGACCGTTCTCTCTTTTATGAGGATTGTTATGGCGGACTCCAAATTTAACAAAGAGTGGCATGTGATCTGATTTCAACTCAAAAGGGAAGGTCCCAATATTAAATGTAGCACTCTAGAAATAGAATCTTGAGTGCACAAACATAATCCACTACACTTAGCCCGTTATGTTTGACAAGTAGTACCTCCAGATCGTGGCCAACTTTTTATTCCATTACAAAAAACTAATCCATACAAGCTACAAATACCTGGAAGCTTTGCTCCAAAATGTGACAATCCCCTGCTTTTCTTTGTTAAAATATGTTCGTTCGTGTTTAATAAAACGACATATTATATATACATATATATAATGAAATACAATATATATATTAAATTGAAGATATAATATATATATTTGATATATTAAATAATCATAATATATATATATATATATATATATATATTACGTAATACATATAATATATAATATTGAATCGGTTTTAATATAACTGTCAAAGTATGTTGACTGTCATAAGTGGTATTAATTGTATTATCTGCCGTAAGTATAAAGTCACGATATCTATCGTGACTGGCATATGTGGCAGTCACGATAATATCGTGACTGTTCACATATGACAGTCACGATAGTATAATGACTGTCGTAACTTTAGTGCAGTCAGTTTAAATTAAAAGTTAGTTTAATTAAAACAACAGTCGTGACTTATATTATGATAAGTCATGACTTTTAATTCCTGCCACCTTTTCGGTTCAATATAAATATTAAATATATGTTGTGGGATCAATCAATCACAACGGCAATTGTTTCCCACAGCATCTTAGTATTCTTAAGCATCTTCAGATCTAAATTTCTTAACATTCTTGAGAAGCCATTTCCCAAACATAGTCCCTGTTTTTCTCTAGCCATAACGGATTGTTGTCTCCTCCTTTCTCACTGTCCTTGCATTAAAATCACCCACCAAAACTATCTCTCCCAACGTGCTAAAGATATATATGTTTTATTTTAATGGTGCATATGTAAAATCATTATCAGTTCCTCTTTTTGTAGAAATTTGAGATTTTGGGGCGAAGTAACATGCATCCAACCAAATTGTGACCTCATTATCTGCCATAGTTGGAAAACTTGGACTTGGCAAAAACTCGCCAAGGCCTGAAAAAAAAACTTGGGAAAAGCTCGGCCAGTTTTTGGAAAAACTCGGCAAAAAACTTGGGAACTTAAAAAACAGCTTAAATTTAATTAGAAATGCATTTTTTTTTGCAAAATTCAATGAGAAGATGCATCCAATGAGTTAATTAATGAGAACACAATAGAAACAAGCTGAGTTTAGATATATATAAACGCAAAGTGGGTACAAAATCGCATTCTCATTAAATTAGTTCTCTGTAAAGACAGTAGCCCTTGTTAAATGAAAAGTTGGAATGATGCAAAAAAAGTAGTTGGCTTCAATTTTAATTTAAGAAAAATTAAAAATTAAGATTTTATTCATTGCTCGAGTTACGTGTATTCTTAATAGAAATTGTGCCATTGGATTATAAAGCCTTTCATTTTGTAGATGGTCTGCAACATAATATTAAACTGGCAGCATTTTCACCTAACCTATAACTGAAATTAGTAGTTAGACATGCATCTCAAATAGAGTGGACAGTTTACAAAGTGAAAGTCCTTTTATGCAAAGAAAAGTGTAATGTCCCCAAGTAAGTTCAACTAGTTTATGCATAAATGGGACTATGTTTTAATATACTTGAATTGAGTTGTTTAGATTATGTTAACTTAATCCAGGTTATAAATAAAAATAACAATTGTATATGAAAACTATATGTAAATTGAGAAGTTCATGCTGTTCTTGTTATTACTCCAGTCTAGGAGAATGATGACGATGTAAGCGGTTGCTTCGACACCAAACTCAATGGTTTCCATCAAGGTTTTATAGATCCAAGCCCTTAAGCCTTTCTTGGACTTGTTCGCAAGGCACTCGTGGTCGCTGATCCCTACCTACCTTGGAAATGACCGATTGGCTGGATTTACACAGGCCTCTCCCTGAATACATCTCTGCACTTCTCTGTCAGACTTAATAATAAGTCATATATATTCAATTATAATATAAGGCTTGTTATCATTGTTTTGTAAATTCATTAAGAGACATAACCGTAAGATATCTACACATACCAATCATATATATATATATATATATATATTGAATATGTGTATGCATAAATGATTTACTGATCGTAGTTGCAGGTTCCTTAACAGACCCGATATAGGTTGCTATATATATATATATTATAGGGATTGGGCTCTTCTCTTTATGACTTGCTTAACTGATAATGGATTACAAAGATATCTATATATATCTCTGTATGACTGTAGAAGAAACCGTGTTTTTTTATACATACTCTGTATTATTTCAGAAGATTAATCTTCAATTCTCTTATTTCCAATATTCCTGTTCGATATTATTGCTGAGTGTATCAAGTATATTCATCAATTATTAACAAGAGTTCCCAAGCTTCAACACATACAAAATATATGTAGCACACTATGTCTTGTCTTATCACTTACAACACTGGCGATAGAGAAGACTGTTTCTTAATTCTTTATCTTCCTATTTCCTGTGGGGTTTCTTTTCAATATAAATCTTCAATCCCTCTTCCTCCGATCAGACTGATGTTTTATATTCCTTCGTATATGGGATGCGTCCCTTGCTATAGTCTTCCATCGTGTCTTGTCTGAACTGACACCACTAATCTGACTGTATTAATGTCTGTTTACGTGGATGGCGTTAATGTGGGGAGTCGACGGTCTGTAGTACCGTCGACTATAACAATAGTCTTTATAATATATCGTGGCAATATCCTTGCCTACGTGGACTAAGCTATAGTCTATGAGAGTCAAGCTCCACTGCAAGCACATAATGTCTATTAATTAATTTACTTATTACGTAGAATAATTATTAGCTTTGTTAATTAATAATTACTTATGCGCGATATATATAATGCTGAGATATGACTGATATAAATTAATACTTATATAATTATTATTTATTATTTATTTGATGTTTAATTTAATTGTAATTTAATATTAAATTTTATATCTGGAAGGGGATATCACAAAAAGACTTTACAAGGTCATTTAGAAGATAAAGTACGCCTAAATGATGAGTGGCTTTTCAAGTGTTCCATCTAGAATAGAATAGTTGATAGGAGTAGACTACAATGATGACAATATGATGTCAGGTATAACTCTATCATTGGAGAGACTTGAGAGTATATGTGTAGAGGCTTTGAATGTGATTAAAATGAATGCTATCAATGTAAACATAGTTTTGCAAATATGAAATAGAGGCATATGCATTCCCAAAATAGGTTGTATGTGCAAATCTTAGTGGTCAAAACAAGTGGTATCAATGGGCCAACTATTTCTCATTAGAAAATAAAATGAAGTGTGCCATTTTTTGAGTTTAAATGCTGAACAGAAAATGCGGGCGAGTTTTTTAAACAACTCGCTGAGTTTTTGGGAAAAACTCTCTGATTAACGGGTGTGTTTTTACTAAAAGCTCTATGAGTTTTTCCTGCATTTTTTTCTCTGAATAACTCACGATCTCTAAAAACTCGGCGATTAATCGGCAAGTTTGCCATCTATGTTATCTTCTATTTTCAACCATATAAGTTGTTTATTTAATACCTCCACACAAATCTTTGATTAAGATTGCAATCTCGCCATGACCTTTACCTGTTTCAGACCCTTCATTACAGATTGAAATTTTATTGTCAAAATCCAAAACTTTGCAACCATCATGTGTTTCTGATAGAATAATGATGTCTTTCCCTTCTGCTATGGGCCCCAACCCTAGTCCTCTCCTGTATAGGAATCTTCTACGATTCCAACTTACGATATAAAGATACTCCCATGGAGCCACACATCCATGTTTCTTGTGTGAAGGCCTATTGCTGATTTGGGCTTTACCATTTTCAGCCAAGTCCATTTTCCTTCTTCTCTTTCTGTTTTTACTTTCTTCCATTCTTCTCTTGCTGATTTGACGAGAAAAAGATTCCAATTCACACACGTCTATACAAGTGGGGAAGGAAAGAGGGGCTTGTTTGGAGAGAGCAAAACTGAGCTGACAAATAAGCTTTGTCATTACATTAAAGAGGAAAGGAGTAGACAATCAATTTGTTCAGCATAGTACATGTTGCAAACGAAAGTTCTGTCTACCTTGGCCCCAATCTTTTGGTATGAACAAACCCAATATCAATTTTTGGATTGTGTGCAAGAAAATCCTAATATATTTGTCTTCCATTGTGTCATGTCCCCCACTTAGCCAGTCTGCATATATGTTGTCGTTAGCCCGTTCTTTCATGGTCCCGAGGGCTAACCAGGACTTCAAAAGGGATCCTGAGGTTATTTGGCCTAGTCAAATTTAATTACAAGCCAAATGGAGTTCGTTTGTTGGGTTTTGGGGAGGATTTACTATTTTTAGTAAGCCAACAGGGGATGCAGTGCCTTGGATTTTCAGTGACAGGATGTGATGCGTTTTGTTGAGCTCTTTCCGATGAGCTATCATATGTGGGATTCCGAGTTCATTTGGTATATTATTTTAATGTTTGAAGTTATAACGATAAAGTGACTATTTAATTTAAATATTATAATGTTTCATAAAGTCACTTTATAAAAATCAAGTTCCCCCTTTTAAAGGACATACATGGGCATTCATAAGGGAAAAAGGTAACATTAAAGCTCATGTTTTATCCCACATTGGCATGACAGAAGCGTAGAACTAGTAAGGAAGGATTAAAAGAGAGAGGATAGCTCTCATTTGGCATGCTTGAAGATTGAATGAAATTGGGAAACTGTGGAGATTATTTCTCTTGGGCTTGGAGGACGCAAACCCTCTACGCTTTCAATCTTGACGCCATTGAAAGATATGGTCTTGAGATTTTATATTGTAGTTGCAAGTTCCTGTAGCAGCGTGAGTACTGTAGCAGTGCGGTACTGTAGCAGTCCGAATCACTGTAGCGCGGTACTGTAGCAGCGGGTTACTGTAGCAACAAGTTCCTGTAGCAGTCCGAATCACTGTAGCGCGGTACTGTAGCAGCGGGTTACTGTAGCAACAAGTTCCTGTAGTAGTCTGAATTACTGTAGCAGTCCGGAAACATTGTAGCTGTGAGTTACTGTAGCAATTTTCAGAACTATTAACACTGTTGTAGCTGCAATGGGTATGGACCATCATTGAACTCTATAGTTGATATAATGTGTTGAGTTTAATAAGATATGTTAGATATGGTAGTTGTAATTTTCTAATAATCTGAAACAAGAAATAAATGAACGGTCATTGTTATTAGCTGCATATGGTTTCATGTTGCCTTCTACTGATATCTCATACGAAATACAACAATCTTGAGGACTATTAAACAACATCAATTTGGAAAAAACATAAGAAGGACAGTTGCAGGCCAACTGTTTGACAAAATGACAGGAAGAAACAGACTCTAGAATTACAGAACTAGGCAGCATATTACACATTGCTAGTGCTTTCTTGATAAGTTATCAAGCCAAACTCTTCTACAAGTCTAAGCCTGTAGAAGATTTATTCAATTTCATACATGTGCACACACACACACGGTTCGTTGTTTGGATAATGGTTCATTAAGATGATCAAGATGTGTAAAATAATTTGAGTTGGTAAAACAAAATTTTGCTCCATATTTAAAGGACAATGTAATTACAATGCATTTCCATGTTTTATATTTTAGTCCTAGCTACTGTTTGTAACTTAATGGCTTTAAATATTCTGAAACACTGGTTATATTTATTTTCATATGTTGAATTTTTATGTGGTTTTTAAATTCTTGGGTGCTATTTTTGTGAAAACTACTTCTTATATTCATTTTGTAAGGCATAAATTGTTTTCTTAAGAGTCCAATAATGTTGATCTATTACACTGCAATGTGTTTTCTAAACGCTTGTTGTTTGTAATCATTCATCATAGAATATAATTTTTATGTAACCATTTGAAAGTTACTGAAAAGGAGCTTTTGTCTTTGCTCTATTTATAATTAAATGATAATTCAAATCATATCATGTAATTACAATTAGGTTACTAATGTATCTGTTATGTCTGCAACTAAAGGATATGCAAATTATTCAGCGTGCCTATAGATGTCTTGGCAATGGCTACTTGACACAATATAATGAGTTACGTTGCTTTATTACTAAAGTTCTAATGAATTTTTGGAGTTGTGTATCAAATCCTATTTCTTTAATGGTTAATTGCAGATAGGGAGGAAATCTACAAAGAGAGAAACTGTGATACCTAGTCCAGATTATCGAATACCCATCGTATTAACAGGTCAGGTTCTTTAGAAGTTCTTGCCAAATATAATTAAAACATCAAGAATCTTTTCTTTTCTTGTTTAATTAACTTATTGCAGAACTTTTTTTGACCCAGAAATCAAAGCATGCAATACAATAGGAAAATTAAACAGGGAACCATGATAGTCCTATTCAAGTGTTTTGCATGCAAGTCAAAAAACTAACTTACAATACAGAATGTTTCTTGACAATTTGTCTCATTCTCATCCTCCATTTTTCTAAATCCTCCCTACCATTCCACTTCATTCTGGATTTCTAAAATTTCTACTCAACATGCTTTGAAAATCTTATTCTTTCTTCATACAATACACACTTGATTTAACAGTTACTACAGCCTGGTCTAAGGCATTGACAATGCATTAACAAAAGCAGATTTTGTTCCTTATAAGAATCGCTCACCAGTGATTTTTCCTCCAATAAAACAGTAAACTTGGTAACAAAGTGTTATCAGGTTCAGAGATAACACTTCCGGATTTAATTGTGGAGTTGTTTTTGGCATCAATGTTTGTGATCACACTCTGTGATCCTTCATTAGCGTCAACATTTTGGATCACAAGTTCTTCCTCACCCTGATGAAGACTCAAATAGTGTGATCCAAAATGGTAATACTAAAAATAACTATGCAGTTAAATCCTGAAGCATGTAATATACACCCTTTTTTTGTTTTGTTTCAGAGAAGTAGAGAGAAATGCAGAAATAGATGTTGCAATAATGATATAATCTTATTTGCAGCAATGTATTAAAGCAAAATAACTTTTCAAACACAATATTCAGGAAAACCGACAACCAACAATATTTTTTTAGATTTATTTTAAGAACCGGTTTACAATATATCATCAAAATAAGAACTACCCAGATCGTCAAAATACATTACAATGCCGTTTGTCACACCCATTACATCTGGAGTATACAATACTGATTTTTGCACTAGAGATCAGCAAATTGGAATCTCCAGTCTTGGATGCCACAGCTTGAAAATGCCTCCTTTGTCAATGTTTTGAATACTATTTCACAAATATGCCTCAGGTGACCAATATTAGCAGCAACAATCACACCAAATGACGGGATGTCAAGCTCCCGCTCCTGCAAACATCAAACTAGGACCCTATGACTTGTCTAGGAAGAGCCATCCAGCAAAGAGGAATGAAATCTGCAATAAGAACTCTTCCAAAACCTCTCCAATCAAGATCCTCAAAATTTCTGTGAATATGTATTGCTGAAAACTGAAGATGCAAAGCAAACAATGAAACCCAACTGTGATTCCTGAGTGAAATCACCAATAAATCCTCTAGGTTAGATCTTTCACTAATGAAGAGAATGCTCTCCGCAAGGATTTTCATCCTCACAAAGAAAATGATTGAACAAGTTAAATCTGGGATGTACTGTTCTCCAAAATCAATCCAACATATTGAAAAATGAGTTCTAACTCTCTATTTATGCTTTTCCAAAAGCCCATGGCCCCCCTTTAGGGTTGCACTTTTTAATTTAATTTAAAATCACATTATGACTCCCAATATTGGTGCCCACTTGTGAAAGTTCACTTTATTTAATATTTGAAATACACTTTATAACTCCCTGGGTGCCCACATAGTTATTATATTAAATAAAATAGCACTAAAGTTAAATCTTTAATTTAACTTTAATTATTTAATGTTATATAAATTAAATGCTACGGATCACATTAACTGCCAAGATATAAACATTGAATGCATTTACCAGCATTCCCAATATAGAAATACTGCCAACTAACCAAGTCCGTGTTTGGACTATGACTTACTAAAATTTAAAAATAATAAAAACAAACAAATTGCCTGAATCCACTCCAGAAAAGGTCACAATGCAACTTTCAACTGACTGAGCTCAAATGCAACACCTGTCATTGCCAAATAAACTAGATTGAATGGTCATCATGAGCTCCCTAACCCTAACTCATTACTTAAAGGAACTTGTTGAATAGGCTGGCAGTCTCCAAATTGATAGTGCTTAGGAAGGGGACATTACAAAGCACTATCTCTAACTATAATGGTCTATGGAAATATCATGTCTCGTATAAATGAAGTTCAGCTCATTAAAGGTTTTTGCTTACGTTGGCTGGGTCGTCATGGATGAAGATGAAATATGCAGATGTTTACATGGTTAAAATAAGAATGGAGGTTTGGTTGAATGATGGTAATAGTTAAATAGCACATGGCCAATTAAGTTATTACTCATAGACATACCACATTGTTTTCCTGTTTTAAAGCATGAAGCTTCTCTATGATTTTGGATTATTTGGTATCTATTCAGATGCAACCAACTTTGATCTGAATTATGGTTGAAACTTAGGGGATGATACACTAGCTATAGATATTAATGTTTTATAACACATAAATTGAGCCATACTGAAAGAACTGAAATAGCTAAACAATAAGATTTTATCTCAAAAGAGACACTATACAAAGAGGGTAATCTCTATGGAAGAGATCAAAGTATTGAACTCCAATTTCTTTGTTTGAATCTACCTATTAAAAGTAGTAAATAAAAGGTGCTATGCGAGAACTGAAGAATCATCCCTCTTGTGGGTGATATGTCCTTTGTGGAAGCAGAAATAAAGTATTGGATAATGAAAAATGACATGGAAATTGAAATTGACAGTTAGAGTAGGGTTATTTTGGTGGCACCACTTTGTAAAATCCCAGAGAGTTTCTATGTAAAATTCTTCGCTAGACAATCAGAAATGAAATAATGGGTTTGCTTTACAAGTTTATCAAATAATACACTGATTGGAAATAATACAATTAGAGAAAATTGATTCACTGTCGGAGTTCGATAGCATGACTGAAAGCAACAGTTTGACAGTCCCAACTAGTGCTGAGAGGGGAGGGGTGAATCAGCACTTATAAAACTTCTTTTCTATACTTAAAACCGTAAGCAAAACAGATTCAAGCATAAAAGTAGCATCAAGCAATCAATCCACAAAGTGACACCAGATTTATCACGTGGAAACCCAAATCGGGTGAAAACCACGGTGTGAGGAGACCTCACAAATTCTGCAGTCTTCTGAAGTGCGTCCTGTTAGGAGCCTTCCCTGTCAAAGGATTACAACGCACTATTAGATGCGACCCGGTTAAAAGATTTGATACAATAAGGCCGGTTAGTGCCTGCCTGGTTAGAGGATTTAAAACCCCTGAAAAGATGTCACTCAGTTAAGGGATTTAATACAAGGGACCTTTTAATGTCCACTCAAAATACTGGGATTTAACTATTGTAATTGTTAGAAAACAATAGAATGATTGACCTTTTACAAATGACTTTACATAGCCTGATAAGATCTCTGTTATACTCAACTAAGAAGCATCACCGGTCGTTGTTGGTATGTTCTCCTTTACTGTTGTGCTCCTCTGCACTCTTCTTTCTTTTCTTCTCTTTTCTATTCACCTTAGTTTTTTTAGCGTACAGGTTCACTCTTTGCTTTGGCAGAATGAGGGCAACTTATATTCTTGATAGGCAAAAGAATATATAGAGTCCTTGCCCTAATTGCATGAGAAGCGCAATTAGGGCAAGGACTCTATATATTCTTTTGCCTATCAAGAATATAGGTTGCCCTCATTCTGCCAAAGCAAAGAGTGAACTTGTACGCTGAAGAAACTAAGGTGAATAGAAAAGAGAAGAAAAGAAAGAAGAGTGCAGAGGAGCACAACAGTAAAGGAGAACATACCAACAACGACCGGTGATGCTTCTTAGTTGAGTATTACAGAGATCTTATCAGGCTATGTAAAGCCATTTGTAAAAGGTCAATCATTCAATCATTCTCTTTTCTATTCACCTTAGTTTCTTCAGCGTACAGGTTCACTCTTTGCTTTGGCAGAATGAGGGCAACCTATATTCTTGATAGGCAAAATAATATATAGTCCTTGCCCTAATTGCGCTTCTCATGCACGACCTGTTTATAGATCTCCTTTAGATTCATCACCCAGTGGAGTATTAGTTCATTGAGGAAACATCCGATGCATGCTCTTGCTTTATCTACTTTATGAAGAAAACAATAGATGCGTGTCAAACACCTTTCCTTTGCATGAGACAACTCCATGTTTTAAAGCCACAAATTCCGGCTTTATAACCTTCAAACGCGCCTTGCATCGATCATCATGTTAACTCAAAGTCTTCCGGATTTAGTGCAATAAATCCTGGTCAAGGAGTTGTTTAACAGATAGTTGACTATGACTTCCCCGGTTTATCCTACCATAACAAAGTTTTCACTTGATGGGTTAAGATCCTTATGTTGTGAATTGGTAAGAACTTTGACCTATCACCTTTCCTTCCTCTGCTTACCGGTTGCACCCTTTCCTCGATTGCGTAGTCAACACCGGTCGTATTCGTTCCTCAGTTGAATCCTTTCCTTGGTTGCCGATGCACTTTGCTTAGCGACCAGTTTCTCTTGATGAGAAAATATAGTCTCTTCTTTCTTGCATAGTGTCACCGGTTGCCAAACTAGTCTCTTTACATACAGATCCACCACTGGTGTTCACCTTAGATCTTTAGACCTTAGAGTGAGATGTCAAACACCTCTTTCGTCTTTCCTCTTTTGCCAATAAATGACAATACTTAATTGCCATGTACTGGTAGTAAGCTTACCGGTTACCATCTCTTAATGCCAACAGAGTTATTATTCCCTTCATAATCAATTACAATACGGTGTGGGTCAATAATAAAATTTGTGCACTTGTGTATTTGGATAATACCAGTTGATGCCTCACGTACTTTCTATGACATAAATGTTCATCCAGACAAGAGTCTTGTCCCTCCTCTGACGTTGAAAAGACCCAATGCTCAGATTCCCTGTAGTATGTTGACATATTTAAGTTGTCATTGGTTAAGTTTTAGGCAAACATCAATCCCACCGATAAACTGGTAGACCACTCATACTACTTAATAGGCACTGGTAGATCTAACAGAGTATATATACCGGTAGATCAAACAGAGTGTCTACAACCAGTCTATAGAACATATAGGGGATGCATGAACAACCGGGTATAAGATTGATACCGGTTGACTGCATGTTCATCCGCACCGGATTATGCAGAGCTGTCTAAGTTAAAACCGGATTATACGGAGCATTCACCGTTTAGAATTGGAGTTAGATTTTTAATAGGAGTTAGTTTTATTTCTATGTGGATGTTTCAAGGTAAACTCAAGATCATTTCGCAAAGCTTTTTTTGCTGCATGATTTATGGGTGAGTTTACAGCTTGGTGGTACTATGAGTTGAGCTTTTATTAAGATTAATTTCTTATAAATATAGGTCATAGGACACAAAAGAAGTGTTGTTGAATATACTGAGCAGGAGAAAGATATCTTCTGAAAGAAGCTACAGTCACAAGAGGTGAAAGGCAGAGAGGTTCAATAGCCAAGGAGAGTAGAAGGGTTAACAGGTATGATCTAATCAAACAGAAAGTGTCCATTCAGATCATTGCTTTTACATTGTTAAAGCATATTCAAAATCCTTCTATCAGGGTGAACCCTAATAGGTTCGTTGTATAAATCCCTTAACCAGGTAACATCTTAATTGGTGTTTAAAGTCCTTTCACAAGACGACTCCTAATAGGGGCAAGATCTTAATAGGTCTTCTACCAAACTCCTTTACTGGGTAGCACTCTTACGAGTGCTTTGTAAGCTCTTAACATGGCATCTTTATTATTGCAGTAGTGAAGTTGTAAGCTCTATCTCACCGTGGTTTTTTTCTTCTAACTGAGGGTTTCCACGTACATATGTTGTGTTGATCTGAGTATTTCTATTTCTGTTTATGAATGATTAATTATATTCTGTTTATACTAAAAGAATATATATACAAGGTTTAATTAAAGATAGAAATAGTATTTACTGATTCACCCCCCCCTCAGTAACTAGTTAGGAATAACAATTGGTATCAGAGCCTTCTGGTTCTCAAAGATATAAAGCTTAACCGGTTGAGTAAAAGATCATGGAGGGTTACAGGTATTAGAAGCAGCTTGAGGAAGCCAATGACATCATTGCCTCTCTTGAGAATAGGCTAAGAAGATCCCTTGCTAAAAGAAAGGAGTTGGATCTGCAGTTGAGTGAGAGCAATGAAACGATTGAGGAACTCTCTGGGCAAAGTGGATCAAACGAAGCTAAGGAGGCAGTCTTTGAACTTATGGAGAAGAATCAGATCCTAACCGATCAGATCTCCAACCTGAAAAAGGGAGCAGGAGGATAATGCTCTAGGATTGATTGAATTAATTGAGAAAAAGAGGAAAGCTGAAGATGAATGAAACACTACTGTGAAATCACTAACAGCCTCTGAGAGACCAAGAAATCTGGCAGAAGAAGCAGTAAGAGAAAGTGATCTTGTCGTTCCGCAACTTCAAGAAGACATGCAGATAGTCACTCAAGAAAATGCCAACATGCAAAAGAATTGGCATGATAAAGATGATGCATGCAAGAGGTTGACAATTGAGTTGTATCGACTGAAGGAACAAATGAAGGCTCTTGAAGAAAGAAATGAAACACTCAAAAGATACAATGAAAGCTCAGTAAAGCTGGATGAGCAACTGAAGGCTCAAAGAAAGCACAAAGATCCCATAGGACTTGGGTTCACTAGTCAAAACACTAAGGAAACCGGTGAGTCATCTGGAGGCAAGAAGGATAAGAAGAAACCGTTAGAACAAACAGGTAAAAAGTTCTTCAATACTTCTTGCAATCACTGTGGCAAACTGGGACATAGAACAAGTGACTGCAGAAATGTACTGGTAAAGCCTACTAACAGTTACTGCAAAAACTATTACAAGTATGGCCACAAGACCACTAAATGTAGGTCTCATCCCACAAGTGTGTCCAGTGGAAGCTTCAAGGGCTATTGCTACTCATGCATCAAGTTTGGACACATGGCTGAAGAATGCAGATCCAAAACAATGGCATTCAAATCCCCACCAAGACCGATATTTTCTAAAAGGAATGAGAACCGGAGCACAACCAATTGTGCTAACTGTGCCATGCATAGCCATAATGACTCTTGGTGTCATTCACCCAAGAAAAGAAGGGTAAACCCATGGAAGGAAACCAGGATAGTCTGTTACACCTGCAACAAAGTTGGACATTTGGCCAAAGAGTGTAGAAACCAGCTAGGGAACAAAAGAAGAGGATCGGTCATACCGGTGAATAAGACCTTGTCTCCCAATCAAAAGGACAAGGGAAAAGAGACCGAGAAAGAAGTGAAGAAGATTTGGTTCATGAAGGAATCAAAGAACTCCACTAAGGAGAAGACAGAGGGAAGATCCTCATCTGCTGATGGTGATATCTCTTCAACAAACATAGCCTAAAAGGCTTAGAGGGAACCGATAGCCCGTCTACTGTTCCCGGTAGGACTGGCGAGCAATCAACTCACTCAGTCAGCATGTGAAACCAGACAGGTAAGAGATGTCTTCTCAACCGAGGTTTGATCAACAGGTAAAAGACTTGAAAACCAGTTGACGAAAAAAGAAAGAAAGATTAGGTAAGGTAATTAATGCTGTAGCCGTTAACAAATAGTTACCGTTAGACCCTAAATCTATATAAAGGAAGGAGGATTACTCATATCACTTTACTTTGCAATTTGTGATTTATGATTTTTTATGCTTGAGTAATTTTCTCGTGCTTTGATTCAAGATCACTGTTAAGTCATTTTCCTAAGGACGATCAAGTGATTTTTGAGTAAACCGGTCGATAGCAATGGCATGATCATCTTCTATTTTCAAATTGATCAAAGGAAATCTTGTTGACCGACCTGTTTACGATATTATGGCAGAACAAAACAAGGAGAACGACATGTTTGGTGCACTATCATCTGTGCCAAATGGAGTTATCATGACTGAAGATGTCACAACCTTTATTCATGCTAAGTAAGATGAACTGGGTGAAACCTTCATCCAGAGCGAGTACCTCTCGCTGTGCAAAGACAAAAGGCTTCAGGATAAATACGCGAAGCTGGTGTCTTCAGGACTAATAAACCGAGTCTGCTATCCAACCGTGTTTCGACCGGATTGGATACGACTGGTTCTCAGTCGCGTGCACAAGCTTGGTTTCTGGCTTGCAAAAGGTGCATGCACTCAAATCACTAAGGAGGACCTGCATAGAGTGACCGGGTACAACAACAAAGGGGAAGCCCTCTCCCTCATAACCATCTCCAATGTCCTTGTCACTAAATTGACAAAATTAAAATCTGATAGTTGGCTGATGACCGTTAATGATATTGAAGATGAGGTAGTTCGGTTTGTATCTGCAGTGATAGGTTATAAAATTTATCAATTAAGCAACCTGAATAGTGTGCTAGGAGGAGCCATTCATGCCGCTCACCGGATTATGCACGACAACGTGCAATATGATCTTTGCGCTATGCTTTGAGGGCAGATTTTTGAGAATTTAAAGCTCGGTGTTGTGAAGTTCCTGAAGTACGAAACCCTACTGGTATGTCTATTCTTCTATTATCAGAATTACTTTCCAAGAATAGGCAAGGTGACATGGGAAACCGATAAATCAGTTATGATTCAGATTAGTGATATGGCCAACAAATTGGGAAACCAGTTTAGTAAAATTATGATTGATTATTTTGAGGCATTCCAACTGAGGATGCACGTCAGGGAAAGGATTCCCTCAACTATCGTTGAACCTTACAAAGATGAGGTGAGTTTCCTAGTAACCACCGATCACAACATCATTGAGGTTGTAGAACCAAAAACTGAGTACGCACCGGAGCTCGGTTATGAGATCTCCTCTAAGACAGCCAAGGCATATGTAGATGCCTTACAAGAGGGTGACCTAAATCTCTTTGCATACCGGTTCGGAACATATGAGGAGATAATGGAAAATCTGAAGAAGTCTTCAATGAAAGAACCCAAAAAGGTATATGTGAAGAGGACTGCTACACCAAAGAAGAAATCGGTAACAGAAGAACCAAAAGCTCAAAGGAAGAGAGCACAACAAGCGCCCAGCGCTCAAGGGGAAGAATAGGAAGAAACAGAAATAGAGGATACAACTCCTCTAATCAGAAAGAGAAAATTTGGTAAACCGGTGAAAGAGGATGCACCGAGAAGAAGAAAACCTACAATTGATGAATATGTGAAAGGGTTAGTTGATACAGGTGGTATGGCATCAGTTGGAAGGGGGTATGAACTGGCTAATGAAGAAGATAGGAGAAAAATAGAAGCCGTAGTTCTTTGTATTCATAAGTTCAATCTTACTCCTGCCGAACTTCATAAAGTTGTCCCTGAGGATCTCCAAGAGATTCTTGAAGCAAGATGGAAAGCTTCAATAGAAAGAGAAAAGGAGCTAAGAATTAGGGCTCTGTTTGAAGTTCAAAATCATTTAACTCTAGACGAAGCAACTCATCAAGCAGAATTGCACAAGCAAAATTTCTTGATAAGAAAGAGAATAAGTCAAATGCTTGTTGGAGAAGTTGACAAGGTGCACAAAGAAGGTATTGCAACATGGACGAAGCTTCTTCAGAACCAACAACAGGCAGAAGAAGCATGCCAGAAGAACACTGAGCCACTGGTCAAAGATACCGGTAAAAGAAAGGGAATTCTGGGAGCCGAGGCTCAAGTCAAAGAAAAGGTATCTATTGAATTGGTCATCGTCAATATCACTGACAATAAAGGTGGCGATCTGGCTCCACCAACCATACTGGTATCTCCAGAAAAAGGTAAGGCTCGTACAATGACTGTTAATGATATTGTAGATGAAGTCATGGATTTTGGCGAAGTAGCCAATGCGGCTAAGTGGTTTAGTGTGTTAGGAGAGGAAGATAAACAAGTGATAATAGTGGCTTTGTTGGAAACCTTCTTAGATTTTAACAGAAGTCCAAGAGACTATAGGTCTAAATTTCCTCCTAAACTGAATACTAGACTTATGAACAAGTGGAGAACCGGTCTAGGCTCCAACAATAAGATTATTAAGGAGACATTGTCACAAGTACAACTTGGTCTTAGTGAAGATACTATTAAACTTCTGATGGAGGAAGTATCAATGAATTTGGATACTAGGAATAGGGTTGCCAAGATAGTAAATGGTTATGAAAAGGAAGTCTATCAAGAGACACTAGATTTCTGGCAACAATATGACTTTAGTGTTCTCAAGACAACAAGTCCACAGAAAGACCCTGAGATAGTACAAGAACCACTGGTTCAATTCATTGCTCGTGAAGAACCAACAACCGGTGAGCAGGAAGTTCCTAAGGAACAGTTCACATCCAGTGAACAATTGAATCTGGGTGAATAAGTTCTACCAGAGGAACAACTATTGGGAGAGTCATTGATCAAGATGACTATTGACAATACAACAGGTGAAGAAGAAATTGCTGAGTGAGCTACATACAGCTGAGGAGCAGCACACAGAGCCACCACCAGAACAGGAAGCTCCACAGGAAGAGCAATTACATCCGGAAGAGGAAGTCCACCCGGAGGAAGAAGTGCAACTGGGAGAAGGCAATCAAGAACAATAGAATAAACAGGAACAAGAAGTACCTACCAACATTGAACATGAAAAGTCTGTGGAAGAGCAACCAGAGCAAGAAAAAAGTTAGAGGGAACCGGTCGATGTTCCAAGCTCATCCTCATCTAAGAGGAAGCTAACCTTTGCAACTGAGTCAGAAGCCAAGAAAAGCAAAGTTAGCGACACTGTGGTTGACATAAGCAAGATGTCAACTAGACAACTTAAGGAGTTCACTAAGAGGAAGCAGGACATGGTCTTCACTAGCATCAGAAACATCTTGTACAACTTTGTACCGGATGCAAATATTGATGAAGAAGAACCTGTGATTGATCAATTGGAGATTCTGGCACAAGCAATTGGAGAAGATATCACCGATCCAGAAACAGTTGCCATTGATCATTATGAGAAGAAGAGAATAGAAATTCTCCATAAACAGGTTGAAGAGATAAAAGTTACAGTATCTACCAACACAAAGGTGCTTCATCAACAGACAGGTTGCAAGAAGTCTAATGACAAGGACTTCAAACTTCGATATTTTTGTTCAAGATATCACAGAGAAGTCATCTAAGACTTTAGAAGATATAAGAGTTCTTTCTTCCCAATTTGATATAAAGAACTCCTCTGCAACAGAGTACAACAGACAGATGACCAGTCTTTCTCTAATTTTGAGAAAAGCAATAGAAGAGAAGACAAAGAGAATCCAAGATCTCATTGGATTCCAATTATTTTTGGCCCCAACATTTGATTTAATGCAACAGACTGCAACAGAGGCCGAAAATTTGATCAAGGAACCGGACTACAAGACTGTAGAAGACATGGAGAATATAATTGTATCGCTGCAAGCAACACAAAAAAATCTGGAACATGTCACCGGTCAGTGGAATCCTTTTCTTCACACACCGAAGAACATTTACAAGGATATCTTTACTAAGTTACAAATATAATCCAGAGATATAAACCCTTTGTCCTTGTTGTGAGGTTTTTACAACATCGCCGCATCCATGGGGACCCCCTAAACTCCGACCCTTCAAACTTAGTCAGTTTGGCCTTGCCCAGTCTTCAAATTTTGATGGCCTGTTTGATCTAGTGGGTGCAATCCAATGTGTTTGAAAGTGCATTTGAATTGAATTGAAAATTGTGATGTGGGTTTGAATTGAGGATCTTAGCGATATGATGACTTTGAATGGAAGATTTTGATGTTGGTTTGAAATGAGGGATGAACTTGAAATTTGCTTGGTTATTTGAAAATGACTCGTGGCCCTTTCAAATTCTTGGCGTTTTGGCAATTGTAATGGTTGGATTTCAATTTTTTTTTTTTAAGGTGAGGAGATTTGTTGAATTGCCAAATTCTTGTAATTTTCGAAATAATCTTTGGGCTTGTATGTTTCAAATTTTCATTTGAATTTTGATTTTTTTTGGATTGCAAATTTTGATTGGCCAATTTATTTTTTGAATTGCCATGGTGATGATTTTTATTAGTGATGGATTTAATGCTAAGTTCGAAATTCTTATTTGGGCAAATGATGTTTAAAATTTCTAGAATCTGAATGGCAATTCAAATTGATTGATTATTGGTGGCCAATTTCAAAATTTTATTTGATAATCAATCCTATTTTCTAAATCTTATGAAATCTGGACTAAATCCTTAATTTTCATATTTATGGACTTCTTTGCTATTTTCGAAAATTGCCATTGGTGAGATATTTGATCTTTTCAATTCAAAATCTTATTGTACATTGAATGTTGTATCTGGAAAAATCAAAATTCTAAATGTCTTGGATCTATTTTCGGCCCTGCCCTTATTGTTTTGGATTGACATTAAATGATTTCATTTTGCAAAAATAAAAAATTGCATTAAAATGGTTGGATCGGTCTTCATTAGGCATTTTTTTGAAATCATTAATTGAATGTTTGTATTTCAAAATTTCAAGAATTTGTTTAGCCCCTGCCAAGTCGTCCCTCAAGTATGCATTGGGTATTAAAATTTTTTTTTGCATTGCCAAAATCGAAATCTAATAAGTATTAATGCAAGTCGTCCCCCATATTTGCACTTGCATTTAATATTTCTTTTTATTTTGGGTGTAGGGTCGGCCTTGTAGGAAGGGATTGGATTGCTTATAAAAGGAGGATCACGCCATTTCATTTCCACAATTCAAACACAACTTTCTCTGTGCTGCAAATAGCGAATTTTCAAGGCAGTGACAGCGAGTTTCTCATTAGCATTTTGAAGCATTTTGAAGACAATTCATTTGGTGATTGGCGGCCAGCTTTGGAGGCACTGTTTTGAGTCAGTTGAGGCGAATTTGAAGGATAGTTTAAGACCTTGGTGAGCAGTTCAGACCTGGGCATGAACTTCCACGAGTTTGAAGACCATTTTGAGAGTTTGTGATGCATGTTCAGACCTGATGCGAACTACACCAGACCTGGTTATGAATTTTTGCAAGATTGAAGAACATTTCAAGGGTTAAGGAAGGCCCTTTTTAGGTCTGATTTGATCTATACCAGACCTGGGCATGTATTTAATCCATTTTCAAGGCATTTTGGAGGCTTCTTGAGGCATATTGTGAAGAAGAACGAAGTAGTATTTGATTGGATATCATTGGAGGCTTATTTTCATCAAGTTTGGTGCCCGTATTGGAAAAAATTGAAGACTTTTTCATACCATTTTTTTCAGATCCGAAAATTGGATTGGTGAGATAAGAGGCTTGTGGATTTGATATAATCAGATTTGTGATAGAGGAGTTTATTGATAGTAATTCATAGTGAGTTGAAGAAAGAGGAGATTCTCTTGTGGACTTAGAAGATTTTGGAGATCAAGCCAAGGCAATTGCATAGACAAAGGACTCCTAGCTTTGTACTTGGGTGAGTGGCCTATCTTTTCCTCTCTCTTTAATTGCTTTCATTTCATTGGTGCTAGTGCTAGGTGTTGAAAACTAATTTCAAGAGTAGAGCTAGAAGTTTGGATATTAAGTTGATTACTCGATTGTCTTGATTGACTTTTTTTCCCAAAGTTCTTGCTTGCATTTCATCATTGCATTTCATCTTAGGAGGAAGATTTGGAGTGATAAGTGTAGCCCATCTTAAGGTAACAACGAGGAGTGATAAGTGTAGTATTCCACCCCTAGGCGAAGATTGGAGTGATAAGTGTAGTCCATCTTAAGGCAAAGGTGGGGAGTGATAAGTGTAGATTGCACTATTGCATTTCATTTTAGGGAGAAGATTGGAGTGATAAGTGTAGTCCATCTTAAGGTAACGGCGGGGAGTGATAAGTGTAGTATTCCACCCCTAGGCGAAGATTGGAGTGATAAGTGTAGTTTCACCAGCATTGTAGAAAAGGCGGGGAGTGATAAGTGTTTAGGATGGCTGATGTTAATGCAAGCAAGCGACCCAAAGGAATTAATGCTGAAATAGGAGACAAGGAAGTCATGTACCCAATTCCAACTTGCGCTCAAAATTGAAATACGTTGGAGACACCAACATTGGTACCTTTGATATGATTCAATTAAGAGAGAGGTTGAGAGACAGCTAGTCCCCTGTGGCAAAGAGGATCAAATAGTATGGATTTGTGCAAGGAAGTGTTCAGTCTACCCCAGCAGCAGACATGATACGACAGAATTGGTTACATCAAGTCATCAAGGCTCACAAAGTCAGATTGCAAATCGGAGTGCAGCGCCTTCATCATGCTTCTCAGTCAAATTCCGGGCTCTACTAAAGGTACACAGTTTGATCCTTGGATGTTTTATTTTATTGAAGAGATTGAGAATGGTTAAGGAAAATTGATTGGATTAGGATCATTAGCATGAATTTAGAGTTGCAACTTAAAGAGTACAAAATCGGGGGCAAATCTACATGGGGTCCTACTTCTTCAATTCGAATGCAAGACTACTAGTGATGCTTTGCCAGTCGAACCAAATCCAATTGGGGAGATGCACTGCATCACTATGGTTGAGGCAAGAGCTTATGCCAAGGGGTGAAAGGTTGAGGGAGCCTACGAATGTGGAAGCAGTTGATGAACTTAATGATTATTTCAAATCAAGTAGTAGGTGGATTGTGGGACAATCAAGAAGGTATGGCGAAGACGGGTGCCCCTAAGGCCCAATGGTATTAAAACAAAGATGCATGCATGCAAATCGAATTCAAGTAGGAAGGTTGGAAAACCAGGAGAGTTAAAATGGCAAAGTATTGAAGTAAAGAGGAAAGTGATTGAAAGGTTGAGAGGGTCAAGTTTGATTTCAAGGCGGTGGCTAAGAGCAAGGCTCTTAAATTGCACAAGGTTCACATCCAGGCAAGCCACCAAGGTCAAGGCAAGATTACCCCAAGTGCATGGAGACCTTAATCTTTCGAGGTCAGGACATCAAGTACAAGCAAGTTCAAGTGGTGGTGAGAAAATTTCTAAGGACAAGCTCAAGCATACAAGGCTTCATCTCATCTCAAGGATTAATGAACTTTATAAGACAAGGTTGATGAGGTGGCAATTTCATGTGCATGCAATCAAATCATGCCAAGTGTCCTATGTTCTCATTGGTTGACAGATTATTGTAATTTTTTCATTGGCCCACAAAGTTGGTGCCCTCATGTAATTGGTTGAAAGATGGTAACCCTAATTAGGGTTTGTAAGGTTTAATCTTGGCCCTTGATTTTGCCTCTTAATCTTGGCCACTCGTAATTTTGAGCCTCTATATAAGGCCATTTGTACTCATTTGTAAAGAGAGTTATGTTGGAGAATTGTTGCCAAAATACTATCAAAATTGTTCTCTATTCATTGTTGTGCCTTGCATGGTGGATATACATGATCATTTTGGTGTATTGCATGTTTCTTGTCATCTCTCAAATTAAAGTAGGATTTCATTTCAAAGTTGTTAAAGTAAGGATAGAAGTAGATGGCTAGTTGTATGGTGATATTGGTGAATGTTTGATAGGGATCTATTTACTAGGCCACTAGCACCTTAGCGGCTTGTTGAGGAGCCTTGTGTGGTAATCTAGTCTCATTCCCCTTGAATCATTGCATCTATGGAGGTAGAGCCGCTGGCAAGCTTTCATTAGGTTGATCCCCGTCCATTTGCCAATCTTTCCATTCCTTAGGAGTAGTAGCAAAGCAAGAAGTGGTTTAGTAGTGAGAAGTTGGAGAAATAAAGTTGAAAGTGGTAAAAAGGAAGAAAGCTAATTGAGTATACATTACAAATCATATCGTCATCATAGCGAGAATTTGACATCCTTGAAGTGAACAATGTAAGCCCGCCGAAGTGATTACCAGCAAATCACATCATTATAACTGAGTTAGTATCCACAGGTGTAAGGAACCTTGGAGTATCCTCGTATACTTTTCAAGAGAGGGTTGAGTGTTTGGGATGCTGTATCAAGTATTCAATTGCTATATGTTATGTAGTGGTACAAAACTCACATCAACAGTCCTATGGAGGCAAAAAGGGGAAGAAGATCAGATTAGGATGGAGTGATCAGAATATCCTCAGGACAGACGGACGGACTAGAAGAAGATTAGAAAAAGAAGGTCAGAATATAGTGTAGATTCAACTCCAGAGCAGAAGCACAAGCACAGGGGAAGTCTACACGATAGGGAATTAAAAATGAAGTTTTGCCACCAATGCCAAAAGGGAAGATTGTTGACATATTTAAGTTGTCATTGGTTAAGTTTTAGGCAAACATCAATCCCACCAATAAACCGTTAGACCAGTCATACTACTTAATAGGCACTGGTAGATCTAATAGAGTATATATACCGGTAGATCAAATAGAGTGTCTACAACCGGTTTATAGAACATACAAGGGATGCATGAACAACCGAGTATAAGATTGATACTGGTTAACTGCATGTTCATCCGCACCGGATTATGCGGAGCTGTCTGAGTTAAAATCGGATTATACGGAGCATTTACCGTTTAGAACTGGAGTTAGCTTTTTAATAGGAGTTAGTTTTATTTCTACGTGGATGTATCAAGGTAAACTCAAGATCATTTCGCAAAGCTTTTTTTGCTGCATGATTTATGGGTGAGTTTACAGCTTGGCGGTACTATGAGTTGAGCTTTTATTAAGATTAATTTCTTATAAATACAGGTCATAGGACACAAAAGAATTGTTGTTGAATATACAGAGTAGGAGAAAGATATCTTCTAAGAGAAGCTACGGTCACAAGAGGTGAAAGGCAGAGAGGTTCAATAGCCAAGCAGAGCGGAAGGGTTAACAGGTATGATCTAATCAGACAGAAAGTGTCAATTTAGATCATTGCTTTTACATTGTTAAAGCATATTCAAACTCCCTCTATCAAGGTGAATCCTCATAGGTTCGTTGTATAAATCCATTAACCGGGTAACATCTTAATTGGTGTTTAAAGTCCTTTCACGAGGTGACTCCTAACAGGGTCAAGATCTTAATAGGTCTTCTACCAAATCCCTTTGCTAGGTAACACTCTTACAAGTGCTTTGTAAGCTCTTAACAGGGCATCTTTATTACTGCAGTAGTGAAGTTGTGAGCTCTATCTCACCATGGTTTTTTCCTTCTAACCGAGAGTTTCCACATACATATGCTGTGTTGATCTGAGTATTTCTATTTCTGTTTATGAATGATTAATTATATTCTGTTTATACTGAAAGAATATATATACAAGGTTTAATTAAAGATAGAAATAGTATTTACTGATTCACCCCCCCCTCTCAGTAACCGGTTAGGAATAACATAGTATTCCTCTCCACTTATTAATCAACTCCGCTCTCATACGGTGAGTATTATGCTATTCCATCTCCACGGTGTACATTATTTTGGGCGATAGTATACAATGAGTATAGGAACTGTTTCAACTCCATGGTGAATGGTATTTAGGACGACAAAATTATCTTTTGTGATCATCGACAGATGGCACTCGTATATCTTTGCTTTACTCTTGTTCGAATACTTCTATTATTCACCGTAATGCAAATTCATTCATACATTTCGGTCTTATTCCAACCCAATATCTTCTATGATGCACCGTAAACAATTCCTTGACCACTTTGACAAGAGTAATGTTCACAGATAAGGCTTCGCCAGGTTTGACAAAACAATCCTCACAATCTTTTTGTCTGATACCTCAACTAGGCCAGGCATGCATAGTCTGATGAAAAAAGGTTGTCTATATCTTTGGTTTGACCAACTTCATTAAAATATTCAGTTCCCTTCCCCTTTACTTATTTGCATTGACCTATTTAAAATAGGATGTTCGAGTGAAAATCCCGTAGAATGCTATAACCAAAAAAAATTAACTTATAAAATAAGTAATAGTTATTACTATTATTATTTTATTCACGCACTCTTAATTAATTATTATATATTAGTACATAAGATTGATACTAATATAAAATAATTAACATTTATTATATTGCCTTAAGAAAGGCATTTTTGGAGGATCATTACAAATCTCCCCTTCCCGAAGTTTCTTGCCCACAAGCAACTGTAAATTAGGATGTTGTAACACCTGTTCACCTTCCCACGTAGCATCATCCAACGACAAGTTTTTCCATTGTATCAAATATTCCTTGATAGACCGATTGCGCAATTGTCGTTCGCGGGTATCCAAAATTTTTTTGGTATAGTTTCCAATTTCCCTTCTGAATCCACGGGTGGTAATTCTGTTGATATTGTCATCTATTTGCCTAATGCCTTCTTAAGATAAGAAACATGAAAGATATTATGTATACGACTGCCCTCCGGTAAATTCAGCTCATAAGCAACTGCACCAATTTTCTTGACAATCTGATAAGGACCATAGAAATGGGGTTTCAATTTTTTGGCTGCATTGCGTTTGAGTGAAGATTGACGATAAGGCTGCAATCTAAGATACACCAGCTCGCCTTCTTCAAAACTGCGCTCGGTATGTAACCTGTCTGCATAAATTTTTTGTTGATTTTGTGTAGTTTGCAAATTTTCTTTGAGTGCTTTTAAAATATCCTGACATTCTTGAAGCCAATTGTGTGACTTGGGCACATTACTGTGGTCAAAGGCAAGATCAACAAAAGATAAAACATCATACCCATACAAAGCTTTGAATGGAGTCATACCAATAGATATATGATAGGTCGTATTGTAACAATATTCTCCCAAATGTAACTAACGAACTGTAATGTCCCCTTCCCTGAGATAGAATTAATAATAATAAAATTAAATATAAAATAAATAAATAAATACGACATTAGAATAATGGAGTAATAATTAAATAATAAGTAAACAAAAAATAAAGTCAAAATAATATATTAATGTTAATATATAAAATATTATCATGACATGAATTTGAAATATATATAATATCATCCCTAATGTTGCCATTATTAAATTAAATAACATTATCATTTAATCATTAAAAATAATCATTTAATAATAATGATATATATTAATTTATAAATTAAAACATTAATATTATTATTATTTAACTATTAATAATAATCACATACATAATATTATTAATAATTTTAATAATATTAATGATAACGAATTAATAATAATATTGTTTAATAAATAATATATATAATATTATTAATAAATAATAATCATAATATCTTTAACATCAATTATAATACCATTGACGATTCTTTAAGGAACTCGGACCTCTGAAAATTTATAAAAGAATTGTGTCCACACTGGCAGGTTAGTTGGCATCATTTCACACAATGTGAAGAGACGTAACCTATGTATACGTATATAAGTTGGAAGAAAACAATACAAGTGAAAAACAGAACAGGATTATAAGGAATAAATACATCATATAGGGCAGACATAATATAATAACATGGGAAGACACATGGGATTTAAAGTATGGACACAGCAGAATAATAAAAGACAAACACATGCTTTGGAAAGGATGTGAACAGCATAAGGATTGAATGAATATTGGATATATGTAATTCAATGCCCCCTCCTTTTTCATTATAAAATGTGAGTATGCAAATATAATATTGATAATAGAAAAATATGTAATAAGAAAAAGAGACATTACACATAAGCAGCAAAGACAAATAAATCAAGGTTTCTCCACTTCTAAGGTACCTATACTTTCCTTTTTGAATTAAGACATTAATATATTTATTTCTAGAATTTGCATGTAATAAGATTTCAGCAATAAGTACATGAATATTATATTATGAGGTGAACTCATATTATATAGCTAGACATAAAATAACTAATATATATTAGTAAATAAGAAATTAATATATTAAGAAATAAACATATATATAACCAATGCATTATATATACATAGAGTTATGAATTTTTATGATTATAAAAAATGAAATCATTTAATAATAGATTCTTATGATTATAGATTATTGAATATAAATGAAATATAATATATTTATATATATAGATATGGACATTTATATATTTTCATTTATATAGAAATTTATATATATATATATGAATTAGTTTTAATTAAATTACATATATACTTAAGAATTAATTAAAATATATAAATATGTATATAGTTTAATTATATATATATTTTGGTAACATTTCTGATTTATATTAATGAATATACTATTTTGACATTTCTTATGTAGATAATGAAATTGATGTTATATAATGGTTGATAATTAATTTTATATTCATTTTCCGTCTAGTAGCCGTACATATGAATCTTATATTCGTCCTGAGCTATATAGAGATCAAAGTAATGGCAATTCGAGGTTGATATAGCCCTGTTGCTCATTTGTGATTAATGGCAATTCGAGGTTGGTATAGCCCCGTTGCCTATTTGTGATTAATGGCAATTTGAGCTGGGTATAACCCCGTTGCCTATTTGTGATTAATGGCAATTCAAGGTTGGTGTAGCCCCGTTGCCTATTTGTGATTAATGGCAATTCGAGGTTGGTATAGCCCTGTTGCCTATTTGAGATGGATGGCAATTCGAGATTGGTATAGTCCCGTTGCCAAAGCTGAGATTGTTATAATCTCATAGGCAGTATATATATTGAAGACCAGCCATATGCATATGCGTAGGCTTGGAATACATTAAGCTTGCTTCCAAGAGATTCTTATGGGTAGTGCTCTTGGGATGACGTGTCAATAGCCCGATTGCTTAGAGTGGAGCGAATGTCCCTCAAGCCGGGAATTCTGTGAAGCCTAACCTAAAGGCAGCCTTAAGGATCAAATTTCCCCTTACTAACTTAGAGTAGAGTATGAGTCATATAAATATTGTGTGATATTTTGTACTGGCGTCGGTTTTGCAGGAAATTATAGAAGGAGAATAAGAAGGGACATTACACGAACCCAAGATTTTTTCTTTCCAACAACATAATTACGAAGGTACCCTTCAACCCATTTGTTTACTATTTCCGTTTGGCCATCTGTCTGCTGATGGTAGCTGGAACTGTGATTCAATTCTATATCTGTCAACCTGAACAATTCCTCCCAAAAGATGCCTAGAAATCTACTGTCCCTATCACTGATAATAGTCTTTGGTAGTCCATGTAAATGGAACACCTCTTTGAAAAATAGATCGGCTATCTGAACAACTGTAAATTCTAGAGTGATAGCAAAAAAATGTGCAAATTTTGTTAGTCTATCAACCACTACAAAAATACAGTCTTTACCTTGTGCCCGAGGTAATCCAGTAATGAAATCCATGGATATACTCTCTGTTGGCATTAACTGGTAAGAATGTAACCGGTACATGGCAAACTGGTTTTGTCATTGATTGGCAAAGAGGTGTTGTCCGTTATGACTAGGGAGGTCCACAGTATTGTTCAGTCAGGAACCAAGGACAGGTCAAGTACAACTGACAATAATAAGCACAGGGAGACTGGTGACACATAGTAATAAAGCTCTAACTGATCATCAGAGCAATCGGTCACCGAGGAAGGTGCAACTGGTAACTGGTAACAAGAATTGAGGAACCAAGGATGCAACCGATACAGCCATTGGAAGGTATGGTGACACGTTAAGGTTTTTACCTGTGCACAACCTAGGGATATAAATCGATCAGTGAAGATTTCATCAAGACTGATGAATCGGGGAAAGTCACAGTTGACAAACACTTGAGTGACTCTTTGACCGGGACTTGTTGCACAAAATCCGGACAGCTTCGTGTTATCAATAAGATCGGTGCAAGGCGCGTTTGAGGGTTTTCATGCCTGAGTTTGTGGCATTAAAAAATGTAGAAAACTCTTGTGATGGAAATCTTTTGTCACGCGTTTGTCTTTTCCTTCATAAAGCCGAAAAAGCATGGCATGCATCGGATGTTTCCTCAGTGAATTGAGACTCCACTGAGTGATGGATCCGAAGGTGATCTTCGAACAGATCGTGTATGTAAAAAGAGGAAAGGCAAGAAGTCTATATTCCTCAGCTTGTGAAGAATATTGTTTGCCTTCATTCTGCCAAAGAAAAGAGTGAACTTGTAAGTTGAAAGAAGCTACAAAAAGGTGAAGTGAAGAAGAAGAGTGTGTAAAGAATCACAACCAAGGAGAACATACTTGCAGTGACAGTGATAATTCTGAATTGGAGAAGAACAACGATCTTATTAGGCTCAGCAAAGCCATTCTTAAAAGGTCAAAACCTCTATTGCTCTTTGACAATTGCAATAGCAAAATCCCAGTATTTTGGGTGGACATTCACAGGTCCCTTGTATTAAATTTCTTAACCGGGTGACATCTGTTTAGGTGTTCTAAGTCCTCTAACTAGGCAGGTTCTAACAAGCCTTATTTTCTAAAATCCCTTAACCAGGTTGCATCTAACAGTGTGTTTGTAATCCTTTAACAGGGAAGGCTCCTTATAGGGCACACTTCAGAAAAGTGCAAAATTTGCGAAGTTTCCTCACACCGTGGTTTTCTCCCGATTTGGGTTTCCAGGTGATAAATCTGGTGTTGTTTACTATTGGTTTGTGTGATTGCTATTTCTGTGATAGAATCTATTATGCTTACAGTTTTTGGTTAGAGTATATCAAATTTAGTACTAAAATTTTAGTGGGTGCTGATTCACCCCTCCCTTCTCAGCACCAGTTGGGATCATCAATTGGTATCAGAGCCAAGTTTCTTTTCTAAGCTGCTTAATCGCAACAGGGAAAAGTTCCAATGATGAGGAAGGAAGGACCAAAGTTTTGCAAGGAAAACTTCACCTTATGGTGTAGTAGAACGAAGCTGTACATGACAACCGAAGATCACTACTGGAATCATGTAATCAATGATTACACTGAACCCACCGGTACCTTGATGCCCGATCAACAAAAGATCAACACAGAACACACAGGTGCAATGGATATGATAGCAAGTACGCTACTTGATCATGTAAATGTAGAGATTGAAAATCTGATTACTGCTTGCAAGATGTGGGCTAAGCTACAAACTGTGTATGGTGGTGACCCACATGTTCAAAGAGCAAAGGTAGAGAGCCTCAGAGGCAAATGTGATGATATGAGGATGAATGAAGGAGAAGATATTGAGCACTACAACAATAGAATCAAAGAAGTGATGAACTCCATCAAAAGCGCTGGAGCAAAACTGAGTGAGGAAGATGTGATAAGCAAAATATTGAGAATGCTCAAGCCACAATATGCTATCAAAATCTAAGCCATATAGGAGCTCAGATCAGTGACCATCTCTCAAGTTACTCTTGACTCCCTAATCGGTAAGTTGACTGCATTTGAATTGAGTAATTTTGATAACAACTTACCCATGTTAGAAACTGCTTTTAAGTTCTCTGTTAATACGTCTTCCACCAAGAAAGGAAGACAAACCGGTAATAGTTCTACTGGTAAGGCTGGAACTTTTGTTGAAAATCTACTCTCTGAAGAGATGGAGCAGGATGAGTTTGAAACACTCATTGCAAGGAGATTTCCACGAGGAAAAGGGAAGTACAAAGGTAAACTTCCACTAAAATGCTTTTCTTGCAGTAAGATAGAACACATTGTTGCAAGGTGTCCAGATAATGAAAATAAAGAAAAGACCAACCGATTCAAGAACAAAGCAAAGGAGTGTTACCTTGTTGAAGGAGTCACGGACAATGAATCTGAAGATTCTGAAATTGCCTTTGTTGCAATAAAAGAAGAAAGCCAAGTGATAAGTGAAATGACACTTATCCCAAGATCTCATCAGTATGATGACTGGATTATTGACAGTGGATGCACTCACCACATGACTGGTGATAAGAACAAGTTCATCAGCCTAAAGGTCAATGATGGTGGATAGGTAACCTTTGGTAACAATGCTCCCTATGCTATCGAAGGTAAAGGCTCAATTGCACTTGGCAATGAAGCTTTATGCGAGGATGTGTTTGGGTGGAAGGACTCAAGTACAATCTAATGAGTGTAGCTCAATTAAATAACAAGGGATAGCTGTTGGAGTTTGGGCAAGGTTCTTGTGTTGTCAAGAACCAATAAGGAGCTCATGTTTCTACCGTAGATAGAGTAAAGGGAACCTGTTCTATCTAGACTCAATGAAGGGAGCTTGCCTCATAGCATCGGCAAAAGGAGAAACAAATAAAATCTATCTTGTAACCAAAGAGGACAATAGTTGGCTGTGGCATAAGAGGCTCTGCCACATAACCTTTGACAGCATTGTCAGAGTAAGCAAGAAGAAGTCCGTCAGAGAGCTTCCTGAGATTACAAAGCCTAACAGAGGTATTTGTAAAGATTGTCAGTTAGGAAAATTGACAGGAACAAGTTTCAGTAGTAAATCCTTTTCTGCTGAAAATATTTTGGATCTTG
Organism: Chamaecyparis obtusa; assembly: GCA_027943335.1. Lineage (NCBI taxonomy): Eukaryota > Viridiplantae > Streptophyta > Pinopsida > Cupressales > Cupressaceae > Chamaecyparis > Chamaecyparis obtusa. The sequence continues at coordinate 1,666,241 of BSBK01002199.1, read as the reverse complement.
TACACACTGACCTATGTGGACCCATGAGAACGAAGAGCTACTTTGGAGACAAGTACTTTATGCTCTTTGTAGATGATTTTTCAAGAATGATGTGGACAGTCTTTCTTAGAGAAAAATCTAAGGCCTTTCACATGTTCAAGATCTACAAGGCTTGAGTGGAGAAGGAGACCAGTAAAAGCTTGAAGTGTCTAAGGTCAGATAGAGGAGGTGAATGCACCTCTCAAGAGTTCACTCACTACTATGAGGAACAAAGGATAAAGAGGCAGTTGTCAGCACCGAGAACCCCACAACAAAATGGAGTTGCTGGAAGAAGAAATAGGACTCTGATTGACTGTGCAAGAACTCTTATGATTCAGAAGGATCTTCCCTATCACTTCTGGAGAGAAGCAATCAGCACAACAGTATATACACTGAACCGAGTTCAAGTAAAGAAAGGAATCGGTAAGACTCCCTACGAGTTGTGGTTTGGTCACACTCCCAATGTAAGCTATTTCAAAATTTTTGGTAGCAATTGTTACATCAAAAGAGATGTTTACTTTGGTAAGTTTGAGCCAAAAAGTGATGTAGGCATATTTCTGGGTTATTCCACCAAAAGTAAGGCCTACCGGTGTCTGAATAAGATGACAAGAAAAATAGTTGAAAGAATCAACGTAAAGATAGATGAATATTCAGAACCAAAGGAGAAGATCAACAATGATATATCAGACAATCACCAAGAACATGATGCTGAGAATCATTTAGACTTTAATGAAATGATTGCTGCTGATGAAGAAGAAGAGCAAGTAATTAGACCCTTGGAGCAGGGTAATGTACTTGAGAACATAAGACCAACTCAAGATGATGAACAGGAAATTGTTCATGATCATGGTGGAGTTATTGCTCAACTGGAAGATTTAGACTGGGAACATCGACCTATTCTGCCAAGGTATGTTACATATCACTCCACTGATAACATTATTGGTGACAAACATGCAAATATTCTGACCAGGAGGAAGGCAAGGGAAAGTATCTGTTTATTTTCAAGTATAGAGCCCAAAACCACCAGAGAGACTCTGGAGGTGAAAATTGGGTCAAGGCAATGGAAGAAGAGATTGAGCAAACTGAGAAGAATGAAATATGGATTCTTGTCCCTAGACCCCAGGACAAGAATGTCATTGGGACCAAGTGGGTCTACAGAAACAAATTGAATGAAGAAGGAAAGGTGGTAAGGAACAAAGCAAGATTAGTTTGCAAAGGATATGCACAGAAGGCAAGATTGGATTATGGTGAAACTTTTGCACCTGTCACCAGACTAGGAGTGAGAATCCTACTTTCTTATGCTGCTCATAAAATGTTCAAAGTATACCAGATGGATGTAAAGTCTGCATTCCCGAATGGTATATTGGAGGAGGAAGTTTACGTAGAACAGCCAGAAGGCTTCTCATCCATTGAGAAGAGTGGTATGGTCTGTAAACTGAAAAAGACACTTTATGGGCTAAAACAAGCCCCAAGGGCCTGGCATGAAAGGTTACACTCATACCTCCTAACCATAAGATTCACAAGAACAAGAGATAACAATAATATTTATCTCAAGACTGGCAAAGAAGGGAACTTGATTGCTGAGATATTTGTGGACGACATCATCTTTGGAGGAGATGACAAAATGAGCAACGACTTTGCCGAGGAGATGAAGAAAGAATTTGAAATATCCATGATTGGAGCTATAAAGTTCTTCATTGGATTACAAGTCCATCAACTCAAAGAAGGTATTTTTATTTCTCAGTCCAAGTATGTCAAAAAAATTCTTAAATACTTCGGGCTAGAAGAATCCAGACCGGTTGGCACGCCAATGATAACTAACCTCAAGTTATCAAAAGAAGATGATGCAAAAGAAGTAAATGAGACATTGTATCAGTCTATGATGGGCAAGTTACAGTATGCAGTGCATTGTAGACCTGATATTGCACATGCAATAGGCATTGTAGCAAGATTCTCTACTAATCCAAAAGAGACACTTAATAGCAGTGAAGAGAATTTTTAGATACCTGAAGGGCACTGAGGAGTATGGCCTATGGTTTCCTCACAAGGGAGGTTTCGAGATAAAGGTATTTAATGATGCAGATTGGGCTGGGAATATTGATGACAGAGAGAGCACAAGTGGAGGTGCATTCTTTCTTGGAGAAAGGATTGTGTCATGGACAAGTAAGAAGCAGAACTGCATTTCACAGTCCACAGCAGAAGCTGAGTATGTGGCTGCTGCAATCAATTGCACATAGGTGATCTGGATCAAACTGATATTGGAAGGAATCCAAGAACAGATACCTGAACTGATTGCATTTTACTGTGATAGTACAAGTGCAATACATATATCTAAAAATCCTGTCATGCACTCCAAAACAAAGCATATTGCTATAAAGTATCACTATCTGAGAGAGTAGGTGCAAAATAAAGGAGTAAGATTGGAATATGTTCCCACAAAAGAGCAAGTTGCTGACATATTCACACAGCCTTTACCTAAGAATACCTTTGAGTATCTCAGAGGTAAATTAGGGGTAGTGCCCCTTCCCGATCTTCAGTAATAAGACAAAATGTTCATCAATCCATTGTGCTTCAATAGAGGATTTAGCCTCATCTTAACAAGATTGGTGACAAAGGATGGCTGCCCGAAGGGGGAGCAAGCCTCATAAAGGTGGTCATGTGACTAACCTTTGACATTATTGTCAAAGGTGGAGATTATGACACCAGTGAAGATCCGGTAATGTTTTTCCATCAATGCCAAAGGGGGAGATTGTTGGCATTAACCGGTAAGAATGTAACCGGTACATGACAAACTGGTTTTGTCATTGATTGGCAAAGAGGTGTTGTCAGTTATGACTAGGGAGGTCCACAATGTTGTTCTGTCATGTCCCTCTATTTGAAGACCTTTGGGCGATATCCTCATCTTATTTTGTAGAATCTCTAAAGACGAAATGAGAATAATAGAATTCAATTAGAACTTTAAGAAAAAGGATGAGAGCAATATAATTAATGTATTATATAATTTATAATAATATATTATTAAAATAATAATATATTAATTAATATAATATTGAAATAGTATAAGTTGTAATACAATTATGATATTGAATATAATAACTGAAATATAAAAGTTGATATATCAAACATTAATATTATAATATAATAATATGTATCAATATATTGTATAAATTGATGATATATCATAAATTAACGATGTATATTAATAATATATTAATATAATAATAATAATTATTAAACAATAATATATGATTATTATCAATAGATAATTAACGTATTATTAATAAATAATATGTTAATATTATGATTAAATAATATTAAAATATTAATAAATAAATATAATAATAAAAGGAAATAAGATAATCTATTTTGAATATATTTATATATTATTAAAATAATAATATAATATAGATAAATGTTAAGATATAGCTTCATTCGTATATATATATATATATATATATATATATATATATTATACTATTCTATACATTGTCAATAAAGAGTTGTAATTATATTGTTATTATCATATTATCATTATTATATTTATAATATAATAATGATAATATCATAATACAATATTATGATATTACATTAATATATTGATCGAACTATGTTCGATATCTATCATAATTGTTAGCATCGACTATTAAGTCGAATGAATGAACATTGAGACAGCCGACTACACTAATGTAAGTCGCTGCTTACATTAGTGCTAGCGACTGTTGTTAATAGTCGCTAGCACTAATGCAAGCAGTGACCAAGGGTCGCGCCCTCTCATTTGTGAAGAGACACAATGCTTGCTGTCATCCGATCATCAGCATATATATATGTATGCTGTGATCGCATGGATAACACAATCAATAAAAAGAGTTCATTGCTGTTATCACCTGCGGTCACAGCATATAATATAATCAGTATAAATATAAAAAGCATCACAGTCTATTCATATATCAGAACAGTCATTTATATTAGTAAATATAAAACAGTAAATTATATTCCCAAGATCTGATTTCCTAACAATAAATATAATAATGTATTCAAAATGATAATATTAATAATATATTTAAAATAATAATAAAGACAATGGAAAAGTCGCGACCAACAAGACTCGGTCGCAACCTTTCCTTCCCCATTCACGGCATATGAAATGGGCATTCGACATTCAAAGGAGGATATGCTAGGGAAGGTATTTTATCTAATAGGGACAACACAAACCAAGGTACCAGCATCTAAGCAAGAGCATAAAGGAAACAATGGAGGATAGAGCCTACCGGAAGAGCTCATGGTAATTATGGAGGATCAATACAATCGATCAGGAGGAGGAATGTTGGAATCATTTGCTGTTGCACCAAAAGCTCGAACTATCAATGCCCGATACAAATGTCAGATTTAACCCGATCCACGGGCGGCGGTTAAGCCATGTCACGAATCTCCAAGGAGGTGCTGACCACCAAGTCAACAATCTCCCCCTCAGCACCGACTGAGCCTTCAGCACCCACTGAAGGGAGACTCGAACCCGTGACCCAAGGCTCTGATACCAATTATTGGAATCATTTGCCGTTGCACCAAAAGCTCGAACTATCAATGCCCGATACAAATGCCAGATTTAGCCCGATCCACGGGAGGCAGTTAAGCCATGTCACGAATCTCCAAGGAGGTGCTGACCACCAAGTCAACAAGGAACATAAACATAAATATTGACCAAACCAATTCAATGAAATACAGACGCGTAGCATCAATGGAGCAGGATATTTACCAAAAGGATAATCTAATAATAAAACTCCGTGAGTATTAGACCTCCCAAATGGATGAAGAGGGAGACAGTGCATAGAGGTCTTTTGAATAGACCAATAGTCTTGATCTCTAATTTCTGCTAGGAAGAAGGGTAGCATCAACCAGTCTCAAAGGAAAATCTACGTTTATAATAATCATGGAGTATGCAATACACGTAGAAAGGCATATCATGGCCGGAATCTATATAACGACATAGGAAGATTACTTAATCAAAGTCTGAGTATCAGCATCTGAGTATCAATAGGGAGAGGATAGTTGGAAGTCTTATTGAGATTCATGTGTACACTGGCAATGTCCTTGCATCTACAATATAACAAATAGATAATATATTGGATATTTCTAAATACGAGGTATTGGGGATACGAAGGGAACTAGAAAATATATTCAGGATGAGATGAGGGAGATTCATATGTAACACTGATGAGTATGATTCTTTCATGGTAGATTTGTAATCAGAATTTATAAGCAGATTTATGGAGACTCTATGTGCATCATTATTAATATATTTTGATACTTATGGTTAGTGTATAAGATAAAGGAGGAATATAAGAATACATATGAGTTGTGCAAGTGAAAGACATGAATAATCGGTCCTATAAGAGCATATATCTAAAATGTAATAGCAGATATATCGACTCGGTGTAGTTAGGGACATTGAAGGAGAAGTTCAATATACATCTACTAACTGTTCATGAAGATATAAAGATCTAAGAGCTGTGAGATGGCTAATTAGTCCAGGAGAAAATCAGTCCTAATCTCAAGGAGTCGACAAGGGACATTTCATGTTTAGTCAGGAACCAAGGACAGGTTAGGTACAGCTGACAATAATAAGCACAGGGAGACTGATGACACAGTAATAAAGCTCTAATTGATCATCAGAGCAACCGGTGACCGAGGAAGGTGCAACCGGTAACTGGTAACAGGAACTGTGGAAGCAAGGATGCAATCGATACAGCCAGAACAAGGTATGGTGGCAAGTTAAGGTTTTTACTTGTGGACAACCTAGGGATATAAACCGATCAGTGAAGATTTCATCAAGATTGATGAACCGGGGAAAGTCACAGTTGACAAACACTTGTGTGACTCTTTGACCGGGACTTGTTGCACAAAATCCAGACAACTTTGTGTTATCAATAAGATCAGTGCATGGCACATTTGAGGGTTTTAATGCCGGAGTTTGTGGCATTAAAACATGTAGAAAACTCTTTTGAAGGAAAACTTTTGTCACATGTTTGTCTTTTCCTTCATAAAGCCGAAAAAGCATGGCATGCATCGGATGTTTCCTCAGTGAACTGAGACTCCACTGGGTGATGGATCGGAATGTGATCTTTGAACAGATCGTGCATGTAAAAAGCGGAAAGGCAAGAAGTCTATATATTCCTTAGCCTGTGAAGAATCTTGTTTGCGTTCATTTTGCCAAAGAAAAGAGTGAACCTGTAAGCTGAAAGAAGCTACGAAAGGTGAAGAGAAGAAGATGAGTGTGCAAGGAAGCACAACAACCAAGGAGAACATACCTATAGTGACCGGTGATGATTCTCAATTGGAGAACAATGATCTTATCAGGCTCAACAAAGCCATTCTTAAAAGATCAAAACCTCTATTGCTCTCTGACAATTGCAATTGCAAAATTCCAGTATTTTGGGTGGACATTAACAGGTCCCTTGTATTAAATCCCTTAACCGGGTGACATCTGTTTAGGTGTTCTAAGTCCTCTAACTAGGCAAGTTCTAACATGCCTTATTTTCTAAAATCCCTTAACTGGGTCGCATCTAACAGTGCGTTTGTAATCCTGTAACAGGGAAGGCTCCATACAGGGCGCACTTCAGGAGAGTGCAAAATTTGTGAGGTTTCCTCACACCGTGGTTTTCTCCCGATTTGGGTTTCCACGTGATAAATCTGGTGTTGTTTATTGTTGGTTTGTGTGATTGCTATTTCTGTGATAGAATCTATTCTGCTTAAAGTTTTTGGTTAGAGTTTATCAGATTTAGTACTAAAATTTTAGTGGGTGCTGATTCACTCCTCCCCTCTTAGCATTGGTTGGGACCATCACTCTCCCACGTCTGTTCTGGAATGGGTAAAGGTTGGAGTAACCTTGCTAGATATGAATGCTCGGTTTTATTCTACTGACATGTAATGCATTGCTTCACATAGTGCAACACCATCCTTGAGTCCTTTCAATGTGAACCGTTCACAAATTTGCCTATAAGTTTTGAAATAACTTGGATGTCGTGCCAAGGGTAAATCATGAATTGCGTGCATAATTCTCAATTTTAATTTGGAGCCAGGTACTAAAAAAATTCTATCTTTGTAGTAAATAACATCATTCATAATCTTGTATCTATCATGCTGAACATTTCCATCCAGTAAATCACAAGCAAATGAATTTTTAGAATATTCCACTAATAAAAGAGATTTCCAATCAGCTATTACCCCTGATAGAGCATTTCTTTCAGGCTTGCTGGATAACGCATCAATACCCACATTGTTCTTACCCTGAACATAATCAATTTCAAAATAATAAGCTTGAATCTTACTGATCCACTTCTGTTGCCTGTCATTCAAATATTTTAGGCCCAAGAAATATTTCAAACTGTTATGACAGTTCTAACCACAAATCTACCACCAACTAAATACTGTTAAAATTTAGCTAGTGCATGCATTATTGTAAACATTTCCTTATCATATATTGAATACAACCTTTCAGCACTATTGAGTTTCCTGCTCTCATAAGCTATAGGATGCTTATTTTGCATTAAAATTCCTCCTATTCCCTCGCCTGAGGCATCACATTCTAATACAAAGGGCTGATTAAAATCTGGAAGTGCAAGCACTGGGCAAGAACTCATTACCTCCTTAAGTTTATCAAATGCCTACTGTGCGTCCTCAGTCCACGTAAACCGCCCCCCCCGCCCCCCCCCCCCCTTTTTAGTGGGATCTATCAATGGTGCTCCAAGATGTGAAAACCCTCTAACGAATCTTATGTAATAACTACATAAGCCAAAGAAACCCCTTAACTTTAAAAGATTTCGAGGAGGTGGCCAATCCAAAATGGCTCTAATCTTCTCTTGATGCACCTGCACACCCTTAGCACTAATCATATGACCCAAATATAAAATTTCTGTCATACAAAATTCACATTTAGAGGCTTTTGCATAAAGAGATTGAGATTCCATTATACCCAAAATCTCATCAATATGTTTCAAATGTTCCTCCCAAGTCTTGTTGTAAATCAGTATATCATCAAATAAAACTAGCAGAAATTTCCTCAGCTGTTTATTAAAAATATGATTCATACAAGACTGAAATGTTGCCGGAGCATTTGTCAATCTGAAAGGCATGACTAAAAATTCAAAATGACCATAATGACAACGGAAAGCAGTTTTATGAGTATCCCGTTCCCTTAACTTGATCTGATGATACCCTAATCTCAAATCAATCTTAGAAAAATACACAACATCATGTAATTCATCTAACAATTCATCGCTTCGAGGAATCAGATACTTGTTTTTTGTTGTCTTTTTGTTGAGGGCACGATAATTTATACACATGCGTAGAGTCCCATCTTTCTTTTTAACCAGCACTACGGACGAGGCAAAGGGACTTGAACTGGGCTTGATATTTCCCATATCCAACAACTCCTTTATGGCCTTTTCTATTTCATCTCTGAATGCGTTAGGATGTCTGTATGGAGTAGTGATGACTGACGTTGCCCCTTCTTCGAATTCAATAGTATGTTCAAAACCTCTATCCAGAGGTACTCCAGGGGGTATATCATTGAAAACCAAACTATTTGAATCTAAAATTTGCAACAAATCATCTTGATAATGCTTAGATTCAAAACTTGTTACCTTGGTGGAAATCAAACATTGTGCTGACCATGCAACATCACCATGACGGAAAATGGCCTCCATCCTATTAGCAGTAACGATCTTGGATCCACCATTCGACGTTCCCTTGAGAATCACTTTTTGCTTGTCAACCTTGAAAGAGAACTCCATACGTTTGAGACTTTGAGAATATTTATCCAAAGTTTCCATCCATTGAATTCCCAAAATAATATTAGTATTTGCCAAATCAACAACATAAAAATCATCTGTCATTGTATAATTACCAAGAGCAATACTTAATTGTGGAACCTTATGTGTGCTTACTAAATTAGTACCCCCCGCTCCTTGAACATTAAATCCTTCATGTTTCTTCGTATGTAAGCCTTGTTTTTTAACAAGAGCAGCATCAATGAAATTATGCGTAGATCCACTATCTAACATAACAATAACCCGTTGTCCTTGTAAGACTCCTCTTACTCTGAAAATATTGTAATGTGGAGTCCCTGTCATAGATGCTATTACACTTTTGCCTTGTTTATTTTCTTGAACTTGTTCTGTAGCTTTATGACTTTGATTTGGGTTCGGATCTATATTTTCTTCGTCTTCACTATCTGATACTACCTCAATACAATGAATTTTCCCTTTTCCCAAACATCTATGACCCAGTGCCCATGTCTCTTTACAATTGAAACATTACTTTTTTCTTTTAAGTTCATCGCGCTCCTCTTTATCCAACTTGATTCTAGGAGGTGTGTCTTTAATAAAAGACTTGTCATTATTTGGTTTTGGTGGTGGTCCTTTATTAAAGGTTTTCCCTTTTGAAGAAGGTTCCAATTCCCTTGCTTTTTTTATGGCTGTCTGTAAAGGAGGATTTAGGGATTTAACCCAACCTTTGAGTGCATTAGATAACCCATCTATGAATATCACAGTTTTTTGTCTCTCTGTAATCTGAGTTACTAGGACTGCTAATTTTTCAAATTCATAAATATATTGTTCCACTGTTCCTGTTTGTTTAAGCTGAGTTAAATCCTTAAGATGAAGTTCGGGATCCTTAGAATCAAACTTGTCTATGAGTCTCTTGGTGAAAGTAGCATATGTGCTAATCTGGTTATGACCCAAAGTTATTTGCCCATGGTGTAACCATTTGTGTTCCACCCCTTCTAAATGCAAAGCTGCATATTTGATTGCTTCATCTTCCATCATAGGATTTAATTGAAAGTAGGTGTCAAGTTTTTGCACCCAAACTCCGGCAATTGTTTTTCCCGACCCATCAAAATAAGGAATAGACATCTTACCAAATTTTCTCTATAATTTATTATTGTAACCCCGCTGTCCTTTAGACCTATGTTTCATCCTGACATCCAAGTATTCTCTAAAGGTCATTGACGATCTAAATTCATCCCTTAACTGTAGCCAATCCTGGTATATTTCTTCTTGTAATTCTATAATAGAGGGTTCTCTTTCAAGATGTGGATTCCTAGGAGTGAATGTAGGCATGGAAGGCCTTGTGGTTGTAGGTCCCTCAGGCTGGTTATTTACGGAATGATCCTCCCAACCACCATTTCCCCCTGCATTATTCTGATTTTGATTTAAATTGTTGGCCATAAATTGAGTCATCAAATTAGTCATACGATAAACGTTGTTCTGCATATCTTGTTGGCTCCTAAGTAATGCTGCTATAAGATTCCTAGTATCATCTGCTTCCCCCATGTTATTATCTTGTTAAAAATTATTTCTTCGTTTGGTTCTATACGACTATCTTCAATATCAACTTGTATGGATGAACTAGATGACTCCATTGGAATGTTAGGATCCCTGTTTCGTCTGGCTCGGGTATTACAGAAATTATAGTGCCTTTGTTGCATATGTCTAATCTATGATTTTTTCCCATAGGCTGGCAGGAAGAAAAGCTCTAATACCAATGTAAAATCCTAGGGAGTTTCTATGTAAAATTCTTCACTAGATAATTAGAAATGAAATAACAGGTTTGATTTACAAGTTTATCAATTAATACATTGATTGGAACAATAGGTTGACTGGAAATAATACAATTAGAGAAAATTGATTCATTGTCGGAGTTCAATATCCTGACTGAAACAACAGTTATTATTCCCTTCATAATCAATTATAATACGGTGTGGGTTAATAATAAAATTTGTGCACGTGTGTATTTTGATAATACCAATTGATGCCTCATGTACTTTCTGTGACATAAATGTTCATCCAATCAAGTCTCGTCCCTCCTGTGACGTTGAAAAGACTCAACGCTCAGATTCCCTGTAGTATTCCTCTCCACTTATTAATCAACTCCGCTCCCATATGGTGAGTAATATGCTGTTCCATCTCCATGGTGTACATTATTTTGGGCCATAGTAAACAATGAATATAAGAACTATTTCAACTCCACGGTGAACGCTATTCAGGATGACATAATTATCTTCTGTGATTGCCGACAGATGGCACTCATATATCTCTGCTTTACTCTTATTCGAAGACTTCTGTTATTCACCGTAAAGCAAATTCATTCATACATTTCGGTCTTATTCCAACCCGATATCTTCTATGATGCACCGTAAACAATTCCTTGACCACTTTGACAAGAGTAATGTTCACAAATAAGACTTTGCCAAGTTTAGCAAAACAATCCTCACAATCGTTCTGTTTAATACCTCCACTAGGCCAGGTACGCATAGTCTGACTGAAGGAGTTTGTTTGTATCTTTGGTCACTGACCAACTTCATTAAAATATTCAGTTCCCTTCCCCTTGTTAATATTTTCCAGATTTACCTAGGAATGATCAAGCTATAGAGATCTTTCAAGACTAAGCACAGTATATAAAGAAATGATTAAAAACAAAGAGAGATAGTACCCGGATTGTAGTTCTGAAATGATCTTCAGATCAGTCCCTTCTAACTCTCCAAGGTGTGTAGATATGAATGTGCCAGGTCAGGCCATCTAGGGCTTCCAAAATGTCACCAATCTGTACTTTACTTTGACCTTGGATCAGACTGTAGTCTCCTTATATCTGCCTTGGGATATGCAGTTGAATTGCTCCTCCTAGGTCAGATTTCGCACCTATGGATCTGATATAATATGCTGCTATTAATATCTGAACTCGCCACTCTTAGATCTAACTAAGATACTCCTCCAAAACTGATTAATATAGCTTTTAATGGCAGAGTAAAATCATAGTCCAATGATGAAGTAATTCGCCTTCAATCCAATGGATTTCACTGCTCCAATTCACCGGCTTGATCAATTCTTGGAATGAGACAATATGTTATGTTTTTGATATATCTTCTTCCAAGAATCGACCCTCCTTCATATGAGCTAGGAGTGCCTCATCAAGAGGCCGACTTGGATAAAACATTATTTGCCAAAGAGGCCGACTTTGGGCCGAGTCTAATTATCCCTTAAATTAGACTACTGATCATGTATAATTGATTTAATAATAAACAATGAATATTAAATATCTCTTATATTTAATATTATTATTTATATATTGAATTACAATGATAAATATATAATCCAAATATATTTAATGTTTTATCCAATGCATGAGATATTTGCCGAAAAGGCCATAATATCAACACTCCCTCTTGGACTTGAGGCAAAGATCCACATATGGATTCTTCATCACAAAACATAACCAAAATGGATTTCATAGATCTCTCATCTATGAAGGTAGATCTCCATTCTACCAATTTTGATAAGAACACATATGTTGATTATCATCACCAACCATAGATTTCATATCCATATGAAAATCATCTTTCCATGGTAAAACCAAATCACAAGATTTTTACCAACCGGATGTGGATTTAGGAGGATTTCCTAAATCCACGAGTCTCCGTGACTCAAAGCATAAAACATAACAAAAATGGATTCCTTATCCAATGATGCCATAGATCTCTCATCTATGATAGTAGATCTCTATCTACACAAATGTTCTTCATTATTCCTTAATCACATATCTCATATTCATATGAGAAACATCATATCATATGATGCTTACTATCCAAATGTGGATTTCCTGGATCCACAATTCCTCTTGACCCAGCCAATAGAATATCAAGTCCATGATACTCGTGGTATCATCAAATTCATGATGTATACCAACTAATCTGTGGATAATTGAATCCACGAGTCACCAAGACTCAAGAAATGTCAAGTCCATGACATCAAACCAACATCAAGTCCATGATGTATAGAGCATTGGTCTAACGAATATCAAGTCCTTGATATTCACCAAGTGCTCGGATTTATAGCCTATCGACATCAAGTCCATGATGTCCACCAATTACTTAGATGTGGATCCCTGATCCATGAGATTTCAAATCCATGATATCCTCGAGCATTGTTCTAACGAATATCAAGTCCATGATATTCACCAAGTTCTTGGAGCAATGGCCTTCATACATCAAGTCCATGATGTCCACCATATACTTAAGTGTGGATCCTTGATCCAAAAGATATCAAATCCATGATATCATGAGCATTGGTCTAACGAATATCAAGTCCATGATATTCACCAAATGCTCAACAATGGATCCCTGATCCATGAGAGGAATATCAAATCCATGATATTCTCCAAGTATCCAATCTATAAGAAACAACTTAGCCATATGCATAGATGTAAACAAATGTATCTCATAATCAAAATCTCATCTCATGAATCCACATAAGTATAAGACTAACCAATATGATCATAAGATTCAAGTTCAATGTAAAGAAAATGTGTTCACACATAGAACCACATGTAATATAGTCTCAGCTATAATCAGTAAATATAGACTCAGCTATAAAAGAAAGTATGATCCATTCATACAAGCTAAAGTATACAAATGACGTATGCTCTATACATTCACATTAAGTAGCTGAATGTAATAACCAATATCCAAATGCAGTTCTCTCATAGAACAAGCATAATTCATAAGCATAGGAGTAATCACATAAGTCTCACCACATAAGAGTAACCAAGTTTGTCAAACATGTAACCACGTGCAATGTGATCACAGCAATATAGTTTCTTCTATAAAGAAATGTTTCCACACATATATATGATCGATAGCAAAGCATTTATAAAGGTTAGCATATACCCATATAAAGTATGCTCCCATGCATACAACAACTACCAATTGTAAAATGCAACATACACAACATATGCCAATGTAAGTATGTTCCAACATTTATTAACCAATACTGTATGCACCCATACATCAAATAAAGAAAACAGTTAATTAGTTATAGTAACAATCAGTGGTGTATTTTCCATAACAACGTAAGGTATAACATGTGTCATAACTGTTCATAATCTAATGTATGCTCCTCATGCATAGCAAAAAATATGCTGCTAATCAGCTGTGTATGACCTCATACATAAGTAAAACATATATACTAAGGTAAGGTATGCATCCATGCATACAAAACAGAAATATGCTTCTCATACAAAACAGATACAAAAATGTAGATGTATGTAACTAGCAGAAGGAGTTTATAACTTAGATAATTTTAGAAGTGAGCCCATATATAAAACTTCCTCTCAAATTGCAACTCCCTCTCAGAGTGCAAAGTGCTCAGATTCGGGTCTTTTTATCTCCACAAAGGATGCTTGAAGGTTGTTCCTCTTAGGACAATTTACAGCTATATGACCAAACTTCTCACATTTATAGCATTGAGTTTTAGAGAAGTCCCTCTTGAAAGATTTCCTCTTCTTAAAGTACTTTCTTCTTCCCTCTTTGTCCTTTGAACTTCCTTCATCTTTGTTCCTCTTATCCTTTTGGAATTCTCTCTTCTTCTCGAATTTTCCTATCCCCTCTTTTAAGTTTTGAGAGTAAAGAACTTGAATATCTTCCTTGAAGATTGAGCTTCTTGATATTAATCTTGCTTCTTCTTGAAGACAATTGGTCTTTAGTCTATCAAGAGTAGGTAATTTTGAATGTGCACTAATCCCTTGAATGAATGCATCTCAAGTAAGAGGCAATCCATTAAGAGCTGTCACAGCTAGCTCTTTATTATCATAATTGAACCCAATTGATGATAGTTGACTCCTTAGCTCATTGATCCTCATGCAGTATGATGTGATTGACTCCCCTTGATTCATCTTGATCCGGGAGAGGTTATTTTTGAGAGCTAGGACCTTATTTGTGTTGTTGATCTAAAAGATGCTAATTAATGAAGTGAACATCTCATATGGATTCTCTAGATTTGCAATAGTTGGCACAATGTGATCTTTAACACTATCAACAATTATTCTAATTGCTTTATTGTTATTTTTGTTCCATTCCTTCTTTTCATCTGCATCCATATTATCTTTAGGAGGTTCTTCAATGATTGAAGTAATTTCTAACTCCCTTAAAATGATTAATAACCTCATCTTCCAAGATTTAAAATTAATATCTCCCTCAAGCCTATCTTCGGGTCTAATCCCGGTTGATATGATAACCAACTTAGTTTGAAAGAGTTAGTTTCAATTCCTAAATCTGAAATGAATTTTTGCTGTACCTAGGCTTTGATACCATGTTAATATTTTCCAGATTTACCTAGGAATGATCAAGTTATAGAGATCTTTCGAGACTAAGCACAAGATATAAAGAAATAATTAAGAACAAAGAGAGATAGTACCCGGATTGTAGTTTTGAAATGATCTTTAGATCAGTCCCTTCTAACTCTCCAAGGTGTGTAGATATGAATGTGCCAGGTCAGCCCATCCAGGGCTTCCAAAATGTCACCAATCTGTACTTTACTTTGACCTTGGATCAGACTGTAGTCTCCTTATATATATACAATGATAAATATATACACTATATATTTAAGGTCAAAGTAAAGTATAAATAGTGTATATATTTATCATTGTAATTCGAGACCTTGGATCTGCAGTTGAATTGCTCCTCGTAAGTCAGATTTCGCACCTATGGATCTGATATAATATGTTGCTATTAATATCACAACTTGCCACTCTTAGATCTAACTAAGATACTCCTCCAAAACTGATTAATATAGCTTTTAATGGTAGAGTAAAATCACAGTCCAAGGAAGAAGTAATTCGCCTTCAATCCAATGAATTTCGCTGCTCCAATTCGCTGGCTTAATCGATTCTTGGAATGAGACAATATGTTATGTTTTTGATATATCTTCTTCCAAGAATCAACCCTCCTTTATATGAGCTGGGAGTGCCTCCTCAAGAGGCCGACTTGGATAAAACATTATTTGCCAAAGAGGCCGACTTGGGGCCTAGTCTACTGATCATGTGTAATCGATTTAATAATAAACAATGAATATTAAATATCTCTTATATTTAATATTATTATTTATATATCGAATTACAATGATAAATATATACACTATATATTTAATGTTTTATCCAATGCATGAGATATTTGCTGAAAAGGCCATAATATCAACACCCCTTTCCTTCTCCGCATTGGCCTATTTAAAATAGGATGTTCGAGTGAAAATCCCATAGAATGCCGAAACCAAAAAAAAACTAACTTATAAAATAAATAATAGTTGTTATTACTATTATTATTTTATTCACACTCTTAATTAATTATTATATATTAGTACATAAGATAGACACTAATATAAAATAATTAACATTTATTATATTGCCTTCAGAAAGGCATTTTTGGAGGATCATTACACATTTGCCACAATTATTCCTTGACTATAGCTCAGCTTAGATGTAACCTACTTAAGATGGCCCTAAGGAATGATAATGACAACCTTAGGGCCATTGAACTAACTTCCAAGGTCAAATTGCATTGTGAAAGGCCCCAAATTTGCAAAATAAGAAAGTGTAGAAAATCAAAACATCAGTTTTTGTTTTGGAGATTTTCAGAATTTTGTCTAGAACTGTCTGGTGCATGGGCCAAACTAGCCCCTGGATCAAATTTATTCAATGATCGCTTTCTATTGGCACAAGATGTTATATTTATTTTTCTTCGTATTCATGGTCTTGCAAAAGTGTCCAAAAAAGTTAAGCTTACTACTTAGAGCTTAGAATTTAGTGAACTATTACTAATGCTACTTAGGGAGGCAGATAGGTGAATCCAAGATATTGTTTTTTTGAAGAAAATGCTCTACGAAGATACAATTCTTTCATAGTGATGCTCCTTTCATGATCAATTAATTACACCTTATAATTTTCATTCTGGGGACTTAAAAGCTACTTATTGGTTTATGCTTTTTTAAAATCATTCAAGGGAAAGAAATGTCGAAGTAATTTTTTGCTATTGGTGTTTATTGCATCAGGTATTGCAGGTGTATTAGTCTACAAAGACAATTTATTTCTTGGTGCACCAATTGGTCTCCTGGGATTGCTTTTATTTTTTCAGGTGCATTTTTACTGTGATTTTTCTTAACAAAGTTGACATCATGGCTATGTATCAACTTTTTATAAATTTTTACTACCGATTTGATTATCCTTAGTTACTTTATTTTCTTTGGCTTTGTCTCTAGGAGGTATAAAATCAGTCACACTATTGCCATATATTTCTTCTTGAAAGCATGATTAATTACTCTATTGTAGACCAATTAATAGAAGGAATTAACTCAATAAAATGGAAGAAGATGTTGGGATCCAAGTTCCAACATCCCTAACATGATTAAGGTTCTCTTCAAACATATGTGGTTTACATCAAATTTTAATAACGACTTTAAACAATTTTGTGCATTTGTACAGCTTGTGAATTCTCTGCATTGCCAACTTTGAACTTGATTTGTATAATTTCAAAATTATGAAAACTGCATTGGATCTTTAGATGAAGAATATGCAATCTGATATTACGTTCCATTTAAAATTTCCAGTTTTTGCACCTTTCCCATTCAAATATTTTTCCAAAATGTACTTCTGCTGTCTTAAGTTTTGTGAAGTTGAGAACATGTCTCTAGGTATCTCTGCAGCACTTTTTAAATCTGCAATTTGTAAAAAGGCAGGTAGTAAGTTATACAAAACTTTCTATAAGTTCTGTTAATACTGTTTGAAAAATAAGATCACTTACGGACATCTCAAGGTTCTACTTTAGTTTGTTAGACAAGAGGGGACCAAACTAGGGTAGACAATTTAGTTATGTGATTAGTGTTGTCGGGTTAATTAGTAATTGTTAGTGTTGTTGAGGGGTTGGCAGTTAGCCAATGGTTGCCAATGGTTGGCACTCCCTCGACACCTTTATATGTGCATTGTACTTACCTTCGGGATATTGTTATGTGATGGTGTGGTCATAATACTGTTGTTGAAAATGTTTTGAAGATACATTGTAATAATTTTGTGATCAATGAATATACATTTGTGAGTTCTCTCAATACATTGTGCATATGCTCATTGTTATATTTTACTTACAGTTTGTTATGTTCTGAACATAGACCCTATGGAGTAAACATTTGGCTTCGTTGCCTAGACGTATTTGGGAATGAACTATCAGAGGGGATGGTAGGCGTATGACATGGTGAGAACCCTATAATGGTCCAACCAACAAACAAAGATGTCACCAGTAGTGAAGAATTCTTTGAAGGGGAAAGAGCATTGAAGGAGGATTGTGCAAACATATTGAAGGCATCCATCGGGACTTACGTCTGAAGGGAGGCATAATGAGAAGTTCTTGAGAGTGTGGTGTGGGATTCACTCGGGGTAGGTCCAATAGTGGATCGTCTTATGTACCACTTACTAAGGCTCTTAGCACACCACTTCATTGCTCTCCATAATTTGCAAGAAGAAGAGGACCGAGAAGATCATTGTCAACAAATATTACAACGATACCAAGAGAAGACTTGAAGGGAAGTGGAGTGTGACGAGAGCCGTCAGTTGGAACACATCCTCAATCCCTACGAAGGGGTAATGTTAATCCTAACCAGTTACTGAGAGGAGGGGTGAATCAGTAAATTCAATTTCTTGTAATCTTTTCCGTTTATTATTCCTGTTAATACTGAAAATATAAAGAATGCTTAAACAATCATAAACAAAAATCACATGCATAGGCCAACACAAGATGTATATGTGGACACCCTCGGTTACAAGGAAAAAACCATGGTGGGACAAAACCCACAAAACTCCACTACTGCAGTATAAAACTTCCCGGTTAAAGGCTTAAAAAGCATTAGTTAGAATGCTACCCTGTAAAGGGATTTAAAAGAGATTAGTTAAGATCTTGACCCTGTAAAGAGTCGCCTTGTCAAAGGACTTAAAAACATCAACAAAGATGTCACCCAGTGAAGGGATTTATACAACAGAACCTGTTAGGGTTCACCCTGATTAATGGATTTAAATGTGCTTCTCACAATAAAAGCAATGATCTTCTTTTGACACTTTATCTGTCGATTAGATCATACCTGTTCACTCCTTGCTCTGCTTGGCTGTTGAATCTTTCTCTCTTTCACTCTCGGTGACTGTATCCCTTCTCAAAAGATTCTACTCTTCTGCTCTGCTCTGCTCTCTCTGCGCTCTTGATTTTCAACAACTACGCTTCTCATGCATGATGACCTGTATTTATAAGAAATTTATCTTATTATTATTACACCAAACGGTGCCGCCAAGTTGTATCTCTTCCAAAAATCTTGCATGCAGAACTCTTGATCAAAAAGTTTGCAAATAGATCTTCAGTTTACCTCGAAACACTCGTAGAAAGAAAAAGCTAACTCCAGCTCTTTTGAAAAACGCTCTGCAAAATCCGGATTGGATTATAAAGCACTGACCGGTAAATTTGCAATTCTGAACACAAACCGGTGTGCAACCTGTTAAGTCATCTGCCTCCTATGGTGTACTACTGGACCAGTTGAATAAGACCGGACTGATATTAATATGACCGGTTAAGGTGCACTATTTTCCCAGTAAGTCTACCGGTTCACCACTGTTGCTCTAAACTTGAGTACCGGTGTGTTTGATGTTTGCCAATGATGACAACTAAGCTTTATGCCAACAATCTTCCCCTTTGGCATTGGTGGCAAAACACATCAACACATATACTCCCTGTAGAGTATCATCATATCAACTGATACTTCCCCTGTAGACTTGCTCTACTGTATCCTGTTGCAGCTGGTCTCAAATCTCCCTGTTATCTGACCAGTCTCTTCCAATATCTTCCCCTTTCCCTACCAACAATCTCCTGAAAGTAATCTTCCCCTTTTTTCCTCCAAAGGACAAAGGGTGTGAACATCTCATAACTGTAGCCTGTTGAAGATATTCTTGTAGATCTTCTTGGCGGAAACTAGGAATGGTTTCCATGCAGTTGTGACTTGATCTAGGGTATGTTGGCATTAACCGGTAAGGTTGTAACCGATATATGGAAAAGTGGTGTTGTCATTGATGTCTAAGGTTAATATTGTTCAAACAGGAACCGAGTGACAATAATAGTAAACAGGTGTAGTTTACAAGAGGGACTGGTTATGAAACCGGTGACAATATTGAACAGGAAGTACTGTGACAGAGTACTGTGAGGTAAAGTCACTAACCAGTAATTGGAGCAACCGGAGCAGTGACCGGTAAAGTATTTAATTGGAACCAAGGAACCAAACCGGTATAGACAGAGAAAGGAGAAGTGATAGGTGATGACAAAGACCTATACAATACCGAAGGATGGAAACCAATCGTAACTGCTCATTTTTGATCAGTGAGATCATTTCTGATTAGTGAAATATCATCGAGACTGATGAACTGGTGAAAGTCACAGTTGACAAACACTTATGTGACTCTTCGACCGAGATTTGTTGCACAAAATCCGGAAGACTTTGTGTTATAAAGAAGATTGGTGCAAGGCACAATTGAAGGTTTTAATGCTGAAGATTAAGGCATTAAAACATAGAGAAATCTCAAGCAAAGGAAAATATGCGGCACGCATCTGTCGTTTCCTTTATAAAACAGAAAAAGCATATGACATGCATCTGATGTTTCCTCTATGAACTGAGAGTCCACTAGATGATGGATCCAAAGGAGATCTTTGCAGAGGTCGCGCATGCAAAAAGCGGGAAGATCAAGAAGACTATTTATTCTTCAGCCTGTGAAGATTATCTTTTGCCTTCATTCTGCCAAGAAGAAAAAGAGTGAACTTGTATGTTGAGAGAAGCTATGAAAAAGGTGAAAAGAAGAGAAAAGTGTGCAAGGAAGCTCAACAATATGTGGAGAGCATACCTGTGGTGCCTAGTGACGACGCTCAATTGATAAATGCAACGATTTTATCAGGCTCAGTAAAGCCATCTCAAGAAGATCAAACCCTCTATTGCTCTGTAACAATTGCAATAGAAAAATCTTAGTATTTGGGTGGATATTAACAAGTCCCTTGTATTAAATCCCTTAACTGGGTGACATTTGTGTAGATGTTTTAAATCCTCTAACAAGACAGGTTTTAATAGGGCTTATTTCTTAAATCCCTTAACCGGGTCGCATCTAACAATACATTTGTAATCCATTAACAGGGAAGACTCCTAACAGGGCGCACTTTCAGAAGAGTGCAAAATTTGTGAGGTCTCCTCACACTGTGGTTTTCACTTGATTTGGGTTTCCACGTGATACATTTGGTGTTGTCTATTGCTTTAATCTTGTGATAGCTATTTCTGTGATAGAATCTGTTCTGCTTACAATTTTAGTTATATTATATCAGATTGGTTTTTAAGTTTTAGTGGGTGCTAATTCACCCCTCCCCTCTTAGCGCCGGTTGGGACCATCAATTGGTATTAGAGCCAAGTACCTTTTCTGAGCTGCTTAACCGCAACAAGGAAAATATTTAATGATGAGAAAGGAAAGACCTAAGTTTTCTAAGGAAAACATCACCGTATGGTGCAACAGAATGAAGTTGTACATGAAAACCACCGGAGATCAATACTGGACTCGTGTAATCAATGATTACATCGAATCCATCGGTACCGTGATAGTTGATCAACAAAAGATCAGTAGTGAACACACAACTGCAATGGATATGATAGAAAGTACGCTACCTGACCATGTATATGCAGAAATTGAACATCTGACTACTGCTTGCAAAATGTGGGCTAAGCTACAAACGTTGTATGGAGGTGACCCACATGTTCAAAGAGCAAAGGTAGAGAGCCTCAAAGGCAAATATGATGACATGAAGATGAACAAAGGAGAAGACATTGAGCACTACAACAATAGAATAAAAGAAGTGATGAACTCCATCAAAAGCGTTGGAGGAACTTTGAGTGAGCAAGATGTGGTAAGCAAGATACTAAGGATGCTAAGGCCACAATATGCTATCAAAATCTCAGCCATACAGGAGCTCAAATCAGTGAGCGCATCTCAAGTCACCCTTGACTCTCTTATCGATAAGTTGACTGCTTTTGAATTGAGCAATTATGATAATAACTTACCCATGTTAGATGTTGCTTTTAAGTCCTTTGTGAATATTGCTTCCACCAAGAAAGGAAGAGAGACAGGGAATAGTTCTACTGGTAAGTTTGGAAATTTTATTGAGAATCTACTCAGAAGAGCTAGAGCAGATGAGTTTGAAGCACTCATCGCAAGGAGATTTCCAAGAGGAAAAAAGGAAGTACAAAGGGAAACTTCCATTAAAGTGCTTTTCTTGCAATAAGATAGAACACATTGCTGCAAGGTGTCCAGAAAACGAAAATAAAGAAAAGTCCAACCGATTCAAGAACAAAGGAAAGGAGTGCTACCTTGCTGAGGAAGGTGTCACGGACAATGAATCTGAAGAACCGGGAGATGATGAAATTGCCTTTTTTGCAATAAAAGAAGAAACCACAGTGATAAGTGAAATAACACTTATCTCCAGCTCTCATCAACGTGACGATTGGATTATTGATAGTAGATGCACTTACCACATGACTGGTGACAAGAACAAGTTCATTAGCCTAAAGCTTAATGATGGTGGATCAGTGACTTTTGGTAAAAATGCTCCTTGTGCTATCAGAGGCAAAGGCTCAATAACACTTGGGAATGAAGTTGTATGCAAAGATGTGCACTGGGTGGAAGGACTCATGTACAATCTAATGAGTGTGGCTCAACTAAACAACAAAGGATACATGTCGGAGTTTGGGCAAGGTTCTTGCATTTTCAAGAATCAATCAGGAGCTTATGTTGCCACCGGTAGACAGAGTATTGGGAACCTATTCTACCTAAACTCAATCGAGGGGGCTTGTCTCATTGCTATGGCAAAAGGAGAGATAAAGAAATCTGTCTCATGACAAAAGAGGACAATAGTTGGATGTGGTACAAGAGACTCTGCCACATAAACTTTGATAGTATTTACAAAGTAAGCAAGAAGAAGTTGATGTTATCTTACCGGTTACTAAGGGGGGGGGGGTGAATCAGAAAATACTAAATCTTATTGTTTAAGACTTGTAAACAGATTCTTGAATGCAAAGTAAAAAGTTAACAGTCATTCACAAGCATAAATTGAATCACACAGATCTACACAAATATTTGTACGTGGAAACCCTCAGTTAGAGAGAAAAACCCATGGTGAGACAGAGCTCACAACTTCACTAGTTCTAAATGAAGGCGCCTTGTTAGGAGCTTACAAAGCACTGGTTAAGGTGCTACTCGGTTAATGGATTTTACAAGAGATCTGTTAAGATCTAAACCCTGTTAGGTGCTGCCTGGTTACAAGACTTTGCACATCAACAAAATGTTACCTTGTTAGGGGATTTTTACAATGAACCGATTAGGTCCACCCTAATATAGGGGTTTGTATATGATGAAATATCTTTCAAAAACAGTGATCTATAATGACACTGATTGTCTGATTAGATCATACCTGTAAATTCCTTCCCTTGTTTGCCTGGATATTGATCTTCTTTTCTACCTTCACCTTTGTGCCTGTAGCAATCCTCAGAAGATATCTTTCCTCTGCTCTCTGTGATTTTCACTTATCAACAACATCAACATACTTTGTGTCCTATTACTAATATTTATACAAGAGTGATCTTCTTGACTCATAGAACCACCGGGGAATAAACTTGACCATAAAATATGCAACGCAAGAAAGCTATGCGTTGTGATCTAGAGTTTATCTTGAGATCATCGGTAGAACTTAAAGCTAACTCCTGTTGAAAGGTTAACTTCGCATCAGAGTAATGGATGTCTAGCATAATCAAGCTCTTAACTCAACCTGTAACTCAAACTGTTCCACAAAAACTGGACCGGATTTTTCTATTAGTTAGATCGGTACGGATTTGTCGTTGGATGCTGAATAAGACCGATACTGAGTACTTGGTTCAGTCTACCGGTTTATCTAACTACTTAGTTGACCGGTGCATATACTATGTGCTTTATCTACCGGTGTCATCTAAGTAATGCGAGCGACCGGTGATCTTCGACTGGTGTGAATGGGTTTGATGAAACACTAATGACAACTTATATTGCTAACAATCTTCCCCTTTGTCATTGGTGGCAAAATAGTCAAAAACATAACTATTCATACAATAGCTATTCAAACCTTGGTCAGTGAAATAGAATACTGCCCTTGCTGTCTTGCCTGATTGAATGCGCTTCTCCTGCCCGAAACTTCCCGTGACTGAGTCCTTTGGTTTTTATTAACTTCTCCTTGTTCTTTTTTTTACAAATAACTTCCCCTTTTTGCCTCAATAAGACAAAGGGTTATGTCTTCCTTCACATTTGAAGCTGTGTGAAGATATCCTTATATATGTTCTTTGCAGAGTGTAGAAACGGTGCCCATTGAACGGTTACATTTTCAATGTTTTGTTGGGCAGCCTTGAGAGATACAATGATGTTTTCCATATCATCGACAGTTTTGTAGTCCGGTTCATTGACCAGAACATCAGTTGAAGTAGCTATCTGGTGCATGATATCAAGTGTTGGGGCCAAAAGCATCTGGAATCCAACGATGTCTTGAATTCTTTTGTTCTCTTCTTCTGCAGTCTTTCTGAGGACTAGAGTAAGACTAGCCATTTCTCTGCTAAAAGTTGTGGCTGTTTTGGTCTTGATGTCAAATTGGTTGGACAAAGCTCTTATGTCTTTTGAAGTCTTTGTAGCTTTGTCAGTTAAGTCAGTCAAGAAAATCTCAAAATTTGAAGTTCTGCTTAACAAATTTTCTGCAACTTGTATCTGTTGTTGAAGAACTTTTAGATTGTTTAGCAGAATAGCTTTAATATTTGCAACTTGCTTGTGAAGAAGCTCCACTCTTTTCTATGCATAATGATCAATTGCCATTGTTTCTGGATCAGTCAGATCCTCACCGATGGTTGCAGTCAGCACTTCCAGCTGGTCGATGACCAGTTCATCTTCATCTATATCAGCATCCAGCACAAAGTTGTATAGGATATCCTTTACTTTGTTTAGAACCATATCCTGTTTTCTTTTAGTGAGCTCTTTCAGCTGTCTTGTTGACATTTTGCTGATGTCAACTATTGTATCGGTTGCTTTGCTCCTTTTTGCTTCAGATTCTCCAGAGGATGTGATCTTTCTTTTAGAGGAGCTGGCAAGAGTTTCTTGATCCTTTTCTCTACTCTGTTCTTGTGCCATTGGAGCTTGCTCATGTTCTTTTGCATCTTGTTTGTCTGTCTTGTTTCCCTCTTTTGGTCTGGCTTCTGGTTGCTGAATGTGAATCTCAGGCATAACATTTCCTACTTGATGTGAGGGCTCTTGTGATGGGGCTTGTGTTTGTAGCTGTTTGTCAGCTGTATGAAGATCATCTGTAGGGATCCCTTCACCTCTTTGATCTGATCTGTCAGTAGGAAGATTGACAGAAGTCTATCCCAATTTAATCGGTTCACTAGAAGTGAACTTTTCTGTGAGGACTTCCTGCTCATCAGATATCGGAGTTTGAGTTGCAGTAAATTGAACAAGTGGATCGACAATTGTAGTGGTGTGATCTTGAGGACCTGTTTCTTCAACGGTATTGAAATCATACTGCTCCCAGAAATTCAAGGTCTCTTTAAAGATGTCATTCTCATAACCATTGAGAATCTTGGTGACTGTGTAATTTGTATCTAGATTCATAGATGTATCGCCTAAAAGAAGCATGATACTTTTATCACTCAAGCCAGGTCTAGCTTTCTCTAGTGCTTCTTTATTGATTTGTGAGTTTCTTTCCAGACCGGTTCTCCATTTTTCTTGAAGCTTGCCATTCAATTCGAGAGGAAACTTGCCTCTATAATCCCTGTGTGTTTTCATGAAGTCTAGAAGACTTTCAACAAGAGCTTCTTCTATTGCCTGTTTGTCTTCCTCTACTAACATGCTATACCATTGTGCTACATTATCTATTTCTCCAAAATTTGTAATTTTAGCTACGATGTCATTAATAGTCATGGTGCGAGCCTTACCTTTTTCTGGAGATACAAGGAGGGTAGGATTTGTCGGTTCATTGGTTATGTCGACGATGACCGGTTTGTCTACTCCAAGCACTCCTTTTCCTTTTTCGGTATCACAAACTAGTGGAGTTGTTGCCTTTTGGCGTGCTTCCTCTGCTTTTTTTTGTGTTTGAAGTAGGTTGTTCTAGATGGCTTCTCCTTCAGTGTGGACTTTCTCGGTTTCTCCAATCAGCAAGAGGTGTGTTCTTTTCTTTATCAGGAAGTTCTGTTGGTGTAGTTCAGCTTGTTGGCTTGCTTCTTCTAGACTGAGATGATTTTGCACTTCTAGCAGAGCTTGAATCCTTAGCTCTTTTTCTTTTCCATTGAAGCTTTCCACCTGCCTTGAAGGATATTTAACAAATCCTTAGGCAGTACCTTCTGAAGCTCAGTAGGGCTTAGATTGAACTTATGCAAGCATTCAACAATAGCATCTTCAATTTTTCTTCGGTCTTCATCATTTGCCAAAGTGTATCTTCTACTAACATTACCCATTCCTCCGGTTTCTTTCAGTCCTGTTATGAATTCATCTATCATTGGTTTACCTTTTCTTGGTGGATCCACCTTTGCTTGCTTTCCGGTCCTCTTCTTTCTTTTGCTGAGCGGAACTGTATCCTCCGAATCGGTTTCTTTTGCTTCTTGCTCTTGTGTGCTTGGCTCCGGTTGAGCTTTTCTCTTTTGTGCTATTGGTGGTGCAGTTTTAGGTTTCTTCTTTGGCACCGGCGATCTTTTGACATAGACATTCTTTATTGGTGCCTGCTTTAAATTCTTCTCTATCTCCTCATAGGTTCCAAACCTTTGAGCACTGGGATCTAGATGTGCTTTTTCCAGGGCCTCTACATACATCGTTGCAAACTTTGTTTTGATTTCGTATCTAAACTCAGGTGCATACTCGGTTCTTGGTTCTATTGCTTGAATGATGCAAAAGTCAGTAGACACCAGAAAACATACCTCCTTTTTGCATTTTTCAACAATAGTGGAAGGGATTCTTTCTCTAGCATGCATTTTTAGTTGAAATGCATTGAAGTAATTGGTCATTTCCTTGTCAAACTGGTCTCCCAGTTCGTTAGCCATATCACTGATTTGCATCATGACCGGTCGATCTGTTGCCCATGTTACTTTTCCTTTACCAGGAAAGAAGTTAGAATAGTAGAAGTAAAGACATACCAAGAGTTCCAAATTTTAATGATTTCTTCTTGACGATGCCCAGCTTCTTCATGTTTTCAAAGATTTGTCCTCTTAGCATATCGCATATATCATATTGTGTGTCGTCATGAACAATTCTGTGGGCTGCATGTATGCCTCCACCCGGTATGCTGTTGAGGTTACTTGATTGATATACTTTGTAACCGATTATAGCTGATGCGAACCGAACAACTGGATCCTCAATGTCAGTTATGGTCATCAATTGCTTGTCATTTTTTGATTTCGTCAGGTTAGCCACCACTGCATTAGATATGGTTCTCAGAGTAAGCGCTTCTCCCTGATTGCAGAACCCAGTTACCCTGTAAAGATCATCTTTCGTGATTGAAGTGCAGATTCCTCTCATAAGCCAAAATCCCGGATCATGCACCCGACTGACTACCATTCGAATCCACTCAAGTTTGAAGATGACTGGATACGAGACTCCATTTATGATTCCCAATGATACCAGCTTTGCATAGCCATTGGGATGATTACCATTAGGGCATAGCAAGCGATACTCGTTCTGTATGTACGTTTCTCCTAGCTCTTCTTGCTTAGCGTGAATAAATGCAGTTACATCTTTTGTCAGGAGCACTCCTTTAGGTATTGAGGAGAGTGCGCCAGCCACATGGATCTCCCTATCTTGATTTAGCAAGATGTCAAAAGGACTACGCTCCATTTGATTTGTAGGAACAAGCTTTGCCTCACATGATGAGGATGCCATTGCTCTCACTAGGTTGCTAGAGATGATTAGATCGGTTTGACAGATAATCAGATCGGCTTGACAGATAATCTTACTCAATGATCGAGTTGCAAGAATATTGCTCGAGCAGAGATTAGATAACATAAAATCGCAAGGTAAAAAGAAAAGAGTTATCCTTCTTTTCTTTTATAGGATTAGGGCAGAATGGTAATTACCAAACGGTAACTATTTGTTAAACGGCTATAGTAATAAATGCCTTACCTAACCTTTCTTGACGCCTTTTCTAACTAGGTGTCTGACTTTTTCAATTAGGCATGTCCCGTTTGATCGCCTCATGTCCTTCCAGTTTGTTCTATAGTCTGAGTGAGATATGACTCACCAGTTCTACCAGGAACGATAGTTGTACTACCGGCTCCCTCTAGGCCTTGAAGACTTAATTTGTAGAAGAAATATCACCATCTTGTGATGATGATTTTGCCTCTGTTGCCTCCTCAACAGAGTTCTTTGATTCCTTGACTAACCATATTTTCTTCACTACTTTCTTGGTTTCTTTGTCTTTGTTGTTCCTTTTATCAGAACTCAAGGTCTTCACCACCCGTCTTTCCGATCTTTTGTTTATGTTCCTGATCTGGTTCTAGCAGTCTTTAACTAGGTGACCGACTTTGTTGCAGTAATGGCAGATTATACCGGTTGCTTTCCATGGATTCATCCCTCTTGGATTAGGTGGTTCGCTCCATAATTCTCTGCTGCAATGCATCTCTTTGTTTGGATGAGTAGTTGCATTCCAGTTTCTACCCTTTTTTGAGAATATCAGTCTGGGTGATCTGAATGCCATAGTCTTTGATTTGCATTCTTTAGCCTTGTGTCCGAATTTGTTGCAGGCATAACAGTATCCCTTGAAGCTTCCCCTACTTGCGCTGGACACGGATATGGGACTGGACCAGCACTCATTGGTCTTATGGCCCTTTTTGCAATAGTTTTTACAGTAACTGTTGTTGGTTCTTACTGGTGTATTTCTACAGTCATTAGTGTCATGACCTGGTCTTCCACTAGGCTTACAAGAGGTGAAAAAGTTTTTCCTACCTCTTTGTGCTAGCGTTTTCCTTTTGTTGACTCCACCGGTAAATTCGAGACTGGTGTGGTCATTGTGCCTTCGTTGAGCATTGAGTTGCTCATTGAGCTTGACCGAGCTTTCATTGTATCTTCTCAGCATTTCATTCTTTCTTTCAAGGACTTTCATTTGTTCCTTAGGTTGATATATCTCGATTGCCAGCTTCTTGCATGCTTCATCTCTAACCTGCCATGCTTTATGCATATTGACATTTTCCTGGGTGGCAATCAACAAGTCCTCTTGGAGTTTCATAATGAGTTCATTGGCTCTTGCAGCTTCCTCTACTCGGTTCATTGCTTTTTCAGAGGCTGTTTATGTCTTGACTGTTGTGTTCCTTTCGCTTTCAGTTTTTTGTTTCTGCTCAATCAGTTCAGTCATTCTTAGAGCATTTACCTTTTGCTCCCTTTTGAGATCAGCAATCTGACCGATTAGGATCTGATTCTTTTCCGTAAGCTCGGAGACTGCTTCCTCGGCCTCATCAGACCCATTCTGCCCAGAGAGTTCGTCAATGGTTTCATTGCTCTCATTTAGTTGTAGAGGCAACTCCTTTCTCTTTGCGAGTGACTTCCTCAGTCTATTTTCCAGTGAGGCAATAATGTCATTTGCTTCCTCTAGCTGTTTCTGGTACCGGTAACCCTCCATGATCTTTTTCTCAAGTTGTTAAACTTTTATTGTATAGAGAACTTAGCTCTGATACCAATTGATGTTATCTTACCGGTTACTGAGAGGGGGGGGGTGAATTAGAAAATACTAAATCTTATTGTTTAAGACTTGTAAATAGATTCTTGAATGCAAAGTAGAAAGTTAACAGTCATTCACAAGCATAAACTGAATCACACAGATCTACACAAATATTTGTACATGGAAACCCTCGGTTAGAGAGAAAAAACCATGGTGAGACAGCTCATAACTTCACTAGTTCTAAATGAAGGCGCCTTGTTAGGAGCTTACAAAGCATTGGTTAAGGTGCTACCCGGTTAAGGGATTTTACAAGAGATCTGTTAAGATCTAAAACCTGTTAGGAGCTGTCTGGTTACAGGAGTTTGCACATCAACAAGATGTTATCTTATTAGGGGATTTTTACAACAAACCGATTAGGTCCACCCTAATATAGGGGTTTGTATATGATGAAATATCTTTCAAAAATAGTGATCTATAATGACACTGATTGTCTGATTAGATCATACCTGTAGATTCTTTCCCCTGTTTGCCTGGCTGTTGATCTTCTTTTCTTCACTTTTGTGCCTGTAGCAATCCTCAGAAGATATCTTTCCTCTGCTCTCTGTGATTTTCACTTATCAACAATAGCAACATACTTTGCGTCCTATTACTAATATTAATACAAGAGTGATCCTCTTGACTCATAGAACCACTGGGGAATAAACTTGACCATAAAATATGCAACGCAAGAAAGCTATGCGTTGTGATCTAGAGTTTATCTTGAGATCATCCGTAGAACTTAAAGCTAACTCTTGTTGAAAGGTTAACTTCGCATCAGAGTAATGGATGTCTCGCATAATCAGGCTCTTAACTCAAATTGTAACTCAAACTGTTCCACAAAATTGGACCGGATTTTTCTATCAGTTAGATCGGTGCGGGTTTGTCGTTGGATGCTGAATAAGATCGATATTGAGTACTTGGTTCAGTCTACCGGTTTATCTAACTACTTAGTTGACCGGTGCATATACTATGTGCTTTATCTACCGGTGTCATCTAAGTAATGCGAGTGACCGGTGATCTTCGATTGGTGTGAATGGGTTTGATGAAATACACTAATGACAACTTATATTGGTAACATAAGTCAATCAAAGGGCTTCCTGATATTATAAAGCCGAAAAGGGGTATGTGTAAAGAATGTCAGTTATGCAAACTGACAGGAACAAGCTTTAGCGGTAAGTCTTTTTTTGCTTAAAAAGTGTTGGATCTTGTTCACATAGACTTTGATGGACCTATGAGGACAAAGAGCTACTATGGAGACAGGTATTTCATGCTCTTTGTAGATGATTTTTCAAGGATGATGTGGACAGTCTTCCTAAGGAAAAATCAAAGGCCTTTCACATGTTCAAAATCTATAAGGCCTGAGTGGAGGAAACCGGTAAAATCTTAAAGTGTTCGAGGTTAGATAGAGGAGGTGAGTACACCTCTCAAGAGTTCACTCACTACTGTGAGGAATAGGGGATAAAAAGGCAAATTTCTGCACCAAGAACTCCTCAACAAAATGGAGTCGCTGAAAGAAGAAACAAGACTCTGATTGATTGTGCTAGAACTCTAATGATTCAGAAGGATCTTCCCCATCCCTTCTTGAGAGAAGCAATTAGCATTGCTGTGTATACACTAAACCAGGTTCAAGTCAAGAAAGGAACTAGTAAGACTCCATATGAGTTTTGGTTTGGTCATTCCCCAAATGTAAGCTATTTTAGAATTTTTGGTAGCAACTATTACATCAAAAGAGATGTGTACTCTGACAAATTTGAGCCAAAGAGTGATGTAGGCATATTTTTGGGTTACTCTACCAAAAGTAAAGCCTATTAGTGTCTGAATAAGAGGACAGGAAAGATAGTGGAAAGTGCCAATGTAAAGATAAATGAATATTCAGAACCAAGGGAAAAGAACAATCATGTTGAATGAGACACAAGGATCATGATGTCAATAATCATTTGGAATTCAATGAAATGATTTCCACTGATGAAGAAGAATAGGTAAACAGACCCTTGGAACAGGGTAATGTACCTAAGCCGGGAAGGGATCAAAACATAAGACTGACTGAGGAAGATAAACAGGAAATTGTTCATGACCTCGTTGGAAATGTTGCTTAACCGGAAAACGAAGATTGGGACCACTGATCGGTTCTGCCAAGGTATGTCACATATCACTCCACCGTTAACATTATAGGTGACAAACATGCTAATATGTTACAAGTAGTGGTTGTCGTTGCACCAAAAGATCGAGGTTGTTAAACCATGTCACAAATTCCAAGGGGAGCGCTGACCATTTTTCCAACAATCTCCCCTTTAGCGTTACCCGAGGGGATTCGAACCTGTGACCAAGCTCTGATACCAGTTGTTACAAGTAGTGGTTGTCGTTGCACCCAAAGATCGACCTGTTAATGCCCGATACAACCACTAGACTTATAGAAGACACAGGAGGCTGTTAAACCATGTTACGAATCCCGAGGGGAGCGCTGACCATTTTTCCAACATAAAATTCTGATCAGGAGAAAGGCTAGGGAAAGTATCTGCTTGCTTTCAAGTATAGAGCCCAAAACTACCAAAGAAGGTCTTGGATGACAACTAGGTCAAGGCAATGGAAGAGGAGATTGAGCAAATAGAAAAGAATGAAACATGGACTCTTGTTCCCAGACCACAGGACAAGAATGTCATAGGGACGAAGTGGGTGTTCAGAAATAAGCTAAATGAAGAAGGAAAGGTGGTAAGGAACAAGACAAGGCTAGTCTGCAAAGGATATGCATAGGAAGCAGGACTAGATTATGGAAAAACCTTTGCACCTGTAGCAAGACTAGTAGTGAGAATTCTACTTCCTTATGCTGCCTATAAAAGGTTCAAAGTATACCAGATGGATGTAAATTCTTCTTTTCTGAATGGTATATAGGAGGAGGAAGTGTACATAGAAGAGCATGAAGGTTTCTCATCCACTGAGAAAAATGATATGGTCTATAAATTGAAGAAGGCACTCTATGGGCTGAAACAAGCCCCAAGGGCTTGGTATGAAAGGTTACATTCATACCTCCTGACAATAGGATTCACAAGAATAGGAGATAACAACAATATGTATCTCAAGATTGGTAAAGAAGGGAACTTGATTGCTAAAATCTTTGTGGATGATATCATCTTTGGAGGAGATGACAAAATGAGCAAAGACTTTGCTGAGGAAATGAAGAAAGAATTTGAAATGTCCATGATTAGAGCTATAAAATTCTTCATTGGTCTGCAAGTTCATTAGCTCAAAGAAGGTATTTTCATATTTCAGTCTAAGTATATTAAGGAAATTCTAAAATCATTTGGGCTAGAAGAATCCAGACCGGTTGGCACACCAATGATAACCAACTGCAAGTTATCAAAGGAGGATTATGCTAAAGAAGTTAATGAGACATTGTATCGGTTAATGATTGGCAAGTTACAG
Source organism: Chamaecyparis obtusa (assembly GCA_027943335.1). Taxonomy (NCBI): domain Eukaryota; kingdom Viridiplantae; phylum Streptophyta; class Pinopsida; order Cupressales; family Cupressaceae; genus Chamaecyparis; species Chamaecyparis obtusa. The sequence goes on along the minus strand of BSBK01002199.1, from coordinate 1,633,192 downwards.
TATGTTGAGCATAGCAGATCTGATATTGCACATGTAGTAGGCATTGTAGCCAGATTCTCTGCTAACCCAAAAGAGACACATTTAATAGTAGTGAAGAGAATAATTAGATACTTAAAGGGTACTGAGGAATACGGTCTTTAGTGTCCTCACAAAGGAGGTTTTGAGATAAAAGTGTACATTGATGCAAATTGGGCTAGTAACATTGATGACAGAAAGATCACAAGTGGAGGTGCATTCTTTCTTGGAGATAGGATTGTGTTATGGAAAAGTAAGAAGCAGAACCGCATTTCACAGTCCACAGCTGAAGCTAAGTATGTTGCTGCAGCGATTAATTGCACTCAGGTGATTTGGATAAGAAAGATATTGGAAGGAATCCAAGAACAGGTACATGAACCGATTGCAATATACTGTGATAGCACAAGTGCAATAAATATATCTAAGAATGTTGTCATGCACTAAAAAACAAAGCATATTGCTATAAAGTATCATTATCTGAGAGAGGAGGTGCAAAATAAAGAAGTGAAATTGGAACATGTTCCCACAAAAGAACAAGTTGTTGACATATTCACAAAGCTTTTACCGAAGAGTACCTTTGAGTATCTTAGAAGTAAATTAGGGGTAGTGCCCCTTCTTGATCTTTAGTAAAAGGACAGAGGTATTTATCAATCCATTGAGCTTCAACAGAGGACTTAGCCTCATTTTTGGATTGGTGATAAAGGAATGCTGCTTAAAGGGGGAGTAGACTTCAGAAAAAGGTAGTCACTTGACTAGTCTTTGGCATTATTGTCAAAGGGGGAGTTTACAACTAGTAAGTAGTTGGCGGGAGATTACAACCGGTAAGCAGTTGGCACTGGTAAGGCGTTTGCCATTAATGCCAAAGGGGGAGATTGTTGGCATTAACCGGTAAGGATTTAATCAGTATATGACAAAGTGGTGTTTGCATTGATATCTAAGATTAACATTGTTCAAACAGGAACCGAGTGACAATAATAGTAAACAGGTGTAGTTTACAAGAGGGATTGGTTATGAAAGTGGTCACACATATTGAATAGGAAGAAGTACTATGACCCAGTACTCTGAGGTAAAGTCACTAACCGGTAACTGGAGCTGTGACCGATAAAGTATTTAACCAGAACCAAGGAACCCAATTGGTATAGACAGAGAAAGGAGAAGTGACAAGTAATGACAAAGACTTGTACAATACGAAGGATGGAAACCAATCATAATTGATCATTTCTAATCGGTGAGATATCATCGAGATTGATGAACTGGTGAAAGTCACAGTTGACAAACACTTCTATGACTCTTTGACCGAGATTTGTTGCACAAAATCCGGAAGACTTTGTGTTATAAAGATCAGTGCAAGGCACAATTGAAAGTTTTAATGCCGAAGATTAAGGCATTAAAACATGGAAAAATCTCAAGCAAAGGAAAGTATGCGACACATCTGTCGTTTCCTTTATAAAATAGAAAAAGCATATGGCATGCATTTGATGTTTCCTCTATGAATTGAGACTCAACTGGATGATGGATCTAAAGAAGATCTTTGCGGAGGTCGCGCATGCAAAAAACGGCAAGAGAAAGAAGACTATTTATTCTTTAGCCTGTGAAGAATATCTTTTGCCTTCATTCTGCCAAAAAGAAAAGGAGTCAACCTGTAAGCTGAGAGAAGCTACGAAAAAGGTGAAAAGAAGAAGAGAAGAGTGTGCAAGGAAGCTTCTACTTGTTGTCATTATTCCTTTAACCAATTAACAGTTGCCATTCTACCTGTTGTCATTATTCCTTCAACCAATTCATTAATGGTTGGTTTTACAGCCTTTGGTACCTCCTTCTGTATCGGTTTCCCATTCTTCCTCTTTCTTGGATAGGTGGTGGTCTGTTCTATCTCAGTTTCTTTTGAGTCCTCACCTTGTGACTGTTCGGTTGTGACCGATTGCACCTTCGTCTTTTGAACTATTGGTTCTTGCACGGTTGCCTTCCTCTTCCTTGGTGTAGGAGACCATTTGACATACACTTTCTTTGCTGCCTTTGAAGATGCACCTTTCTTCAGATTTGCACTTATCTCCTCATAAGTGCCGAACCGGTTGGCTGAGAGATCTAGGTTACTCTCTTGAAGTGCCTTAGCATAAGCTTTTGCAGTCTTGGATGAAATCTCATAACCAAGTTCTGGTGCAAACTCAGTTTTTGGCTCAACAACTTGAATGATACAATGCTCGGTGCTTACAAGGAACCAAGTTTCATCCTTGTATTCATCTACAATTGCTGAAGGAATTCTCTCGCTCTGATGCATTCTGAGTTGATAAGCTTCAAAGTAATCAGTCATTACTTTGTTAAACTGATTTCCCAAACTGTTAACCATTTCACCTATTTGCACCATAAACGGTCTGTCTGTTAACCAGGTAACCTTACCCACTCTTGGAAAGAAATTCTGGTAGAAGAAAAAGAGACATACCACCAATGTCCTATATTCCATGAATTTCTTCTTGACTATACCGAGTTTCTTCAGATTCTCGAAGATTTGACTCCGCAGCACAGCGCATATGTCATACTGAGCATTGTCGTGCATAATCCTGTGCACTGCATGAATTGCTCCACCTAGTATGTTGTTGAGATTGCTAGATTGGTAAACCTTGTAACCAATAACAACAACAAACCGGACACCTTTGTCTTCAATGTCAGTCACAGTCATCATACAATTGTCATATTTCGACTTGGTGAGTCGAGTGACTTCAACGTTAGCAATTGTTCTTAGGGTAAGAGCTTACCCTATGGCGTTGAACCCGGTTACTCTATTTAGATCTTCCTTTGTTATAGGAGTAAGGATGCCTTTCGCTAACCACATTCCTGGATCGTGTACTCGACTGAGTACCAACCGAATCCAGTCAGGACGAAACACTGTTGGGTATTTGACCCCATAGGTCAGTCCAGTTGCCTCCAGTCTTGCGTAATTCGCTTGGAGCTTTCCATCTATGCAGAGCCCTAAGTATTCACTCTGTATGAATGTTTCATCCAATTCTTCCTATTTGTTGTGGATGAACATTGTTACGTCTTCAGTCAATAGCACCCCGTCGGGAATTGATGATAGGGCTCCAGCTGTTGGCATCACTAACCAGTAAGCTCTCTACCGGTCCAAGTGTTGTCATTGATTGGCAAAAGAGGATAGAGATTTGTTGTCTCTATTATAGAGGGGACTCTTCATCAAGAGAGGTTGTGAAACCAGTCACTACAGTAAGCATCAACAACTAGATAAAGCACTCAATAGAGAAGAGTGTATCCTAGTATCAACCAAGGACCGACCCCAACCGGTATAGACAAGCACAAATAAAAGCATATCCAACTAATGTCTATAACACAACCGGAACAGTGCAACCGGTAATCTGCCACACCAAGGGCGTGTACTCGGTAAGCCAAGAAAGAGACGTTCTAAGACTCTTACCTGTTTATAGCATGAAGAACTCAACCGATATATTATAAGACTCCGGTATGAACTGAGAAAGTCATAGTCAACTGTCTGTTCCAACCAACTCTTCTTCACCGAGATTTATTGCAAGTAAATCCGAGTGATCTTGAGTTGTCTTGGTGATCGGTTTGAGGCGCAGGTAAAGGATTTAAAGCTGGAATCAATGGTTTCTTGAGGCGCGACTGAAGGATTTAAAGCCGGATTCAATGGCTTTAAATTGAAGTGTTATCTCTTGTGAAGAAAAGTTTCCTGACACACAATTGTTGTTTTCTTCATGTAGTTGATGAAGCCAGAGCTTGCATCAGATGCTTGCTCAAAGAACAAACACTTCACTAAGTGATGGATTCGTTGGATCTCAGGATTAGGTCATGCATTTGAGGTGCAGTCAGGGCAACAAAACTGAATATATTCTTATGTCTGTTGAGAAGAAGATTTGCCTTCATTCTGCCGAGAAAAAGAGTGAACCTATATGCTATAGTAGCAAGGGTTAGAGAAAATCGACAAAGAGATAATAGGTTGTGCAAGGCAGCACAACAACAGTTGAGAATACTCCTGTGTTAACCGGTGATAATTCTCAGTAGAGCACAAATAGAGATCACATCTGGCTAAGCAGAGCCTTCGGTAAAGATCTTGATTCTATTGTTTTCCAGCAAACTACAATAGACAAATCCCAGTATTTGGGTGGACTCTAACAGGTCCCTTGTATCAAAATCTCTTAACCGGGTGACATCTTTCAAGGTGTTTGAAGTCCCTTAACCGGGCAGGTCTTAACAGACCTTACTATAACAAATCCCTTGACCGGGTCGCACCTAGCAAGTGCTTTTTATCCCTTGACCAGGTAGGCTCTTAACATGGCATACTTCAGAAGAGTACAAATATTGTGAGGTCTCCTCACACCATGGTTTTCACCCTAACCGGGTTTCCACGTGATAAATCTGGTGTCACTTTGTGTTTGTTCACTTGCTATTTTATTTGCTTAGAACTGCTTGTTTTTTGTGCTGCAAGTTTACTTCACTAGATTAAAGAAAAAAGGAAAGATTTTTCAAAGTGCTGATTCACCCCTCCCCTCTCAGCACTGGTTGGAACTGTCAATTGGTATCAGAGCCTTGTTCTGTTTTTCTTTGTTTCTTAACCGCACAGAGAAAGAGCTATGATGATGAGAAAGGAAGGACCAAAGTTTTCAAAAGAAAACTTCACCTTATGGTGCAGCAGGATGAAGCTATATATGAAGACCAATGGTGACCAGTACTGGAATCATGTTACCAATGACTATAGTGAGCCCGCTGGCACCTTGACACCTGATGAAGAGAAAATTAAGACTGAGCACACAGCTTCCATGGACATGTTAGCTAGTAGCTTACCTGACCATGTGTTTGCTGAAATTGAACATCTTAACTCCTGCAAAATGTGGAAAAAGTTACAAACAGTCTATGGAGGAGATCCCAATGTTTAGAGAGCCAAGGTCGAAAGCCTCAGGGGAAAGTATGACGACATGAGATTGAATGATGGAGAAGATATCGAGCAATATAGCAACCGAATCAAGGAAGTGATCAACTCCATCAGAAGTGCTGGAGGCAAGCTGACTGAAGAAGAGGTGGTGAGCAAAATACTGAGAACTCTCAGACCTCAGTATGCCATCAAGATCTCTGCCATTCAAGAACTCAAATCTATAAGCAACGATCAAGTCACCTTAGACTCCCTAATCGGTAAGTTGCCTGCTTTTGAATTTAGCAACTTTGATAATAGCCTATCTATTCAGGAAGCAGTATTTAAATCATTGGTCAATGGCTCTTCCACCAAAAAGGGAAGAGAAACCGGTAACTCCTCTACCGGTAAGATCGGCAACCTCATTGAGAATCTGCTCTCAGAGGAGAGGGAGCAAGATGAGTTTGAAGCTCTAATTGCTAAGAGATTCCCTAGAGGGAAAGGGAAGTATAAAGGGAAACTCCCTTTAAAATGCTTCTCTTGTAACAAAATAGGACACATTGCTGCCCGATGTCCAGATAATGGAAACAAAGACAAAAGAGACCGGTTCAAGAACAAAGCAAAGCGAGAATGCTATCTTGCAGAGGAAGGAGTCATAGACTATGAGTCTGAAGACTCAGAAGATCCAGAAATTACATTTGTTGCAATAAAGGAGGAGAGCCCAGCTCTTAATGAAGTTGCACTCATATCCAGATCTCATCAGTATGACGATTGGATCATTGGCAGCGGATGTACTCACCATATGACCGGTGACAAGAGCAAGTTCATCAGCTTGGAGCTCAACGACAGCGGATCAGTCACATTTGGAAACAATGCCCCTTGTGCCATCAAGGGTAAGGGATCTATTGTTCTCTGTAATAATGCTGTCTGTGAAGATGTGTACTGGGTTGAAGGACTCAGGTATAACTTGATGAGTGTTGCACAGCTAAACAACAAAGGTTTCCAATTGGAATTCGGTCAAGGCTCCTGCGTAGTCAAAAATCAATCTGGATCTCACATTGCAATCGGTAGACAGAGCAAAGGCAATCTGTTCTACCTAGACTCAACAGAAGGAGCCTGTTTAATTTCTTCTATCAAAGGAGAATCAAGCAAGATTGGTCTTATCTCCAAAGAAGACAATAGCTGGCTATGGCACAAGAGACTCTGCCATATAAACTTTGACAGCATTGTCAAAGTGAGCAGGAAGAAATCGGTCAGAGGACTCCCAGAAATTGCAAAACCCATGGGAGGCATTTGTAAGGCTTGTCAGTTAGGAAAACTGACAGGAGCAAGTTTTGGTAGCAAGTCCTTCTCTGCTGAAAATGTCCTAGATCTTGTACACACAGACCTGTGTGGACCAATGAGGACAAAGAGCTATCATGGAGACCGGTATTTCATGTTGTTTGTAGATGATTTCTTGAGAATGATGTGGACACTCTTTCTCCGTGAGAAATTGGAAGCCTTTCACATGTTCAAAGTTTACAAAGCTAGAGTGGAAAAGGAAACTGGTAGAAGCTTGAAATGTCTGAGGTCGGACAGAGGAGGTGAGTACACCTCTCAGGAGTTTACTCATTACTGTGAGGAACATGGCATACAGAGACAGTTCTCTGCATCTAGGACTCCTCAACAGAATGGAGTAGCAGAAAGAAGAAATAGAACGCTGATCGACTCTACCAGAACCTTGTTGATCCAAAAGAATCTTCCTCATCACTTCTGGGAGAAGCTATCAGCACCGCTGTGTATACAATCAACCGAGTTCAAGTCAAAAAGGGAACCGGTAAGACGCCTTATGAACTTTGGTTTAAGCATATTCCTAGTGTAGGCTACTTCAGAATCTTTGGTAGTAAATGTTATATCAAAAGACAAATGTTTTCTGGGAAGTTTGATCCCAAGAGCAATGAAGGAACATTTCTGGGTTATTCTACCAAAAGCAAAGCTTATTGGTGTCTGAACAAAAGAACAGGCAAGATAATTGAAAGCATCAATGTAAAAATTGATGAATCATCAGAACCAAACAAGAGGACCGGACATGTCAATCATGAAAATTTTAAACTTACTAATGGAGGAGATGTCTTTGAGTTTCATGAAGCAACAACTAAAGAAGAGGAGGCAACTCCTACTGATGGAAATCAAGAGCGAGAGACTGTGCCTGAAGCTGACAGGACACCCTAGGATGGTGAACATGTAGATGATCAGAACCATGACGAAGATATTGCTCAACAAGATGAACCGGACCAGGAACAGAGGCCGGCTCTTCCAAGGTATGTCACATATCACTCTACTGACAATATAATTGGTGACAGACATGGGAACATCCTAACCAGGAAAAAGGCTAAAGAGAACGTCTGTCTTCTCTCGTGTGTTGAGCCCAAAACCACCAGAGAATCCCTTGAAGATGAAAATTGGGTCAAGGCCATGGATGAAGAAATTGAGCAAATAGAAAAGAATGACACATGGGAACTTGTGCCAAGACTTCATGACAAAAATGTAATTGGGACTAAATGGGTTTATAGAAACAAACTGAATGAGGATGGTAAAGTCATTAGAAATAAAGCAAGGCTGGTTTGCAAAGGCTATGCTCAGGAAGCTGGACTAAACTATGGAGAAACTTTTGCACCAGTAGCCAGACTGGAAGGGGTGAGAATTCTTCTTGCTTATGTAGCTCACGAAGGCTTTAAAGTGTACCGAATGGATGTGAAGTCTGCATTCCTCAATGGAATACTAGAAGAAGTCTACATTGAGCAACGGGAAGGGTTTACATCTGCTCAAAAGACTGATATGGTCTGCAAACTAAAAAAGGCTCTCTATGGGCTCAAGCAAGCCCCAAGGGCTTGGTATGAAAGGTTGCATTCATATCTTCTAACAATTGGATTCATCAGAACCGGTGACAACAACAACACGTATCTTAAAACCGGAAAGGATGGAAATCTTATTGCTGAAATCTTTGTTGATGACATCATCTTTGGAGGAGATGACAAAATGAGCAAAGCATTTGCTGAAGAAATAAAGAAAGAATTTGAGATGCCTATGATAGGGCCCATCAAATTCTTTATTGGACTACAGGTCCATCAGCTAAAAGAAGGTATCTTCATCTCTCAGTCCAAGTACATAAAAGAAATTCTCAAGACTTTTGGACTAGAAGAATCCAAACCGGTTGGAACTCCAATGATAACTAATCTTATGTTATCAAAGGAGGATGATGCCAAATAAGTAAATGAAACAATGTATCGGTCCATGATAGGAAAATTGCAGTATGTTGTTCACAGCAGACCGGACATTGCTCATGCAGTTGGCATACTGGCAAGATTCTCTGCTAATCCCAAAGAAACATCTAATTGCAGTAAAGAGAATCTTCAGATATCTAAAGGGAACCGAGGAATATGGCTTATGGTTTCCACACAAGGGTAGATTCCAAATTAATGTCTAAACAGATGCAGATTGGGCTGACAACGTGGATGATAGAAAGAGCACAAGTGGTGGTGTATTTTTTCTAGGTGGAAGAATAGTATCATGGACAAGTAAGAAGCAGAATTGCATTTCACAATCCACTGCTGAAGCTGAATATGTTGCTGCTGCAATAAACTGCACACAAGTGATTTGGATCAAACAATTGCTGGAAGGTATTCAGGAACAAGTACCTGAACGAATCGCAATTCACTGTGACAGTACCAGTGCCATAAACATATCAAAAAATCCTGTTATGCACTCCAAGACCAAGCACATTGCCATCAAGTATCACTATTTGAGGGAACTTGTACAGAACAAAGAAGTAAGATTGGAGTATGTGTCCACCAAAGAACAAATTGCTGATATATTCACAAAGCCATTACCAAAGAGTACTTTTGAGTATCTCAGAGGTAGACTGGGGGTTGTACCCCTCTCAGATCATCAGTAATCATCAATAGGAAGTCATCAGTTCATTATGATTCAAACAAAAGGCTACATCTTAACTTTTATGAACTGATGAAAAGGATTGTTGCTCGCAGGGGGAGTAGAGTATGCAAATCTTCCTGATTAGCCTTTTGACATTCTATTGTCAAAAAGGGGGAGAATATGATTACCTATCATATTTTTGCCATTAGTGCCAAAGGGGGAGATTGTTGGCATCACAACCGGTAAGCTCTCTACCGGTCCAAGTGTTGTCATTGATTGGCAGAAGAGGATAGAGATTTGTTGTCTCTATTATAGAGGGGACTCTTCATCAAGAGATGTTGTGAAACCGGTCACTACACTAAGCATCAACAACTAGATAAAGCACTCAGCAGAGAAGAGTGTATCCTAGTTCAACCAAGGACTGACCTCAACCGGTATAGACAAGCACAAATAAAAGCATATCCAACTAATGTCTATAACACAACCGGAACAGTGCAACCGGTAATTTGCCACACCAAGGGCGTGTACCCGATAAGCCAAGAAAGAGACGTTCTAAGACTCTTACCTGTTTATAGCATGAAGAACTCAACCGATATATTATAAGACTTCGGTATGAACCGAGGAAGTCATAGTCAATTGTCTGTTCCAACCAACTCTTCTTTACTGGGATTTATTGCAAGTAAATCCGAGTGATCTTGAGTTGTCTTGGTGATTGGTTTGAGGCGCAGGTAAAGGATTTAAAGCCGAAATCAATGGTTTCTTGAGGTGCGACTGAAGGATTTAAAGCCGGATTCAGTGACTTTAAATCGAAGTGTTATCTCTTGTGAAGAAAGGTTGTCTGACACTCAATTGTTGTTTTCTTCATGTAGTGGATGAAGCCAGAGCTTGCATCAAATGCTTGCTTAGAGAACAGACACTTCACTGAGTGATGGTTTCGTTGGATCTCAGGATTAGGTCATGCATTTGAGGCGCAGTCAGGGCAACAAAACTGAATATATTCTTATGTTTGTTGAGAAGAAGATTTGCATTCATTTTGCCGAGAAAAAGAGTGAACCTATATGCTACAGTAGCAAGGGTTAGAGAAAATCGACAAAGAGATAATAGGTTGTGCAAGGCAGCACAACAACAGTTGAGAATACTCCTGTATTAACCGGTGATAATTCTCAGTAGAGCACAAATAGAGATCACATCTGGCTAAGCAGAGCCTTCGGTAAAGATCTTGATTCTATTGTTTTCCAGCAAACTACAATAGACAAATCCTAGTATTTGGGTGGACTCTAACAGGTCCCTTGTATCAAAATCCCTTAACCGGGTGACATCTTTCAAGATGTTTGAAGTCCCTTAACCGGGGAGGTCTTAACAAACCTTACTGTAACAAATCCCTTGACTGGGTGACACCTAGCAAGTGCGTTTTATCCCTTGACTGGGTAGGCTCTTAACAGGGCGTACTTCAGAAGAGTACAAATATTGTGAGGTCTCCTCACACCATGGTTTTCACCCTAACCGGGTTTCCACATGATAAATTTGGTGTCACTTTGTGTTTGTTCACTTGCTATTTTATTTGCTTAGAACTGCCTGTTTTTTTTGCTGCAAGATTACTTCACTAGATTAAAGAAAAAATGAAAGATTTTTCAAAGTGTTGATTCACCCCTCCCCTCTCAGCACCGGTTGGGATTGTCACCAGGCATATCATTCGCTCTATTCTGCATTGACATGATATCATACTCTGGTCGCTCATGTGTTTGATGTCGATTAGACTCACAACGGATGATGATGATGCCATTTCTTTAGACAGGTAACACAGAAAGTTCTTGGCAAATTCACGGAAAACACAAAGCAAAGATACAAAATCAGAGCAAGAAAGATTACTCAAGCTTATAAAACAATAATCACAAAATGCTAAGTAAAGTTATATGAGTAATTGACTTTCTCTTTTATACACTAAGGTCGTAACGGTAATTAGCAAATGGTAACATTTGTTAACGGTTACTGTATTAATTATCCTTACCTAACCTTACCTTTATCACTGGTTCACCGACACTTTACTTGTTTACTACACTAACCTCAGTTGAAACATTGACCTTGATAAGTCAGCTTCTCCATTTGATCGGTTCTTTCGTGTTAGACCGGTGTGTTCTTCCTAGTTTCAGTCCTTGACTGAGTGAGAATAAATCTCACCAGTTACTCCGGGGACAATAGGGTTTCTACCTATTCCCCCTTAAGCCCTTTTTGCTTAATTTGCTGAAGAGATATCACGATCGGTGGATGATTACTTTGTCTCTGATTTCTCTCCTTCAGAGCTCTTTGTTCCCTTTTTGGACCAAGTCTTTTTTACTTCCCCGTTGATCTCTTCAGTGGTGTTTCCGTTTTGATTGGGAGTCGCATTCCTCTTGATCGGTTTAGCTGGGCCTTTCCCTTTGTTCATTGACCGGTGCCTGCAGTCTTTGGCCAGATGCGCAATCTTGTTCCAGTTGTAACAAGTCATACCAGTTCCTCTCCATGAATTTACCCTTCTGTCTTTGTCCATGGGTGAGTGGCATTTGGAGTTCTGATGCTCTGATGGTCCACAGGTAGCACACAGATGTGCTCCGGTTTGCATTCTTGTTATCGAATACCGGTCTCGATGGAGATTTGAATGCCATGGTTGTAGACCTGCATTCTTCAGCCTTGTGTCCGAATTTATTGCAATCATAGCAATAACCTTTGAAGCTTCCCCTGCTTCCACTGGACACACTATTTGGTCATGACCTACATTCAAAGGTCTTGTGACCATACTTATAACAGTTACTACGGTAACTGTTAGTGGTGAAAGGTTTCATCGGTGCATTCCTGCAGTCATTTGATTTATGACCTGGTTTTCCACAATGTTTGCAAGAGTGTTTGAAGATTCTTTAACCTTTGTCTCCAATTGGTTTCTTCTTGTCCTTGCTTTGCTTGACTCCAGAGGACTCACCGGTTTCATTGTTGCTTTGACGGATGTACTGAAGTCCTGTGGGATCCTTGTGCCTTCTTTGAGCTTTCAATTGCTCATCTAGCTTCTCAGAACTCTCATTGTACTTTCTAAGTTTCTCATTCCTCTCCTCAAGAGTTTTTAGCTGTTCCTTAAGTTTTTCAACTTCAGTAGCCATTTCTTTTCATGGCTCATCTTTATCATGCAAGCGTTCATGCATGATTGCATTCTCCTGAGTTATACCCTGCATGTCTGCATGCAGTTGCGTATGAGAGCATCACTCTCTCTTAGACCTCTCTTAGAGCATCTTCAACAAGGATTATTGCGCTCTTAGCTGTCTGTAGTGCTTCTTCGGCACTACTTTTCCCATCTTCAACTTTTGTGCTTGCTTCGATGAGTTTAGTCATCCTCAGAGAATGACCTTCATGTTCTCTTTTCAAATTGGAGATTTGATCAGTCAAGTTCATGTTCCTGTCCATGAGTTCATAGACTGCTTCTTCGGCTACATCAGAACTACTCTATCTAGATAGTTCTTCAATTGTTTTCTGACTTTCACTTAGTTGCAAAGCTAGTTCTTTTCTGTTGACAAGAGATCTTCTCAGTCTGTTTTCAAGAGAAGCAATAGTTTCATTTTCTTCTTCCAACTGCTTCTGATACCTATAACTCTCCATGATTTTTTTCTCAAGTTGTTAAGCTTCCTTTTTTTGAGAACTAGGCTTTGATACCAATTGTTAATCCTAACCGGTTACCGAGAGGGGGGGGTGAATCAATAAATTCAATTTCTTTTAATCTTTTCCGTTTATTATTCCTGTTAATACTGAAAATATAAAGAATGCTTAAACAATCATAAACAAAAATCACATACACAGGCCAACACAAGATGTATACGTGGAAACCCTCGGTTAGAAGGAAAAAATCACGGTGGGACAAAACCCATGAAACTCCGCTACTGCAGTAATAAAACTGCCCTATTAAAGGCTTACAAAGTACTGGTTAGAATGCTACCCGGTAAAGGGATTTAAAAGAGACCGGTTAAGATCTTGGCCCTGTAAGGAGTCACCTTGACAAAGGACTTAAAAACATCAACAAAGATGTCGCTCGGTGAAGGGATTTATACAACAGAACCTTTTAGTGTTCATCCTGATTAAGGGATTTAAATGTGCTTCTTACAGTAAAAGCAATGTTCTTCTTTTGACACTTTATCTATCGATCAGATCATACCTGTTCACTCCTTGCTCTTCTTGGCTATTGAATCTTTCTCTCTTTCACTCTCGGTGACTATATCCCTTCTCAGAAGACTCTGCTCTTCTGCTATGCTCTCTCTGCGCTCTTGATTTTCAACAACTACACTTCTCATGCATGATGACCTGTATTTATAAGAAATTTATCTTATTATTATTACACCAAACGATGCCGCCAAGCTGTATCTCTTCCAAAAATCTCGCATGCAGAACTCTTGATCAAAAAGTTTGCAAACAGATCTTCAATTTATTTCGAAACGCTCGCAGAAAGAAAAAGCTAACTCCAGTTCGTCTAAAAAATGCTCTGCAAAATCCGGATCGGATTATAAAGCACTGATCGGTAAATTTGTAATTCTGAACGCAAACTGGTGTGTAACCTGTTAAGTCATCTGCCTCCTGTGGTGTCCTACTGAACCAGTTGAACAAGACCAGACTGGTATTAATGTGACCGGTTAAGGTACACTGTTTTCCTAGTAAGTCTATCGGTTCACTACTGTTACTCTAAACTTGAATACCTGTGTGTTTGATGTTTGCCAATGATGACAACTAAGCTTTATGCCAGCAATATTGAGAGGCACTGCACTTGTATTAGCACTGTTGTATTTCTGTGTGTTTCAAATGTAGGCCTCATAAAATATATATATGTCTGAGAAGACATGTCTCTATGTGGAGTAACTGCGTGGACTAAGTCCACGTAGGGACATGTCTCTAAATGAGACATGCCCTACCATTTCAAAGCAGTGTTGATGCGAGTTTTATTCTACTTACACAACATGCAGGACTAAACATTCAATGGTTCGAGAAACATAGAACATTAAACCCTCTCTTGAATAAAGTCATCTCCCATGCTAAGCTTTGCAATGAAGATCATGGAATGACTCCAAGGTTCCTTACACTTGTGGATATCTAACTCAGTTGAAATGATGTGATTTGGTGGTTAATCACTTAGGCGGGCTTACATGATTCACTCAAGCATGCCAACTTACTTGCACTTCTAACTATTTGGCTTCACAATGTGCAATAAAAATATAACCGTGATTTATATTACTTGCAACTTTGATCTTCAACTCCTACTATCTAGACTACTTCTACTTCTAACTATGGATGGGAAGACTAATGGATGGACTAGGACTCCTACCAAATGGAGGCTTTCCTGCGACTTCAACTCCACCTAGTGCAAAGCTTCAAAGGATCTCAAATAGTTTTCATATCAACACCTTCCGCTCAATCCATTTTAGAGTACAAATCAAGGATTCAATGCCAATTGAACTTGAGCACAACTACTAGATTACCACACAAGGCACCCTTGCATCTACAAGGAGCTAGTGGCCTAGTTTTATAGAGTCAGCCAATCAAACATCCACCAATATCACCACACAATCTATCCACTTTTACTCTTACTTTAAGAAGTTTGAAATAAAATCCTATTTTAATTGTGGAAGTAGAAACCATGCAATAACACCAAGTGTTCCAGCTCAATCACCATGCAAAGCACAACAATGATAAGAAAAGCAATTTTGGCATTACTTAAGCAACAATTTTGTTCAATCCGCATTACAAATGAGAGCAAATGGCCTTATATAGAGGCTGTGTCACAAAGTTCGCCGAATTTTCGGCTTCAAGTTCGAAATTCGGCGAACCTATAAAAAAATTTATAAATTCGTATAAATTCGTCAAAAATTCGTACGGCAGAAAAATTACTTCTGCTTTTCGTAAAACATACCTTATTAACCTATTTTTTTAGGGCTTTTCGAATTTTCTGTGTAAAGAATGCCCTCGGTTTAGTGAAATAGGTGTCTATTGCACGAGTTTGTTCTGCGCAGTTATCTGCGACAATGATTTGTTGACTGCGAAGCTCTCCCTTTGCTTGTGACTGTGATAACGAAGAATGGAATGGAGGGAGGCGGTAGAAAGTTTGTTGACTGCAACTTTGTTCTATGCAGAAGCTCTCCCGCCGCCTTGCTGAGCTCTCTTGTCGCCACGCAAAGAATGGAATGGAGGGAGGCGGTAGAAAGTTTTCAATTTAATATTTCATTTTGTTTTTAAGGTTTCATTTTTATTTTTTTAAATGTTTTAAGATTACATTTATAATTATGTTATTTTAATTTACTTCTTAATATTTCAAAGATTTAAGTTTATTTATTATTTATAAGATTTATGTATATTAATGTTTTATTACAATATTAATATTTGGTATATAAATTATTTATTCTTAGTTTATTTATTATTATGCTAATATGTCAAATACAATAAACTTTAATCTTTTTATTTTTATTATTTATTATTTTGTTTTGAAAAGTTAAAATTAATATATTTCTATTTTATGTTTTAAAAGATATAGTTTAGTGATTTTATTTTGTATTTAGAGTTTAATGTTTTTAAATGAAAACTAGTATTATTTCTAATTTTTTAAGAGTAAAAAATATTTTTCAAAAATTACTAGATATACTTATATTTTTAAAAATAATTATATAAAGCGAATTTAATTTCGAATTTTTTACCCTTGCCGAACTTCATCCGAATTTTATAGTTGGCGAATTCGAACTCGAACTCGAACCTTGTGACTTAGTATAGAGGTTCAAATACAATGAGTGGCCAAGATTAAGAGGCAAAAGTCTAAAATCAAGGGCCCATATTACATCCCATAAACCCTAATTAGGGTTACCACCCCATTGGCCAATGAGAAGAGGACACCTCATTCAAGTGACCAATGAAAAAAATCAAAGGTGACAACCAATGAAATGGCAGCAAATGGTTAGCCAATCAGAATCAGACTCCTACTCAACCCAACAAGAAAGGAAAATTTGCCACTTGGGCCTACATCAAATGATCTTCTAAGATAGTCTTTCCTTTGTCCTTCATCTTATTCGCCAAATCGATGAACTTGGCCAGCATGCTGTTGATCTCATCTAAGGAAGGGCAATGGGTGCATCAAATCTTCCTCTCAATTTCATCCATCTTCTTTCTCATCTCAATTATCTTCTCCTACTCAGGTGAACCATCTCTAGTAAACTCAATGAGAACCTTGAGGGATGAGAGAGCCTCTAAATCCTCTACCCTAATGATGGATCCTCCAAAAGATCCCAATCTCTCTGCTAAAGTATCCTGTTCATATCCTCATCTCCAATTTCTTCAATGCTAAAGTCGACTCCTGCTGCACCCAAGATGTTTTATATCCTGCCATAGACTGTTGATCCGAGGTGAGCAATCTCATTCCCAACTCCTTCCAACACTTCCAATCTATGAAGGCGAAATGCCAATTCTCAATAATACTCATTTCATCCGCCTTAATCACTTTGGCTTTTCTCTAATAACTTATCTGAAGTGTTAATCATCGCCTGCAACTGGGGAATTGTCTTGTCCTTGATTGGGTGGAAGTCCCTCCAAATACCATCAAAGGCTTGGAACCTTGTTCTAAGAGCTACAAATGTTTGGAATTGTTCCACAAAATATGGCAAGAAAACCAACCCATCTTGAATAATTCTATCAACCCAAGATCGAGTCCCCTGTAGAGTGACCCTTGCATCCTCCGCATCATCAATGCTTCCTTGCACTAATGTAGGTGGTGGCATGGTTGTATGATTTAATTGTTGAATTGGCTTGCATGCACCCTTATAACAATCCTTCAAACTTTGGATTTCTGCACTTATCCTCTCATTCTCTTCCGTCGCTTGATCTAATTTCTCCTTGAGAGAATTGATGCCATCATAGAGTTCCTCATAATCAATTTCCTTTGTTGTAGTTCCCAGTTCATGCTCAACTATGTTATACTCATGGGCTTGAATATCACTTATTGCCTTGTTCACCTTTGGAATTGCAACCTGAACCTTGCGATTACTTGACTCCCCTCTGATAACTCTTGCCACTATTCTTGTAGGTTGGCTCTCTTTCTCACTTCTCTTTCTATCAACTATTCAATGTTCCCAATAGGTCGAACATGTGCAATCTTCCCTTTAGGCTTGAAAAGATCCCTCAACCATGGTGGCACTGTACACCTTCCCATTTCTAAGTTTGGTTCCTCTTCCACAGACACAACCTCATTAGTTCCTGTAAAATATAAAAATATATATTTGGATGTATATATATTTTTATATCTATGAAATGTGATGTATATATGTGGAAAATGTTGTGGACATATATTACCTCCTAATCCAAGACAAGGAGATCCCAATTGATTAACCGAAAGGAGATGATCAATGCGAAAAGGAATCAACTAGTTATGGATAAAAAGGGAAAGGGGATCTAATTTTTTAATTATAAAGTAAAACACTAAATTTGAAAGATTAGGATAAAATGAAACACTTATCTTGAAAGGTAGCAGATCTGGGAATTGCTGTTTTCTGGTGTCTGTACTGAGTTTCTGGAAATTCTGCAACTGGATCTGGCCTGGAAACACAGAAACAAAGAAAACCCAAAAATCTTTTCCTTTTTTGAGTTAGGTCGACCTTGACCCAAATGCAGGTCGACCTTGACCCCTTTATGTCGACCTTGACTTGCGCGGCTTTGACAGAAATTTTGTTTGCGGATCCCGAAAGTTTGCTGAAAAAGGTATCCAAATCTACTCTGTAATTCCCTGTTCCGCACCTGCAAGAAAAATGGTTTTGTTGTTTGGATGAGGGGTTTGCCTTGGTCAAACCCCGGTTTTGGAATTAACCTTGAAATAAAGAATGCTAGCAAGTAGTAGAAGAAGATCTAACAATGAAGCTATGATATTCAATAGATATGCAATTGTATTTGAAATGTAAACAAGTATGTTAATATGAAAGCTTAGACTCAACATCAAAAACTATAAATGTAAATCAAAACCTCGATGATTGTATGCTTGAAATCCACCTTGAAGGAAGAATGAATGAATCTTGAGGATGCACAAAGGATCTTGAAGGAAGATCACACCACCATAATGGATAGATCTAGGGTTTGAATGATGAATTTTGAATGCTTGAACCAAATCCCTTGAAAGGGTTGAATACTGGAATCCTTGATCTTCAATGAAGAACTTGAATGCTTGAATGCTTTCTTTCTCCACCTTCTTGTTCTTATTTTTCTTGCCTCTTTCGATGATTATTGTTTGATTTTTGATTGCTTGATTGATAATGTGTTGATGTGAAATAAGAGGAGAAGGCTTTCTTATATACTAGTCTAGGGCACAAACTTCTAGAGAGGCCTACATATGAGAAATAAATTCCCATGAGGCCTATACTCCTAGGGGTGGACCTAAATTAAATAGCTTTTAAGAGTCACCGCTTTGAAACCTGAAACAACTGACCCGGAAGTGGAAAAATAAACTTTTGAGCTTCCCCCCGCATCCGGCACACTTTCTGATGAAAAGGGGGACCTGGGTCAAGGTTGAGGTTAACCTTTACCCAAGGGGTTAAAACCGCTGGAAAATATGCCAGGTGGGGAAAACAGTGCCCGGAGAGGCCCAATCAGAGTCATAAAGGAACACAGAAGATGGAAAAGGGGCAGAAAATAGAGCACAACATGATAATGGCCCAAAACACCCCTTACAGAGGGCTAAACATTCTTAACATGAAAGTGCTTCCATTTTAAGATGATACATTAGGCCCCCACTTTAGTGGGAGTATGGAAATCGAACATACTCGCGGTAAAGTTAGAAGAAAGACTCCAGTGGATTGCAATGAGGTAGAACATCACTTAGTTAAGGACATGAGCCCCCAGGCTAAGGATTCTAACTCGACATACACGCACGAGGGTATAAAAACAAAGAGAAAATAAAGGCAAAGCTAAAAGAGACAAAAAAGAGGGGTTGGTACAAAAACAAACCCAAATCAACTAGCAAAGGAAACCTTGCTAAGAAATGCTTCCTATACTAATATCATATTTGGAAAGCTATCATAAAAGCATAAATGACTACATAAGAAAGACGAGCAACACTATAAATAACATAGCTTCATGATCTAATCCTACTAGCATGAAAGCGAAAGAGAGAGAAGAGAGAATGATTACCTCGCCTAGTAAGATGCCCACTTTACTGTGAATCACCAAGGAGGGAGATCCCAACAGGTAGCCAAACCTGATAGTTCACCCATAAACTGTGCTTTGTAGTTGTAGTGCGTCTTCTGACGGCTTTTGGAATACCCATAGATCCACATTTTTGTATCACTATGGAATATAAAATGCGTCTCTTCAGGATTTAGCAACTTATGTGCGTTACCTTCTGAGGATTCAGCATGTTTGAAATTGAAAATGCATCTCTTCAGGATTTAGCAACTTATGTGCATTACCTTCCGAGGATTTAGCATATTTGAAATTGAAAATGCGTCTCTTTAGGATTTAGCAACTTATGTGCGGTACCTTCTGAGGATTTAGCATATTTGAAATTGAAAACTATAGCATAAGGGAGACCCTATATATGCCCCCCTTCCTTATCGTGGCTACCTCATAGACAGGATAAGGAAGAGAAAAGAGGATACCTACTTCACAAAGTAAGGAGATATCCTGTTAACAACAATGTACACTATATTCTTAGCTAAGAGTATTGACCCTTACATCGAAGAGCATAGATAATCGTGAAAAAGGATATGTCACTTATGGAAAAAAGATCCTCAAAGAGAAAGAGATCTTATCAACAAGACCCCCACCGTAGAGGAGTGCTTTAGATAAAATATCATCTTTCAAAGAAAAGCAAAGAGAGACCAAAGATTCAATCATCAAGCCCCCTGCGATCAAGAGGAAGAGGAATCTTGGAATGAAGGAAGCAAACTCTAACCCCAAAGCAAGGGCAAGAGTTTATAAAGAACATAATTTGCAAAATAAAGAAGAGGTGATGACGTAGGACAACAACCTCTCACATAAAAGGATATCCATAGCCAAAACATCAGTCAATATAAGGAAATAATGTTGCAGAATAAACAAATGCCACTCAGCTAAGGAAAGCAAATCCCTAGACAAAGAGAAAGAAGGAAAAACCTTGCCCCCCAGGGATGAAAGCAAGGGATACCTTTGCAAAACAAATGTCTTTAGAAAAGATATCATGAATACTAGAAGAGAGCTATGGATGATTATGAGCATAGGAAAGATATCATAATACAAAACCATAGGGATAAAATATAGAAAGAATAACCAATTAAGCTCAAAACAAAATACATGCTAAGAGCATAATGGATCCTAGAGAAATGGAAGAAATACCTCTTGCCCCCCAGTCAAGAGACAAGAGGAGAAACGTTCTACATTATAGAAGAATGCAGGGTATTCCTCGTATGAAAATTATGAAGACATTGTAAAACCGCAGGAGAGTGAGATATAATTCCTAAAGAAGCTCCTTCTCTAACATACATCTTGAAATGCACACAATAAGCAAGTAAATGTGTATTACTATAGTGAAAAGGACATTTGTACTTGGAGAGAGCATCTTTCGGCATAGGTTTAAAGATTTCTTTCTTAGAATTCATTAACTAAACATACACCTTAGCCACATTTTGAGGAATATTAGGGTAATCTCAAGAAGGTGTTGGAAGAAGAACATGAAGAGGAGGGTGACGATGAAAATCAACCACCTTAAATTGAGATAGCAGAAAGCGAAGACCATGCATATCTTGTTTAGGGGATAGATGAACCGGATATTTAATACCTTGTTCATTAACACCAAGCCCTAAACCCTTATAACCTTGTTTAGCCATCATATTGTATCTTGTAGTGTACATATCTTGTAAAGCTTCTGCAGGAGGTGATTGTTTATGGTGATCATGAGAAAACGTTGTGTATGGTGGAATGATAGGTTTAGAAGAAGTTTCTTTTCTCTTCCTTTAATATCATCATGGATCGGATAAGAAGGGGAAAGTAAATCAAAGAATTCTTGCACATCTGCATCATGAACCATAGTTTGAGCCTCATCATAAGTGTGGGAAGAACTAGGAATAGCAGATGGAGAAATGGGAATGGGAATATTAGGAATTGGATTAGGAAAAATAGGATTAGGATTAGGAAGATTAGGAGATGGTGTATCATCTACCAAATTCTTCACATAATCCAAAAGAGTAATAAGGTCACCACACAAATCCTTAATGAAAGTTTTGAAAGTAGGAAGGCTAGTATTACTCAATCTCATAATAGCATAAGCAAGTGAAACATGAAGAGTGACAATCATAATGAAATGGATGATACTCTCATAAACATCATAAGTACTATCAAGAGATGCTTAGAAGAGAATAATGAAGAAAATAGCCACACGCCAAAGCATCTTAAGGATCTTCATAGTGAATGAAATGCAAGAAATATTTTTGTATTTTGTAGAGTATATAGATTTTTTTGTTTTTGAATTTTAAAATTCAAGAGCATAAAAGAAAACTAATCTGAGCTAATTTTAAGGAAAGGAGGCAAAGCATCCAACACCAAAAAGAAAGAGTTGTCTATTGTAGGTTCACCAAAATGTAAAATATAAAAATATATATTTGGATGTATATATATTTTTATATCTATGAAATGTGATGTATATATGTGGAAAATGTTGTGGACGTCTATTACCTCCTAATCCAGGACAAGGAGATCCCAATTGATTAACCAAAAAGAGACGATCAATGCGAAAAGGAATCAACTAGTTATGGATAAAGAGAGAAAGGGGATCTAATTTCTTAATTATAAAGTAAAACACTAAATCAGAAATATTAGGATAAAATGAAACACTTATCTTGAAAGGTAGCAGATTTGGAAATTGTTGTTTTCTAGTGTCTGTACAGAGCTTCTCAAAATTCTGCAACCGGATTTGGTTTGGAAACACAAAAACAGAGAAAACCCAGAAATCTTTTTCTTTTCTGAGTCAAGTTGACCTTGACCCAAATGTAGGTCGACCTTGACCTGCGCTGCTCCAACGGAAATTCTATTTGCAGATCCCGAAAGTTTGCCGAAAAGGGTATGCGAATCTGCTCTGTAATTGGATGTTCCGCATGCACCTGCAAGAAAAATGGTTTTGTTGTTTGGATGAAGGGTTTGCCTTGGTCAAACCCCAGTTTTGGAATTAACCTTGAAATAGAATTGAAATAGAGAATGCTAGCAAGTAGTAGAAGAAGATCTAACAATGAAGCTATGATATTCAATAGATATGCAGTTGTATTTGAAATGTAAACAAGTATGTTAATATGAAAGCTTACACTCAACATCAAAAACCATAAATGTAAATCAAAACCTCCATGATTGTATGCTTGAAATCCACCTTGAAGGAAGAATGAATGAATCTTGAGGATGCACAAAGGATCTTGAAGGAAGATCACACCACCATAATGGATAGATGTAGGGTTTGAATGATGAATCTTGAATGCTTGAACGAAATCCTTTCAAATGCTTGAATACTGGAATCCTTGATCTTCAATGAAGAACTTGAATGCTTTAATGCTTTCTTTCTCCACCTTCTTGTTCTTATTTTTCTTGCCTCTTTTGATGATTATTGCTTGATGTGATTGCTTGATTGATAATGTGTTGATGTGAAATGAGAGGAGAAGGCTTCCTTATATACTAGTCTATGTCACAAACTTCTAGGGAGGCCAACATATGAGAAATAAATTCCCATTAGGCCTATACCCCTAGGAGTGGACCTAAATTAAATATCTTTTAAGAGTCATTGCTTGGAAACCCAAAACAGCCGACCCGAAAGTGGAAAAATAAACTTTTGAGCTTCCCCCCGCATCCGGCACACTTTCTGATGAAAAGGGGGACCTGGGTCAAGGTCGAGGTTGACCCTATCCTAGCTCAGGGTCGAGGTCGACCCTGACCTGGGTCAAGGTCGAGGTTGACCTTGATCCAAGGGGTTAAAACCCCTGGAAAATATTCTAGTGGGGAAAACAGTGCCCGGAGAGGCCCAATCAGAGTCATAAATAGGCACAGAAGATGGAAAAGGGGCAAAAAATAGAGAACAACATGATAATGGCCCAAAACACCCCTTAAGGAGGGCTAAACATTCTTAACATGAAAGTGCTTCCATTTTAAGTCGATATAGTTCATTTTGGTGCCTAACTTCCTTCTTCAATTGATAGGGCCTCCACATCAATCAATCCAACATTCTCACTACTTGTAGGAGAACTTCCCTTAAGCTTGTTAGTCCTAACCAGTTACCGAGAGGGAGGGGTGAATCAGTAAATACAATTTCTATTTCAATTTATTCTTATATATATTCTTGCAGAATTAAAAGAATACCTTCCCTGTATGTCTCCCATGAGCGGTTGAAAATACTTAGACCGGTATAATCGTGACTGGTTAAGGTACACTGCTTCCTCCTTTAGCTACCGGTTCATATTTATGAGTACCGGTGTGATGTACCGGTGGGATTGATGTTTGCCTCTGACTTTACCAATGACAACTAAGTTATGTCAACAATGTCCCCCTTTGGCATTGGCGGCAAAACATATCCATACATCACCTGTCTTGTAGACTTTCCCTATTCTCCTCCTTTTTCCATTTTCCATAACACTAACACACTGATCTTTCTTCCTCTGTATCTGATCCTTGATCTTTCAATTCCTCCGATATCTGACCTTCCCTGTATTCTGATCTTCTTCCCCTTTTTGCCTCCATAGGACAAAGGGTTGTTATTTCTTCAATGTCTCATTTCACAACTGTAACTTGGTGAAGATATCCTTATAAAGTTTCTTTGCTGTATGAAGGAATGGGTTCCATAGACCTGTTAAATGTTCCAAGTTCTTTTGTGCAGCTGGCAGTGAGACAATTATGTTTTCCATGTCTTCCACTGTCTTGTAATCAGGTTCTTGGATCAGTCTATTTGCCTCATTTGTTGTTGATTGCATTAGATGAAATGTTGGGGTAATGAACAATTGAAATCCAATAAGATCTTGAATTCGCTTTGTTTTCTCTTCAGATGCCTTTCTCAGAATAAGAGCATGACTTGTCATTTCCCTGTCGTATTCTGTTGCAGAAGTGTTCTTTGCATCAAACTTGGATGAAAGAACCTTTATCTCTTCTGAAGTCTTGGATGTCTTCTCAGTTATATCTCGAACAAAGTCTTCAAAGTTTGAAGTCCTTGTTATTAGACTTCCTGCATCCTATATCTGTTGCAAGAGTACTCTAGTATTTGGAGATACAGTTGTTTTTAACTCTTCAACCTGTTTGTGAAGAATATCAACTCGCTTCTTCTCATAGCGATCAATGGCTATTGTCTTCGGATCAGTGACATATTCTCCAATTGCTTGTGCCAATATCTCCAATTGATCAATAACAGGTTTGTCCTTATCAATATCTGCATCTGGTACGAAGTTGTGCAAGACGTTTCTTACACTAGAGAGGATCATATCTTGTTTCCTCTTAGTGAGCTCTTTCAGTTGTCTTGTTGACATGTTGCTTATGTCAACTACTGTATCACTAACTTTACTTTACTTTGTTTCTCAATCTGTGGCAAAAGTTAGTTTTCTTTTCAATGAAGATGAGTTGGGAATATCTACCGGTTTTTCCTGTGCCGATTTCTCTTAATTAGGCTTCTCCTGTTCACTATTAACAGGTACCTCCTTTTGTTGAGGAATTTCTTGTTGTGGCGCTTCCTCTGGATGTGCTTCCTCTTCTGGATGAACTTCTCCCGGATGGATTTCCTTTTCAAGATGTACTTTGTCTTCTGGTGGTAGCTCTATTTGTTGCTCTTTAGCAACTTGTTGTTCATTCACAACAATTTCTTCTTCACGTGTTCCTTTATCAGTAGTCATCTTTTCTGATGAGTCTCCCTGTACTTGATCTTCTGGTTGAACTTGTTCGCCCAGATTCACCTATTCACTGGATGTGAATGGTTCAGTTGGAACTTGTTGTTCACCGGTTGAAGATTTTTCACAAGTTGTGAATTGTACCGGTGTTACCACTACTCTTTCAGGTTCCTCTTGAGAGATTTCCTGAGGATCTGCTATTTTTAGGGTACTAAAGTCATAACTC
The DNA here is from genome assembly GCA_027943335.1 of Chamaecyparis obtusa. Classification (NCBI taxonomy): domain Eukaryota; kingdom Viridiplantae; phylum Streptophyta; class Pinopsida; order Cupressales; family Cupressaceae; genus Chamaecyparis; species Chamaecyparis obtusa. The sequence goes on along the minus strand of BSBK01002199.1, from coordinate 1,608,324 downwards.
TCCCAGAATTCTAGTGTCTCTTTATATACATCCTTTTCATATCCATTGATAATCTCTTCTATGTTGTTCTTTGTATCCAAGTACAATGACACTGCTTCTATCAGAAGTTTTGTTGTCTCTTCACTGAGAGCTGGTCTAACTTGTGTCAATGTCTCCCTGACAATCTTTTTGTTTGCTGCTAAATCGGTTCTCCATTTAGCCATTATTCTTTGGTTTAATTCTGGAGGAAATTGAGCCCTATAGTCTCTAGGACTTCTGTTGAAATCTAAGAAAGTTTCCAACAGGGCAATCTCTATTTTCTGCTTATCCTCTTCTACTAACACACTGAACCATTTAGCTGCATTCGACACTTCGCCAAAGTTCATAACTTCATCAACTATATTATCTACAGTTAAGGTTCTAGCTTTACCTTTAACTAGGGAAGCAAGCAGACTTGGTTGAGTCAAATCACCAACTTTGTCATCGGTGATATCAACAATAACTGGTTCTTTTATAGTTTTTGCCTTCACCGGAGTCTCAGCTCCTAGTATACCTTTTCCTTTTCCGATATCTATCACTGGTGGCTCTGTTGTCTTCTAGCATTCTGCCTCTGCTTGATGTTGTTGTTGAAGAAGATTTGTCCAGGTAGTAACTCCTTCATGCACCTTGTCCACCTCTCTAATAAGCTCTTGACTTATTCTTTTTCTTATCATGAAACTTTGTTTGTGCAGGTCATCTTGTTGGGTTGCTTCTTCCAATGTGAGATGATTTTGGACTTCAAGTAGAGCTTTTATTCTTAGCTCTCTTTCCTTGTCAATTGAAGACTTCCATCTTCTATTATCTCCAGTAAATCATCCAGTATTATTTTGTGAAGTTCAATGGGAGTGTAATTGAACTTGTAGAGACAGTAAACTACAACTTCTATTTTTCTTTTATCCTCTTCGTTGCTTAGTCCATATCTCCTTTCAACTACTCCCAGTCCATCCTTCTCCTTAACTTCTTCAACCACTTCTTCAATGGTTGGCTTCCTTCCTCTTGGTGCATCCTCTTTCACCGGTTTTGCAGACTTTCTCTTCCGTTTAAGAATAGTAGTATCTTCGGTTTCTGTTCTCCCCTTTTTTACTAGACACCTGTTGTTTTCTTTTCCTCTGAACCTTAGGTTCTTTAGCTTCTGTTTTATTCTTCCTGGGTGTAGTAGTCCTTTTTGTATACACCTTTTTAGGTTCCTTAACTGATGACTTTTTCTTCAATTTTTTCAGAATTTCTTCATAAGTCCCAAATCGGTATGCAGAGAGATCTAGGTCACTCTCTTGCAATGCATCTGCATATGCCTTGGCTACCTTGGTAGAGATTTCATATCCAAGCTCCGGTGCATACTCAGTTTTGGGCTCCACAACTTGAATTATACACTGATCGGTGCTGACTAGAAAACACATCTCATCCTTGTATAGATCAACAATGGCCGAGGGAATTCTTTCCCTAGCGTGCATTCTAGTTGGAAGGCCTCAAAGTAATCGGTCATTTACTTTATTAAACTGATTTCCTAGTTTGTTAGTCATATCTCCTATTTGAATCATAACCAGTTTATCTGCTTGCCAGGTTACTTTTCCTATGCTTGGAAAGAAATTTTGATAGTAAAAGAACAAACATACCAGTAGAGTTCCATATTTTAGAAATTTTTTCTTCACAAGACCAAGCTTCTTTAGATTTTCAAAAATTTGCCCTCTTAGCATGGCGCAAATATCGTACTGTGCGTTGTCATGCATGATCCGGTGTGCGGCATGTATAGCTCCTCCTGGTACACTGTTGAGGTTGCTCGATTGAGAGATTTTATATCTGATGACGGCAGATGCAAATCGAACACCCTCGTCTTCTATGTCGTTAACAATCATCAACCGACTGTCGACTTCGACTTTGTTAACCTTGCAACTTCTGCATTCGCAATAGTTCTATGGTTAAGAGCTTCCCCTTTGTCGCTATAACCAGTAACAATTTGCAAATCATCCTTGGTGATTAGTGTGACTACGCCTTTCGCTAGCCACATCCCTTGTTCATGAACCCTACTCAAAACCAGTCTTATTCAATCCAATCGAAACACAGTTGGATACCTAACTCCATTAATCAAGCCTGAAGTCTCAAGCTTCGCATACTTATCTTGAAGCTTTCCATCTTGGCAGAGTGAGAGATACTCGCTTTGGATGAAAGTTGCACCCAGTTCTTCTTGCTTGGAGTGGATGAATGCTGTAATGACTTCACTCACCAAAACTCCATCAGGCACCGATGATAGCACACCTGTCATATCGTTCTCTCGGTTCTGTACTGGCATGATGACGTAAACTGGTCTATCAAATTGGTTTCCTTGAACTAGGTTGACAACAGAAGATGATGATGACATCGTATCTGACCGGTTTACACAGAGAATTCTTGATAGGATTTATAGAGTTAGCAAAGACCGTAAATCAAAGCAAGAAAAGATTACTCAAGTATAAGAAATGAAAAATCACAATTTGCAATGTAAAGTGAAATGAGTAATCATCCTTCCCTTAAATAGATTTAGGGTATAACGATAATTATGTAATGTCCCCGTTTTTCAGACTCTTGGGATTAGCTTAGTTGGCGACCCTCGTAAGCTAATCAGGTGATCAGATGGGGTCAATTGGCAGAGCCAGTGGTTGGATTCCATTCTGGAGGTTCTGGTTGCCAGGTCTTCTCTTCGTTTGGGTCAGATTGGATGACTTACTATTTGTAGTAAGTGGTATTTTGGGTATGGCTTGGTTTAGCAGGGTGCCTACACAGTGTTATCAGATGTTTCAGGATTGTTTATTAGGAATCTCCAGTTTGAGAGAATTACTATTTATAGTAAGTCTATTTTGGTCAGAGGGCTATTTCTAACAGGGCAATATGAGCTCGGGGCTCTGTTGTTAGAAGTTAGTTTTATTCAGTCAGAAAGATTCAGGTGCTTCATATTTTTAATTGTGGTTATTAAATTAAGATATTTTAATTTAATAACTTTATGACTTTATGACTTTAATGTTATAAAGTGATGTTGTGTTGAAGAAGCTACTTTAGTGAAAAATGTGAAGTTGAAGCTTTTTCAAAAAGCTTATATATACAACATGAAAAAACATTTTTCATAGCTATTGATCATTTGATGAATTTTTGAAATTTGTTCTTGGAGAGGATTTTCGAACTTCTTGGGATGAGCTAGGGTTTGGTCCTCTTCTTAGGAGAAAACGTTGAGCTTCTTCCTGTTCGCAGAGATATTGATGTTTGGTCTTCAACATTTGGAGAGAACATCAAACTTATGTTCAATTTGCAGAGTATTAAGGCTGCCGTACATTTCTTGGAGGGGCTGTATAGGATTTAATGTTGGCCGTAAATCTTGTATGGATTTGTTGCTGGAAACTCATTGCTGTGTTGACTGTGGTTGGAAAGATTGGAAACTACTTTTGGCTGCTGCAACTACATTCTTGTGAATCACACATTGGGAGGTGTATAAGCTGCCAGCAGTTTAAAGAGCCAACATTTAGCTGGCGTCAAACAATGCCAGGCTGCGTTTCACTTCCTTGCATCTAAATTTATATCTAAGGTGCCAAGTTTTATAGTTCCTTGTATTGTTTGATAATAGATGTTATTCAATGTGTTGGATGATGTAGTAATGAAGTACATGTAATTTCAATGTTGAATTGTTGTTGGATTCAATTCCATTAATTTGCAAAATTTATCAAAAATCAAATTTGTGTTTATAATACCAAAGCAATTGCAAGCAAACTGGATAAAAACATCAAATTGCTATTAAGAGCCAGTTGGGCTCATCACAAATTACCAAACGGTAACAATTGTTAATGGCTACAACATTAATTAGCATACCTAATCTTTCTTACGACGACCGGTTCTCATGAGTTTACCTATTATTCAATCCTTGGTTGTGATGTCAACACTTACCTTTCCGTTATACCTGATACACCGGTAACTTCTTTCGGTTGCACCTTTTGACTGTGTGAGATCATTGCTCACTAGTTCTACCGGGAACAGTAGGCAGACTACCGGATCCCTTTAAGCCCTTAGGCTCAATTCGCTGAAGAGATGTCACCATCAGCAGATGATGATCTTCCTTCTGTTTTCTCCTCAGTGGAGCTCTTTGATTCCTTCTTGAACCAAATCTTCTTGACTTCTTTTGTAGTCTCTTTTCCCTTATTATCCTTTTGGTTAGGAGTCAAGTTCTTTTTGACCTGTTTAGCAGGTTCCCTTTTCTTGTTCATTGGCTGGTTCCTGCACTCTTTGGCCAGATGTCCAACTTTGTTACAGTTGTAACAAGCCATTTCGGTTGCCTTCCATGGATTTACCCTTCTATCCCTATTCTTAGGTGAATGACATCGGCAATTGCTATGGCCATATGTTTCATAGTTAGCACGGTTGGTTGTGCTCCAGTTTACATTCCTCTTAGGGAATACTGGTCTTGATGGGGATCTGAATGCCATAGTTCTAGACCTGCATTCATCTGTTTTGTGTCCAAACTTGTTGCATGCATAGTAGTAACCTTTGAAGTTTCCCCTGCTTCCACTGGATACACTGTTGGGACGTGACCTACATTCAAAGGTCTTGTGGCCATACTTGTAACAGTTGCTATAGTAACTGTTAGAAATAAATGGTTTCACAAGTGCATTTCTGCTGTCATTTGTTTTATGACCCGGTTTACCACAATGATTGCAAGAGGTTTTGAAGGTCTTCTTACCTTTATCTTCTGTCGGTTTCTTCTTTTCCTTCTTTCCCTTCTCGACTTTAGAGGATTCACCGGTTTCATTATTGCTTTGATCGATGTACCCAAGTCCTGTGGGATCCTTGTGCTTTCTGTGAGCCCTCAATTGCTCATCAGGTTTTTCTGAGCTTTCATTGTACCTTTTGAGTTCTTATTTCTCTCTTCAAGAGAGTTTAGCTGTACCTTTAGTTGATATAATTCAATAGCCAACCTTTTGAATGCATCATCTTTATCATGCAAGTTCTTTTGCATAATAACATTTTCTTGAGTTACAATCTGCATGTCTTCTTGAAGTTGTAAAACAACAAGATCACTTTCTCTTACCGCATCTTCTGCCAGATTTCTTGCTCTTTTAGAGGTCACTAGTGATTTTACGACACTGTTCCTGTCATCTTCATCTTCAACTTTCCTCTTTTCTTCAATGATTTCAGTCATTCTTAGAGCATTATTTTCTTGCTCCCTTTTTAGGTTGGAGATCTGATCGGTTAGACTCTGATTTTTCTCCATAAGATCTGAGACTGCCTCTTCTGTTTCATGAGATCCACTTTGCCCAGAGAGTTCCTCAATTGTTTCATTGCTCTCACTCAGTTGCAAAACCTACTCCTTTCTCTTTGCAAGGGACCTCCTCAGTCTATTCTCAAGAGAGGCAATTATGTCATTGGCTTCCTCAAGTTGCTTTTGATACCTGTATCCCTCCATGATCTTTTACTCAAGCGGTTAAGATTTATATGTTTGAGAACCAAAGGCTCTGATACCAATTGTTAGTCCTAACCGGTTACTGAGAGGGGGGGGGGTGAATCAGTAAATACAATTTCTGATGGTCCCAACCAGTGCTGAGAGGGGAGGGGTGTAATGTCCCGAAGGAGATTTCGGTCCGGAGGTGAATTCTGTCCCGGCGGTGAATTTTGTCCCAGCGGTAAATTTTGTCTCGACGTTAAATTTTGTCCGGAGGTAAATTATGTCCCATTGGTGAATTATGTCCCGACGGTAAATTCTGTCTCGGCGGTGAATTCTGTCCCAACGGTGATTATGTCCCGACGGTGAATTTTGTCCCGACGGTAAATTCTATCCCGACGGTGAATTCTGTCCGGAGGTGAATTATGTCCCGACGGTACATTTTGTCCCGATGGTGATTATGTCCCGGCAGTGAATTCTGTCCCGACGGTGAATTTCGTTTGAAGGTGAATTATGTCCTGGCGGTGAATTATGTCCCGGCGATGAATTTTGTCCTGGCGGTAAATTCTGTCCCGACGGTGAATTATGTCCCGGCGGTGAATTCCGTCCGGAGGTGAATTATGTCCTGGCGGTGAATTTTGTTCTGGCGGTAAATTCTGTCCCGACGGTGAATTATGTCCCGGCGGTGAATTCCGTCCGGAGGTGAATTATGTCCCGATGGTAAATTCTGTCCCGATGGTGATTATGTCTTGGTGGTGAATTCTATCCAGCGGTAAATTTTGTCCCGGTGGTAAATTTTTTCCCGGCGGTGAATTGTTGAGGAAGTTGCTCGGGCCGTACGGTTGAGGTGATGGAAGCCGTACAGTGGAAACAGATGAGGGATGATGCCTTCCAAACGACTGATTGAAGTCCACTTCTCCTTCGCAGATAATTAGATATGAATTTGCAAACACAGAGTAATACACCAACTAATATGATTGCCAGAAAGATCTTATTGAATTTATTGACGGAACTTCAGATTTGCCAAATCTGATACAAGCAGAAACAAGTAGAGTAGGGTGAGGGTTGAATCCAACCGAAATTGCAACAAACCAAATAGGGAGGGTCTTTCACCTCCGAAATGGCGAACAACGGAATCTCAACAGGAATTCGCAAATACAAATCAAATATAAATCTCAATATATAAAATCCAACCTACACGCCAAGCATAAATACCCGTCGGGAAAACTCCCAAGAGTGCACAAAAGAGCCGACGGCGACAACTACACCTATGCCAACAAATAAAAATGGGCCCATGATAAACTAAATCGATTGGAACCCAAATACAATAATTTTATTAAAAATGGGGACATTACAAATCCTCGCCGCCCAAAGATTGCTTGCCCTCAAGCAATTCATCATCAATACTCCAGGATTCCAAACTAGGTGCGGACACTGATAACTGTATCCACTGGGGCCTTCAAGCCGCAACAAGACCACATGCATGCGCCTGGAGGTAAGCGAGGAAAGTAACTCTCCATCAAGCTTCCGTTGCTCCACTCTGATATAATTGTTGCCATGCCTAGAGTCACCAGGATCCCAATGAAACCACACATCAAACTCATCAATGCTCAAATCCCAAGCCAAGTGCGGATGTTGGTAGTAATATCCGTTCAAAACTCTGTGCTGCTGTTGGGCCATATGCACATAATTGGATTTAGTTGGGACGAGTAAACCGTCATCAAGCTTTAACTACGTCACTCTGGTATAACTATTGCCATGCCCTTCACTAGGATCCCAACAACACCAACCCATGAAATCTTTCACACCCTCATGTTCAACAATCTCTTCCAGCATGGGCACAGACACAGATGCTAACGCCGACAACACTGTAATGTTCTGAAGGTGATCTCTGTTCAGAGGTAATTTTGCGAGACGTCCGGAAAGCAATCTCAGCCCGAAGGGAATCTCCATCCGAAGGCAATCTCGGGCCAAAGGGGATCTCGACCCGAAGGCGATCTCGACCCAAAGGGAATCTTGATCCGAAGGGGATCTTGACCCGAAGGCAATCTTAGCTCGAAGGGAATCTCGATCCGAAAGAAAACTCAGCCCGAAGGGAAACTCGACTAGAAGGTAATCTCGGTTTGAAGGGGATCTCGACCTGAAAGCAATCGCAGCCCGAAGGGAATCTCGATCCGAAAGCAAACTCAGCTCGGAGGGAATCTCGACCCAAAGGCAATCTTGGTCCGAAGGGGATCTCAACTCGAAGGCAATCTCGGTCCGAAGGGAATCTCGATCCGAAAGCAAACTCGGCCCGAAGCGAATCTTGACCCGAAGGCAATCTCGGTCCGAAGGGAATCTCGACTTGAAGGCAATCTGGGCCCGAAGGGAATCTCGATCCGAAAGCAAACTCGGCCCATGGGAATCTCGACCGGAAGGCAAACTCGGTCTGAAGAGAATCTCGACCCGAAGGCAATCTGGGCCCAAAGGGAATCTCGATCCAAAAGCAAACTCGGCCCGAAGGGAATCTCGACCCGAAGGCAATCTTGGTCCGAAGGGGATCTCGAGCCGAAGGCAATCTTGGCCCGAATGGAATCTCGATCCGAAAGCAAACTCGGCCCGAAGGAAATCTTGACCCGAAGGCAATCTCGATTCGAAGGGGATCTCCACTCGAAGGCAATCTCGGCCTGAAGGGAATCTCGATTTGGAAGCAAACTCGGCCCGAAGGGAATCTCCGCTCGAAGGCAATCTCAGTCTGAAGGGGATCTCCACCCGAAGGCAATCTCGGCCCGAAGGGAATCTCGATCCGAAAGCAAACTCGGCCCGAAGGGAATCTCTGCCCGAAGGCAATCTTAGTTTGAAGGGGATCTCCACCCGAAGGCAATCTCGGTCTGAAGGCAATCTCGATCCGAAGGCAAACTCGGTCCGAAGGGAATCTCGACCCGGAGGCAATCTCATTCCAAAGGGGATCTCCACCCGAAGGCAATCTTGGCCCCGGCGACGGACATAGTCTGGGCGGATAGAGCCTCGGCAACGGACAGAGCCTCGATGGTAGATAGAGGCTCGACGACGGACACAGCCTCAACAACAGACAAGGCTTCAGCAATAGACAGAGTCTCGACAACGGACAAAGCCTCTGCAACGGACACAGTTTCGGCAGCAAACAGGGCCTCGACGACAGATAGAGCCTCGACAGTGGATAGAGCCTCGGTGACAGACAGGGCCTCGTGTAAAGCATCACCTTTATCACCGTCATCAACTTTCTCCCACTTGTGCAAATGAGATTAGTTTTTCTTCACAATGTTGGAATACATTACTGACCAATCTACACGCTGCCATAGACGGAACACATTCAAGATTACGAACAGCCCACAACATAGATATGATAGGTTGGGATATTTCATCCATCTCTTCAATGCACGAAATCATAAGGCTCTCCATAGCAACTGAAACTTTACTATCATGACATTCCTTGATTGTGACCAAGAAGTGATGAAACATATCATGGATCAAGTCTTGTAACTCCAAATCTAAGAGGAGGTTACTTATTTTGACATTTGCACAATTCTCCAATATTGTAGATCTCCTGCCAAAAGGGTCACCACTGAAGTCATCAAGACTTTGAAAGCTGTCAATGATCAAATGCAATATCTCTATCATGGTGTTGTCATCATACGGTTGTCTAGGAGCCTAGATTCTCAAAATCTCACTAAGACATGCTGCAGCTGCCAACTTCATTTCCTTGTCATGGTGTCTCACAAGCCTGGGTTGACTTAAGACATCCTTAATTGGAGAAAGGATCCTCTGTATAAATCTTGAAGGTAATTGGTCAACCTTACACAAACATACTTCCAATATATCTAATGGAAGATCAATACCCTCGCTGAGCTCTTTGCGAATCCTTTGCAGTGCCTTCAACCACCACTGTCCATCACTAATGGGTGCCATAGTGTGATCAGAATCCCAAAATCTCTCAATCATCCCAATAGGCTGGCAAGATCACCAGCTTTGATACCACTGTAATGTCCCGAAGGAGATTTCGGTCCGAAGGTGAATTTTGTCCCGACAGTGAATTCTGTCCGGAGGTAAATTATGTCCGGTGGTGAATTTTGTCTCGGTGGTGAATTGTTGAGGAAGTTGCTCGGGCTGTACGGTTAAAGTGATGGAAGCCGTACTGTGGGAACGGATGAGGGGTGATGCCTTCCAGACGCCCGATTGAAGTCCACTTCTCCTTCGTAGATAATTAGATATGAATTTGCAAACACAGAGTAATACACCATCTAATATGATTGCTAGAAAGATCTTATTGAATTGACGGAACTTCGGATTTGCCAGATCCGATACAAGCAGAAACAAGCAGAGTAGGGTGAGGGTTGAATCCCACCGAAACTGCAACAAACCAAATAGGGAGGGTCTTTCATCTCCGAAATGGCGAACAGGAGAATCCCAACAGGAATTCGCAAATACAAATCAAACATAAATCTCAACATATAAAATCCAACCTACACGCCGAACATAAATACCCATTGGGAAAGCTCCCGAAAGTGCACAAAAGAGCCGACGGCAACTACACCTATGCCAACAAATAAAATGGGCCCGAGATAAACTAAATCGATCGGAACCCAAATACAATAATTTTATTAAAAATTGGGACATTACAGAGGGGTGAATCAACACCTACTAAAACTTCACAATAAATCTGATGTAGTGTATCTATAACTTTAAACATAACAGATTTTAGAACAGTAATAGCAAACACACAAACAACAATAAGAAACACCAGATTTATCACGTGGAAACCCAATTTGGGAGAAAACCATGGTGTGAAGAAACCTCACAAATTCTACACTCTTCTGAAATGCACCTTGTTAGGGGCCTTCCCTATTAAAAGATTACAAACGCACTTGTTAGTTGTGATTCGGTTAAGGGATTTGATACAATAAGGCCCATTAGAGCCTGCTTGGTTAGAGGACTTAGAACACCTAATCAGATGTCACCCAGTTAAGGGATTTAATACAAGGGACCTGTTAATGTCCACCCAAAATACTGGGATTTACTATTGCAATTATCAAAGAGAAATATGAGGTTTTGATCTTTTGATGATGGCTTTGTTGAGCCTGATAAGATCATTGTTATTCTCAACTGAGAATCATCACCAGTCATTGCAAGTATGTTCTCCTTCGCTGTTGTGCTTCTTTGCACATTCTACTTTCTTCTCCTCTATTTATCTTAGCTTCTTCAGCGTACAGGTTCACTCTTTACTTTTGGCAGAATGAGGGCAAACTATATTCTTGCCAGATAGAGGAATATATAGACTTCTTTCCCTATTTGCTTTTTACATGCATGACCTGTTTAAAGATCACCTTCGGATCGATCACCTAGTGGAGTATTAGTTCACTGTGGAAACATCCGATGCATGCTATGCTTTATCTGCTTTATGAAAGAAAATGACAGATGCGAGTCAAAAACTTTCCTTCGCAAGAGATATCTACATGTTTTAATGACACAAACTCCGGCATTAAAACCTCCAATTGCGCCTTGTACCGATTGTCTTGATAACTCAAAGTCTACCAGATTTTGTGCACTAAATCCCAGTCAAAGAGTTAGATAATTATTTGTTGACTATGACTTTCCCCGGTTCATCAATCATGATGAAGTCTTCACTTGATCGGTAAAGATCCTTAGATTGTGCACAGGTAAGAGCTTTAACCTGTCACCTTCCCTTTCTCTAGCTATACCGGTTGCATCCTTTCCTCGGTTCTTGTTACCGGTGGTATCCTTCCTCAGTGACCAGTTGCTCTGATGATCAGTTAGAGCAGTATTAGTAACAGATATAGTCTCTTCTTATTTGCATAGTGTCATTGGTTGCCAAACCAGTCTCTCCTCGCCTTACTGTAGTCAGCTGTGGCGGTCCTTGCTTCATAGATTGAACACTGGTAACCTTACTCCATCCTTTTGTCCATCTTTTTGCCAATCAATGACAATACCTCTTTTGCTATGTACCAGTTGCAATCTTACCGATTATTCACTTAATGCCAACAATTTCTACATCAATTGATTCTTTTATATATATTTTCTTGCAGAATTAAAAGAATATAACAACACTCATAAACAGAAATTGAAATACACAGGTCAACACAACATATATACGTGGAAACGCTAGGTTAGAAAGAGAAAACCACGGTGGGACAGAACTCTTAACTTAACTGCTGCAGTAATAAAGGTGCCTTGTTAGGGGCTTACAAAGCACTAGTAAGAGTGCTACTCGGTAAAGGGATTTGGTAGAAGACCTGTTAGGATTTTGACCCTGTTAGGAGTCGCCTGGTAAGAAGGCTTTCAACACCAATAAAGATGTTACCCGGTTAAGGGATTTACACAAAGAACCTATTAGGGTTCACCCTGTTTAAGGGATTTGAATATGCTTCACAATCTAAAGCAATGATCTATGATGACACTTTCTGTCTGATTAGATCATACCTGTTACCCTTTCCTCTTCTTGGCTGTTGAACCTTTCTCAGTCTTTCACTTCTCGTGACTGTAGCTCCTCTTAGAAGATATCTCTCTCCTGCTCTTAATATTCAACAACACTTATTTCATATCCTATGACCTGTATTTATAAGAAACTAATCTTATTAACAATACATCTCATAGTTCCGCCAAGTTGTAAATTGGCTCATTAATCACGCATGCAAGACCTTGAGAATAAAAAGCTTGCAAACTGATCCTGAGTTTACCTTGAAACACCCGTAGATAAAATAAAGCTAACTCCAGTTAAGAAGCTAACTTTAGTTTCAACTGTGAATGCTCCATATAATTTGGTTCGGATTATCATGCACTTAACCGGTAATAAACTTGTACCCGGTTAGTCATACCTTCCCTGTATGTCTCCCATGACCAGTTGAAAACACTTAGACCGATATAATCGTGACTGGTTAAGGTACACTGCTTCCTCCTTTAGTCTACCGGTTCATAGTTATGAGTACCGGTGTTCCGGTGGGATTGATGTTTGCCTTTAACTTTACCAATGACAACTAAGTTATGTCAACAAGGCTGATTCTGAGTAAGGGGAGAATAATCTGTGTTATAGTTGTATCCCCTCGATGAATCTGAACTCATTTCAACTGTTGTTCCCTTGTCCACATTTTCAGCAGCGACATTCTAAGCTGTAGTGGCACTTTCCTTTGAGGGCATTGTACTCACGCCCTGCTTCTTGGTTGGTGGTTCCTCAAACTCCTCTTCCTTTCCTTCTGCACTTTCCATATCCTTTCTCTTTTTGCTACTCGTTTCTGCTTGTTGGCTGCCAACTTCATCTTGCTGCCCAGTTGACTCCTCCGGAATCTCTTCCACTAACTTCATCTTTTCATAAGTGAGGTGAACTCCTTGCTCCTCCAATCGAGCCATCTTTTTGTTGTACCATTCCTCTGTGTATAAATCAATGGGCTTCATTAGTGCTTCCAATGAAGGGTCTCGGCCACTTGTCCAATCAATGGGATCCAATTCACTTTACCTTATGGATCTATAATCTACTCTTAATGTCTTTTTCATCTTCCTCCAACTGATTTGGGATGCTAAGTCCTCTCCATCTATAACTTCTCATCATGTCCACTGTAAGTCTAGAGAAGGCTCTTTTCCTTATTTCGTAGTCATCAGTTGCATTGGCCCAATAGTCCTCTAAATGATGAACATGCCTGTATGGATTAACATATGCTGTTTTTACTAGTCCATTTGGATCAAAGTTTTGCCTTGCATTATACCATGCCAAGTGGTAGTACTCCAGTTCTGTTTCTGTTGTTGCCAAAGTAATGGAGTTGTGGCAACTATCAACTCCAATTATCAATGAGAAAGTAACTCCCGACTTACCTTTGTGCTTTTGAATCTTGTCATAACGTGCTAGCTGTCTAGCTACTTCCAACAACACTAGTCTGTCAGGTGGATATCTTGGAAGTCTCTTTGGGCAATAAGTATTTCCTGCTTGTAAACTTTGGAAACTAAATGTACCAACTCCCATACTTTTTCACCAACTTTTCTGCTTCGGGAGAGAGTCTCCTACGAGGTGCCTCTTGCAAAGTTCTTACTTTCTTCATGGCAAATGCATCATAAAACATCTTAAAGTCTTTGGTGTTGTGCAAGTGTAAGTGTGGATAGCACTCATGCACCAAGTATTGTCTAGCCTCCTTCCCAACTGTGCCCAAAGCTCTCAATCCTGGCTGCTGGTACAAGCCTGCTATCATATAGAAAAGGTAGGATCTCATATAGAATACCTTCTGATCTTGCATTGTTCTCATCTGTAAATCCAAGTTTTCACTTATGAACATGGCCCAATCAAACATTTTCTTACCACTCTCAATGCCCTCAATGAAGTAATACATCCATGTCTCGAATTGCCCACTTTGTGCTATTCCCATGACTCTGCTCAACATCACCATGAGGTCACGATACTCTGGTTTGAAGTCCAATCTCAAGAACTTAGGTAACCTTGCAAATGACTTCCTTGGCTCCTTCAATCATTTTCTACACAACAAGGAGGCATAAAAATTTGGATTACTGTTGTAATGCTTGGTTGCTTGATCTCTAGTCAGCAAGATGCCATTGTTATGATGTGGGATGTGGAATACTTCCTCGATAACGGGCTCACTTAGATTGGCGAGCACCTTATTGTCCTCACCATACCAACTTGGATTGGTAGTCATAGTGGACGACACACTCTATGATCAATTCAGGACAGGGCAAAGTAGGAGGGAAAGTTGTCGCATGTATGATTCCATTCTTAAGAATCCTCTTTGCAAGTTGTGAAGAACTTCCAAGCAACCAATCCCTCATTTGTATCATGTTCACCGCCCCTTGGTTGGTTTCTCCAACCTTCTTCAACTTGGAGGGAAAGAGGGACTTAGGCATCATGTCCTCTAAGTCCTTGAGTTGAGCTGCTCTTAGTGCCTTGGAGGAGTTCGTGTCACCCATGCCCCCTACAAAGACCACAATCCACCAATTACTTCCCTTGAATATAAATTGTATATATTATTAAGTTAATTGAGTTAAATAGTCATTGTTGTTTATTTAATTAACTTAGTCAATTTAGCCTTTGCATTAATTCTAACTGAGTTTGTGAATTTGTTTGCTTCAATTATTTAAGTTAGCATGAATGCTCACTTTAAACCTTGAATTTGTATTGATTTTTCAATTGTTGCTCATTTGTTGTTCATTTTAAAGTTTCCAACTAGTGATATTGCAGTTGTTAATTAGATTAGATAGTTGTATGTTGTATGTTGTTAGTTTGTAGCTTGAAAGAAACAAAGCAACACCTAATCTAGGAAAGAAAAGAACCAACCGCAAAGTTCACCACTCTATGGGTGAACTTTAAACCAAAGAGGATCCCTCTCAAAAAAAAAAGTCCAAGTCCATTAATCCTATTACAATGGTGCTCGCATTGGCACACTTTACCTTTTAAACTCAAACATTGAAAAATCTAAACTAGGGCTTGTTGGGTGGATATTTTGCAACCGACAGTTTTCAGAAAAAATCTTGTCGCAAAATAGGTATACCAGCCATAGCGTATGAGACAATGTCTCTCCTACCTTAAAGGGAAGGCTCCCCCTTCGCACTGTTCCTTGGATCAACTCAAGGTAAGCAAGAAGTTAAGAGATTAACAAATAGGATGTTACAAATATTCCTTCTTATCTTTCAAGAAGGAATCCACTTACCCAAAGAATGAGTAATAGACAAAACTTTAATCTCTAAACTACACTTCTATCTAAAAGCTGGAAACAGTGATACCGATAAACCAAGACCAACTCACAAGCTGATTGAAAATCTATGAGAAATGCCTCTACCATTGGGGCACACAGACTTCCAGAAGTAGAGACTTTCTAACTATTCTAACAAAGTGCGTGAAAATAAGATGGTAATATAACCTACAGTCACAACTTCTAGTTTTATATTACCACAACCACTCCCAGTCACAACTTCGGCTCCGATTGTTTCTGATATTCACTTTGCTCTTAATAAAACACAAGAATAACATAAATATAAAGACATTAAAACCAAATTGTAGTAACAGCTTCCAATTTGATTCACTACAATTGCACTCAGTCACAGGTTCAGCTCCAATTGTTTCTTTCTATTTATTTTTCTCCAAAATAGTACTACACAATCACAGTTATGCTTGCACAAGTTTGGCAGAGCTTTCTTGCATAAAATAAAGATGGTTTTTACAATGACAGGGTCATTCCTTTTATAGGAAAAGAAATGAGAAAAATGAGGAAACAGTGGGAGCAACTCAACCACTTCGACTTGGTAAAACTAGGTGAGAAGAATTATTGAATTACATGTCATGAGGACATGCAATTGAATTACATGTAATTGCATTGCATGCAATTCATCTTCTCCAATCTACAAAGCATGAAAACTAAAACAAAAGTAAATCATTGCTTGAAATTATCAAGGAAGGTCTTATATTTGGCAATACAATCATGAATAACAGGAAGATTTGGAATCTTCATTGTCTCTGAAATGGCTTCAACTCTGATTGCATTCGTACATGCTGATTTCACAACTTTGTAATCATCTACAAGAGAATCCCTTAAGTGTTTTGCCACAAATTTATATGCAGCAAATTTGTTCATTGTCTGTGCTCCAAATTCTTCAGAATCGAAATCAACATTAATTCTGTCAGTATATTCTGTGGTCATTTCTTCTTCAGTGAAGAGGTTATCATCTTTGGTAAGAAATTCACATCCTAATTGCTTGAGATTATTGGTGACGTCCTCTTCTACTGCCTGACAACTCTCTAGCTCCTCTTGCAGCTTTGTCAAAAGCTTTTCTATTCTGTGAACTTTGTGATTCATGAGTCCCTAATTTCGGTAGAACATGTCCTTGGATGGAATGATGTCATATGAGATAAAAATATCTAAATCACTGTCAACCATTTTCTCTTAGGTGCCTAGGTCTTCTTGTAGGTTATTGATGTCTTGGTTGAAGGAAGCAATCATGTCATGGAGTCTTTCCTCAATATCTCTGATACGTTCAAGGACTTTTTGCGTATTTTTGATTGATTGAATTCCTTCTTAGACAACTTCTTCGAACCAAGCCTTTGCTGTTTCTGCTCTCCTATTCACCTGAGCCGTTTGTGATGAAATGGTGATGGATTGAGATGTTTGTTGATGAATAATCTCTTGAAGACAAGCATTCTCCTGTGTTGAATATAATAGCTTCGATCAGATAAAATATAATAAATAAAGTATGAAATATGTATGTATCAATATATAGATAATAATAATAATATTATTATTATTATATATATTAATACATAAGTTGATAATCATTATTATTATGAGATATATAATAATTATTATAAATATTAATATTTTATAAAACTGATTTAATAAAATTATTACGATGGAGTTAATATCATCGTTTCATACTATAGTGAAACAAAATGTTTAATAAAACACCCGATAAGTTATCGGGCCCTGCAGACAAAGAAAGGAGTGACGAAGAGTCAGGCCCATGATAGGCGTGACTCCTTGAGGAGTCATGTCTATCATAGATGTGGCTCCTACCACTGCAGGCTTCGGCATATATATGTTGTGTGGATGGATAACACTCAACATCCAACACAAAAATCAATAAGTAAAGGAGTTGAGATATTACCCAGCACAGTATAAATTAATAGTATAAATTTCAGTATTGTTAAATACTAAATATTATATCATATATTTGATTCAAATTAGAACCTTGATAATATCAGAGTTGATGTTCAAATTAAATTTGAAATAAGATTAGTTTGCATTTACATCCTGCTTTAACAAGTTTGTCTTTTCCCAAAGCTCATGATTTCTTTTTGACACATTTGAGAGTGCGTCTTGAGCATCTTGCAAACATCCCAGTCGTGATTGTTTACCAAGTTCAACCTTGGTGAACTTGTAATTAGAGCAAGTAAGCTCTTCAGCTGGTTTGTCTACCAAGGGTTCTACAATCTCAGCATATTTGGTTTTCTCATCATCAACAACGATTCTTGAGACAACCTTGGCCTTTGAGGTCTTAGATTTATCTTTCTTGGTAGAGAAATCATCCAAGGGTAATGTTGATGGAAAAATTGTCATTGATGTCAAAGTCAAGGACATGGGTAGACACAATATATGTTCACTTTATCTATATTCATTAGATAGAATTATAATGAAGCATACAGCATACATACATATACACAGCATATCTGAGATATACGATATAGTATGAATGTACATAAAGATATATATACAGCATATACACAGAGATATATATAGAGCATATACAGCAATATGTACACAGAGAGTGCTGATAGGAAGGCAACAGCGGTTGTATCGATGACAGATGTTATATGAAACAGTGGTTGAATACTATATACAGCGATGAAGACAGTAGTGAACAGGATACATTATATACGGCAAATTTGATATTCCGGCAACAGCGATATAAAAGCAACAGCAATTTGATATAAAGACAAATCCGATATATGATGAAGATTGCTTTCATTTATAATAACCGATGGCAAATGTACACAAACAGTGATCATATAATATGCAATGAAAAGGAATCAGCATGAAGATACGGCAACTGTACAGTATATGATATGGCAACTGTAAAGCATGAAGATACGGCAACTATACAGCATGTGATATGGCAAGCATATAATATACAGCATACGATATATATACTGCATACAGAAGTTAAACAGCGATTGTATATCTTAAAAATGTTTTCATTTATAATAAACAGCAGTAAACTGATATGTGATACCGTCGACAGCAAACAAAAGAAACAGCGATAGCAAATATATTTATCGAATGACCCAGAGATATAATCAGAAATATATACGTATATAATACTCAGAGATACATACGTATATAATAGAAACAGAGAATGGCAAAATTGATATAATAATCGATGACAAGTTTATGAAGACAGTAATATACAGCGACGAACATGACCAGCGATAAGCATTTAAAGACAAAGCCCGATAAGACAAGAGAAAGGCATCATAGTTTCCAGCGGATACAATTAAATCATGAAGGGTTATCGAATTAATAAAAGGCCATCGAAGAGAATAAAATGATAATAGCGTGATTAAAAAGATTAACTTATTTCAAGTTAATAATATTTAAAGAGAAAGACACCTTTTCATATTTGAAAAGTCATAACCTTTGAAATATAAGAATATATATATTAAATCTATCATTTTGAAAAAGAAAGGAAGTCAGCGACAAGAAGAGAATAGAAGAAGATTTAAAAGGAAGGTTATATGAATTTGAGAAAATGAAGATTTGATTAAAAGATATAAATAATCAAAATAAAATCTGATATACATAAAATGAGGTGTTATTAAAGATATATTTTAATAAATATTAAATATTTTGTAAAGGCTGACTTTGGAAAGAAGAAGTTTGTGCTGAAATTAAAATGTCCATCATCAATTGAAGATAGCAACATTACCAAGGTGGAAGAAAAATTTGTATACAGCGAGTTGGTGCTCAGAATCCAGATAGGGGGAGTCGGTGCTTCCAGTAGGTCGGTGCCTGCGAAGTGTGGGAGTTGGAGATTCCAGTGAGTCAGTGCTCATAAACATAGGGGTTGGAGCCTACAAACTATTTGTAAAAGAACAAAATTATATATAAAACAAATTATTTTGTGGTTTTCTCCCGTATTGGGTTTCCACGTTAAATTTGTGTTCATGTGCATTTGAAGTTATTTTTGAATAAAAACTTTTTTGAAAAATAGTTATTATACTGATTCACCCCCCCCTCTCAGTATAATTGTGTGCTCTTCAAATGTGACCTTTCTTCTTTTCATGGTTAGTTTTCCCAACCATGCTGGCAAACTGAAACACTCCTTTGCTGGACTTGGAACAGTGATCATAGTAGGCATTGATCCTGATTGTATTTCTGTTGTCATGGTACATGCCTTAGTTTGCATAGTATAAATCACAAGTGTTCTTTGAGATGACTCTGTCATGAATGATTCAAAACTTGCAACCGCAGTATCAAGTTGGGAAACTTGACCATCCGTGAGAGCTAGGAAATCACCAAAAACATTTGCCAAATTCTCACAATGCCCTGTTGTGAGGATGGAAGGAGCTGTAGAAGAGATGGGGAATGTAGACATTTTCACCTCCGAAATAACAATAGTAGGTGTGAATACAGTGGAGAATGAATCCACATCATTATCTACAACATTTAGAAATGGCTCCTCTTGATTAGATGGATCCTCGCTGTTTGGTAATTGAGGAGGAGATATAATCATTATCTCTCCTTTTCCTTCATCTGATTCTTCCTCTTGCAGGGGTGTTTGAATAGAGCCTAAGGATGGATTTGACCCTTTTTCTCCTTTGTGTGTAAACTAGATAGCTTTAACTGGTTGAGAAGAAGAAGAATCATCTTTGCTTCTGATTTCTATCTGAGATCTCTTTCCAATAGGGCCAAAATGATTGCAGTCTACCCCAACTTTTGGATGTACCCTCTGGAGGCCTTTGCTTTTCAACCATTTGTTTTTATTCAGCAAAATAGATTGGAATCTATCAAAGACAGAATTCCCTTCCTTCTGTTGCCACTGAATAGGAAAAGGGACAAGCTTTTCAAATTGAGTATTGTAATACTCTGGATACAGGACCAAGCCATCATCTTCAATCTTAAAGCCTTCTGGAATCTCGATCATATTAAGATCAATGATTTGCCGTAATGTGAGCCTACAGTAATCCATCCTCATGATGTCCACCTTAGTGCGCAAATCAATCCACACATCCTCCATGCGATGAACATGGGTGAAGGCCCTTTTGATCTTAGAATGCATCCCTCGATAATCGTAGTCAGATCTAGCTTTGAATTTCTTCAATGTAATAAGCTGAAGTTCTGCTTCCATAGCTTTTGTCTTATACGCTGAGTTGAGTGTTTATCGACCAATTTGAAGGGGTTTGGCGGTGGTGATACCGAAACCTGGCCTATGTTGACTATGTTGATATGATTGCACTTCCATGAGCTGCCTCGCCATCTCCATGAGGATGATCCTATCAGTAGGATATCTTGGTAAGGTATAGGGTTCTCCTTGAAAATAACCAACTCTCAAATAGGTAAAAGTTGGAAATTGCAGGAAGATGCACACAAATTAATTTACCTTCTCCCAAGCTTTATCTGATAGTCTTTTGATTGCTAATTCTTTATCAAAAAGGCACCTGAAATACCCAAAGAATGCATCTTGTACCCTCCTATAATGGTATTTGCTCTGTGTAAGCGTGATTTGATCATGATATTCCCAAATGGGCACCAGTGATCAATTACCTTTGGTGGAGAGTCCAAAGAATGCCCCTATGGCTGCAACAATGTAGACCAAATAAGAGTTCATATAGAAAGGTACTAAAGTTCCCACATGGCTCAGCTGTTTGCACAATGCTGTGCTTATGAGCTCTCCTCAGTAGATAGGTTCTTTATTTTCAGGAATCTGAAAAATGAATTTATACATCCATGGTTGAAAGTTACAAGATTCTTTGAGACCACAAATCCTATTGAGTGTTATCAAATCATTAACCTTTGGAGAGAAGTCAAATCTGTGTATTGTATTTGGCCATTTAGAGAAATTTGATCTTTTATTGACCAACCATTGATCATTCATGTACCTTTGATAATTTGACTTGTTTTGGTTCCACAGCTGTATGGACATATCCTTTGACAAGTCTGCACATTCAGGATTTGCAGGAATCTTGAAAATCTATTCAATGACATCTGGATCCAGATTGAAAATCACTTTTCCATCTGCATCTTTGACTGTCCTGCCTTTGGGATTGAAATGGCGTGCACATTCAAAGACAAACTCAGGTTCTAGAGCAGCCATAGGGAAAGTAGATATCAGGTGAATATTACTTCTCTTGATAGGATGTAGTTCCCTGTTGGCAGGATCTTCAAGCCTTTGCAAGAAATTGGTCATGTCAACATACCCAATTCTTGTATCTGAGATTTGATCAAGAGATGATGAGACGAGTGAGGCTATGGAATGAGCCAACTTTTTGTCATATTGATATTTCATTTTTCCTTTCACTTTTGATGGAGTTGACGTATCCTGTGCTGCAACATGGAAATTCCAAAGGGTAAATACATCATCTGAAGAGATTAGATCCATGAGAGGGTTAAACTTTGGCTTGCAATGATAGATTTATGAAGAACAAGGTGTTTGGAGTATTGATTAGATACTCATAAAACACGTGTTGGCTGGAAATGAAAAAAATAGCACATCTATGTGGGCAAATAGGAGTGAAATCGGAGTTATGGAGAAGGATTGCATGTGGGGCTTTGTTTGTATGGACAAAAATGCAAGTTGGAAGCACATGGATATGTGTAAATGATAATTTTGGTATTTAAAAGAGTGACCTTTTACCAAAATCGGATTCTTGAGAGGTGATTGCATGTGCTAGAGAATGACATGTTTTCACATGTAATGGGTTTGGGAGATGCAAGTACATGTGTTGGAGAATGAAGGGTGAATTGGCATGAATGTATGCATTTGCATTCTTGAGGGAATGATTTCAACTTTCTTCAAAAACAAACAACAAACAAGCAAGAAAACAAGAACAAAAACAAAAAACATACCTCTTGCTATTGACTCAAACATGACAAACTTGAAACTAATCTTCTACATGCAAATTCGTTTTTGAGTGTAAGATGATTTTTTATGCATTGGCAAAGAGAAGATTTCAACTTATTTAAACACAAAAATGCAAAATACATGGGCTGCATTTGAACAAATGGATACAAATGAGCCATAAAATGCAACAATGTAGGAAAATAGATGAAAAACATAAGCAAAATCAAATACATTTACTTACTTGGAGCTCAATGAGCCAAAAATGGAAGAAGAAGTTGAAACGAATTCGTCTTTCACAAAATCGGACTCTTGAAGTGTATTTGCATCCAACAACTTAGAAACCTTTGCCCAATTCCAAATTGCAAAGTATGATCTCAAGATGCAAAAACATGAGACATTTTCACAATTTGCAAAATTTCACCGAATTTCCCAAAAAATTTCTGAGTCCACAAAATCTAAATTTTGCCCAAAAGTCAAACCAAGATTGCTTATAAATCGAATTATCCAATCCATATCTTCAATTTGGATTGGTAAGAAAAATCATTTCGTTTAGGAAATCAAGTTATAAACTTGATAAAACTCAGTTTTTTATCGTTTTTAAATCCACCATTCATCCTCTTGAATGTAAAAATCTCATTTCTTGACCCTTCAAATTCGCTCCAAATTTTACCGAAAGCGCCTCAAACTTCACCTTCGATCCTTGATCTAAGAAAATTGCCCAAGCAAGTTTGAAAAGCAGGGGGTCCCCATAAAATTTAGGGCGATGGTGTGAAAACCTCACAACAAGCAGCACCGTTTCATAACACAGTGATTATTATTCATATTAACGCCGACCAAGTAATGATCGTGCACTATGTAATGATCATGCATCGTGTTATGTAATACGTATGAGGTTTTAAACACTTGTGATACATATTATGTATCGTGGCACACAGTAACTGTGTGTCGATACATAATATGTATCGGGGCACACAGTGACTGTGTGCCACGATACACATGTATAGTTCTCAATATTACAATGTCGTCAGCACTATGAATGTTCTTCAACATTATCGTGGGCTGTGATAATATGCATCGGTCATTATATTAATCAATAACTATTATATTCAATACTTAAGATGAGTATAATATAATCACATTTGCATATATATAATTATAAAAAAAAAAGATATATATATATTTATATATATATAAATGAATGATTATTAATCACAATTAATGTTTTATTTGATTCTGATAAAACAAATTGATCTCTAATTTGATAACACCCCCCTCTTAGCTAGGGAGGATTAGACTATATTTAACACAATACTCTTGAATTATCATCTTAGTGTGATAACATGAAGGATAGAAATATCTATCCATCGTATAGATGGTATCTTACGATATCATCATGAGTATGATCTCAAAATATCAAGAGATATTCATCATACTCATATCTTCCTTGGTATGTGCACTGACATTAGGTCTCATGATGCCTACCAAAGAAAATATTTGCACATGGTGTCTTCATTGATACTAAGTCCTATAGTATCCACCATGTCATATCTCTGTAACTAATAACTCAGTTACCCTCAGAGATATGCACTATCATGACCTCCAAGGATATGCTACATCCGTCATGATAGCAGGTCAAACCATTAGTAAGATTGTCATCTTACAATAGTAACCAAAGTAGACAAAATGAAAGATCGTCACCTTTCAAGATGTCTCTACAAGATCATGTAATAACTCACATGATAAAAGAATATATACACATCTTTTAAATATAACAACTGATATTGAGACTCAATCTCAAAAAATATAATTACAGTTTTACCATACCAATATTTTCTCTGAAGTGATCCACCTTTACTCAGGAGAGAGTCTTGGTCAAGATGCTTGTCGTTTTCTCATCTGTGCTAATGTAACTTAGTTGTATAACATTTCTTTCCACCATATCCCTTATTTATTGATAAGGAATCTCAATGTGCTTAGATCTGTTGTGAAAGACTGGATTCATGGAGAGCTCAATACAGCTTTGATTGTCACAGTGTATAATGGTGGGGTCCATAGGTTGTCCAAACAACCCTACCAACAATTTTCTCAACCAAACTGCTTCTCATGGTCCCATTGATGTTGCAATATACTCTCCTTCTGTAGAGCTCTATGCAACTGAAGATTGTTTTCTGTTGAACCAGGATATCATGGCAGATCCTAAGTTGAAACAACATCTTGTAGTACTTTTTCGATCCACAACACTACCAGAGATTTGGAGAATCCACGTAGACTTATCTTCACTTTATCATATTTTGGACCTAGCCCAATGGTTCCATGCATGTATCTCATGATGTGTTTTGTTGCTACAAGATGTATGTTCTTGGGTTCACACATGAACTGACTAAGAGCATTTGTAGCATAACAAATATCTGGTCTGGTATTTACCAAATACATCAAAGATCCAATTATCTGTCGATAAAGAGTAGGATTGACAAATTCTGACTCAAAGGCTTCATTTTTTAAGTTTATGCAGATTTGTCTCCATAGGTGTAGACATAGGTTTACTGTCCATCATCCCAAATTTGTTTAAAATATCCATAATGTATTTACCCTGATTCAGAATAATGTGTTTGTCTTCTTGCCCTACTTCTAGACCGAGGAAGTAATGCAAGAGACTCAAGTCCATATCAAATTCAGAGGCAAGATCTTGCTTGCATTTTATTATGGGATTATCATGACCTGTGATTAGTAAGTCATCAACATAAAGTATGAGAATTAACATATCACCATTAGTTACCTTGAAGTAGAGGTTAGGATCTGCTTCATTTTTGGAGAACCCAACTTGAGGAGGTAACTATCTGTTCTTTCATACCAAGCTCTAGGAGCTTGTTTGAGCCCATAGAGAGCTTTATTTAATCTGCAAACATGAGAAGCACTATCATGAATGATGAAACCTTCAGGCTGTTCCAAGTATACTTCTTCTATTGTACCATTCAAAAATGCAGTCTTCACATCCATTCAATGTACTTTCCATCCTTTTGAAGCAGAAATGGCAAGTATGGTCCTTACTGAAGTATAGTGAGCAACTAGAGCAAAGGTTTCATCATAATCAATTCTGGACTTTTGAGAGAAGCCTCTTGCAACAAATCTAGCCTTGTGTTTTTCAATACTTCCATCCGTGGGATGTTTGATTTTTAATAATCATCTGGATGACACAACTGATTTTCCTTTAGGTCTAGGCACAACATCCCAGACATCATTCTTGAGTATGGGCTGGTACTCCTCAATCATGGCATCCTTCCAAACTTGATGTTTTAGAGCTTCTTCTGCATTAGGAGGTTCAGATTTAATAAGGTCACTCATAAGAGTCACATAGTTTGAATAGCCTCTTGGTCTCTTGCTTTCTCTGACTGTGCCTTTGGGTGCAACATAGTTGTCTTCTTCCTCAATCACTTTCCTTTCCCAGAGTGGCCTCTTTCTATTGGTAGTAGGATCAAGAAGTTCAGGAGCAGAATTCTCAGGTTCATTATTGTCTATAAGTATCTCCCTCTGAATCTCAGTCTCAAGATGCTCTCTTAAATCTTGAGAGGATTCATCATTAGTCTCATTAATATCTTTAGATATTTTGAAAGCAGTGTCTTGTTCAAAGTTGACATCTCTACTTAGCTCAATTGTATTCTGTCCTAGAATGTATATCCTGTAGGCCTTTGATGTTTCACTATAACCAAGAAAAATTCCTTTCTTTCCTGATGGTTCTAGTTTGGACCTTTTCTCTTTGGGATTATGAATGTAAACTAGACAACCAAATATTCTCAAATGACTCAGATCAAGCTTGATTCCTGTAAAAGCTTCTTCAAGAGCTATATTATCAAGAGTGGAATGAGGACATCTGTTTTGAATGTAAACAAAAGTGTTGGAAGCTTCAACCCAAAATGAAGTATGAAGATTTTGATCATGCATCATGGCTTTGGCAGCTTCTACTATGGTCCTATTTTTTCTTTATGCTACCCCATTTTGTTGAGGATTATTTGGGACACTAAACTCCCTCTTAATCCCAGTGGTTTTGCAAAATTCTTTAAAGTTATCAGAGATATATTCTCCTCCATTATCAGACCTCAAGTTTTAATTTTATTCCCAGTCATGGTTTCAACTAATGCTTTAAATTCTTTGAATTTTGATAGTACCTCATTTGATTCTTTGAGTTTAAGGAAGTAAATCCAAGTTTTCCTAGAGTAATCTTGAACAAAAATGACATAATACAAAAATCCCTGTATTGAGGGTATTGTCATTGGTCCACATAAATCGGTGTGAATGAGTTCTAGTACATTTTTGGATTTGTGTTCACTACAATGAAAAGTCCCTTTGGAGTTCTTACCTAATGCATGACCTTTATAGATTCCATCATGTTCTAGTCTCAACTTAGGTAACCCCGTAACAAGTTTTTCTATGGAAGGTAGGGGATGATAGTGAAGGTGTCCTAACCTTGTATGCCATATTTCATTTGAGGTGGACACATCATGAGTTAGGGCTTGAGTTTGAACATTACAAAGTTTATACAAACATCCATCACAAATTCCTATAGTATATGCATTTTTGATATTAGAGATCTTAGGCCAAATAAGAACTTTCCCATCTAGAAATGTGATTCTATAACCTTTGTCTTCAAGAGATGAGATAGATACCAGATTTCTTTTGATGCCAGGTACATATAGTACTCCAGTCAGTTGTAGAGAGACTCCAGATTGTAGTTGAATTGTGCAAATCCCAATTCCTTTCATAGGGTAGGTAGAGTTATCTCTGATTGTGACTTCTTCACTGGAGTTTTCTTCAAGACTTTCTAGCTGTTCTCTAAATCTGGTTATATGTTTGGATGCTCCACTGTTGATGACCCAAGTACTTCTATTTGACATTAATTCACTAGATAAGGCTGAATTGAAGACTAATCTTTCTATATCTTTCACTTCGGCTAGTGAAGCTTGATAATTTGGAACTTGGCTTTTGAGTCTTTCTGGGCATTTAGCAACGACGTGTCCATATTTGTCACATCTATGACATTGTACTTTGGACATGTCTCTCTTCTTTTTTAATGAGTTTTTTATTGTTGTCCTTCCCTCTCTTCTTCTTGAAATTTCCTTTCTTCCCTTTCTTGTGTGAATTGACGTTCAGTACTTGCATTTCTTCACTAGAGTTATTTATCCTGATTCCTCTAGTGATTAGCCTAGTTTCTTCTTGAATGCAATCGGGCTTGAGTCAATCAAACTTAGGAAATTCGTTTCGAGCACTTATCCCTTGTATGAATGATTCCTAGGATAAGGGGAGTCCATTGAGGGCTAGCATTGTTAATTCTTTATTGTTAATTTCATGTCCACTTGTGGACAATTGATCCTTGATTTCAGTTATTCTCATAAAATAGGATGTAATAGTTTCTCCTTTGTTCATTTTCAAATGATGCAATTACCACTTGAGTGCGAGAGCTCGACTGGTATTGTTTATTTCATACATGTTTTCTAGGAAGACAAACATAGCATGTGCAATGTCTAGTTTTAATATAATAGGAACTATATGATCTTTTATAGCATCACGGTCACTTTCATGGCTTTATTGTCGTTTCTTTTCCATTGAGCTTTTCCATCTTCATCATCCGTCATAGGTACAACGTTTTCAACAAAAGAGTCTAACTCTAGATCTCTTAAAGCCATCAATAACCTAAGCTTCCATGAGACGAAGTTTTTTTCTTTATCAAGTCTATCTTCTAGTCTAATTCCACTCACCATGATTGTTTTAATCTCTACTTATGAATATTCTTGAATTTTTATAAGAAAAAATGTAATTATATTTGCTCTTGGTATTACTTCACCAATGCTCTGATACCATGTTAAGTAATATGGATCAGAAGTAACATTAATTTTTATTTCTTATCTTTATATATTGACTCTTTGTAGACTTATATAGTTCTTTTAAATTCAATAGATATATTGAGAGGCACTGCACTTGTATTAACACTGCTGTATTTTTGTTTGTTTCAAATACAGGCCTCTCATAAAATATATATATATATATGTGTGAGAAGACATGTCTCATGTAGAGACATGTCTCTACGTGGACTAAGTCCATGTAGGGACAGGTCTCTACATGAGACATGCCCTACCATTTCACAGCAGTACCATTTCATAACACGGTGATTATTATTCATATTAACGTCGACCAAGTAATGATCACGCACTATGTAATGATCATGCATCGTGTTATGTAATACGTATGAGGTTTTAAACACTTGCGATACATATTATGTATCACGACACACAGTAACTGTGTGTCGATACATAATATGTATTGGGCCACACAGTGACTATGTGTCACAATACACATATGTATCGTTCTCAATATTACAGTGCCGGCAACACTATGAATGTTCTTCAACATTATCGTGTGCTGTGATAATATGCATCGGTCATTATATGAATCAATAATTTTATTATATTCAATACCTAAGATAAGTATAATATAATCTCATTTGCATATATATAATTTTATATATATATATAAATGAATGATGATTAATCACAATTAATGTTTTATTTGATTCTTATAAAACAAATTGATCTCTAATCTGACCGGTGCTATAACATTAACATTGCCAAGAGGAACACAACTTTCCACCAAGTGACGCTTATAACTACTCGACTCTTATAACTACCTGAAGTTGACAAACACTTAATACATAGTTGGATAACCAATACTATCGAAACATGATATAGACATTGTATGCTGACTACACCTTGTTATGGTAAGAAATAGTCATATAATGTGACACCAACTTGTACCCTAATGCAAATCCTAAATGTTCAATCACCCCATTATTCCCTAGGTGAGCTGCTGCTAAACACCAAGGAATAATAATAACCAATGTGGCAAGCATCGGACCATGCTAAACACTTATAAGGTTATCAAATCAGTTTTCATCTTCCCAATGTATGTTAATTTTTTATTCCATTCCACTATTCTTCTACCGTGCACTCTAGAACTGGTCTTCCTCTCATATCAATGCTATTAGTGCCTCAACTTGAAGTTCTCCTTTCCACCTTGCATAATACAAACATATGGGGCATCAACATTATCGTGTCCATGACGCATAAATGCTAATAAATCTATTGTTAAATTCAACAACACATGGTAAATTAAGTAAAATCAGTAAAAATTCATTAAGCATAATATCAATTTTAAAATATTGCCACATTATTATAAAATATGGATTAATCAACCAAACTATATACACGCCAATCTCAAAATATCAATTTTAAATTATTATTAATCTTATAAATGGAGGGGCATCACACATTATTCCAGAATCAGTTTGACCTAGGAATGTTTGCCGACGTCCCCCTTTATAAGGTCAAGGTAAAGAGACAAATGAAGAGTCTATAAAAGGGATGGGAGCCTTAGAAGTCTACTTCCAAAAACATAATTTGCCGCATTGTCTATAATGACCTGTAACACATTGGTTTCACTCAACTTGGCCAGAATTTCCAAAATCTCACACAGAAATTATGTATTCTTCAACTTTTATAAGGGGTCAATGATTGAAAACTCTTTTTTTTTAAAAAAAGCAATGGATAGAGAAATAAAAGACATAAATATTATCTAGCCATATGAAATAATTGTACAACAATAAACAAAATTCTACAACTGGACTCCTTGCTGCTTTGTTTTTGTTAAATTATTTAGTATGTTAGCTGTTTTGTTGGCTGTTTGCCATGAGTTTTAGGTGCTTTTATGTTTTCCATGTTTTTGTCTTTGAGGTTTTTCCTTAATGGCATTTTTCATACCATTTTTTTGTGTGTTTTGTAAGCAGTGAGAGTTTCGGTTTTGGAAGTCATGACTCTCTAGAAAACTGGTTTTAGGTTCTTTTATGCTTGTGTTTATAGATTAGTCTTTTAGGTTTTGCCTGTAATGGCATTTTTTGTAATATCTTCCTGTGTTTATGTAGGGTGAGTTTTGATTTTGGGATTTGTGACTCTCAAGGAAACTAGCAAGTCTGACAGACTTGCTGGTCAAGCAATTTGATTCAGAAAGTCTTGTTTTGGTCTGCATGGACTGGGATTAGTAGATTTGTTGAGTCTTGTAACTACAACTTTCTAATATTTCAGAATTAGGAAGAAACTCAACCAAAAACAAAAACATGTTTCATTAACGACTAAAGGTTACAAGGATTCCCGAGGCAACATACTGTGAATTTGTGATGTATGTTGTGCAATGCAAGTAATGAGCCCAAGATTTTGAATAAATGATCTAAGAATATGATGGCTCTGCCTCCTGATTCAAGCATTTGTTAATCCATTCCTTATTCTTCTGTTTGAATCTTTACAATTACATGCCTATCATGTATCATTTTGTAGAAGCCTTATTTAGGTATTTATATAGATTTTGTCATGTCCCCTTTCTAGAGACATGTGCTTATAGGATGGATTTGCCTATCATCGACTCTCATAGGCAAATGGTTTGGAGAGAGAGTCATTTTTGCAGATCAGATGGTCATATTTGCTTTTGAAGAAGTGTTAAGAGATTATATTTTATTATTTTGTGTTTTGTGGGGCCCATACGTTATAATTTTAAGTTGAGATTGCACTTTTTTATATTATAAAGTTACTTTATTATAAAGTGCATTATAATATGATTTTATAAAAGATACTTCTAGAAGTTCTTAGCAACTTCTCAAAAAGTGAATAAATAGAGGGCTGGGCCTCTCATTTGGACATGCTTGATTTGTGATTTCCTCCACTTCTTCATTGTGAAGCCATTTGTGGTCTTTTGGATCTGCAAATACTATTCGGTCTTTGGGAACGATAACTCCCTTGGATTGGCATAACTGAGGTAGTGAAATATCTACTGAAGGGTTGCATATTTGGAGTTGGTATTCAGCCATCTCATTGGAGCTCATTGAGAATTCGTTGTAAGGGTTTGTTTTTGGTTGGAATAAGGGTTTCAGATTTGCCCTAGCATTGGTGAAGCATTTGGCGAGGGTTTGAAGACAAAATTTGTGCATTTTCAGAATTGCCATCTCAGGGTTTGGAACCATATATTTGCTCATATCTTTCGATTGCCGTGGAGTTAATTTTTGTGTTTTGGTAGGGTTACTACCTAACCCTAGGCGCCCACATTCCTTGCATTTGGGGGTCCCAAAACCCCTGCAATATTTTTATATAGGGCCCGTACATGTACGGCCTGGGTACGGCCCTGCCAGTCTGAAATAGCAGCAGCATTTTGGGTCCGTTTGGGGGTGCAGTTGGGGGTCTACATCAGCGATCTGCATCATCACATGGTGGTCTTCCATAGTGCTTCGAATCAGGTTCTTGTGTTTTGAAAATACATGTCAATTTATGGTGAATTTGCTGTTGTACTATCACTGTCATAATCAGTCCAGAATTGGCAATAAACAGTCTCAGAATTTTATTTCATTGTATTTGGATTATCATAGTTGAGTTAGTGGTTGTTGAGGGGTAAAGAATTGCATTAGAAGGACTTGCTGTTATCATTGTTCATGGACAACTATATGTAATCAGATTTATCAGTCCATTGATTATTGCAATCAGATTTTTGTGAGTTTATGATTACCCTAGCATTGTTCTCCAATTGTTGCATATTGGTATTGTTATCTCAATTGTTATAGATGCTCAAACATTATACACCTTGAAACACATCAATACAAGCAGATTTTTCAATGCATGCCAACTGTTTGACAAAATTCCTAAGTTCAGTTTGAGGGTTTCAGTGGCCTTTATAGTAAGGGTCATTACAGATTTATAACTTATTGTTATCATTAATTGATTATTGTGGCGTGTTTTCAATTCTGTATTTTATTATTTAATTTTGTATGCCATCCCCACAACTTCCCTAAATTTATGAAATTTTCTTGACATTCCCAGAAACCTGTCCCTGCATTCCATTGTCGCAGAAACTTGGAGAAACACTTCATTTTTTTGCTATTCTCGTCTTTGTTATTTACTAAGTTTTTTCTCTGTGAAGTCTTATGTTTGTGAAGGAATCATTGTCTGTTTAATTGCAGCTAACACGTCTGTTTTAATGATTTGCAGACTACAAGAGTGAGATTTGTCTTTGATAATGAGGCACTGGTATGCATGCATTGTGCTTAATTTGTACAGTAATGATAAGAAATAATTTGAAATGGATTTTGAACCCATTTTTCTTGAATAGAAATATGCAATGTCACAAGCTCTTTGTATAGAGGTTTATCTGATTTCAATATTTGTTCCATTTGTTAGTAATATTACACTAGAAATGAAGTTCCCACTGTTACAATTCTTTCATTTGTCAAGCTGTGGCATAATTGGGTAATGGTTGGATGAAAGGATGAGAAACAAATTGTCAAGTTCAATTCTAGTCATTGAGGTGGTTGTTGCAGCATCTTTAGTAATATCTTGTGTTGTTTAATTTGTTCTCTCTACTAATGATTTGCCGTTAAATTGAACTTAAGAAAATCATGTGCTACTAGTTTTGCAATATGGCTTTTCAGGATCTTGTTGTAACAGGTGTTCTTACACAGGAAGTGAGGGTGGGAGATCAGCTTAAAGAGTCTGGTGAGAATGTATTTGTCGGTGGAGAAAATCGATGGAAGTATGTGCTTCCAAATAGAAATTCTTTTGAAAAGCTTTTGATATTTCAATAGGAATATTTATCAAATAAAAGCCCATTATGAAGAATAATTTACATATTTTTGTTGTGTAGCTTCTGAATGGTTAAGAATTTTAATGTCCGTTTGAATGTGAATCTGCAGGTACTCAACATTTATAAACTGGGAGCTTTGGTGGCCAAGCTTCCCAATTCTTGTGTATTTTAAGGAGAGGCAGACAAAGCCCGAAGGTCAAATACACTTTTTTCCAGTGATTTTTGTAAGTGCACTTTCGCTTAAGTGGTTTGCCGCTAGATTTATTAGGTGCTTTATCTTCAATGGTATATGATATAGTTTTTATTCTCATGCTCAAGGAGTCTTATCATCAACTTTTTAGGGATAATAAACATATAATATAGGACACAAGTCAATGGATAAGACACTTAGTTTTCAATTATGTGAATGCTTCATTATTTCAAGGTACAAGATTGAAGCAGGACAGTTTCAGTCTGAACTATCAATCTGGAATTTCTTTGAACATATTATTGAAAGGCTTGTATATTTCTAGATTAGATTTGGCTGTGTATATTTTTATTAATGCTCCATGATCCATCGTCAGGATGAAATAGTGGGAGAGGAGAAATGAATAGATAGTAGCAAACAAAGATGACTAAATAGATGCAGGTTAAGGTGGCATAGGATCTAAGTGCCTAGAAGGGAAGGCTAGAAAAAACCAGTGTTACAAGACCCGGACTCGACTTGGACTTGGAAAGTTGATTTTTTACTCGGATTCGACTCGGTGTCCGGGCTTGGTAAAAACTCAGCAAATTGAAAAACCCAAGAAATTCAAAGATTTTTAAAGATTTAAAACTTTTTTCATGCATCATTTAATAGATTAACCTTAAAGACACAATAATTGAGATAAATAGAAGCTACTTTGCACACATACACAAGTTTATATTGATCACATAAGTATAAATGTAAATTTCTGAAGGAAATAAGTTAAACTAAATAACACATTAGAAATATAAATAGTGTCACTATCAAATGTCTACAATATTCATGGAATCGAAAGTTCAAAACATATATCAAAATAAAAGCTAGAGCTTAGAAGACTAAGGTTTAGAGTAGCCTATACCAATGACTAGTTGACCTTGCAACCTTCCTACGTGTATGCCTAAGATAGGTCGTGGAAGATTCTGCAGCCATGATCTCTGTTTGTGTCTCAGGCTCAGTTTCAATGACATTCACATCCTCGTCCACATCATCCTCACTCTCAAGGTCCTCTAATGGGCCTCCTCGTGCTCTAGCCTCTTCCTTGGCCATCACTACTACCTTTGCCTCTCGATCTACTTGATCAACCCATTCCAAGTCTTCATCACTGAAGATAGGATTATCGACCTCAATGTTCCACTCTGCTTGTGGATCAACCTCCTCTAAAGTGATAGGAGATGTGTCAGTGCCCAAGATTTGTTTGTGTCGGAGGTGAAAGTTGTAATGAACAAACACAAGATCATTCAACCTTTTCACCGCCAACTTGTTGCAATTTCTTGAGTGTATATACTCGAACATGCTCTAGTTGCACTCACATCTTGAAGCACTACATGACTGGCTCAAGATACAAATTGTAATCTTCTGTAGATTTGGTACTTGAGAACCAAACATCTCCCACCATGCATCTGAAAATAGAAAAATTAAAAATCAATTCTGTTCTATAACTTTGACTTTATCAATGTAAAATGGTAATAGAATCATAGATAGAAAAGTTTAAGATTTTAAATTATGCCCTAAATAGATTTTTACCTGGCATTAGTAGTGTTCAATTTTTCTTGCATGTCATGTGAGAAGTCTCCTTGTGAATTCGTAAACATTTCTATCTCACAGACTGTGTGCTCGAATCGATGAATTAGAAGACATTTTCTCTACAACTTCGTAGAGTCCACTCAACACCTCTTCATTGGCCTTGATATTTGGGCGAAATTGGAATGTTGGATCAAGGTAGTGGGCAGCTACATGTATAGGCTTGTGAAGAAAATTGTGCCATCGTCGATCAATGACCTTCCATAGGGGACCGTATCTAGCCCGATTCCCTGAATAAAAAGATCTAACGACCTTTTTCACCTTGTCCATGCCCTCATAAATGCATCCCATTGCGGGCTTTTCTCCATCAACAATTCGTAAAGTTAAAACAATAAGAGGCTTGATGAACTGCGATCATTGTGAAAGTTAAAACATTAAACTTTAAGTTTTAAGTTTTACTTTTAAAAATGAACAATGAACATAAACAAGTGTGAACAAAAATGAGAAAATGAAATGGAAGTGAGAACAAAATGGAAAATCACCTGCACAATCTCCTTGACCGGTTGCCAAAAGCCATTCTCATCAAAAACCCAATCAGCCGTCTCAATCCCTGCATTGCACTTCACATATGATGATGTGTCCACTCCTCACTTACAAACATGCATTTCAAACTAGCCTTGGACTGAAGCAAGGATTGCAACATGATAAAATTTGTTACAAATCAGGTGCTCCTTGGACAAGCCAACTCTTTCTTATATGTGAAATTATTCATAAGGTTGAGGATACAATAATGATTATATATGAATTTACAAATACTCCTTGCATGCTCTACACATGTTTTTATCTAAGGAAGTTTGCCAAGATCCTCCAATATAAGGTCAAGGCAATGAGTAGCACAAGGGGTCCAAAACAAGGCGGGGTACCTCTCCATAATAATTCTACCTGCAACAGCATAATTTGCTGCATTATTTGACTACCTGTACTTCATTCTCCGCACCCACCTTCAACACTTCTTCCAAGACCTCACAATGATATTCAACATTTTTTGTTTTTCCTAAAGCATCAATTGATTTCAAAAACACTGTGCCACCTGAGAAAGAAAAAAAAACAATTTAGTAAAATAAAAATTTAAAAGCTTAATCACTAAATCAATATTCAATTTCAATATAGTTTACAAAGTAGTAAGTACAAGTTCTACAATTATCTGATGACGAGACAAGAAAAAATAGCAGTGTTCTAATTCTTCTGTCAGTCCAACCATTAGTCATGATGGTGCAACTCTTCATCTTCCATACCTCATGCTGCTTGGCAATTGTAGCTTTGACATCAGCCCCCTTTTGGGTCAAAATAGGACCTTTTAGCTCCTCATCATTAGGGGCTTTGAACCCTGCACCACAAACAGTAATAGCATCTACCATAATTTGCCAATAAGGAGACTTGAAAGAAATTAAATAAATGAAATAAGTATTAAGTTTTACTTTCAATTTTAAAAATTAAAATAATCAATGTGGCATATTCTTGAAAGAAAGAAAATCAAGACATAGAAATCAAAATAATAATGAATACCTCACTACATGAAATAGAAGGTTGTAGAACCAAAAATCTCTAATTGCAATTTTCACAGCTTCCTGCTTCTCCTTATTCCAACCCATGCTTTCAAGCGATGGTTGGGGACCCGGATTCGTGCATGGACCAAACGAGGAATCTAATGTGGATTTCTTTTTATGAATCCGAGGCCCAATACACACACTCGTAGTACCACTACTTGTAGATAGAGGTAATGGAGGCCGAGGATTTGAAGAGGCCTCTCAACCAATGTTTTTCATTTCTTCCATATGCTTTAGTTTTAATTCTTTTCTCTCTTCAAATTCCTCTATTTGAGCTTGCACTTCGTATATAACATCAATGGGTTTTTTTGCATGGTATGGCATCATGCTCTGATATATGTGCAAGGTGATAATTCAATCGGTTAATACCTCCCCCATTATATTTAACTTTGCAATGCCAACATATAACTTCTTTTTTTTGATCCAGGGATGACATGTTTTCAAGCCTTATGCCTTTGGTATCTAATTGGGTCTGCATTTGGGTTACCGCTAGGTGCACTACTGCAAGGCTCTGACATTATGCTGCTGCTGCAATATAGCATAAATGAAAAAAATAAGCATCTACAAATTCTACACATTCTAATTAAATAAAAATAAATAAAGTAAAGAAAAAACAAAACTAGGCTTTCTTACTTTTCCATCAACATAAAATAAAACAAAATTAAAAAAATGTTAAAAAATGGAAATATGAAAGTAGAAAAATTAGAAAACAACAAAAATGCAACTCACCTCTTCAAATTTGCTCCAAAAATGAAGAAATGCACATCAAATTTGTAG
This sequence comes from Chamaecyparis obtusa, assembly GCA_027943335.1. Taxonomy (NCBI): domain Eukaryota; kingdom Viridiplantae; phylum Streptophyta; class Pinopsida; order Cupressales; family Cupressaceae; genus Chamaecyparis; species Chamaecyparis obtusa. The sequence goes on along the minus strand of BSBK01002199.1, from coordinate 1,571,543 downwards.
ACTCTAAATCTTTCTTTTAACTCCTCTAAATGTGTTAATGCGAGCTACTAACTTGTAGAAACAATCAACAATCACTATCTCAGAGCCAATTGATCTACTGGTCTGCTCTTCAAAACCCCAATATGTTTTCTCTAATGGCTCTTTTCCTCTCTTCCTTATGTTTGCAAATGAAAGTCAAAGAATGTTCTTTTTAGGGTTGACTGAAAATTATAAACCAAAAAAGAGTGATGTTTTGCATATAGAAGTATGTTTTTAAACTTTTTCTCGGCCTTTGATGCAACTAAGTCCTAGGCTTGGGACTTGGCGAGTCAGCCGAGTTTGGCTGACTTGCGCAGTCAGCCCAAACTTGGTCTGACTTGGCCGAGTCTGAGTCAAGGGCTAGCTGGCCTTTGTTTGGTTGGCTCACCTCAAGACTGGGCGAGTCCTACTAGGACTCAGAGTCTCGTAACTATGGAAAAGACTAATTGAAAAATAAAGATATGTCTAAGTATGGATATGCAAATATCTGTGAGAATAAATATATAGATAGAGGTAATTATATTTATGATTTCTTTCTTTTGTCTTCATATATGTATGTAGATTTATATACATACATATAGACTAAATTGTTGGTACGGGTATGGGCACGAGATCCAAGTATGTGGTTACAAACAATGATTTTTTTGTCCTTGGGTATATGTAATCATATATACAAAAAATTAATAGAAATATGCAGAATTGTAAAACTAAATACATTTCAAAGTATGATACTTCATCATTGATCAATGCCAAATGCCAAAATGGTAGTGATAAAGATCAATATTAAATGACAATTGATTGTTAAATATTTAATATTTATCTTTATCAATTCACATTGAGTGGTGATAATTTTGGTTGTCCGAGTTCTTGATTTTGGTCTCCACTTCCAGACCCTCTCAATATAATCAAAGTTCTTATATGACAAGAGATCCCACTCATTAGTGTGGGTTTGGGAGTGGAGACCCTAATGGGTTTGAGGGGCAGGAACAATAAGATGCAGATGATGTTAAATGTAAGAAAAACTCAATGATAGAAGGGGTGTAGAGAAATGTTTCATTTCTTCGTGGGTTAGAAGTGGGGGTTCAAGGGCTATAACCCCAATTTTGTTTAAGAAAATGAGAAAAGAGAGGGTGAAGAGAGAAAAATGATCTTTTTGTTGGGTGAAATGATGATTTTAGGGGCATTTTAGGGTTTTTGAAAGCAAACAAAAAGTAAAAAATATCTTTTTTGATTTTTTTTGGCACTCAACGTCTTTGGGTATGCTAAATACTTATCTGGGTGCATCTAGATGCCCAAGAATGTACCCAAGCTTACCTCAGTCGAAAACTGTATGTAGACATACCCAATATGGCTGCAGGGTCCTTAAGGGTGTACCTACTAACATATTATATATCTACATGAAGACAAAAGAAAGAATAAATATGAATACAAGTATGAAAATAGAAGCAATATTAACCTAGGATATATGAAAATATAAGAATATATGTGTTTTGAGGATATAATAATTAAAAAGGATGCATATACATAAATAGTATTTATTTATTTATATTTATCATTTATGCTTGGGCTTGGATATTGGAAGATACAGTAAGCTAGGAAGAGATTACACACCTATAGGTGATTATAGGAAAACAAACTTGGAAGAATTATGCTCATAGATCTCTCTCTCTCTCTCTCTCTCTATATATATATATATATTGATATGTGTGTGTGTATAATTATGCTTGACTCTAGATAAATTTTTGAAATTAACAATAGCTGAAAATTTTGCTATATTATTTTATTAGAAGGATCTTGAATTGTCCTACAAGTGAGTTTGATTGTGCAAACAACAATGAGAAGTATTCAAATGAACACAGATCAACTCACATTTTACCCTAGAAACCTCCAAACTTAACTCGATGGGAGTATGTTGTTGGAGTGAATTAATATTTACTAACATGCTTAACATAGGCTGATTCCTAGGTGTTAGCTAAACTTTATTATTATTTTATTGTTTACCTGCATTATTATTTGTGCCGATAGTTGGCAAATAGTTGTACTTACCCTTGCACTTCACTGGTGCTCGCATCCTCGCTCTTGCATTTGTAAGGAAAGATCATTATACATTTTATTCATTCCATCTCAATTTGCTGTAGGGTTGATTACTCCATTTTATGGTGGAAAATTATTTGTAATTGCCCATCAGATTTTTTTCGCTACATTTTTTGTTATTGCTGTGACTTATTTTGTTGATTGGTTGGACACATTTCCATTGTGTGAGAGGCCTACGCAAATTGCTTTGACATCACATTGCCTTCTCTAGTTTGATTAGTTTTTGCATAAGATTTGTAGGGCTTTAGTGTTTTGTGATTGTTGGTTTTTTATGGGCTATGGTTTGCCTATTCTTTGCAGTCAAAGTATCCTTGTCTTTGAAGTCCACAGCCTTCTATTGGCTAGCTACTTGCATAAATTGTGCCTCGTACTTGCAAACATTTTTTTTGGATTGGCAATTGTTTTGACAGGCTTACATATCTCTTATCAGCTCTTTTGGCACAATCATTGGATTCGTCCCTGTGTTGGGCAGGCAGATTTGAGAGCCCCTTGACTGGTGGGTTAGCGTTCTATGGTCAACATACTTTTTTGAAGCCATAGTGCATTGTTTTGGAACTGGAGGCAGCTTCCAATTGCAAGGGAATTATTATTTGGGGATCAGCAAAATTGGGGGGCTCCTGTTTGGGCAATTTCCAAGTACTTGTACGGGCTTCTTAATTTATTTGTAGCAGCTAGGATCTTCATTTTTTTGTAGGGGCATTTTCCTATTTGTAGTTCTATCTCTCCAATCTGGTTGGCGATTTCTTTTTCTCGGCACATATATTATTTTTTGTAGTAGTCTCAAATGTTTTGGCTATAGTTTATGCTAAATATTTCATATTTGTGCCAAAGGGTTTTATATTCTTATGAAGATATTCAACCTGGTGGGCTTAGTGTGCAAGGTTGGAGCATTCTCTCTGGGCATATATCCCACATTGCTTGCAAATTATGCCTTTTTGTTCCTTATATGCCACATGATGAAAATACAATGTAAAGTGGCTTATAAAGGAGTGTTTGTGAGTGATGTGTTGTGAATTTGTAGTCGTGGTAATTAGAGGAAGATAAGAGGATACTTTGTGTGGTGAGGGTCACACGCCACGTTATCACCATTGGTATCTTCTCGGTTTGGAGGCCCATTTTTTCTTGCTCTCGTTGCCTTGCTGGTCATATGGTGGAATTGGGAGCTTGTATTTTGCTCCAAAGTGCCTTTTATAGGCCTTTTTTTTCAAATTAGCACAACTTTTGCATCTGCTGTCTATTTTCAACACACCATATATCTTTGGAAAACTCTTTTCACTGACTTCACTATGGCTGACGTATTTTTGCAATATTTTGCAGATTTCAATTCCATTTACTCTGTTGAAGTTGCCTATTGGTGAACAAAGGAGTAATTTGTTGGTATTGTGAAGAATATTTGTTGCATTTTCTTATTTGATCATGGATTGGTCCAAAGTTGTACTTCTAACTCCATATAATTATCATAAGTGGAAATCACAAATGGAGTTATTATTTCTAACATTGAAGCTGCATAGAATCACATATGGCCAAGATCCTGAATCCACAGTAGGTGTTGTGGAAAAAAGATTCTTCGATATCATGTTGCATCTTGTACATATCCCAATGGTATTTGGACTACCTTAGAGAATCTCTTTGGTAAAACAAATAAGATGAGGAAGTTTCATTCAAAGAATGAACTAATGAGCCTTGATCCTAGACACTTTGATCATATCCAAGACTTCTTCACCAAGCTCAATTCTCTTAGAATGCAATGGTCTGAATATGGGGTTACAAAAGATGATGAGCAGTTGATACTATCAATCCTCTTTAAGCTTGGTCCTTAGTTTCTGTATTTTATGCTACTATGGATGCCCTAGGTAGTGCATACAAAATGCTTTCTCTTGATGGGTTCTGGAACACAACTCACAAGGGAACAAGCAATGCTGGCACATATGGGCACATTGACACCTCCTAGGTCTCAACCACTTCTTGCAAAGGACCCACATCCAAAGGCTTCAAGTGGAAAGGACAAGAAACAATATAAGGATTCTAAGTCTAATGAGAGAGATACGGATCATCCTTCACATCCTACTCCTGAGGGCAAGACCTCTTCTCTAGAGGAATCATCTAAAAAGAAGAAGATTACATGTTCTTATTGCAAAAAGAAAGGACATGATGAGCATTAGTGTCATACTAAGAAGATTGATGAGCTTACTCACCTTCAAAAGCACTATATCCTCATCAGTGTCTCCATCTTGGCAGCTTCTCCATCTTCATCCACACGGTTAGGAACTTCATATTTTGGGAAAGGTAACACACTCTTGTCTTCCACTTCCTAAGAATGGTAGATGGCTTCTTGATTCAGGTGCATCACATCATATGGAATCTTCTATGGATATGTTTTCTACTTTTGGGCCTTGTAGTTCACCTAATATTTTGAAGGTTAACAATACATATATGAAGGTGAATGGGAAAGGTTCTATTGATATGGGTGAAGGATCATTTAGTGATTTTCATTGTGTACCCTCCTTGACCAATAATCTCCTTTCAGTTTATCAAATTACTCATGGTGCACAAAGTAAGATAGTGGAATTCACTCTTGATCATGTATATATTAGAGATGTGGAGACTACAAAGGTCATTGCTACAAGTGTGGTTGATCATGCATCTAGATTGTATTCCTTCTCTTAATTTGTTCTTGATGATTATTTTCATACCCTTTCACCAAGGGTAAATCATGTTTGTGGGAAGTTTGATCATTTGATCTTGGAGTTCTTGAGACTAATGTCGAGTTTTCTCCTCCACCACCTCTTTCTTTTTCAAAGTTGGGGATTTCTTTCATTGAACAAGTTGATCATAGCGTTCCAGATCTTGCTATGTGAGATGCATATTTGGCAGGTATTTTCGCTGATTTGGGAGACATACTTGAGGGGATGTATCTCCTCTTTGATGACACGAAGAACCGGGGAAGTCATAGTCAACTATCTGTTCAAACCAACTCTTTGACCGAGATTTACTACCAGGATTTACTGCACTAAATCCCGAAGATTTTGAGTTAACATGGTGATCGGTTCGAGGCGCGTTTAAAGGTTTTAAAGCCAAAGTCTGTTGCTTTAAAACAAGGAGTTATCTCTTGTGAAGGAAAGGTGCTTGACACACATCTATTATTTTCTTCATAAAGCAGATAAAGAAAGAGCATGCATCGGATGTTTCCTCAGTGAACTAATACTCCACTGAGTGATGTATCCGAAAGGGATCTGAAATTAGGTCATGCATGAGAGGCGCAATTAGGGCAAGAACTCTATATATTCTTCTGCTTGATGAGAATATAGGTTGCCTTCATTCTGCTGAAGAAAAAAGTGAACCTGTACGTTGAAGAAGCTAGGGTAAATAGAAAATAGAAGAAGAGAGAAGAGTGTGTAGAGAAGCACAACAGTAAAGGAGAACACACTTGCGGCAATCGGTGATGTTTCTCAATTGAGTATAACAAAGATCTTATCAGGCTATGCAAAGCCATGTATAAAAGGTCAATCCCTCTATTGTTTTCGAACAACAATAGTTAAATCCCAATATTTGGGTGGACTCTAACAGGTCCCTTGTATCAAATCCTTTTACCGGGTGACATCTTGTAAGGTGTTCTGAGTCCTCTAACAAGGCAGGCACTAACCGGCCTTATTGTAACAAATTCCTTAACCGGGTCACATCTAATAGTGCGTTGTAATCGTTTAACAAGGAAGACTCCTAACAGGGCGCACTTCAGAAGAGTGCAGAACTTGTGAGGTCTCCTCACACCGTGGTTTTCACCCAAATTGGGTTTCCACGTGATAAATCTAGTGTCACTGTGTGATTGATTGCTTGATGTTATTTTATGCTTGAATATGTTTAGCTTATAGTTATAAGTTTACTTCATCAGATTTATTTAGAAGAAGTTTAATAGGTGTTGATTCACCCCTCCCCTCTCAGCACCGGTTGGGACCATCACAATAGTCATGTGATATGTGGAGTTGTAGCAAAACTCCCCCAAATACAGCCATTGAACCCATGTTCTCTACTATCCAGCTACATAATTCCAAAGGTAGCCTTCCACCCATTTGTTCACAATCTCCATCTGGCCATCTGTCTGTGGGTGGTAACTGGTACTAGGAGTCAACTCGATGCCTGCCAATGTGAACAACTCCTGCCAAATGGTGCTGAGGAACTTGTTGTCTCTGTCGCTCACAATGGTCTTGGGAAGACCATGCAATCTAAATATCTCTCGGAAGAACAACTCTTCTACCTGCGAAGCTGATCAATTTGCTATGATAGCATAAATGAGCGAACTTGGTGAGTTTGTTAACCACCACAAAGATATTGTCCCTGCTATGCACTCTCGGCAAACCAGTAATGAAGTCCATCGAGATACCCTCCCACTTCTGAGCCGGAATGGGAAGGGGCTGCAATAATCCGGCCAGATGCTTGTGCTCGGACTTGTTCTGCTGATAGGTCTAGCACTCTCTGACATGTTGGAGGACATCGTCCTTGAGGCCCTTCCATGAGAACCTCTCTCTAACATGCCTATAAGTTTTGGAGAACCTCAGATGTCCTGCTGTGGGCACATCATGAACAACCCTCAGCATCTTAGCCTTAAGCTTAGAGCCTGGCACTAGGTAGATCCTATCCTTATAAAGAATAATTTCATCAACCACCCTGTACCTACTATCCGGAAGCTGACCGTCCAAAACCTGACAAGCTTGACTATTCTTAGAATACTCAACCAGCAAAAGGGATTTCCAATCAGTAGAGATCTTTGACAATACACAACAAGCCGCTACTGGAGGCCTCGTGGAAAGTGCATTAGCCACAATGTTATTCTTCCCCTTGACATACTCGATGTCCAAATCATACGCCTGAATCTTATTGACCCACTTTTGCTGCCTTTCATTCAACTCCTGTTCTAGGAAGTAGCATAAACTATTGTGATCTGTCTTGACAGTAAACTTGTCAGCCACTAGATACTATCTGAATTTAGCCAAGGCGTGCATAATGGCAAGCATCTCCTTGTCATAAGTGGAGTAAAGCCTCTCACTATCGTTAAGTTTCCTGCTCTCGAATGCTATGGGATCCCTGTCCTGCATCAAAACTGCACCAATTCCATTCCCTGAAGCATCGTACTCTAAAACAAAGGAGCAAGAGAAGTCCAGAAGAGCTAAAATCGGACAAGTACTCATGACTGTCTTGAGTCTGTCAAAGACTACCTCAGCCTCATCTGTCCACTTGAAGGCCCCTTTTCGAGTAAGATTGGTGAGGGGAGCTGCTGTCTGAGAAAATCCCTTAACGAACCTCCTATAGTAAGAACATAGCCCAAGGAACCCTCTCAAGTCTAACACATTCTGCGGTGGTGGCCAATCCTGAATCGCCTGGATTTTCTCCTGGTGTACCTTAACTCCATCAGCCCTTATCACATGCCCCAGGTAGAGAATATCAATCAATCCAAATTCGCACTTGGATTCTTTTGCAAACAGAGACTGACTCTCCACGATGCTAAGAATCTCATCCAAGTGCTGCAAGTGTTATGCCCATGTCTTGTTGATGATCAAAATGTCATCGAAAAACACCAAGATGCTCTTGCGCAACTGCATTTTAAATATATGATTCATGCGAGACTGAAATGTGGCAAGTGCGTTAGTGATCCGAAATGGCATCACTAGAAACTCAGTGCCCGTAGTGACATCTGAAAGTTGTCTTATGAACATCCTCCTCTCAGACATGTATCTGATGGTACCCCAATCGAAGATCTATCTTCGAGAAATAAACTGCCCCATGCAACTCATCTAACAGCTCATCAATCCTGGGAATGGGGTACCTATTCTTGATGGTTCTCTTATTCAGTGCACGGTAATCAATACACATGCGAAGAGTGCCATCCTTCTTCACCAAAACTACTGAACAAGCGAAGGGGCTGTAATTGGGTCTAATGTGCCCCATGTCTAAGAGCTCCTTAATCGTCCTCTCAATTTCTTCCTTGTAGTGCCTGGGATGACGATAAGGGGTGGTGATTACGGGTTTGGCGCCCTCCTCCAACTCAATGATGTGCTCGAAGCCTCTGTCTAGAGGCATACCAGGAGGGATGTCCTCAAAAACCCACTTGTGCTTATCAAGCACATCCTGTATGTTTGTGTGAACCTGCTGGCCTAAATCTGGTGAGGGTCTAGAGGATGTGAAGCATTGGGCTGCCCACTCCATATTGTTGTGTCTAATGATGGCCTCCATCCTGTGAGCCGAAACCACTCGTGATCCACTCTCTAACATGACCTTAAGCATAATCAACTGATCACCTTGCATAAACTCTAACTGTTTCAACTGATGATCAATGGTGTATCTCCCTAGGGTCTGTAGCCACTGCATGCCCAAAATGGTATCAAGACTGTCCAAGTCAATGACATAAAAATCAGCCTCTAGGAGATAATCCCCAAAGTGAATCGGGAGTCCTGAAATGTTCCTTGTGCAACTCAACAAATCTCCCCCGACCACCTTTACCTCAAATTTCGAAATGCTGTCTATCTGGAGTCCTTTCCTAGAAACCAAACCGGCACTAATAAAATTATGCGTAGCACTTATGTCTAGAAGGCAAATGATCCGTTGTCCTCTAACCACTCCCTTGAGACGAAAGGATTGACACACGGGGATACCTAAGAGGGATGCTAGAGTAATAGGGAGCCGCCCATGGGAAACCTCCCTCTTCTTCCCCTCTGTTGAATGCTCGTCCTAGGCCTCCTCATCGCTGTCCTCAACATCGCTGCCCTTCTACTGCTCACAATCATCGTCGGAATCCACCTCAATGTAGTGTATCTTGCCTTTTCCAAGGCACCTGTGGTCTGGAGCCCAAGGCTATCTGCATGTGAAGCACAACTTCTTTCTTCTCAACTCATTCCTTGTCTCAAAGTCAAGTCTAGGAGGTGTGCTCTTATTTTGATTTTTATTCTTTTGAAATGAAGACGATCCCTTGAAGGTTTTCTTTGGTGGCTGCAGAATGGAAGATGGTGAATTCAAGTCATGTGCTAACTTAATAGCATCATCCAGTGTGCTCGGCTTGAGAACTCTAACCAATCCCCTGAATCTGTCCTGTAGGCCCTCAATGAACAGCATTACCTTCCTCCTCTCAGACATATCGGGAACCATAATCAATTTAGTACTGAAGATCTCACAAGATGTAATCAGCTCATGATTCTGAGTGACGAGGCCATGATGCCACCAGTCATATGCTGCACCCTCTAAATGCATGGTCGCAAACTTAATCGCTTACGTTTCTGACATAGGTTTAAGGGTCAGGAAGGTGTCTAGCTTGTGAATCCAAGCTCTCACGGATGTCTTACCGCTGCCATCAAAAGTAGGAAGGGCCAATTTATTCATCGCATGCTTTAGATCCCTATTCTGACCCCTGGGTCTCCTATCCTGTTCTACCCTGCCAAATTCCCTCTTTTGTGCCATGTACTGAACAAAGGTCAAGTCAGCCTTGACTCTATCAGGTAGCATATCCCACTCATCGTGCATGGCTAAACCATTATCAGGAAGTCCGGCTGCTGCCTCAGGTTGGGCTACCTCTTCCTCTGTGTTATTTTTTGTGAAGGTAGGCACGAGGGGCCTATCTGTAGTACGGTGCCTGCTCTCGCAACTCTGCATGACCTTGCTACACTGCTACCACCACTGTGATGGCTCTGGGGCCTCCTGGGTGTCATTGTCAACTGCTGAATAAACCCTGTGAGCTGATGTAACACATCAGTGATGTGATCCTATCCTTCACGAATGGCTCTCATTGTTTCCCTAACCTCTCTATCTTCCTTTGCCCTGCCTGTAACCCGAGTGCCCTGTTCAAAAACAATCTCCTTGTTTGCCTCGGTATGACTATCCTCTATATCAACCTGTACTGATGGCTCTGGCTATCCTTGTTCAACCCTGTTGTGTCTAAAATTATACTCCCTGTGTTTGCTATGCATGCCTGGACAACATTATCATAAGCTGAAAATAAGCCCACTAGGCTGGCAAGACTGCTAGCTCTGATACCACTGTAATGTCCTAAGCACGGTTCTCTATAAATTTCTGATCCGCAGGATGTATTTGTTTGCAACTGTACTCTAGGCTGACTGGTTTGTTTTCAGGATGTGCTCGTATTTAATTGATTCAATGATATTAAGAGTTTTTATTTTCAAGGACACTGTTGTTCAGTTGCTTGTGTATTTGTTCTTTTCAGATTTCAGCATATAATGTATTCAAGCATAAATGAAATACACGCATATAATAGCAAACTCTGAATACTATAAATCAGTAATTTGATTCTAGAAACACACTTCTTTAAATTTTTAATGACACCAATACAATGTAGTCTCAGAGAATTTTATTAGTTCCTAGACAGTGCATAGATGGAATAGAATATAATGGCCAACCTAGCACCGCACTGATGTTTCAAGACAACTATATTGAATCCTACCTGCGGGTGTGTATCACCATATAATGGTGAAGTCGCTACAACCTTACTCCTCCCTCTACGTACGCCCAGAAATATATCTGCTACCTTAAGTCTATCGCAGTTGTGATAGTCACGTCCAATAACCAAAGGTCACAAGGGACCAATCGCCTAGGCACGACCCGACCTGGAGATGTCACACTGCCATATTTGCTGGCACCCGAAGGATCTCTTCATAACCTTCCTTCCACAACCCACGCGGGATGGCTAGCAGTTATTTTGCCAGCGTTGTGCTTCCTAGCACACGCTAGATAAACAATGCGTATGGGCAAGGACCACCCAACACGCGCACAACAGACTCATCCCCAACCTCCGCTATGATTCTAGGATGCAGCAGTCATGCAGTATACAAAACGGATTTCATACGCTAAGTTAACAGCTTGCGTGCTGAAGGCAATGGGTCGCGTGAGCTTGGTCTGCAGAAAGTTGAGCTCCCACACTGATTTGGACTTAAGGATTGTCGATTGGCATAAATACACAGTTCGTGGTTATTCAAATACGGTTCCAGTATTCGTTAGTTCACTGTAAGCAATATGCTGAGGTGTAACAAGGTTCCTAGCCACCTTGCGTGGATCGCAGTGATTCTCTGAGATTGGATATCCACTCAGTATCAAGGAGAGGACCTTGTCATTCAATATGTAATCCCTACTGCTGTACACAGTCACTGTTATTTCTCTTTCTTGCTGCTGTGCGTGCCAACTCACAATAGTCCATTCACAAACTATTTTATTGCTTTTGCCCTTGACTGTATTCTTTCAACTGATAAACAAATGCTGAATAAGGAAGATTTCCCTTACCAATTCATTGAACTCCAACTGTGAAATCTTTGTGATTCCACCCTTGAAGAGATGCAGGGGCTACGTCCAACCTCTTCACAATTTCCAAAGGGTTTGCATCCTCGGAAATGACCAGTCACAACTGCAACCAGATTTTCTTTCTTTTGTTTATATTATCTCATGGTGCTTTTCCCAAGGTGTACCTTTTTCTTTTATAACCTCGAAGTAAGGGAAAGCGCGCAAAACTAAGCCATGTGGGATAAAAGCTCACTTAAGTCACTTTTATAAGATAAAGTAACTTTAAGTCATAAAGTGACTTTATAATATCACTTTATAAAATAAAGTGATTTGACTTTAGAAATAGAGCCTAGATATTATATATTTGCCCACTGGCTAGCATTCTCTAAAAAGAAGCCGTTAGCCTATCCAGATGGGAAGATAGACTAACAAGGCACCAAAATGACCTACTGCTGGGAAGGGGACATTACACAAATTGACCAAAATAGACCCAAAAAAAAACTTAAAATAGTAAAAAAATATCACATTTTTGGCCAAATTCGGCCCGCATCCTGTCCCTTAATCCAAAAGTCGCTGCAAAAATGCCAAAATTTGGCCTGGGTTCATCTCACAGAATTCTAGGTGAATTTGCAAGTCTGCAGCCAAATTTTGGTTGGCCCGCATCTGGACCAGACTTTTGGCTGGACCATACCGGGACCCTAGGCCACCAGGGACAAATGTAGCAACTTGGTTCATTCTACAATCTAAAGTATTCCTACAATTATGTGGTCTATCCTACCTGTAATTCAGAAGGTCGGTGTTGGTCTCTATCTATAATATTGTCACTATGTTGTAAAATAAGTACTGCATGACATTATCTTGTTCAAACCTTTATCAGTCTAATGGAAGGGGTTGTTCTTTACCACTGCCCCTTAATGGAGATTGGAGGGTGGATTCTGGACATTGAAGCTAAAGTTTTATATTTGAGCTTAGATTTGGTGTCTTTCTGTTAGTGATAGATTGCATATTTCATGTTTGATCACTCACTCTCCATAATTTGGCCACTTGTTTTGGCTGCTATGCTGTTAACCATCTGGTTCAGATAATTGTGTTTTGGTACATGTAAATATTTGAAGATAAACAATATCTGCTGCCTTAAAAGTGCAAGGAATTTATGATACGGCCAAATTTCAATATGATACGTGTATTACTTGCACCGGATTCTTGGACTCCTTGGAGAGTGCAATGGTGATCAATGGTTCTTTGTTTGCAAACACTTGCCAGCTTTCTTAGGGAAATGCATCACATCTCTCATTACTTGTAATTATTACATTTGACCACAAAATATTTGGAACATTGAGCTCTAAGATACTGACACATAGTGAAGGAAGCTTTTAAACATGCCTTGATTTATGGACAAAGACTTAGTATTTAAAGATGAACAGTAAGATATAAGGAAAGCCTTTCTCAAAGATTTTTATTGGATTTTATGATGCATCAAATAGAATTATTTTGAACTTTAATGTTTCAACACTAAGCTCATGGTAGCTCTAAAATTTAAATTTGGTTGGATTAATAGGTGACTAATTTCCAATTCATTTTGTAGAATGGAAAGCAGCTCTATGATGTCATGGTTGAACGGGCTGGACCGTCTAAAGGCAGTGGTCCAAAATAGTCCCTTTCACTCTTGTAATACAACTTTTCTTGTTTTCAGGTTGTTAGATTCCACAAAAGAGGAAATTTATTTTTAAATTTTTCCCAGTGATGATTTATATTGAATCTGTTTAGTGTATTTATAATCATACTTTTGAGATACCCTGCTCATCAAAGAGGTTGTTTTTATTTTCAAGAAAAGCTATTTGAAAGTAGGAAGAAAGCCCAAGAGTGATGTCATGAACAGGTTTGAGGATTCAAAGTGTTGTGCTTGTCTTGGCCGATAATTGGTAGTAAGAGTTTGGAAGATTCTGAAGATATATAAATAGTGTCAAATGATTTATCGTTTTAAGGGTTCCCCAGCCAACATTCATTAGATTAATGTTAGAAATTAAGATAGAGTGGGTACAACTAGTCTAGGAAATTAAAGTAGATATAAGCTTGTAAGTGGGTCTAGCTATTGTATTGCCATAATTACAAATTGATAACTAGAAATGACATTGTAAAGTATTGTATTAGTACCTGCACTATCTGGCAGTTTATTATTGTACCTGATGATTTTTATTTGTATATATTTGTATTTTTAGGGGATTAATATATATTCTTGACCAAAGGGAATATGCATTTAAGTAATATATTTGCTTCTGCAATATGAACTTCACCTCAATCATCAAAAACTTCTGCCTAATTTATTAACTACTTTGTCATTAAGCTGAATATATTCCTTGTTCATCATAAAATATAAGGAAACTTAGGGCATGTTTTATAATACTATTTCCTTTGTCATTTTTTAAAGATACACCTCTTCCTTGACCATATTGGCACAAGTAGCCAAGAGAACTAACATCTATAACTCTACCTAACTCTAAATAATCAAATCTTCATTAAAACATAATATAGGAATATTAGCAAACAACACATGTTATAATATACATTCACAACAAATTAAAAAAAACCCAAAGCATCACCACCTTCAAATAAATCCCAACCTTTCTCAATCAATTGCAACATTTAAATGATCTACAAAATTCTCTACCTACGGTAACAAACTAGGGGTACCACCCATTTATGCATTGCTTTGCAAAATATGCACCAAAATGCTTGTCCTCGTGATGCAAAGAGTTGACATAGTCACTCTCTACCTTTGTACTTTCATTTTAGCAGATGGCACAACATTGTTAACATTTTCCTGGTGTCAGAGAAAAAGATTCACAAGACTCCCACTTATCTATGAAGTATTTATGGTTCCTTTTTGTTGATACATTAAATCTATTGTTGAGTTCATGGATTCTCCCTACTCAAGCCCCAATACATCCCTCTACATTTCTTCCAAAGGCTCCTATATAACCTTAATTGCCTTTGTATCTTTGAATTGAACAAGTCAGAACATTTGCAACAAGCAAATCTTGGAAACCTAACATCACGATAACCTTGGAGACTTGGAAACCTAACATGAGAGAGATATTCGCAGAATCACCAGCTTAAATACATTGAGCATATGAAGTAGGAAGAGGTGGAGATAGAAAAGGTGATTGATGGGGAAGGCAAGCTTGACCAATACAACCCTAACTCAACCCCATTAACTTGGTCACCAAATTTGTATGTTAATGATCTAATGGGGGAAAAGAGGAGACTTGAAGGTTTGGAAACATTGGAACAATTGAAATGTAACAAGTGGCAAGAGATCATGGATGCCAACCATAGACTCACCCAAGAAAACATGTTTTAAAAGAGGAAAAAACCAAAATGCAAGTTAACCTAAGAGCAGGTCGACAAGAAATTTCATGCATGGAAGAGTTGTTACCAGATTTTTTTCCCACGGCTCATTTCAGACTCGTGTCTATCCTGTAGTATGTGAGGTAAAATGTAGCTCCCACTAGGGTAGAGTTGAGCGTGCTACATGATCATAAGCAAGAAGCAGTCTATCGGATGGAGTCAAATGTCACAGAGTGGTTACATACAATTGCAGAAATGCAAGAGCCCAACATGCTACAGGAACCCGAAATGAAGCTATAGGGTGACGCCAATGCAATCAGAGATGCAAAAGCGTCTGTTGGAAGGCAAAAGGGTTATACCGATGGAGGTTTATGTCATCGGCAGCAGTCACCCCAATGACGACACTTAGGCAAAAACAAATGTGATCGGGATAACATACCCCGATTGAGGAGCGGAATACTAAACCAAAAGTCCATGTCGGTGTAGGTTATGTCGATAGCATCAGGTGAGCAAAAGAAAAGCAACGAATCGACATGACACTCACCAGTGGCAAGGCGTTTTTCTATCTTGTCAATAGCCAATGAGGTTATTGGTAAGACGTTCACCTATGGATGCCAAAGAAGGATTGTTCTATCGGTGAGAGCTTCACCAATGGATATCATTAACGTAACTAATATTGTCGAGGTAAGTGCTTTTAGGTTCCACTGACTCCTAATGGGTGCATCAACACAACCTATGGCAACATATGATTTAGGAGATTGTTGTGAGGAGGGATCGGTAAGACTTATACCAATGAGCTTCATCGGTGAAACATACGTTGTCGCCAAAGGAATTTTTTTGTCTTGTCGATAGCCGGTGAGGTTATTGGTGAGATTTATACTGATAGGTATCTAACTACAGGCGATCTGTCAGCAGAGGTTTGGCTAATGAGGGCCATCAGAATAGACTTGCCGACCCTTGATAAACCTATTGGTACTACCTATGTTGATGGAAACATGAAATGGAGATTTCGATGAGGGAGAGATTATTTACAACATGAGATTGTTCTGGTTTTACAAGATGAAGAACAAGCCATTCAAACTTCAGCCACTGATTTGGTGTAGCAAATGATTTATTTTCTACAGACGGGTGAATGTCCACAGGTCTTAAACAAAGCCAAAATAAGGTATTTTAGACTGTAGTCCATTCCTTATGTTCTATAGAATAATTTTGTGTTTAGGAAGGACTTTAATGGTGTTCTTTTCAGATGCACACTTATGGGTTAGGAAATGCAGGGAGTGCACATTGTTTGCTGGGAAACAGAAGTTGACAGCCTTACCCTTACAACTCATTTAGGTTGAACAACCCTTCATGAGGTGGGGTCTATATTTCATTGGAGTTATAAATCCCCCATCCAGTGTTGGCCACAAGTGGGTCCTAACAGCTATAGACTATTTCACTAACTAGACTGAGGCGGTAGCACTTAAAAAAGCTAATGAAGGTGTTGTTATGAACTTCTATGAGGAGTTGGTTTTCAGGT
The DNA here is from genome assembly GCA_027943335.1 of Chamaecyparis obtusa. NCBI lineage: Eukaryota > Viridiplantae > Streptophyta > Pinopsida > Cupressales > Cupressaceae > Chamaecyparis > Chamaecyparis obtusa. The sequence goes on along the minus strand of BSBK01002199.1, from coordinate 1,555,294 downwards.
CCAAAGTTCCTGAATCCATTATCTCTTATAACGCTTTGGCTTTTGTTGGTTTCAAAATTTCTGATTGGGCTATAAGAAATGGAATTTATTTGAATATATCCTTAAACTATTAACCTCGAGGCAATGGCCAAGAAGAATCCACTAATAAGAGTCTGATCAAAATCGTTAAGCGGACTATGGAGTGTAACCAAAGAGGATGGCATACCTAGCTAAAAGCATCCTTGTGGGCTGATCAGATTACTCAAAAAAGGTCAACAAGACAATCACCTTTCAAACTGGTTTATGGAAAAGAGGCTAGATTGCCTATTTCGTTAGAGCTCCCAGCTTTGGACTTGGCAAATCAGCTTGACATGTTGGATAAAGAACCAATGATTGTAACGTTGGCTCATCTTTTTGAGCTGGACAAAGTTAGAATTGAGGCCTTAAAGAAAATGGAACACCATCAAGCACAAATGAAGAGATCTTTTGACAAAAGGGCATCTCCAAGAATTTTCCTAGAGGGTGACATAGTGCTAAAATGGGATGAACGTAAAAGAAAATTTGGAAATCACTCCAAGTTTGATGCAATCTGGAGTGGGCCCTATAATATCTCAGACTGTAAACAACATAATGCCTTTCAGCTTTCAAGTTTGGATGGCAACGTGGATTGAATCCCAGTGAGCGAGATTCACCTCAAGCATTATTTTTGAGGTAGGATTTGTCCTTGTATATATTGGAACAATTTGTAAGTAGTAAATAAGTGTTGTGGCACAATAGTCTATTTGCAGTTTTCCTTTTCCCTAAGTGTTGCATGCACATTTTAGTTAGTTGTTTATGAGACGAGATGGGTTTTTCAAAAGTTTTGTCAAATCAGAGTGACTTCATGCCCAATGAATAGCCTAGGCAACTAGTGTTGATGTTTAGCAGACAAACATACCGTAAATCTCGCCAAAATATTACCAGATTTTTTTCCCATGACTCATTTCAGACTTAGGTGTCCATCCTGTAGCATGTGGGGTAAAATGCGGCTCCCACAAGGGTAGGGCCCAGTGTGCTACAAGATCGTAAGCAAGAACCAGTCTATCAGATGGAGTCAAATGTCACATAGTGGTTACATACAATTGCAGAAATGCAAGAGCCCAACATGCTACAGGAACTCGAAATGAAGCTATAGGGTGACACCAATGCAATAAGAGATGCAAAAGCATCACAGTTGGAAGGCAAAAGGGTTATACTGATGGAGGTTTATGTGATTGACAAGAGTCACCTCGATGACAACACTTAGGCAAAAACAAATGTAATCAGGATAACATACTCCAATTGAGGAGCAGAACACTAAGCCAAAGGTCCATGTCGGTGTAGGTTGTGAGGTCTTGGAGTAAGTGTTGAAGGTGGGTGAGGAGAATGAAGTATAGGTAGTCACAAATAATGCCGCATTTTACCCCATGTAGCTTCTTTCAGCTTACAGGTTCACTCTTTTTCTTTGGCAGAATGTAGGCAAACAATATTCTTCACTAGCTGAAGAATATAGTCTTCTTTACCTTTCCGCTTTTTACATGCATGACTTGTTTGAAGATCTCCTTTGGATCCATCACCCAGTGGAGTCTCAATTCACTAAGGAAACATCCAATGCATGCCATGTTTTTTTTTCTGCTTTATGAAGAAATGACATATGCATGTCAAAAGATTTCCTTCACTAGAGATTTCTACATGTTTTAATGCCACAAACTTCGGCATTAAAACCTTCAATTGCGCCTTGCACTGATCTTCTTGATAACACAAAGTCGTCCAAATTTTGTGCAACAAATCCTGGTCAAAGAGTCACACAAGTGTTTGTTGATTGTGACTTTCCCCGGTTCATCAGTCTTGATGATATCTTTTTTAATCGATTTATGACCTTAGGTTGTGCATAGGTAAAAACCTTCACCTATCACCATTCCTTTCTCTATATGTATCGGTGAAATCCTTGGTTCCGGTTATACACTTTATCGGTCAATGTATTGAAACCTTGATTACTGATTGCGCCTTCCTTGGTTACCGATTGCTTTGATGATCAGTTAGAGCTTTAACAGTAACCGAGACAATGCCTCTTCCTGCTCACTACATGTCATCGGTCTTCAAACCAGTTCCAAACCAGTCTCTCCTTACGCTTATTATTGTCAGTTGTACCTGACCTATCCTTGGTTCCTGATTGAACATTGGACATCCCTTAGTCATAAATGACAACACCTCTTTGCCAATCAATGACAATACCTCTTTATTGTTTACCATGTATCGGTTGCATCCTTATCGGTTAATGCCAACAATCTCCCCCTTTGGCATTGATGGAAAAACACAACTTACAAAGCTTACTGGTCCAGTCTACATCTTCACCGGTAACAGAATCTCTTTGACAATAATGTCAAAGGCTAGCCAAAAGACTACCTTCATGAGATCTACTCCCCCTTTGAGCAACAATCATTTATCACCAATCTTGTTAGGATGAGGTTGAATCCTTTGTTGACGCACAATGGATTGATGAACACCTTTGTCTTCTTACTGAAGATCAGGAAGGGGCATTACCCCTAATTTACCTCTGAGATACGCAAAAGTACTCTTTGGTAAAGGCTTTGTGAATATGTTAGCAACTTGTTCTTTTGTAGGAACATATTCCAATTTTACCTCTTTATTTTGAACTTGCTCTCTCAAATAGTGGTACTTCATAGCAATGTGCTTTGTTTTAGAGTGCATGATAGAATTTTTAGCTATATTTATTGCACTTGTACTGTCACAGTAAATTGCAATCGGTTCAGGTATCTTTTCTTGGATTCCTTCCAATATCTGTTTGATCTAGATCACCTGTGTGCAATTGATTGCAGCAGCAACATACTCAGCTTCTATTGTGGACTGTGAAATGCAGTTTTGCTTCTTACTCGTCCACGACACAATCCTCTCCAAGAAAGAATGCATCTCCACTTGTGCTCTTTCTGTCATCTATATTACCAACCCAATCTGCATCAGTGAATACCTTTATCTCAAAACCTCCTTTGTGAGGAAACCATAGGTCATACTCCTCAATACCCTTTAGGTATCTGAAAATTCTCGTCACTGCTATTAGATGTGTTTCTTTTGGGTTAGCAAAGAATCTGGCTACAATGCCTACTGCATGTGCAATATCAGGTCTACTAAGCACAACATACTATAACTTGACAATCATTGACTGATACAATTTCTCATTTACATCTTTTGCATCATCCTCTTTTGATAATTTGAGGTTAGTTATCATTGGTGTGCCAACCAGTCTAGATTCTTCTAGCCCAAAGGATTTAAGAATTTCTTTAACATACTTGGACTGAAAAATAAAAATACCTTCTTTTAGCTGATGGACTTGCAATCCAATGAAGAATTGTATAGCTCCAATCATGGACATTTCAAATTCTTTCTTCATCTCCTCAGCAAAGTCTTTGCTCATTTTGTCCTCTCCAAAGATGATGTCATCCACAAATATTTCAGCAATCAGGTTCCCTTCTTTGCCAGTTTTGAGATACATATTGTTGTTATCTCCTATTCTTGTGAATCCTATGGTCAGGAGTTATGAGTGTAACCTTTCATACCAGGCCCTTGGGGCTTGTTTCAACCCATAAAGTGCCTTTTTCAGTTTACAGACCATGCTTCTTTTCTCTGTGCATGAGAAGCCTTTTGGTTGTTTTATGTAAACTTCTTCCTCCAATATACCATTTAGGAATGCAAACTTTACATCCATCTGGTATACTTTGAACCTTTTATGAGCACCATAGGCGAGTAGAATTCTTACTCCTAGTATGGCCACAGGTGCAAAGGTTTCTCCATAATCTAGTCATGCCTCTTGTGCATATCCTTTGTAGACTAGTCTTGATTTGTTCCTTACCACCTTTCCTTCGTCATTTAATTTATTTATGTACACCCACTTGGTCTCAATGACATTCTTGTCTTGTGGTCTTGGAACAAGAGTCCATGTTTCATTCTTCTCAATTTGCTCAATCTCTTCTTTCATTGCCTTGACCCAGTTCTCATCCTCCAAAGCCTCTCTGGTGGTTTTGGGCTCTATATTCGAAAGTAAGTAGATACTTTCTCTAGCCTTTCTCCTGCTCAGAATTAGCATGTTTGTCACCAATAATGTTATTAGTGAAGTAATATGTGACATACCTTGGCAGAACCGGTTGGTGTTGCCGATCTATATCTTCCGGTTGAGCAATATCTCCAGCAAGGTCGTGAACAATTTCTTGTTCATCTTCCTGAATTGGTCTTAAAATCTGATCCCTTCTTGGCTCAGGTACATTACCCTGCTCGAAGGGTCTGTTTACCTGTTCTTCTTCTTCATCAGCAGCAATCATTTCATTAAAGTCCAAATGATTTTCAACATCATGTTCCTGGTGACAGTCTGATTTATCATTTCTGATCTTTTCCTTTGGTTCTAGATATTCATTGATACTTTCCTTTGGTTCTGGATATACATTGATACTTTCCACTATTTTTCATGTCCTCTTATTCAGACACCGGTAGGCTTTACTCTTTGGGGAATAACCCATAAATATGCCTTCATCACTTTTTGGCTCAAACTTACCAAAATAAATATATTTTTTGATGTAACAGTTGCTGCCAAAAATTCTGAAATAGCCTACACTGGGAGTGTAACCAAACCACAACTCATAGGGAGTCTTACCAGTTCCTTTCTTAACTTAAACTTGGTTCAGTGTATATACTACAGTGTTGACAGCCTCTCTCCAAAAGTGATGAGAAAGATCCTTCTGAATCATTAGAGTTCTAGCACAATAAATCTGAGTCAGGTTTCTTCTTTCAGCGACTCCATTTTGTTGCGAAGTTCTCAATGCAGATAATTGTCTTTTTATCCCCTGTTTCTCCATTTTGTGTGCTCACCTCCTCTATCTGATTTCAAACACTTCAAGCTTTTACCGATCTCCTTCTCCACTCGAGCCTTATAGATTTTGAACATGTGAAAGGCCTCTGATTTTTCTCTAAGAAAGAGTGTCCACATCATTCTTGAAAAATCATCTACAAAGAGCATGAAGTACATGTCTCCATAGTAGCTCTTCATCCTCATAGGTCCACAGAAGTCTATGTATGAGATCCAACATGTTTTCAACAAAAAATGATTTACTGTTGAAGCTTGTCCCTGTCAGTTTTCCTAATTGACATTCTTTACAAATACCTTTGTCAGGCTTTGTAATTTTAGGAAGCCCTCTAATTGACTTCTTACTTACTTTGACAATATTGTCATAGTTTATGTAGCAAAGCCTCTTATGCCACAACCAATTGTTGTCCTTTTTAGTTAAGAGACAGATTTTATTTGTCTCACCTTTTGCCGTTGCTATGAGGCAAGCCCCTTTGGTTCAATTTAGATAGAACATGTTCCCTTTACTCTGTCTATCGGTGGCAACATGAGGTCCAGATTGATTATTGACAATACAAGAACCCTGCCCAAACTCCAACAACTATCCTTTGTTGGTTAATTGAGCTACACTCATTAGATTGTACTTGAGTCTTTCCACCTAGTACACATCCTCGCATACAACTTCATTGCTAAGTGCAATTCAACCTTTGTCTTTGATACCACAAGGAGCATTGTTACTAAAGGTCACCGATCCACCATCATTGAGCTTTAGGCTGATGAATTTGTTCTTATCACCAGTCATGTGGTGAGTGCATCCATCGTCAATGATCTAGTTATCATATTGATGAGATCTTGAGATAAGTGTCATTTCACTTATCACTTTGCTTTCTTCTTTTATTGCTACAAAGGCAATTTCTTCATCTCCAAAATCTTCAAATTCATTGTCTATGACTCCTTCCTCAACAAGGTAGCACTCCTTTCTTTTGTTCTTGAATCGGTTGTTCTTTTCTTTATTTTCATTATTTGGACACCTTGCAACAATGTGTCATATCTTGTTGCAAGAAAAGCACTTTAATGGAAGTTTCCCTTTGTACTTCCCTTTGCCTCTTGGAAATCTCCTTGCGATGAGTGCTTCAAACTCATCTTGCTCCATCTCTTCAGAGAGTAGATTTTCAACAAAATTTTCAGACTTATAGGTAGAGCTATTACCAGTTTCTCTTCTTTTCTTGGTGGAAGAAGTATTAACAAAAGACTTAAAAGCAGCTTCTAACATGGGTAAGTTGTCTTCAAAATTACTCAATTCAAATGCTGTCATATTATCGATTAGGGAGTCAAGAGTGACTTGAGTCATGCTCACTGATATGAGCTCTTGTATGGCTGAGATTTTGATAGTGTATTGTGGCCTTAGCGTCCTGAGTATTTTGCTTATCACATCTTCCTCACTTAATGTTCATCTAGCGCTTTTGATGGAGTTCATCACTTCTTTGATTCTATTGTTGTATTTCTCAATATCCTCTCATTTCATCCTCATATCATCATATTTGCCTCTAAGGCTCTCTACCTTTGCTCTTTGAACATGTGGGTCACCACCATACACAGTTTTTAGCTTGGCCCACATCTTGCAAGCAGTAGTCAGATTTTTAATCTTTGCATATACATGGTCAGGTAGCATACTTTCTATCATATCCATTGCAGTTGTGTGTTTTGTGTTGATCTTTTGTTGATCAGGTGTCAAGGTACCTGGTTCAGTGTAATCATGGATTTCATGAGTCCAGTATTGATCTCCAGTGGTCTTCATGTACAACTTCATTATGTTGCACCATAAGGTAAAGTTCTCCTTCAAAAATTTTGGTCTTTCCTTCCTCATCATTGGAACTTTTCCCTGTCGCGGTTAAGCAGCTTAGAAAAGGGACTTGGCTCTGATACTAATTGATGGTCCCATCGAGTGCTGAGAGGGGGGGTGAATCAACACCCACTTAATCTTAAATAACAAAATCTGATATAATCTAACTAAAATTGTAAGTAGAATGAATTCTATCACATAAATAGCTATCACACAATCAAGTAGTAAACAACATTAGATTTATCACGTGGAAACCCAAATCAGGAGAAAACCACCGTGTGAGGAAACCTCACAAATTTTGCACTCTTCTGAAGTGCGCCTTGTAAGGAGCCCTCCCTGTTAAAGAATTACAAACGCACTGTTAGATGCAATCCAGTTAAGGGATTTAGGAAATAAGGCATGTTAGAACCTGCTTGGTTAGAGGACTTAAAACATCTACACATATGTCACTTGGTTAAGGGATTTAATACAAGGGACTTGTTAATGTCCACCCAAAATACTGAGATTTTTCTATTGCAATTGTCAGAGAGCAATAGAGGCTGTGATCTTTTAGAAATGGTTTTGCTGAGCCTGATAAGATCATTGTGCTTGTCCTTTGAGAATCATCACCAGTCACTGCAGGCATGTTCTCCTTGGCCGTTGTGCTTCCTTGCACACTCTTCTTTTCTTCTTCTTCTCTTCACCTTTTCGTAGCTTCTTTCAGCTTACAGGTTCACTCTTTTTCTTTGGTAGAATGAAGACAAACAATATTCTTCACAGGCTGAAGAATATATAGTCTTTTTTACCTTTCCGCTTTTTACATGCACAACCTGTTTAAAGATCTCCTTCAGATCCATCACCTAGTGGAGTCTCAGTTCACTGAGGAAATATCTAATGCATGTCATGTTCTTTTTTTGCTTTATGAAGGAAATGACAGATGCGTGCCAAAAGCTTTCCTTCACTAGAGATTTCTACATGTTTTAATGCCACAAACTTCAGCATTAAAACCTTCAATTACGCCTTGCGCCGATCTTCTTGATAACACAAAGTCGTTCGGATTTTGTCCAACAAATCCCGGTCAAAGAGTCACACAAGTGTTTGTCAACTATGACTTTCCCCGGTTCATCAGTCTTGATGATATCTTTGCTGATCAATTTATGACCTTAGGCTGTGCACAGGTGAAAACCTTCACTTGTCACCATTCCTTTCTCTATTTGTACCAGTGAAATCCTTGGTTCTAGTTATACACTTTATCGGTCATAGTACTGAAACCTTGATTACCGGTTGTGCCTTCCTTGGTTATCGGTTACTCTAATGATCAGTTAGGGCTTTAACAGTAACCGAGACAGTGCCTCTTTCTGCTCATTACATGTCACCGATCTCCAAACTAGTTCCAAACTAGTCTCTCCTTGCGCTTATTATTGTCAGTTGTACCTAACATGTCCTTGGTTTTTGACTGAACACTGGGCATCCCTTAGTCATAAATGACAACACCTCTTTTCCAATCAATGACAGTACCTCTTTACCATTTACCATGTACCGGTTGCATCCTTACCGGTTAATGCCAACACAAATTATTACACTATAATGATCAATCCTCTTTTTGGTAAACTTTTTGGGAGCATGATAGAAAGGTGAATCAACACTTTGGCTGAAAAAAAGGAAAGAGGGTTAAAGGGCAAGCAGGCTTTAGGTCAAAGCATTCTACAATTGATCATTACATCACACTTAGACACTTGATTGAGAAGGTTTGGGATACACAACGAGGAGAGATTTTTTGTTTCTTTGTTGACTTCAAGAAAGATTTTAACACCATGTTGAGAAGCAAATTGTGGAGTAGAATGAAAGATTTGAAAATTCTGGAACATTATAGGGCAGCTATCCATAGGCTATATGACCAAGGCTAGGCCAAAATTAGAATCAAATAGCTCTTATAAGAATGCTTTGGAAGTGATATTGGGGTCAAGCAGGGCTGTCCTTTATCCCTCACTTTATTTGGCATGTGTTGATGGGAGTTTTATTCCACTAGAACATGCAGAATCAAACACTCGATGTTTTAGAATGAAACACCAAATCTTCAATCCTCTCTTGATATAAGGTCATCTCACATGCTAAGCTTGCAAAGTAAGATCATGAAATGTCTTCAAGGTTCCTTTCAATTGTGTATACTCGCTCGGTGAAATAATGTGATTTGTTGGTAATCACTTAGCGGACTTACGTTGTTCATCTAATGGATATCTACCCTTGCACTTCTAAAGATTTGACTTCACAATGTGCAATGAAAATATAGTTTTTGTGATTTTCAACTCTTGAACTTAACTTGAACTTAAACTTATATTTCTAACTATGAATGCAAGGAAGTATGGATGAACTTGGACTCTACTAGATGCAATCTTGTCAGCGAATCCACCCACCTAGTAAAAGCTTCTAAGGTATACTTATATAATTTTCAAATTGATATTTCATCTTCAATCCCATCAAATGGATGCAAACTAAGATTAGATATCAATTGAAGTTAAGTGCTTTCAATCATCGATTAACCACACAAGGCACACTTACAACCAGCAAGAGGCTAGTGGCCCAGGTTTGTTTGAGCCAAGGAAGTAAACATCCACAATTACTTTCATTCAACTAAACTACTTCAACATGAAATGAAATCTACTCCAAGTGAAAGATTGAGGTTACCATGTAACACTTCAAAGCAACTTTAAGTAATTTACCATGAAGGACCAACAATGAATTATCAATCACTTTGATAGCATCATAGCAACACTTTGATCAAGTCTCTCCCTTAGCTAGCCTAATCTAACTCTACTACTAGCTCTCTAGCTTCTAACTTACTAACTATTACAAATGAGAAGGCCTTGGCCTTTATAGATGTTCAATTACAATGAAGGGCCAAGATTAATCCCCACTAACCCTTATTAGGGTTGCCACACTATCAACCAATTACATGAAGGCACCACCTCGTGGGCCAATAAGAAAATTACAATGTTTTGAGAGCCAATGAGAAAATTGTACACTTGGCATAATATGATTGAAACATGTATAACTGCAATTTCCTAATTGATAGAAGACAAGTAGGCACCACCTCTGCGTCTTTGTCCTCTAGTCTTGATCAATCTCTAGGCGATGAGAAAATATCTCTTGATACTCAACATTATCAAGCCTTTAATTGTGGTGGCATATTCCCAAATTGCTTCATCCTCTCGATTCTTCATATCTTCCCTGGAAACTTTCGCATTGCCATGACTTGAATCACTCACATCTCCTTGGTTTTCTTCTTCAAATTTGTCTTTGGCAACTTGATTTGAATCATTCGTCTCATTTGGAGTCTTTGAGCTTGGACTTGAAGCATCAATTTGCAATCCTGAAGTCTCAAGCATCACCTTGCCTCCCCCTTCAACAATCTTCCCTACAGAACAAGAGAAATGAACAGTTATTAAGTTTCGTAAAGTTAATAAGTATAACAACATGAAGAAATCTGAAAGTTTCATTATAATTGCATCAACATCAAAATGAAAAGGATTTTCCTTAGTCTCAAAATCAAATCTCCTCTTCCTCCTGCAAATCTTCGATCTAGCGGAGAATCCTAGTTAAAGTTTTTTTCATTTTAATCTATGGTAATTGAATTCTCACCATTGCAAGATTTTTCCTATGTGATTCTGATTTCTTTCATAAAACACCTAGTATTTCAATTTGAATGGATTGGAAGCTAAATTAATATCTGCATTATGAATTTTGAACGAAACCAAATTTGGGAATGATGGATATTTTCTTTATATTATAGAATATTCAAATCATAACTTGTCACCCTCCAATCAGAATTTCAGAGAGAAATCTGCCCATAATTGTTATCTCCAAAGACCTTATTCCACTCCAATTGATGGTTTGTGGTTCTTTATTTCACTCTGGCATTATGATGAAGACAAATCACTTCCTATTGCAAGTATGCAAGTATATTCGCTGCCTTCCAAGAGGCAACTTGAGTCCAAAAATGTTGCCTTGCAACTGCTAACTAGGGGGAGAGTAGTTTGTTGCCCTCAGGAAAGAGGAAATTGCTTAGCTTGTGGTTTGAAATGAATTGAGTTACCCTCCTTATATAGGTGTTTGTCACTTGAAAGGACACCACTTCCAATGTTGGCCAACTTTTTCCTTAATTAGCTAGTAAAAACCATTCATTTAAATGATCTTTAGGCCACCTAGGCTGACCTTGGCAAGGAGGGAAATCAAATTTGATTCATAAAATCACCCTTCTAACCTAGAAGAAAATCTTGAGTTGAATTCCTCTTATTATAGGAATTCTACCAAGAATCTCTTAATTCTCTTGGTTTTCCTTTTAATTAGACTTCATCCAGCAATTGAAAACATTGCCACTGTCAACTTTGTGCCCATATGAATGATATTTGATCAAAACTTGGCAAGAAATTCCACTTGGGAGGGGGTGAAACTTTCAAAATCAGATGAATTTCACGGCGGAATTCCTCTAATTTGAGAAATTCTACCAATTTTGGCTCCATCTCTTTCAACACTACTATATCAGCACCATTTGATAACTTCTTCCTTTATTCTTTCATTTCAGCCTTTGATTGCCTAATTTGCACCCAACTCTACTCTCTTTGCAAGGGCGGAGGTTTGATAATCAAGGAATTAATGGACAGAATTCCTCTAATCGGAGGAATTCCGAGCATACTTTGCAGTTTTAAACTTGTCTCAAAAAAATGTTCATAACCCCAACACTTCACCAATTCAATTCTCAAACTCTATTCCCCTTCTATCAAATCTTCTGAATTGCATCAAAATTCAAGACTCTAGGCTGGGTGGAGGTTCCTGAAGTTGAGGAATTTTCCTGGCAGAATTCCTCTAATCCAACCACAATTTTTGCATACACCAAAACCTCCTTTCATAACCTCAAAACTTTCCTAAGTTGATGCTTCATTATTTTGATTCTTGGTCCATACTTAGGCAACTCTTTTTGGTATCAAAATCAAGGCCTTCTAGTTGGGCAGAGATTCCTACAGTTGAGGAATTTTCATGGCAAAATTCCTCTAATCAGAGGAATTTTGACCAAAATTCTTGATGCCCAAATCTTCCTCAATCTTTAAAGTCATTAAATATTTGTCAATTTGATCCCTTTGACCCCCAATATTCACTTCTTTAGATTCAAGGACTTAGGTTGCCTCAAGATTTTGATCATTCATGAAGTTGGAGATTCTTGGGATAGAAGAAAGCTTGGGGCAGAATTCCTGGAGTCAAAGGAATTCTGACATCCTCATTCACACTTATACTCCCCTTCACTTAGACTTAATTATTTTTTACTTTCAACTTTTGCCTATTGCCTTAGCTGGAAACAAGACCATAGATTGGGCTCGAATGAATCTTCTTTACATGCTCATGATGAAGTTTGATTTGGCCTTTGGTTACCCTTCTCTCAATTTGATCGACAGTCCTCCTCCTCATGGCTTCAAGACTTCCTCACTTAGACTCTAAGACTTTACTAGCTTCAAACTCTATCTCTCTGACTTCATCAAACTCCACTTCTAAGTGTATGTAATGAAATGAGGGTTAGGAACACAAATCTACACTAAGCATTCAACACACAAATCATTTAAAACATCTAAGATTAGACGCTACCAAATGAAAGAAAATGAAAGAGATTGCAAACCCTCACAAATTCAAGAAGCTCCCAAAGTAGAAGATTTGTACAAGATGGAGAGATGTATAGTACTCAAGCTTTGAAATGTTCTTCAATGGATGAGTGAGAATTTTATCATTATGAAGGTATGAATGTGATTTTTGGCTCTAAAATGGGCATTATAACAATACATAAAAGGTGGATGAAAATGAAGGAGAAAAGGGTTCAATTTATAGGCATGAGGAGGGTTGAATGGACAGTCAAGATGCAAACTTGAGGAAGGGTCAAGATACATTTGAGAGAGAGCACATGGATTGTGCTTTCTCAAATGCCTCTCATTGTGACAAGTGTCACAAGGAGAGAGGTTGGCAAGTATGGGGGAATGTGACCATTTTGGGAGATGTGAGAGGGGACAAATGTGTAAGAGGGAGATGGAGTGTGTAAGAGATGTGTAAGAGCATTTAAGGTTGACATGAGGTGAGAGAGTTGGGGGATGTGAGGATGTGACATGAGGGTTGACTTGGGTTGGGTTAGGATTTCTTAATCGATAGATTATGATTGTGTAAATGTTTAGGAAATTATTAGGCTTGGATTAGGAGGCAAGTGAGAGAATTAGGAGGATGTGATGGGAGGAGAGAGAATGAGTGAAGGATTGGATTAGCTAAGCACAAGTCATTAGCTAATTAAAGGTGATTAGCATGTGCGAATGATTTGGGTTGAGTAAGAACTCAAGGTTAGGTAGTTGGGATTGGTTAGGTTAGGGGTTAAAGTTAGGAGCCATGTGCTCAATTTGGAGTAAATGCATTATTTAATCCCCAAGAAATAGGAGGAAAGGGGGATTTGTGAATTATTTTAAAAAAGATGAATATATTTATTTAAATTAATAGAGGAAGGGGGTTTTAATTAATTATCAGACTATGGATTGTCATTTAGATAATTAATTAGACTATAGTTAATTAATTAAATTAATTAACTAGGGGAAGACATAAATCAATTAAATAATTAATATTTAATTAATTAGTGCCCTAGGAAATAACTAAATAGGATTACTTAATTGTGTAATCAGATTTAGGTGTCACACTAAGATTTAGAGACTCAAAGTTGCCACCATCTAAGAACCCTAGACCATTTTCTCCCACAACTCAAGCGAAAAGAGGGGGTCCCCATTTGCAATGGGGTGATAGGGTGAAAACCTCACAACATGATGTAAATTGAGAAACTAGAGGAATGGCTAGACGAGTTGGTAGTGGTGGGATCCGTTTGACCAGGTATGTAATAAAGTTGCTCCTATAAGAAGATGACCTTATTTTAATGGCAAAACAACATGGGATTTGAAGGAACACTTGAAAGCTCTTGAATAATTTTTCCATGAGATGGGGATGCAAGTGAACACCAACAATACTAAGGTTGTGATCTTTACCTTGGAAGGGAGGAAGGTTCATAGAGAATTTATCTTTGAAGACAACCCTTTACAAGTGGTCAATGAATATAAATACCCAAGTCTTGATATAAAAACGCTTGTGGTTTTGATTGTATAAGAGTTTTGAGCATCATCATTTCGGATCACACTCTGTGATCCTAAATCAAGATGAAACTAAGTGCAAGAGACATGGAAAATGTAAGATGCAGACTATGACCAACTCAAGGGATATAAGAAGGGGGAGTGACATGAAAAGTGGGGAGGGGGGATGCAAAGAAATAAAAAGAAGATAAATAAAAATGAAAACCACGAACAATAAGAAAGAAGAAAATACTAAAGCTATTGTACAATATAAAAATGTGAAAAAAGAAAATTATAATGTCATTCATTATTACTAATAAGTGAAAACAAAAATAACTAAACAAAAGAAAGACAAAAAATAGAATCTAAATAAAAGTAACCCTAGCAATATACATACATACAAATATTAGAAACCATATAAAACTACTAAGCAAAATAAAGATTTTGAAAAGGAAATTAAAAGGCCTAGAAAATAAAGTGTGTGTGTGTGTGTGTGTGTGTGTGTGTATGCACAAACTAAAAACCTAAGGATGAATGGGAAGATAAAAGAGGAGGAAGCAAGCTAAAGTGAAGGACGATGGCATAAATCAAGTGCGAACGCTAGGAGTGAAAAGAGAGAAGGTGGGGGGTAGAAGCTAGAAACAACGAAAACAAAGAGGGGGAAAGGCCAAGGTGAGGGATAAGGATGAAGACAAAATAGGAGGAGGAAGTAGGCCAAGCTAAAAACCGTGGTGGTTATCAAGAGTGGATAACAAAAGTTGCCAAGATAGGCTTAAGGTCCAATCATCACCTAAATTGAGGTTTATGGGGTAGTTGTTGATTTATATGGCTTCCTTAAGCTTTCTCTTGAAAAAATTATCCTCCTTGAATAAGATATGCATGTTTCAAAACAAATATGATGTTTGGTCGCAAGCGAGTGTTCAACTAAGGTTGATTTGTGGACCTTATCAAACTTGATGTCAACATTGTGCTCTTTAATTTGGGTGCTAAAAGAGAAACCCGTTTCGCTTATATAGGGTGTGCCACAGAAACAAACCACCTTGTAGACTCCTGAATCCAAAAGAATGTCTTTGCATTCTTTAAGAGGGGGACCCAATTTTTAGCCTACAAGGGTGTTCGAAGGCATCATGCAAACCTTTTTTTGTAAGGATCTTGGTGATCTTTTGAGAGATACCAACCACAAAAGGGAGGCATTTAAGACTAGAGGGGGAGGGGAGGGTCTTGATTTTCACAATAAGCTCAACTAGTAAACATGCAGAGAGAAAAGGTTACAAGGAGGATGGAAAGCATTACACTCACTACAAAATAGATGTAGAAGTACCGAGCTATGAGACTAGAAAACTATGAAAACTATTTTTGGGCTTCTAGTGGTTTAGTTGTACTATATGGTTGTAAGGTATGGGGCAGCAACACATGTAGAGAGACTGCAAAAACATTTAATCACAAGTAGCCTTAATATTAAATCATATGTTTTGTATGAGATTGTCTTGGCAGTGGCAGAGGATTTGCCTATTAAAGTGGAAGCTATGTGTTGTTTGTTAGGCTATTTAGAAGATTAGAGAACATGA
This sequence comes from Chamaecyparis obtusa, assembly GCA_027943335.1. Classification (NCBI taxonomy): domain Eukaryota; kingdom Viridiplantae; phylum Streptophyta; class Pinopsida; order Cupressales; family Cupressaceae; genus Chamaecyparis; species Chamaecyparis obtusa. The sequence continues at coordinate 1,539,919 of BSBK01002199.1, read as the reverse complement.
AGCCACATCATTAGCTAAAAATGGTAGCAGAAGAGAAATTAGATAGAAGAAAGAGCACATGGATGAAACAAAACAAAAAATGATTGAATAAATGGGATATCAAAATGAGTGGGTGCCCAAGCACCAATGGGGAAATAAAAACATATGTTCAAGGAAAATTTAAGGAAACCATGTGGACGGGACATCTTGGGAGGTAAAAGGATTACTACATTAGACATTTTAATTCCACACTTGATCATTCTCAAAAGAACTACATAGGAAGGAAATTAAAATGGGAAGAAAAAATACTAATTGCCCAAATAAGAACTAGTTTGCACTAGTTCGATATATTTTTTGAATCACTTATTTGATCATGTTTTCAGGCTTCAGCACTATCTGTATATAACAGTCTGGTCGCTTTTGTTGACTAAAATGATTCATTAATTTGTATTTACCCTACAAAATGGAAAGATCATAGCTCTGATACCCTTTGTAATGTCCCATGTTGGGAGCTTTCTTAATTTATCCTAAATTTCTCAATTAGGGTTTGGGTTTTAATGTCCATGATAGGATTAGTCATTTATCTCATTAGATTTAGTTGTCTTTAACACTCATATCCAACCTTATTACTATTTTAACTCCATGAAGGGAAGAGTAGACGTTATCCAAGGTGCCTAGAGACCAACTACAATGGGCTCCCTCAAAGTTTACAGGTCCAAGCTCATATCCTATCTTGGGACTTGCCCTCAAGGCTTTTGGGACGTTGACCCGCACCTTATCTTGGGACAGATAGCCATTGATTGGATTTAGACAAGCCCCTCGTTGGTAACATTACAACCTTCTCTACTTAAGCTAAATAGTAAAAGAGATCTTGTATAATATAATTGATATAATTCCTATACATGTTAAATAAATTAGGATATATAAAGACCCCTAGTCTTGATAGAATGTAAATATAATATTGTGTTATTATCATTGATTCATAAATACTTTCCATAGTCACAATCTTATTCCATCTTCTCTACTTTTTGAAGAGTATCCATTATATTTCTTAATTAATTCTTCTATTTCCTAATTCTTTTAATACTAAAATATAATTGAGAATAACTAAAGCTTTGACATATTTAATTTAATATATAAATGAAATAGAACTAAATCTCATATATTTCATCTTATTAAGAGGAAAAACCTTTATTTTTTTGTGTTGGTGTTCTATTGCCTAACACCTCCTTGTTCCTATGTAATGAGTGAAATAAGTTTATTACTTTTGTTAATGTTGGTTTGATCTTGCAAGTAATAGTTTATACTTTATTTTTATATTTTCCTTCGATGGTCCCAATGTAAGGTCTTAATATTTTCTTACTTTCCTTTTATACTTTTTGCCTCCCTTGAGTTCCTCCTTTATTTTCGCCTATCTTTTCTCCTATATTATTTTCTCCCAAGCTTTTTATATTATTTCTTAATGTTTCCTCCTTTTCCCCGTGATATAATGTCTTTGCCCACTCAATATATATATAAAGATGACTAGTCACGTCGTTTGGATTATAGTATTAGTATTAATAATTTGCATTTAATTATTATAAACTCTTTATTGGTGGTATTAGTATTAATTATAATTCTTCATCGGTGATATTTGTAAATTATAACTTTCCCCTTATTTACAATGTAGGAGACTTTAATATTAATTATTTATTAATTAGGAAACTATACCAATAATTAATATAGGGAATCTAATCATTTATTAATACACTTAATATTAATAGGAGACAATATAAGAGACACATTTAATTATTTAATTTAATATTAAATAATTATTTTTATTTTACTACATATAGATTATTGATTTATTTATTTAATTAGTCTAATATTACATTATAGCGTTATTTCTAACAATTATATTAATTGTATATCGATTAATATTGATGGCACCTATTTAAGATGACATTTGCATCAATTATACACACACATTAGAAAATAATATATTAGTACATACATTGATTATGGCTCGTGACAGGATGATACCTAAAGAAGAGTGGGCAGATAGAAGATATTATTGCACTCAAAACATGGTGGAGATAGAATGGCATCACATCATAGAGTGCTTAGCCTACAAGGATATTCGGACCAATGACATTGATACGCTAAATGTGAACACCTTGAGCAAGTTGTTTGAAGGAAAAAATATTATAAAGGTTGCAGATTTTCTAATCAAGATACATAACAAAAGATCCAAGTTGCAGAAGGATGAAGAAATCTAGTGGTGGGAGCTCTCTATTTGGGCTTCGTTGCTTGTTATGTTTACTGGCTATTGGTGGGTCCCATAGGTTGTTTAGCCTTGCTGACTTAATTAAAAGCTTTCATTTATTCAACTCTGTGCTTTGTTTCTAGGATGAAATGAGCTAGATTGGTTAAGAAATTCCCATGTAATGTCAATTTTAGCTTGTTGCCAAACTCCAACCTCCTCTCTCCTATAACTTTGTAAACAAACCTTAGTGTTACTTAAGATGATTGGTTGAATCCACCATGTTTAATACTCTTTCCTTCGTATACATTTTGTTTGTTGGCTATTCTGCTAGAAGTAGGAGACCTCCATCACACTCGCGATAACAAATTACTATAACAAATTACTAGGCCCAAATCATATATGGTATTATATAGAGACTACCCTCATGGAAACAAGAAGTGCCTTATTGCATAGGTGATGATCATGACTTGAAATCAAAATGTATTCATAATTTATTAATATGTGAATTGAATACTATTCAAGTGGAATAGGGGGACTTGACAAAACTTAAGGGCCTTAAGGGGATTAAGCTCTCCTTACTAATCCATTTAATACATACCTAATTGAAGTTTAATCAACAACTTGGGTTAAATGCTAATGTATAAATTATATTGTCTCTTATCTAATTTGAACTTATATTGCAATTCTCAAATGTTCAAATACATTTAGTTTAAGAATTAGTGTACAGTAAATGTTTTCTCTAATTATTTTAAGTCATATTGGCAAGTAATTGCATTGTATTATATAGTCGAGGTCTAGACACAATTCAACTACTTGAATTTGACTATAAGGGAGTTGATGTGTAATCATTGGCATATGTTGGGCCAAAACTAATGATAGTTGGAGGTTTTTGTATCATGTGTTCTGGAAAGAATATAAGATCTTTGGGGTATTTTCTTGCCTGTTGTTTTTAATTAGATAAGCAAGGTTTTGAAAGGAACCTGAATCCTTCTACAGAAAGATAGGAATGAAAATCAGAGCATGACAACACAAAAAATAGCAATAAAAGAACAGAACACCCAACCAGCTACACAATTGGACAACAAACAAGACAACAACATTATAACCATATTTGTTATTATCAGCGGGGTATATTCTTGCATGTTTGTTATGATAAATAAATGCTCAAAATTATAATTCAAGTGTAAAACCTTGTGAGATCTTTGTTGGATCATATAATTTGTAAAAATGGCTTGAGTAAACTTAAACAACTACAAGCGTAAAACCTTTTTTTAAAAGGCATAAAGCCTAAACTTATTATTGCCAGAAAAGAGTACAAAAAAACATAGAAATCTAGCAGCTAATAACACCCTTATAAATGCCTAGAATCAGGCAAGATCCCAAGTATCAAAATGAAATGTCTATGCAATTTACCAAAATGATAGAAGTCCAATGTCAAACTAGAAAATCCCTTCAAACATTTGAAAAATCAATACATACAAATATACCCCATGTTACATGTGTGATATATCAAGAGAGGATTTAGATACAAAATTCAGTTACATAAATAAGATTGTTGCTTTACAGTTGAGGACCATCTACACAGCAAGGACAAATGTTTGGTAAGGCTGGAATGATTGAGCACACTTCCTATTTCCCATTTAATCATGAAGTATCCTCTGTCTCTGGAAATGAGATTTTGTTGCCTTTAAGCGAGGGACCATTTGTACAATAAGGAAGACTTGAATGATTGAGCTCACTTCATATGCCCCATTTACCATGAAGTATCTTACACAACTACAGGCATAAAACTAAGATTGGGCCATATATGTTAAACAACTAGTAAGAAAATTTATAAAGTGGCTAGCAAACTTTCAAAAATCAAGATCATTATTGAGCTTTCACATTAAATTTCATGTTAGCCAATTAGTTATAAATTAATATTTTTAGGTGGACTTATTTGAAAGGCTTTGTTGGTTCAGTTTTCATTATTAGTACTTGCCCTTGGGCATGGTAATATTGCATCAATTAAGAGTTTTATGGTAATATCAATCAATTAGAATCTAGTATTTTTTAATTTATTATAAAAGTAAACTTTAATATGATTATATGTTCATTTTTTAAGTTTTAAATTGGAAAAAAATATTTATGGCAATTTGATTGGCCAAAACAATTTGGCTCTTATACATGAATTTTACTGGTCCACTACGTGGACATGCTTTTTAAGGTAAAATTTAAGAAAAAGTTATCTTTGGATTGATTATATCACAATTACACAAAATATTATTTATTTATTCACAATATGTAATTATAATTGATAATTTTATTTTTATATTTTTTAAAATTATTTCATCCAAATATTTCAAAGTTTATTTTTCTAAAATTTATATACAATTTTTTATATAACCGATTTATTATTATTATTATTATTATTGATCGGTAAAAGGCCGAAGCTAATTCTTTTTTATTAATAAAAAATAAAATTACATGAATACCCCGCTCAGTGCAGGCGCTGGTAGGAAAGAGCGGGGTCGTGAAAACCTCCAGCCTTGCCTGGGACTATTAGTCCAGATTCTAATACATAAATATCATGGGCATACCCATTTCTTGATAGCAATAGAGAAAAAATACAAGTCTAAAAGGAGACTTGTTATACAAATATAAACACAGGTTTATATGATTTAGCTTTTGCATATGAATTCTGGATGACATATTTGATTTCAATGGTGATCTCCTTTGTAGCTTTTTATCAGGCATCTATCCTTTTGCTTAGCTTCATAAATTTTTTTCCTATAAAAGCCAAAATTCTTCCTCCCAAACTTGTTACTCAAATAAAAAGAGATCATAGATATATGAAATTTATGTTAACTTACCCTTTACCTGTATGCCTTAAACCTTTGTTGGGCTAGTAGTAAGGTTTTAATACCTGTGACAGTGTTAGGAACAACACAATTTTCTACTAATATACAAGGTGCATAGGTTGAGCAGGCGACATCGCTCCATCCTACCTTTGTATTTAATGATTGTATAGAAAAATTTAATGTAATCTATATAACATAAAATACAATCAAAAACATCTAATGAAATCTATCTATCAGTCTAAAACTTCCTTTAAATTTTAGATTATATATGCAGTTTCAAAAGTTAAGTTTGTCTTCACTACTTCTTATTATATTAATAATCTTTTTTTCTTACTACACAAAGTTCGTTCTTGTGCATTATGTTTGGATTGCTTAATTCGGTGAGAGGACACCCAAGATATTTACACCATGTATTATTCTGATTAAGATCTAATTTTCCTCACTCTGTTTCTATTCTTTATAATTTTTGCCTTCATTCAGCCATAAGTCTACTATCTCCCCCGGTTCCAATTCTGCTGGGAGTAGCATATCTGTTATTCCAACTTTGTCCAAATTCCAGTAGTTGTAAAACCAATCTTCCCTTTCTGGTTTGAGTACATAAAAATAGGATAACAGGAAGACAGTGTTTCTCTTTGTTGTTTCTTCAGCTTCTTCATGCTCATTTGACTCCTCTTTGGCGTACAAAGTTGATGATGGAGGGTACTGTATCTTCCTCTGTTTCCCAAAAATAGGATGATCATCTATGGGAGGGGAAAAGGGACAACATAGAGATAGATATATCTAATCTAGATGAAGCCTTCACGTATGGCATAGAAAGGTTCCTTTCTGAAAACGAGGTATCTGGCATCGACAAGGAACTCTTATATGCTTCAAAGTCTAATGAGGAGTGGCGGTGTACCTTGTTTGATTAGGGAATCGGTGAATCTGATCAAGTTCTAAAAATAGTTAACTGCATTGGAGAGGTTCTAAGCAATCACGTAAATTGTATCTACAATCTGACTACCGGAGAGAAAATGACAGCTATTGATGGGGTTAAGATGAGGGAGGCCTATGTTTTAAAGGTTCAAAGCGTAAAGGATGCGAGGGAATTGGTGTCCCAAGACTGCTCTGTTATTTCCAGGGTGCAGTCACTGATTTTGCTCAGTGAAGAACAGGTGAAGCTGTTAGAGACCAAATTGGAGTTGGTGCAGAAGTTTTTAAATGTCTGAGATCAGTGATTGAACCTAATTGCATCTCCAAGGTCAGAGCTCATGGAAAGGTTTACCACTGCATTTGAAGACTAGTCTACCAAGCGGACACTCGAAGAAAGCTCCCACAATGCAGAGGCTTAAGAGGGCTAGTTTATTTTGTGTACGATGGAGAGAAAGCTTTCCTATACTTTTCTTGTTTTACTGCTTAGTTATGGAACAGTTTAGTAATTTACTATATAAATTGCAAGACTCTGCAAGAATTAGTATTCTGATTAAAGTAGCTTTGAATAGTATTTTTTGAAAATACTTAATGAAATTAAGATTTATGAAAGGTTGAGATTTAAACTATGTAATCTTTTGATATTTTGTTAATGCGAATTTGCATTTAATTTTAAGGTGAATCCTTTACTGATGATGATCATGCTTCTGAGAGTTAATAAAGATTCTAAAATATTCCTGTTATGATTATCTAATAGGGGAATAATATGCTGAAAATAAGTGGCTATTGAACTTATGGTGTGTGGATATTAAATTATTTTAATTATGTTTATAAGTAGCAAGGGTATCCTCATAAGTGGATTTATCCTGCTGAGATATATCTGGAATATAGTTAAAGGAACTGAAGGGGATGGGGAGGTACTTGTATTGTCCCAGTAGGCTCGTGGATTGCATATTCTTTACTAAACTAAAAAACTGACTATTTCTATAGGAGTTTAATGAATAATAAAATGATGTCACAAGGCTAGGAAAATGGTTGCAAGGTTTATCTGCTGCAATTAGTATTCCATTAAAGTTACTACATTAGCTCCTTGATTTGCTAGTAGATCTTCTTCTGTATTTCCTTCCCTGTAAGTATGTTTAACTTCATACTCAGGTATAGTATCCAGGATTAGACATATTTCTTCAATCTTAGAGTTAAGGGTCTAGTTAGGTGTCTTCTTAGTTCTTATAGCATTAATGATAATTTGAGAGTCCCCTTCGATTATTACTTTAGAGATATTGAGTTTTTTATATATTTTAAGGCCTTCTAGGGTTGCCTTGCACTCTGCCATGTTATTCGTAGTGGGGCTAACTGGGCAGGCAAATTTGGTGATAATTTCTTCCTTCCAATTTCTAATAATCCCTCCAATACCTGCAATGTTGGGGTTGCCTCTAGAAGCCCCATCAAAGTTAAGTTTAAACCAGCCCTCCCTGGGAGGTTCCCATTTGCAAGTAGCTCTATCCGATTTCAATTTAAGGCCACCTTTTCCATATAGTGGTGGGATATCTAATTTAGGCCATTTTAGCCTAATTTTGTTGTGCCAATGTTTAAAGGATTCCTCATAACTAATTTTTTCCCATAATTTGCTATTAATTATTTCAATGATTGATGATTCTATTTTATTAATGATTGTTTTCCATTCGAGTTTTTGATTTGTGAATATCCTTCTATTACGTTCTTTCCAGACTTCCCAGACTAGGATAGAGGGCGAGATTGTCCAAATATCCTTATATAAGTTATCTTTATATAAAGATGGCCATGCTTTAAGGTGACTAATCAATTTGTCTGGTAGTGCAGTTTTCCATTCAAGACATTGTTGTAGCCATTTCCAGCACTGTTGAGTATAGGTGCAATTCAGAAGTAGGTGGTTGACGTCCTCTATATGGTTTTCACATAAGGGGCATCTAGAAGGACCTTCGAAACCCAGTTTTTTGAGTCTGTCCACTGTAAGGATTTTATGTTGCATGGCGGCCCATAAAAACATTCCGGCCTTAGGGAGACATGTTTTATTCCAACATAAATTTAGAGGCATGTCAATATTATCCAAGTTATGTTCTTGTACTATGGTCTTATATCCATCTTTTACTGAATATTCTCCATTATTAGAGCCTGCCCATATGAGTTTATCCGATCTATTTTTGTGGGGGATTTCTCTATTATTGAGTATGTCCAAAAATTTTTGCTTTTCTTTGTGCATATCAGGAATGTTGTCTACTTTACTCCATATAGTTTCTACTTCGATGCTAGAATAATCTTTTAAATATTTACCTATAGTTTCTTTACATGTTTCCATAAAGTTTTGTGAGAACCCATCTTATTAAGAGGGGAAAAGCCAGCCCAGGAATCATCCCAAAACAAAGCTTTGTCTCCTTTACCTATATCCCATGTAAGAAATTTGTTAATAATCTTTCTAGAGTCTTTCATAAAATTCCAGATGCGGGAGCCTTTTACATGCGATTGTGCTCTAAAAATATTAATGGGGTCCGCATCTGGGATATATTTGTGTAATAAGATTGAGGCCCATTTGCTTTTTGATTCCTTAAAGAGTCTCCAAATGAGCTTGGCTCCTAGTGCTTTGTTCTGCCATTGTAGATTCTTAATTCCTAATCCTCCTTGGGAGATTGGTTTGCACAGGTTGTCCCATTTAATGAGTGCTAATTTTTTCTCTTCTGTTGTGCCTTGCCAGTAAAAATCCCTAAGAATTTTGTCTAGACTACCTTTGATATTAATCGGGAGAGGGAGGATTGACATGTGATATGTTGGTATGGCTGTCAAAACTAATTTAATCATTGTGGTTCTACATGCTTTTGTAAGCCATCTTCCTTTCCATGAACCTTTTTTGTTTTGGACCTTTGTCAACACTTCTTTCCAAAGTTTGGATGTTTGTGTGCCTTTGTCAAGGTCAATACCTAGGTATTTGCATGGAAGCTTGCCATGTTTATAACCAAGAATGTTACAAATTTTCTTTTCCATAATCAGAGGGGTATTGATGAAGAAAATCTCAGATTTGTTGGGATTAACTTGCTATCCTAATGCCCTCATATATAAGTTTAGGATTTCTTTAAAGGCCCTAGCTTCTTTACATTTGGCTGTGCCAGAAAGAATCGTATCATCCGCAAATTGTTGATGAGTTATATTTGGAATATTTTTCGCCGCTTTTAAACCTATGATTTTCCCTTCAATCTGCTTCTTGGTTATCGCTCTGCCTAAAGCTTCTACCATGATAACGTATAGAAAAGGAGATAAAGGGTCCCCTTGTCTGATGCCTCTAGATATGCCAAAAAAGCCTTCTGGGGAACCATTGATAAGTATAGAGATTTTTGGAGTGGATATACAATTGAAAATAAGGTTAATCCATTGTTTGGAAAAGCCAAATGCTTCCAAGCATTTGCAAAGAAATCTCCAGTGTACCTTGTCATAAGCTTTTTGAATGTCTATTTTCATAAACATACTTGGTTCCTTAGTTAATTGGGCTGTATGGACTAGCTCTTGGGCTATAATAATACCATCTAGGATTGATCGATTGGCAACAAATCATGTATGTTCCTCTGAGATAATAATGGGAAGGAGAGTTTTGAGTCTGTTAGCCAAGCATTTTGATAAAAAAATTTAAATGGTATTACATAGAGATATAGGTCGAAAGTCCCCAAGGTCCGTACATACATTCTTTTTTGGTATAAGTGAAAAGAAGTTGTTGTTTATTTCAGTTAATATGGAGCCAGAGTTTCTTGTTGCTTCTACTACTTGCCAAACTTTGGTCCCCATAAAGTGCCAGCACTTCTGAAAGAAACCTGCTTGAAATCCATCCGGACCTGGTGCTTTATCTGGATGAAGTTGAAATAATGCGGTTTTAACTTCTTCGAGAGTGAGTTTTCTATTAATCATTTTATTATCTGCATCCGATATCAATTTTGGAATAGCTTGCAACATATCTTTTTGTGCTTTACAATCTATAGCTTCTGTATTGTTGAGAAGTGAGTGATAAAAATGTGTGAAAAGTTTTGAGATGTGACTTGGGTCTTCTAAGACTTGACCCTTTTCATTCTTAATATTTGTGATTCTATTTATGTTCCTTTTTAAATTGGTGGTTTTATGAAATTTTTTTGTATTGTTGTCTCCTTTCAGCCATGATTCTCTGGATTTTTGTTTCCAGAAAATCTCTTCTTTTAATAAGATCGCATTGTGTTTAGCCATAAGCTCTTTTTCTTTGATGTAGCTAGATTCGTTCATTCCTTGTTCTATTACTAGTCTATTGTGATTTTCTAATTCTTGTTCTATTTGCATTTTGACTTTACAAATATTGTTAAAATTGTTTTTGTTCCATTCTAAGACTTTATTTTTAATTATTTTTAGTTTAGCTACTAGACTGTACATTTTAGATCCTTCAACCGTGATTTGGTTCCACCATTGCTCCAAGAGGCTAATGAGTTCCTGGTTTTGAACCACATAAATTCAAATTTGAAAGGATTTCTGGATGGTTTATAGCTTTCCGTAATGGATAATCTAATTGGGAAATGATCTGATCCAACTTCAGGGAGGATCTCAGCACTTAATAAATGATTGAAGTTTTCGGAGTCACCGTTAATCATAAATCTATCTAATTTCTCTGCAATGTGGCTGAAGCCCAACCTTCTATTGTTCCAGGTAAATATGCCATTGTTGGTGTTGATATTTATTAAATGATTATCCATAACCCATTGGCTGAAATCTTTCTGTGCTTGCGAAATATAATGTGATCCTCCAAATTTTTCTTTGATATCTAAAATGGCAGTAAAATCTCCTCCTAATATGTTTATCTCTTCTTTTTTAGATTGCAATAGGGTTTGTATTTCCTGCCACACTTTTCTTTTCTTTTCATTCTGAGTAGGACCATATATGTTGATCAATTTGAATTGTAGTTTTTTCTTTAAGCTCTTGATTTCCATGACCATCCAATTACCGCTATTGGCTATGGGTTGGGCTAGGACTTTTCTGGGATCCCAAAGAGTAGCTAAACCCCCGGATGCTCCTTTTGATGCTACAAATTCTGATTTCCATATTCCTAGTTTACTACTAAATTTGATACTCTCTTCCTTACTAAGTTTAGTTTCCTGTATTATAATTACTTCAGATTCAAAGGATTTCAGATAGCTTTTGATAAGCCTTTGTTTGTTAGGGGCATTTAAGCCCCTAACATTCCAAGATGTAACTTTCATTGATCACTGGGAAGGCTCTTCCCCTTTCCAATGTTCAAAATATCGAAGAGTTTTTGTTGGTTATCTACATTACCAGCTATGTTCCTTAATTCATTGGTGGGCTTCCTTCCTCTTTTCTTTTTATTCTTATTGATATTAGGGCAAGAAAGCCTGGCCTTATTTATGGCAATACCCAGCTGTCTGTCTTCATTTGTTATTCCAAATAAGCCATTAATAGATTCTTTTTGATTCTCGGTTATGTCTTTATTCAATGGAGATGTTTCTACAATATCCATTTGTATATTCTTCTTCTGACCTTCCTGTAAGTTGATACTGGCGTCCTCTTTCTCTATGATTTTTAGTCCATATGCTTCTATAATGTTGTCCATCTTACATGGCATTTCCCTGTTTAGCACTTCCATTTCAATGGGAATTGAAAGAGTTGGTTCATCGTCCTTTTGCTGTAACAACAGGGATTCATTTTCTTCCTTTTCTCTGTTCCTGATTAACTTTATCTTTTTTATCATAATTTCTTTTTGGAGAGATAGTTCTTCTCTATCACAAATCTCATCAATGAAAATGTCCACTAGCTCATTTGTAACTGTTTCACCTAAATGTTCCATTATTATTTTAATTTCTTGCTTACATTTTTCTACTTCATTTTCTTTTTCTATTTTTGCCATTATAACTGGTTTCAAGTTCTGATCTATATGGGAATCCACCTCAGCAATATCCATGGCCTGAGAAGTATTGACGCCAAGTTCTCTAATTTCCTCCTCTTGAGGATACTATTCCTTATAGTATACCTCCCTATTGACAGTATATAATCCTTTGGACCTTTCTTCTTGGTTGATATCTGTCTGTTTAACCATTTCAGGTTCATCATTGAGGTTTGGTGTTTGTAACTTACTGAGAGTATGTGTATCAGTATTTTCCTTGGGAGAGATATCATTATTGAATTCGATGCTGAAGCCTCCCACATAATCCAGAAAATCCACTTTAAGATTTTTATCAACCGATTTATTATTATTGATGAATTGTTATTGTTATATTATAGATTTACTATAGTATTATGTAATTATATTTTAATATTTTAAATTTAATTTATTATATATTATATGTTAAAAAATTATAATAGAATAGTATATTTAAGTACTTTGAATTAGTATAAATCACTATATTAAATAAAAATTATAATATTAAGCCTATTAATGGGCTATCAAGGATTGATCCTTCCTATCAAAAGAGAGATGAGTTGAAATCGGAAGCACTAGAGGAAGGGTAGATAAAACTTAACTTTGATGGAGTTGCAAAAGGAAATTCGAGTCTCTCGGGAGCTAGATGTGTGGCTAGAGACTCTTTGGGTTAGATTTTGGCTAGAGTCAAAAAGTTGGAGGAAGGCACCAATAATGAAGTTGAGGCTAGGGCAGGGCTACTAGCTGTAGAAATGGCAAAGAGTATTTAGGTGGAGCATCTGCATCTAGAAGGAGATTCATAGATCATCATCAATGCTATTGCTACTGGTAAATCTCATGTTTGGAAAATTGTAAAAACAATATCTATCATTCAAAAAATTGATGGGCTTTTGCAACTTCAAATTATCCCATATCTATGAGGAGGGCAATGCTTTGGTGGATTCCCTCTCCAAGGTGGGTGTCAATATGGGACGCGGCTATCCTCCCGAAAGAATGCACCTCCGTACACCAAAAAAACATATTATGCATACATAACATACATGGAAATACATCAAAAGCCATATAAACGAAGTATAACAGAGAAAACAGAGGAGCATGGCACGAGTGTGTCAGTGAGAGCAGACTGCAGTTTGTCAATTGAACAATCTAATTTGATTGATAACCATAAGAGTGCAAAAATAATCTGATTTGATTGATACTAATTTTTTAAATTTACATTTCTTCTATTTTATTTTTTAAATTATTGTGCTATTTATTAATATTTTATTTGTTTTTCTAAAAATGACGCAAGGTCAAAAATACACAATGTTTTCAGCCTACGCACTTATTAATTGAAAGGGGATTAATCCCACATTCATAGTGTGAATGAAAAAACTAATATTCATATAACAGAATGCACAGGAGTAATGTGTCCAAGTGTGGACGCCCATATGGAGCTCTCACACGTGTGCACAAAGAATGAGGTGATGAGTTGGCCAATGATTGGAGGTAACATGGCGGTGGGTCCCACATGGAGGTGATATAATTTTGACACAATGTGAAGAGATGCATGTCGGATGCCTCGGGATGTGTGCCCAAGATCGACGATGGGCGCGATCCCGCAATGAGGAAGATGTGCGAAGGTTAATCATCGTGGGATTATGCCTTATCGACACGTGTCTCGCAATGAGGTTAAGTGCACAAGTGCGCGGTCAAAAACATCATGTTTTTTCTACATTGTGGGTCTTAGTCATCAGCAAAAAATGATGCAGGGTCGAAAACACATAATGTTTTTGGTCCCACGCACTTGCGCACTTATCAATGTTGAAGTTTAAAAGGATAAGTGGGCAAGTGCGTGATCGAAAACATCATGTATTTTCTACATTGTGGGTCTTAGTCATCAGCAAAAAATGGCGCATGGTCAAAAATACACAATGTTTTTGGTACCGCACACATGTGCTCTTATCAATGTTGTAGTTTAAATTGTTCTTGCGCGATTAAGATTATGGTGTATAAATGGATAAGTGCGTAAGTGCGCGATTGAAAACATCATGTTTTTTCTACATTGTGGGTCTTAATAGTGCAAGGTCAAAAATATACAATGTTTTTGGTCCCGCTCAAAAAACATTATGTGTTTTCGACCCTGCGTGTTTTCGACCGTGTGTGTTTTCGACCCCTTAGGACCCCTTACCATACATTAGTAGGGATAAATACCTATTTCTAGCAGGTGTAAACAAAACTAAGAGGTATTCTTGCTCAATTGCATGATAATTAGGTTGCATCACACTAATCTCATTGAACTACCTCACAAGGAACTCAATCATCAAGATCATAACCAAATCACAAAGAAATTACGTATGCCATTTGTATAATAAGTACAACAAGTCACATGAGCAATAACATAACATCACAGGGTTGCAATACATGGGCTTTGATACCTAATGTAATACCCCACCAAGGAATCATGAAGCATAAGAGATACAAATACTCAAACTAGGGTGGTCCCACAATAGTGTGTCCCACTTTTGTAGACATGCTAATTTTTGCTGAAATGACACATTTTTAATAAAATATGATGATTTAAGCCTTGAGAGGTTCTATTTGAAGGAATTAATTACAAATGGTTATCTCAAAGCCTCTTAGATTAAAAAACATTGATATAACATCTATACTCCTCATTGATACCTACAATGGAGTCTCCTTCACATTTATTAAAATGCTGACAAAAAATCACTTCAACTTTATGTTTTGGCAAATTAAATGAATCCATTTGAAAAACCTATCTATTTAGTATGATGCTATTTGGAACAAGCTTTCTAATAAATATAATTTTAATAAATATTGAGTTCATTGTCACTTTTAAATATTACTTTAACTAAACATAGGTTGTTTGGTCATTCAACAACATGTCTCTTCAAGACTTTGGGAAAAATAACAAATTACAAAAAAAAAATTATGAAAAATATGTAGGAAAAGATTATTTGTGTTACCTTTCTATAAAAAAATTTTTAAAAATGAATTTCAATATACACAGATCAAGTTAGAGCGATCCAAATGACCTTATGTCTAAATTATAGTTACTGTCACTTTAGAACTTAATAAACTATAAAATATTGACCCAAAATGAATGAAACCAATTGCATCTTTTAGATATTGAAGTTACAAATATAATCTCAAAAGAATTACATCGTTATCATATTTTAAATTTTTTTTATGTTGATCCAAGTGACAATAACTCCTTAAAAACACATTTTTTCACACAAACCACTTTTCGAAGGAGAAGGAAAAATGAATTTAAATGAATTTTAATTTTTTTTTTAAAATATATTTAGAAACTAGAAAGAAAATTCTAAAAGACTCTAGTTTACATCATCTTCAAATTCCTAATAATTTTGCGGCGATAGGTGTTCAAAAGTGAAATTTTTTCTCAAAATATTGATATCTGTGTCAAAGTTGGCCAAAAAGTGGGACACGCTATTGTGGGACCTCCCACTATCATTGAATATTTTTTGTGAAATATTCAAGTCGCTCACATGAAACATGTTAAGTTATAAAGCTCAAACCAAACTAGGTAAATTATCACCCAGTGACATTGCACAAATGGAAGATTAAAAGCCAAGAGACTCTATCAAGAAAGTGTAAAGGTCTTCTAACACATTCGGAAAGATATGTGGGTAAATTTAAGTCTCCCAAAACTTTAAACCTTCTCAAATATCTTCCAAGGTTTTTGGGACTCTCATATATTTGACTTTCAACCTCCACTAAATGATAATCAATTGCATCACACTAATCTCATTGAAATGCCTTTGTAAACCTTCTCAAATATTTTTCAAGGGTTTTTTGACTCTTATATACTTGACTTTCAACCCTTCACTACATGATAATCAGTTTCATCACACTAATATCATTGAAATTCCTCGCAAGGAACTCCTTATCCCTTCTCCCACTCTCTCCCCCCTCTCTATCCCTTCTCTTTCTCTCTCTTCATCTCCCTATTCCCTTCTCTCCCTCTCCCTCTCCCTCTCATATGTAATCCCAAAATATACTAATATAATGCACATAGGTGAATCACATCTTTTAATATTTCATAGTGTATTCTTTTAATTATGATAAAGCATATGATCTGATCATATGGATAGGATTAGGGATGGGGTTAAGCTCATAGGGCTCATAGATAAGTAAGCATTAAGAGAATAAAAACCATAAACCTAACCATATTGAAGAGGGAGAGGGAGAGGGAGAGAAGGGAATAGGGAGAGGAAGAGAGAGAAAGATAATGGATAGGGAGAGGGATAGAGTGGGATATATATATATATAGGAAACACCCTCAACCTTATGTACCCTAAACCCTATGTAGATAGGGATATGGAGAGATAGAGACATGAGAGACCTAGATGGGGAAAAAGAGAGAGAGATGAGATATATGGATGGAAAAAGCAAGAGATGAATAATGGGATAGGGAGAGGAAGAGAAGGGGATAGAGAGAGAGAGAGAGAGAGAGAGAGAGAGAGAGAGAGAGAAGTTAAGGAGAGGGAGATAATTGGATAGGGTAAGACCCATGGTGGCTTGTTTCTTTATTTTTAAAATTGAAAGAGAATGTAAGATATAATCTTTGTTGAAAGAGAATATGAGATATAATCTTTGTTGAGAGAGAGAGAGAGAGAGAATAGGCCTCCATCATAATCCTTGTTCCACTAGGATTTTTTTCCATTCATTTCTACTATATTGCAATCCAATTTCAGCTAAAAGAGATCCTTATCATTTTTATATTGCAAACCTTTATGATGGACATGGTATAGGATGTGTGCAACAAAACATTAAAACACGTGATAATATTTCCTATCACAAAAAGACAATATTTTGTTTGAGCTTTTCAATGCCAACTTAATTAGTCTCCCTTTAAGAAACAAAAAAAATAACAAATATACTTGAAAAATAATTCTTTCATTTGTATGTATCATCAAGCTTAGGATGACAATTTAAGATTAGCATTTTCTTAATTTTGTCCAATATGTATTTGTTGCTGCTATTAAAAACATGACGTGTTTTCTACATCAACAAGACATGAGTGCAACATTGAGATATTGTTTTGAGTTTTTCCAATGAAAAACTCCTAAAAAGAGTAACTCCTCACATAAAACAACAAATCCATGCAAGAAAGGATATCATGTTATAAAAAAATAAGTGCACAAAGGGATATTGGATCTTTTGGAAATGAAGATATTCCTAGTGATTATAATTAGTAGGTCAAATCAAGAATATAATCTTTGTTGAAACCTTATACATCCTAGAATATTGCATCACTTATCAAAATAGTCAATACCTTGAGGGACCTATTCTTGGACCTTATCCTATGAGCGCATAAAGATTGGATGGTTTGTGTCGAAGTTAGAGTTGTTTTACCTTGCGGCTAGAGCAGTATTTTTTTATTTTCTGTGTGCTAATTGTGCATCTTGTAGCCATTGATCCTTAATGAATGAACCTTTGTGATCTTAGGGTCTTAAAGAGGACCTAAAATACTATCTTCACCTAAGACCGCAAATCCTAATTCGTCAA